>CM021100.1:214247185-214909680 GCA_007115665.2 Sequoiadendron giganteum
AGGGTTTAGGGATTAGG
Organism: Sequoiadendron giganteum; assembly: GCA_007115665.2. Lineage (NCBI taxonomy): Eukaryota > Viridiplantae > Streptophyta > Pinopsida > Cupressales > Cupressaceae > Sequoiadendron > Sequoiadendron giganteum. The sequence continues at coordinate 214,247,203 of CM021100.1, forward strand.
GTTTGAGGGTTGAGGGATTAAGAGGGTACAGGGGTTGAGGGATTAGGGTTTAAGGGTTGAGGGTTTAGGGTTTAGGTCTCTATCTCCCACTCCCCACTTCCCCCCTTCTCCCACTCTCTCCCACTCTCCCCCTCTCTCCCTCTCTATCTATCTCCCACTCTCCCCTCTCTCCCTCCCTCTCTATCTCCCACTCTCTCCCTCTCTCTTTCTAACACTCTCTCCTTCTCCCTCCCTCTCTATCTTCCACTCTCCCCCTCTCTCCCTCCCACTCTCTCAAAAACTCCTATACTATAAAAAATACACTAAGAAAACAAAATGTCACATAATGTGCTCGCGTTATTATGCGAGCACGTTTTGTAGTCCACTAAAATGGTAAAAAAATCTATATACCCATGATTTGAAGGCCCACAATCTGCATATTCCCTTGGTTCTGCACGTGCTCTGACAAAAAATATATTTTTGATGTTGTTGTGAAGTGTGCAAGCATCTTTTTCACATTCCATCACCTTTTCCATGATCTTTTTACCACCTTTGCATGAAATAGTAGAGTTTCCACGTTGAAAGACATATAATATCAATTGAAGTTTGAATTCCATTGAAAACTGATATACAATTGAAGTGTGGAAGGGAAGAAGCTTTTGAACAAGTCAAATTGTTGTGGAGTTTGAAGAAAGAAGAAGGTAAGGCTACATAATTGGGTTGAACTCCTCCATTTGAAAGTCTATTTTTTAAGATATGTGAAGTCTTTACAAATTTTCTTTCATTCTATTATGGCTTACTTTCATTTTTTTTTATCATTATAACCTTAGGTTGTCAATGCACATTTTAAATTACCAAATTATATACATGATTATTTACACTTGCCAATTATAGAAATTCAGAACCATTCACCAAAATTCATCCGTTAAGACAACTCCAAGCCTCTCCCATTCCTCTAAAGGGTCCAAACACCTTCCAATACCTCTGCACAAACTCTTGCAGTACAAAAGAAGAAATCAACACCTTTCTTGACACACTTATTCAACTATATTTCCCTTCAAAAAACATTTGATTCGTATACTCAAATTAGCATTAAGAGTTCCCAATTCCTTAAGGACCTTCAAAACACCTTGAAAATCTTGAAAATAATTGATTACAATCAACTAGGTTCCTCAAAACATCAACCAATGATTATGTCATTCACAAGTTGTTTAATTAGGTCTCAAAACAAGATAGTTTCTAGGACTTAGGACCTTACCCGCTCAACTAGGCTTCCAATACAAAACCCCCCATTTTTCAAAGCAAAGAGGGAGGGTTTATAGAAAATCCTATACCCAGGCCTTCCCAGACCATTCCAAAGCATCAAAGATCTTCAAAATACCCTGCACAAGGTCAAAAGTTCATTACATAGACCACTCCTTCAACAATTGATGGGGAGTCTTATCTTTCAAGAGCAATCTTGCTCTTCCCAAGAACTATTCTCTAGTATTCCTAGGGTATTCCTCTCTACCCTACTCAGGCATCCCTCCTAAACCCCTCTCACCTCATAAGACTCTCCACCAATTTCAAATTCTTCACCATTGCTCTCAATTCACCACTAAGCTTTCATGGGCTCCACACTGACCCAAAGTGTCCTAACCAATCCAGGGGCTAGGAAAGAGTATTATCACTATCCCCTTATTTATTTGACTCCTCATTGATTCATCTCATAGGATTCTTTCACCTTGGGTACCCAATTTTAGGCCTTGTAGCCTTTTTCCCAATTAAGCCTCCTAGAACCCATTTTCTTGGCTTTTCTCAAAAAAGGTCTTAACAACCCCAAAATATTTTTATAGATTATTTCTAGTGGTATCCTAGGCTTCAAGATTTACTAGGGTTTAGTCCCTTTGGCATCCGTACATACGACTGTCCTCATACGCCCTATTTTCAAGGGTTTAGAGGGTTCTGGCTCCTTTTTCCAACTTTGAGAGCTTCAATGACCTCCTCAACTCTCCTCCTTGCACACACATGTATTGAATACATGTTAACACACTCTCTTGCTCTTTATTGGCACAAACCAGTCCATTTAGCAACTTTCTTTACTGCTGTCCTCTCCAAGCCACTAGCCACAATGCACTTGCACTCGCCTAGTTCTTGATGAATTCACCATCTCCCCTGCAAACCAAGACACCAAACACCATATGTACACTATAAAAAAATTCCCCTACTTGATTCCAGATGGCCATGGTAGCCTTTCCATGGGAATTCAAGTGAGGATCATTATTTCCAAAAATTGGCCTGAACCGGCTATGAGACCAAAAACTCTAAAAACTTGCAAAACAGAAAGCAATTGAACTAAATAGATAATATAATGCTTCACACAGTAATTAAGTGACACAATTGAAAGAATCAAAGCATTAGACATGTCCTTTCAATCCATTCTTGACTGGATGAAGGCACAAAAACAAAAATTCAATGAAATTTGCACTCTTCCAACTCACAAATTCCCCTTCCAAAACTCCAAATCATACAATAGCTTTCCCACATGCTCAATTAGGGTTTTTATGGCATTATATACCTTTCTCCCATGTGATAGGACCCTTAGGTCAGGATTAGAGCATCATTAATTCCCTTTTCCCCTTTTTAGGACAAATTGCCAAGTCTACATGGACTAATTTGCCTAATTTCATCATTCAGGCTTCTCCAAACTTCAAGGCTCTAGAATACCCTAAGTTTGCCTTAACTCACACATCAAAAAAACTATTGGTACTTTACATCATAGTGATTATTCCCTTGGTGGTTGGCTAGGACCACCTACAAGCCAAAATTGCCAAGATCTTCCAAAAGACCTTTAAGGTGCTCCTGCACCAACAATTTTTCAAAATCACTCCTTGGTTCCTCAAATTCTCATAGAAAAGTGCTTGTTTGAGCTAAAAACCACATATCCTATTGTCATTAGTTTCATTCCAAGGCATGTTCAACAATAAAAGACCCTACTTTTGTACATGATGATTGTAAGTATTATTTAAATGAAGCCTTCAATGACATATATTTTTCAATTATCTTGAATGGATAAATTTTTTAGTAACTAATATTCATCTCATTACCATGGTACAAATAAAATTATCTGCCATGCCAAAGAAAAAGACAAAGAGGAAACTAACAGATGAAGAGAACGAAACCTTGGAAGAAAAGGAGAGAGTTCGGGTGGCGAAATATCGTGAAAAGAAGAAATTGGATACAATTGATGAAAACAACCTGATTGTAGAGGAACCTCAATGGTCAAAAAGAGAATAGGAATTGGTAGCACAAAAGGCACGAATGAAAAAGCATCGTCGTAAGACAGATTTAGATATCGTAGTTGGAGACACACCCTCTACGACAAGTGAATATGAAGGGACACCATTAAGCACAAGTGAATATGGAGGGACACCATCTAGCACAAGTGAATATGGATGAACACCATCTACTACAAGTGAATATTAAGGGACACCATTTACTACAAGTGAATATTGTTGGAAACCATCCAACACATCTCAAGTTGAGAGTACATCATCACTCAAAATTGATGAAGAAGGTATGCCATCATTCCCATTTGAACCTCAAGGTATGTCTTCTTCTCCACCATCGATCGAAGTAATGCAATCTAGCCCACCTCAATTAAACATTGATGAAATTCCTAATGTTGAGATGTATGTACCTAGGAGAACACCACCAAGAATTTTGCGTAGAAAGCCAAAGTATTTGATTAATATTGATGATGATATTTTGCAGCACATGGAAGGTAAGATTTCAACACGCACTTGTAGAAGATATGCTAATGAGATTTGGGAATGATTCTTTGAAAGGCTAAATGAGATTGCAAGATGTCAACTATTTGTTGAAATGATGTGGGGTGTAAAGTATAGGAACATCATGAAGACTCTTGGGTTGAGAACATCGAATGCATTGAGTGAAGACACTATTGTGAAGAATCTAATGGATGCTTATGAGAGTGTGGGTAAGACCTCACACTCAAAGGATAGTAATGTCACCCGACATGTCATTACATCGACTTTGGTAAGTTGTCAAACAAAGAGAGCTCGCCTAATTAAAAAGACTAGTGAAAAAATAGGAATTAGTAGAAACACTTTATCAAGAGCCATTCAAAGGCGACAAAGAATTGAGGGCATTCTCGGGGAGACTGTCACAAAAAGATAAAGAAGTTGTCAAAGCCTTGAGAACACTAATTGAAGAGTATTGGAAGAATAACACAAGGCCATATCCGAATCAAAGGGATGTGGTAAGAAGGAGAATTGGTAGTCGGAATCGTGAACCACATCCAAAGCATTTTTTGGATATGACTCAAACCCATTTTTTTCGGAAATTTTCAAATGATTATCCTCAAATTAGTATTTCTCAAAGATTTTTTGAACTAATTAAACCTTTTTATGTCAAGATAAATCACACACGCACTACTTGTTGTTGTAGACTACATATTTAATTTTCTAACCATTACGATGTTTATCGTTCTATATTTTTAGATTTTCATACTAACGATGTTTTGCAGGATTGTGGCATAGAAGCCCCACCAAAATATTCAAGAGAGTTCTTATCAAAAAAATTATGTGAAATAGAGGATGGCCAGATATTCTATAGGACAACATGCTTGGATGGTTCATGCGAGCGTTGCAGTGGCTTCCAGCGTATGCTAGTATGTCAACATATGGAAAGCACAAATGAGGTGGGACAAAAACTAGTAGAGTTCGGGAAGTATAAAACAGTGGCATATGCTACAAAAGATGGGTCTCAAGCAAAAAGGTGTGATTTGGTTATTGAGAAGATTCTAGTGTACAAATTTATGACCACATTTTGTGACAGTATACTATCTGAGTATGCAATGCATACCCATAGAGCCCGATGGTTGGACACGCAGTTCAAGCTATGCAAGGACACCTTTCCAGTTGGAAGCATAGTATCCGTGGTTGAATTTGCATAGAACTACACTCTACAGCCACAACATGAGGTGTAATCACAGTATTACAACTCCACACAAGTTTTGATATTTGTGCACATAGCATTCTTTCATGCATCTGATAGTATAGATGAGAAAAGGAAGGTATTGAGGGAATACCACTTTTACATTAGTGATGATCGCACACATTCTCCAGAGTTCGTGCAAGGTTGCTTCCAAATGTTCTATAGTGGTTTGGCTTAGAGGGACATAGAATATGATCAACATATAATATGGTCTGATAACTATGCAGCATAGTTCAAGAGCTCGCACATGTTCTACTAATTGTGCAGGATGCATGTCATTACAGGTGTTCAACAAATGTGGAACTTCTATGAGGCTGGACATGGAAAGGGGGAGCATGATGGTGTAGGAGCATGCATGAAAAGAGCATTAGTATGTGAAGAGTTAAAGTATAAAGATAGTGCAAAGTTCACATATGCAAAATCAATCATCGAGTGGTGTAATGCTTTGATGGGTCCAGGTAATGAAGGTATGTCCTTAGCTTGTAGATTCTTTTGGTTGATAGATGATACTAACATTGCACCATATGAAGATTGTTGTACACTAATAGGATCGAGTGAGGTACACTCTCCTTAGCTCAAATATAGGTTCATGGAGTATCAATACACGAAAGATGGCATGCTTTTGTTCTTCATGTACAATGCAAGACTGGAATGATTGTGAGTCAGGGGAGTGGGTTGACAAATGGTTCACAAGTTATCTTAGCCCACTTCATAGTATCGCCCTCTGACGGCATTGGAACTGACACAAATAGAATCATCGGTCAACTTTCTTAGTTGTTGAAATTTCATATCATTAGATCTTACTTTGTATTGTATTCGTAATGTTGACAAATTTCAAGAGATGTTTTGCACATATCAATGCAAGGCATGTTTATGTAGTTATTGCAGATGAAGACAATGAAGAGGGAACAAACTATTACTTGTGTCATTGTGTTGAGACAAAAAATAAATTGGAGGCCCTAGTTATAGATGGAGAAAACATCGAATACCCTACAGGGTCAGTTGTGGTTACTAGAACATGGCTTAGAAGGTACCCACATTCAAGTGTTAAACATTGGCTATTTCAAGACTTTGACATGCATCGTAAGATTCTTCATTACTCGAACCTTGTCATGGAATCCAATGTTCATTTGACCAAATATGGGGCTAGACCTTTGAACAAGACATTATGGAAGGTCTGTGAGTCTGACCATGAGGCAATACTTGACACAATAAAGAGTAGAGCAGACCCGGATGGTTCGTTGGATTAATTTGTAAGTATATGCACATTGGTTCTTATTAATTTATACTTGTTTGCACATTAATTTGTTTGATGCCAATGCTATCATCTTCTTTTACAGTGATTGGTGTCCCCTTGCAAAAAATGAAGATATATGAGCCATCCAAGAGAATGTCAACCAAAAAAGCAATGCAACATCCTTATTTTGATGCCTGCATGCAACATCTGTAAGTGCCTTCCATCTATTTTTATTTCATTTCCATTTTGGATGCTCTTTATTTTTCTCTTTTACTTTGCATATTTGTAAGTAAACTACTCAGGGTTGATTGATCTTTCGTTGCAGAAAATGATGATTTAAGAGCCATCAAAGAAAATCTCAGCCAAAAAAGCAATGCAACATACTTATTTTGATTATTTTGACAAATCTCAATTTTGATTTCAAGCCATTGTAAGAGAGCATGTGAAGCTTAGCGAGGGAATCTCAAGTTACTCATTTGAAGTTAACCTCATGATGAGCACCTATGATGTAGAAATTTAAAGAGAATCTTGAATGTATGAGTGACATTGTAAAAGATCTGAGAGAACGAAGTGCCAGAGGCATTGTAATAAGATTTAATTACATAATGAGATATAATCAAATATTGTAAGGTTGAAGTTCATGTTTGGTGTAGTAGCACCTTGTTCTGTAAATGCCTTGAGTAGGAAAATTTGCAAACTTTGAATTTTGAAATGTAAACAATGTGAAAAAGGTCATATAAAGGTCATGTAAACAATTTGTACACATTTTTCTGCAACTCGTGTGACAAAGCGGATTGTTCCAACACATCCGAATAGGTATATTTACACTAGGCATGGTCTCTTTTCGCACTGAAACACATAGAATCGCTCTGAGCTATGTTCCACCGGATTAATCCCTTAAGGGTCCAAAGTGCAAAATGGCTGAAAACTTCAGCATGCTATTACTTGGGTGCCGTGACACTTAGAAACTTCTCATTTGATCCTACAAAAAGGTGTTGGGCCCCTCTAGAAAAACCTCTCTCGGTTTTGGCTATCTTGGAGTGGTTTTCTCATGGCGGCGGATTTTCACTTGATGGAAAAGGTGTCAAATTCAAGTTGTGTAAAGTTGCAAAGTGGTGCAACTTTCACTTTGCAACTCGTGTGACCAAGCAGAATATTCCAACACGTCCAAATAGGTATTTTTACGCTAGGCATGGTCCTCTTTCACACTGAAACACATGGAATTGCTTTGAGCTATGTTCCACCGGATCGATCCCTTAAGGGTCCAAAGTGCAAAATGGCTGCAAACTTCAGCATGCTAGTACTCGGATACCATGACACTTAGAAAATTCTCATCCAATCCTACAGAAAGGTGTTGGGTCCCTCTAGAAAAACCTCTCTTGGTTTTGGCTATCTTGGAGTGGTTTTCTCATGGTGGTGGATTTTCACTTGATGGAAAAGGTGTCAAATTCAAGCAGTGCAAAGTTGCAAAGTGGTGCAACTTTCGCTCTGCAACTCGTGTGACAAAGTAGACTGTTCCAACATGTTCAAATAGGTATTTTTACGCTAGGCATGGTCCTCTTTCACATTGAAACACGTGGAATCACTCCGAGCTATGTTCCATCAGATCGATCCCTTAAGGGTCCAAAGTTTAAAATGGCTGCAAACTTCAGCTTGCTAGTACTCGGATACTGTAACACTTAGATAATTCTCATCTGATCCTATAGAAAGGTGTTGGGCCCCTCTAGAGAAACCTCTCTCAGTTTTGGCTATCCTAGAGTGGTTTTCTGATGGCAACGGATTTTCACTTGATGGAAAAGGTGTCAAATTCAAGCTATGTAAAGTTGCAAAGTGGTGCAACTTTCACTCTGCAAGTCATGTGACCAAGCGAACTATTCCAACATGTCCAAATAGGTATTTTTACACTAGAAACAGTCCTCTTTCACACTGAAACACGTGGAATCGCTCTGAGCTATGTTCCACTAGATCGATCCCTTAAGGGTCCAAAGTGCAAAATAACTGCAAACTTTAGCATGCTAGTACTTGGATACCGTGACACTTATAAACTTCTTGTCCAATCCTACAAAAAGGAATTGGGCCCCTCTATAAAAACCTCTCTCGGTTTTGTCTATCTTGGAGTGGTTTTCTCATGGCGGCAGATTTTCACTTGATGGAAAAGGTGTCAAATTCAAGTAGTGCAAAGTTGCAAAGTGGTGCAACTTTCGCTTTGCAACTTGTGTGATAAAGAGGAATAGTCCAAAACATCCAAATAGGTATGTTTATTCTATGCATAGTCCTCTTTCACACCGAAACACGTGGAATCGCTCTGAGCTATGTTCCACCGGATCGATCCCTTAAGGGTCCAAAGTATAAAATGGCTGCAAACTTCAGCATGCTAGTACTCGGATACCGTGACACTTAGAAACTTATCGTCTGATCCTATAGAAAGGAATTGGACCCCCCTAGAAAAACCTCTCTCGATTTTGGCTATCTTGGAGTGGTTTTCTAATGGTGGCAGATTTTCACTTGATACAAAAAGTGTCAAATTCAAACAGTGGAAAGTTGCAAAGTGGTGCAACTTTCGCTCTGCAACTCGTGTGACCAAGCAGACTATTCCAACACATTCGAATAGGTATTTTTATGCTAGGAATGGTCTTCTTTCTCACCGAAACACGTGGAATCACTCTGAGCTATGTTCCACCGGATCGATCTCTTAAGGGTCAAAAGTGCAAAATGGCTGCAAACTTCAGCATGCTATTAATCAGATGTCGTGATGCTTAGAAAATTCCCATTTGATCCTATAGGATTGTGTTGAGTCTATCTACAAAAACCTCTCTCGGTTTTGGCTATCTCGAAGTGGTTTTCTAGTGGTGGCGGATTTTCACTTGATGGAAAAAGCATCAAATGCAAGCAGTGCAAAGTTGCAGAGTGGTGCAACTTTTGTTCTGCAACTTGTGTGACCAAGCAGACTGTTCCAACACGTCCAAATAGGTATGTTTATACTAGGCATGGTTGTATTTTGTACTGAAACATGTGGAATCGCTCTGAGCTATGTTCCACGGAATCGATCCCTTAGGTTGGAAGAGTCTTAAGTTGCAAATTTGTAAGTTGCTTAAAGCAGCAAATTTGAAATGATATTGAATGGCCCACTTAGCACTCATTGCATCTAAGTGATGCTCATAGAGGTGAGGCACTAGGCCTTCCCAAGAGGTCACCCATTCTAGTACTCCAGCTCAAGCACTTAAACACAAAGTTTTTTCCCCAAGAAGGCATAGTGGAAAAGGCAAAATCAAAAGAAGGCATAGTGGAAAAGGCAAAATCCACTATACTTTTGATGAGTGGAAACGAATTCCTAAGAGACATGAAGGAGGAAGAAGGAGTTGCCTATGCAATCATGTTGAAGCCAAAGGAGGAGGAGTCACCTAGTCGGCTACCTATGACAACAGAGGTGAAGCAACTATTGGATCAGTTTAGGGATATCATTTGTGAAGGCACACCAACTACACTACCATGTAAGAGGGAAATTAGTCATCAAATTGACTTTGTACCAGGAGCAACATTTCCTAACAAGGCTGCATACAAAATGACATTGGAGCAGAACAAGGAGATAGCAAGGCAAGTTCAAGAACTTTTGGACCAAGGGTTCATCAGGAAAAGCATAGCCCATGTGTTGTTCCAGTGATGTTGGCACCTAAGAAGGGAGATAAGTGGAGAATTTGTACTGATTCTAGGGCCATAAATAGGATAACCATTAGATATAGGTTTCCTATTCCTAGGATATAAGAATTAATGGACTGTTTAGGGGGTGCTAAGTACTACACCAAGATTGATTTGAAAAGTGGCTACTATCAGATTAGGATGAAAGAGGAGATGAATGGAAGCCAGCTTTTAAAACCACAGAGGGGTTATATGAGTGGTTAGTAATGTTGTAGATGAAAAGGATAGGGCCATGTAAAGTGTTGGCTAAGTATGGATCCAATGCATACAAGGTGGAGTTACCCAAGGAGATGTCCATTTCACCTATCTTCAATGTGAAGGACTTGGTGAAGTATAAAGGACCAGAAATGGATGAGGAACATTATAGTGCTGAAGTGAGTAAGGATGTGGATGAAATCAAGGTACTTGATCAGATCCGACCACAAGTGGACAAGATTCTAGACTCAAGGGTGAAGAAGAATACTAGGCACAAGACATACATGGAGCACCTAGTGAAGTGGAGACATCGACCAGAGTCAGAGGCTACTTGGATAGCAGAAAGTGACTTTAAGAAACATGGAATTAGTGAGGAGCTCTTGACACCACAGGTTCCTTAACTTCTTTGTTGCAGGGGGGAGAATGGTGTAGGAGCACCTTAAGGTCTTTTGGAGAGATCTTTGAAATTTTGTCTTGTAGGTGGTTGTAGCCAACCACCAAGGGAATAAGGACTATGATGTAAAGTCCCAAGAGTGTTTTTGATGAGTGAATTGGAAATAGGTTTTTTAGGGGCTTGTGGTTTGGGTAAGTCTTGGACACTGTGAGCATTTTGAGCAATGTTGCCTTGGTTATTTGTCCTAAAAGTTGGAAAATGGCATTAATGATACTCTAAGCCTGACCCAAGGGTCCTAGCACATGGGATAAAGGTATATAAGGTCAGAAAAACCCTAATACTTGTGTTGGAGGATTGTTCTCATGAATTCAGACTTGGAGAGTACTTTTTTGTGATTGGAAGAGAGCAAGTTTTCATTGAATTTCTGTGTTTGAGCCTTCATCCAGTCAAGAATGGATTGAGAGGACTTATCTGATGCTTTGAGTCTTCCATTTGTGTCAGTTACTTACCTTGTGTAGCATTAGATTAGTCATCTAGATAGACTGGTTATCTTTTTGCAAGTTTTTGGTGTTCTTGGTCTCATTGTCGGTTCAGGCCAGTTTTGTGAATAATGAGTCCCACTTGACTTCTCGTGGCTTTCCTCTCATGGCCACATGGAATCAAGTTGGAGACTATGTAAATAATGTACATATAGGTTTTGGGGTCTTGTTTTGCAGGGAAGGTGATGAAATGATCAAGCACTAGGCGAGTGCAAGTGCATTCTGGCTAGTAGCTTGGAGAGGACGATAGCAAGGAGAGTTGCTAAATGGATCGGTTTGTGCTAATCAAGAGTATGGGAGTGTAGGCACATGGGATTGGTTTGTGCCAATCAAGAAAGTGATGGGTAAAAGGTGAAAGAATCCAATAAGATGGATCAGTGAGGAGACAAATCAACAAAGGGACAACTAGGATACCCTTCCCTAGCCCTGGAGTGGTTAGGACACTTTGGGTCAGTGTGGAGCCTAAGGAAGCTTAGTGGTGGATTGGGAGTGATGGAGAAGAATTTGAAATTGGTGGAGAGTCTTATGTGGTGAGAGGGGTTTAGGAGTGATCCCTGAGTAGGGTAGAGAGGAATACCCTAGGAAGACTAGATAATAGGTCTTGGGAAGAGCAAGAGTGCTCTTGAGGGATAGAACTCCCCATCACTTTAGCTCATCAATTGATAAGTAGGAGGTATTTTCTACAATGTGTAAAATTGTGATATTGCTATCATGATTCCATTGAGTAGTCATTTGTAGTATTAGATATAGCTCTAGCTTCTACAGTATTGCACATGATTGCAGATAGTTTCAAAGATCTAGATAACATCAATAGTTCACATTACTCAAGAAGGATGAACATCTTAAAGATATTTGCAGAAATCAAGACAAGTAACCTTCTTGTGGACTTAGGGTTGAAATATTTGATCTACAACATGTTCCACCATTTCTTTAGTAGGATCAAGAACACACATAATGAAGGTGTGTTTGTAGCCATGAAAGATTATGGTTCGAACTATCCAGGAGAGTGATGTTTTATCTCGACCAACCATATCTATACCATGGTTTGTTTGGAAACAAGGATGTGTTCTCTCTTCATTGGCATATACATTATTCCTCGATGTGTTCACACTAGTGTTACAAGACTAGGACTTGCCTCAGACTTGACAAGCCATATTTTGACTTGGACTCGGGCTTGGAGCCTAGACTCGACAAATAGAAAAACCTAAGAAATTCAAAGATTTGTATGGATTTAAAACTTGTTTCATTCACCCTTTAATAAATAAACCTTAAAGACACAATAGCATCATGAAATAGAAATTACTATGATCCCATACACAAACATACATTAATCACATAAGTATAAGCACAAATTTTAGCTGAAGGAAATAACACATTTAGATATATAAATATTGTGATATTGCTATCAGGATTAAATCATGTAGTTTTACAAGTCAAACTCATTCACCCATGATTTATTAGTAGTGGTTCACAAGAACCCATCTCTCATGATAATGAATGGTTCATAAGGAGGAAGATAAATCTTCATACATTTATTCTATCACAAATGAGATAAGTGCTTGGTTTCATGAAGGTAATGAGACAACCATTAATGGGGAGTGGATACATGAAGAATTGATGGAGAATGATAATGGCTTCAGACCTGCTATAAAGGAATTTTTTTTTCGTTTCAATGATGCGAGAGGTTTTTGGTTTCACTACCAAAATGAGCCTACAAAGAATGCATGTGAAACTCCTTTTGACCTTGAGGGTGTACTTACTCCATCTCAAGGATCATGCATTGAGGATGACATAGATCAATGCTAGGGCTAACCAATTAATAATTATACATGTGAATAATTCAAACATGTACATGTCAATAAGGGAACTACAAGTACTCATAAACACATAAGCCTTAAAAAGTATACACACGAATACATAGTATACACAAATTAAAACAAAGTATATGCACGAATGCAAGGTATATGCATGAAAACATTTAAGCCACAAAGTATACACTTGAATGCATGTAAGTCACAAAGTATACATGTAAGTTGTAAAGTATACACTTGAATATATGTAACTCATATCTATTGAACCATCAATTTAGAATGCAAATATGGACATGCATTGAAAAAAGATATTTGTATTAACCAAATAGCCATGTAGGCATACATAAATATATTTCGATATAAGTATGAAATATATGTACAAAATAGCCATGTAGGCTTACGAGAATGCCATCTAGGCATACAATGTCAAATATGTCCAATAAAAAATATGTACAAAACTGCCATGCATGCATACAATAAAGGACTCTGGAATCAAAAGTCATTGCTTTCCATGCCCAGGAAATAAAATCTTTCCCTTTCCTTTTCGCTCGGATGGCGATAGGTCTGTCACTCATTTTTGCTGTGCTCGTGGAGTGCTCCTGCTACTCCTCCTAGGGTTTAGTTCATGGTGAAGTTTTAACTATTTCAATAAGAAGTAAAGACATGAATATATAGAAATTACATTATAAAAAATGATATATTTGACAAAATAATCACTTACAACCATCTCACGATCTCTGTCCATGAGGGAAATATCCTCATGCCCATGCTCAGGCCTGCTCAAGCCCTGTATAAACCATGCAAATAGACAAAAACTACGTGAATCAATAATGGTTTGATTTCTCACTAACTAGCATCTATAACAACAAATGTAAATTAAAATTTACTAATTTGCCTCATACCTCTTCTATCAGAGCCATCGAGGATTGTATAGCAGATGTCACACCAATATCCATTTCTCTCATCACATTCAGAGGTGTATCATATCGCAACAAGTGAAAATAAAACAACAAATTATTCAAGGTAATCAACGATGTGCATGTATAAACTACACAAATCTATTAAGTACTTGATTCATTAGTTAAACTCTTTATTATATTACCTACATGCAGGTTTGAGTAAATCCATCGCCACTGGGAAGTGTTCCATCAAAACCTCCAATATTAGTCTGTTCAACATCCAAAATTGCATATTAAATCACCATTCGTAAAAAAATGCCATTAATATGCAATAAAATTTTAACTGTTTACTAGTTACATACCCTAGTGATAGGTGTACTGCAAAAATAGGTTGGTGGGGGGGCAGTGTATCCAGTCTCAACACTATGACCCTGCAATTTTATTAAAATCATAAAACATTTTTAGTTAATCTTGCATTTCAAAATCAAAATTTAATAAATTAAATTCAATGAACACATGCACTAACTTTTACCTGACTATCAATGCCATATGCCTCATGCAAAATGTCATCTGCCCTCTCCATCTCCATAGCTGTAGATGGATCCTGTGTACCAGTCTCCTAAGCGTTGGTGGGGTCATGTGAACAAGTAGCCCCACAATATTGACACACATGTGTTCGAAGACCACCACTAGAAGACTCCCCTGGATGGCACTATAGAATAGGGCTAGTATGATGGATGACACTCTGGGTCAAAGTGCTAATTGCCTGCAATGTCTCTACGTTAGCACTTTCCTTCATGATGAAAGCCATAACAATGTGCTCATGAGGTGGCCTAGCGAGAGCTCATCTACCTTGCTGCGTAGGATCCGGCTGTGCACCAGGTCTATCCTGAGCTGACTCCCCACCTCTCCCCTGGAAATCCCTCATATCAAAATAATTTGGGATTTTGTTCAATATGAACTCACTGTATAGTTTCCTAAGGAAATATTGTGGGACCTCACAATTGTTGCACAGTGGGTAATCACAGACCATGTACCACCTATCATAAAATCACTCCTTCATTTGTTGGTGGTGGAACCAATGGATAGGAAACCTTTTCGCATTGAGGGTAAGATTTTGATTTGTGCGTGGGTCGGTGAATAATGAACACAAATCACCTTTTGTTATTTTTAAATCTTTCACATCCTTGTATGATAGTTTATTTGCATAATACTCCCTAGCTGCTTGCCTCCTATCTTCACATCCAGTTATTTGTTTGCTAATTGAATCTACGTTTGTTAACATATCTTTCAATGAATTTGCTAGGGTCATTCTTTTTGTGGTTGAACCATTTGGATCACTCAACCTATTGATCAAATCCTCAATTTGTTTTTTGTTGTTCTCAATTTCACTCATTAAATTTTGTTGAGTGCGAGGAGGGGGTTGAGTGATTGGTGGAGGAGGTTGATGTTGTGGTTGATTTTGATCTTGAGGATTTGGTTGGTCCTCCTATTGAGGATTTTGAGGGTTTGCAGGTTGATTTGCATCTCCTAAAAATTGAAACAAATAGATATCAAATTCAACCTAAAACTAACAAATTCAAAATAAAAAGCATAGAATCCTTACCTCTTACAGCTCATCATCATCGTGGTGCCATCGTTGCGAAGAAATTCAGATTCTTGGTGAAGAAATTATTCTCCTAGAATGCAAGCGCGATATTTTGGGGTTTTGGCCATGGGTGGAGCAAAAAAACTAGTCGAAATGCAAATGAGAGATTTGCATTTGTTTTTTTGCTTTTAACAAAAGATAACTCAAGCGCGTTATAATGCACTTGCATTATGGCTTTGTAGTTGTGGTCAAAGGGAACTTGCCTAGGTTTAACAAAATCCATAACACGCTCGCGTTATGCTTTTCAACTTTTCTTTTTTAGGGTGTCCACAAAATTGCTACCCATTTCCATGCACCCGCCTAAGAGGTGGGAGGAGTTGTTACACTTGGAAATCTAACTATAATGACATGTGTCATGAGTCAAGATTTTGAGATTCCTTGTTTCAAACTCAAAAAAGTGAGTGGATGCTAGCACTCCAAATGGATGTTTGCACACCACGCAAGTGTCCGACTCATCATTTTTTAGGAAATGAGGTGGTAGACTGCTACTACTTCATTGTTGGTCCTTGTGGCATTGAAATCATAAAATTTTGACCCATAAGGTTCTTACCATAAATGCAGCTAGGTGCAATAAATGTAGGGCCATATGCACAAATGTGAAATTTCTCCTAGGGTGCAATTTTATGACATTAAATTTTACCCCCACTTTAGTGGATTAGATTTTTGGAAAAATCAAATGCACTAAAGTAGAAAAGGAAAAAAACACTAAATTACAAATTTGCATGTCCAAAAAAGAATATTGTAGAGGTCGCAGAGGTCGAGCAGGTAGGTACTGAAGATGCCCCCAACAATAGAACTCGGTGAAAATACAACATCCAACATGCAAGCTCATGCAAAATTTTGTTTTTTGAAACTTCAAATTTTAATTTAGTCCAAAAATTGAAAGAAGCTACCAAGGTGAGAAGAATGATTAAGAAAAATATGGAAAAGAGGTGACTATATGCCCCCTCTTGGTTTTACCCCTAGCTAGGTGGGGGAAAAGAAGGAAAAATAGAGGGACCACAATCACCAAAAAAATGTGTCCTGGGAGGCCTATATATTCTCGAGTGGTCCCCTAGAAGGGTCATTTTAACTATTCACTAAGAGAGTTTTGTTGAATTTTGTGAGAGAAAAGTTAGCAAAATGCCACGTAGACAAGATTACAAGGACCTGAGGCCGTACCAACTAAGATGTGTCATTTCCAAGCATGGGGAGGTCAATCAGGTGTTGCCCCAAAATTTAAACCTAAAGATTTTTCAAATTTTAATGCATTCCTCTTGTATATCCCCAAACCTGCAAGATCACAAAAATAATTAAATTTGCAAATCTATGAGAGATGGTACAAATTCCTTTCATGGGTCTAATCTTAACTCCATTCTGCAGTACATACCCAATTTTCACGCTCAAATATCCCATTGTTTGAAAAATATCAAGCTTCACTTTCTACCACATGTGATTCACAAAGAAGTCAAATTTTGATGTCTATGTTGTTGGAGATTAGAATATTTCTAGGTTTTTCTCAGAAGAACCTAATCCTTTTGTTGTTCAAATTTCAAGTAAAACAGAGCTGATTTGTGGAAGATATGAAGGTTTTCATCTTTCAGTCAAAGCATAATGTTGGGAAAAATAATTGATGTCAATCTAAATTCCATATGAAAATTTAAAAAGGCTGGAAACTTTTAGGTCGCAGGATTCCCAAACTTTCTAGCCTTGTTGCGGGATTCCCAAATTTCCCAAACTCTCTAACCTTGTCATGGGTTGCTCAAATTTCCTAACTTTCCAGCCTTGTCGCGGGTTGCCCAGATTTCCTAACTTCCTAACCTTGTCATGGGTTGCTCAAATTTTCTAACTTTCTAGCCTCGTCACGGAATTCCCAAATTTCCTCTTCCTAACCTTGTCACGGGTTGCTCAAATTTTCTAACTTTCTAGCCTTGTTTCGAGATTTCCAAATTTCCTAACCTCCTCATTTAAAAATGTGAAAGTCAAAAGTCAGTCCAAGAGGCTATTACATCAAAAAAGAAATGGTCATTGTAACTTCTTCAAGAAGTGATTAATCTCAAAAAAGAGATTTTTTTTTCATTTGCAATGGATTTTAAAGTAGTTATGAGACCAAAGGAAGGGCCTCTAAAAACTCATCAAAGGCTATTGTACAGGGATCTTTTTTATGGCTAGTTGTGAACAAGGGAAGGAGATTTTTTTTTATTTTCTACTAAGTTGTAAACAGTTGTTATTTTCTTGACTTAGCCTATGTCCAGGAAATAGTTTCAAAGACTTTGTGCTTTGTTTAATTGAAGAAGTTAGACTTGTTTTCAGAACTTTGTGTCTGCAAATGTTTTTATCGATTACAATTTTCTTATGTCAGTTTATAGTCTGCCTTCAATATGTTTTTGTTGTATGTGGTTGAATCTAAGAGGGGAATATGACTGTATTTATTCAATCTGATTTTATGTGTGGGTGTGGGATATGAACTGTGTATCATTTACCTACATTTGCTTCATTCTAAAGTTAATTCACTACATTTGTTTCATGGTTATGCACAATTTTTATTTACCTTTATGATTTTTGGTCAAAAGAATACCCCATTTTCCATTCATTGCATATTTTAAGAGGGAGTTGTACCTCTCAATTCAGAGGAAATTTGTTGATTTAATGAAAAATTCTCTAACTGTTAGCACTGTTTGTTCTTCCTTCTGGGCATGGTGAGTCATTTTATGCATTTATCCTTGAAGGAAAAATCTGTATGCTAACATATTTTTGGCCACTCTGTTGGGGAAAGAATAGAATGGTGTTCTTATTTCCTTAGATATTTAATGGTACCTCCATTGGAAATGGGGTTGGTGACTTTGTTGTATTCAAATATCTTAGAAAATGTTTCCACACCAGGAAAACCAAAGACATTAGCCCAAAGACAGAAGAAGACTGCTGCCAATGATTGAAGACATATTGGCTGAAGAAGATGAAATGATTCATTCACTATGGAATGGTCTCAAATCAAGCATATCTAAAGCTGAAAAGAAAGGGTTACATCCATCCCAAGATCATCAATCTACCTTGTTGTTCAAAGATTTAGATTGCAAATATTACACTCTTAAAGATCTTGAGCAGAAGATTCATCAGACAAAGGTGGAAAAGCTAGAAATTCTTAAGGAAGAATTGAAGAATAAAGAGAAAGTTTATTTTATTTTTCCTATTCTTGGTGAATGAGATTACATACAAAGGAGTGATATTGAACAAAAATACACTTCTTTTGAAGAAAATGAAAAAGTATTGTCAGATGGATCCAATGTAGTTCTCATTCCCAATTGGTGCTTGGAAAGTTCAAATGACTTTTTATGTGGAATTATGGACAAAGATGGTCACATCACTAAAGTGAGTGCAGCCACTTGTGCCTCTAGTGATATGAAAGAAGGTATGAGTGATACTACATTTTCTCTTGAATTAGAAACCTTTAACTTTGATATTGATGAAAAAGAACAAGTCATAGAAAGTATTTCTTATGAGGTTGAAAGAGGGTTTCTAAATCAAAGTTCAGACATGGAAGTTTTTATCTTTAATAATGTTTCTTTAGAAATTGATAAAATAGATGAAGGAGAGCCTAATAAGAGAATGGATAAATTGCATTCCAAATCTTCTTATCCTCTTAGTGATGATTTTTCTTGCGTAAGTAATGAAGAAGTTCTTTCTTTCAAATTTGATCCCATGCTTGTAGAATGTGATATTCAAAAGTCACAATCAACACTCACATTCCCAAAGACTGATTCATTAAGCAATCTATAGAAATAATGCTTCATTTCTAATGTTTTCTCTCTAGGTCCTAGTGTTGAAAATGAAGTTATGATTGATGCACATTCAGATTATATGACTTTCTGAAAGTTTCATGAAGAAGATGATAAAGGAGAAATATTGCAGCCAAAGGTGAGTGAAGAATCCGTCTTTGAGTTATTTTACTTTGAAGATGAAACTATACCTATTGGAAATGATTTATCAAATGAAGCTTGTGGTAAAAACGGAATAACTCTATGCAATATTGATGTTCTTTCGAAATATGAAATTATGGAAATAAAATAAGTTATCAAAATTAACGAAAAGGAAAAGAATAGTCAAGTTGATGGAGGTTGGCAATCTCAAAGACTTTTGGAAGTTTCAGGTGATAATGTCCTTTATGGAAAACATGTGCCTATGTCTTCTTTGTCGAGTACTGAAAAAAATGATTTGGGGGACAAATTTGCAAATATAGAGTTGCTCATAGAGAGGGACAAATCAAATAGTGAAGATAAAAGTAAAATAATTTTATTTGAGAATGCTCCCAAATTTGATAAGGCTATGATTCTTTTGATTATTTTAAAAGGGGGTGACATTTAAAACTGTATGCACCTAAAAATGGTCTGGAGAATCCGATTAATTGAATACGAATTATTTGATTAATTATCCTAAATTCCTCTACTCTTTAAATAAATAGAAATATTTATTTATATAGTTCACGTTCACATTCTTCTAAATTTCTTCTATTTTCTCATCTTAATTAAATAAACAAAATTAAATACTTTGTTCGATTTAATTATCAAATCCCTATTTTATTCTATCGCATTGATCTTAAATTAATTAAATAAAGATTAAACGCTTTATTGATTAATTGCCATATTCTTCTGTTTAATTTAATAAACAAATCCTATAGTTTGTTTTATTAACTTATTTATCTCCCTTTCCTAATTTAAATAAATCAAAAATATTTGAATTAGAGCATAAGGAATATTCCAATCTATATTTCCTCAAAAATGAATTAGATATCCTATGTCTAATTTATGTCAAAATCATGTCTAAATTAATTGATTGAAACTTCATGGGAAGTTTTGGAGACAAATTCGAAATTCTTCTCTCAATCCTCCTCCATTAATTTTTCCTCTTCTCTTGCCTGGTATTTTTATGGGTAGAGACAATCTCCATTTTTCTCTCAATTTCCTCCATCTCTCACCATTCAATCCTCTAGATTGAATCCAAGCCTCTCAATGCCTTCCCTGTGCAATTCTATAGCCAAGAAATCTATAAATACAGCCTCATTCAACCAAGAAAGGATCCAAATAATCTATTTTGTGCACTCTTACTCTATAGGAATTCACACATCAAGAATCGAAGCATTCAACATCCAAACATCCAGCAATCAAGCTTTAAACATCATGGCTGCCTCCTATAGCTGCAATTATTTGTTTCATGTCAATTTATGCTAGTTTAGATAATTTATCATCTAGTATTGTCATTTAACTCCATATCATTGCATTAGCATCTTTCTCATTCTTCAAATAGTCATTTTAATAGTCATATTTTCTTATACAATCTGAGAGCAAACATGATTTAATAAATCTTTGGAGATAGAGAGCAATATGACGCTTTCAATAGATTATTGCTTTGAATTGATTCAATTAACTTGTCTATTGATATAATGTTGTATTAAGAAGTGTCTTTTGTGCTTTTCACTTTATTCACACTTACAGTTTGGTGCCCACCATGGGGCATTAACCCCAATTTTATCAATTTTTTTTGGAAAAGTGTCGTAGGTTTTCAACGTGTTTTACTTCAACGCTTTCGTCAAATACTATAGCGCATCGGTGGCAAACTACAACGCTTTTGTGCTCTATTTCGGCATTTCCATGATACTACAACGCTTTCGTTAATAATTTCAGTGTTTTCAACTCTAGTGCTTACATGGCCTATTTTGGCGCTTCGATTATTTAGTGCTTCCGTTATAAATTCTAGTGCTTCGATGTGCTGTTTTAGCACTTTCAATTTCAGTGCTTCAGGTGAAAGTTATAGCGCTTCTATGGACTATTCCAACACTTTTGTAAAATCAATCTGGATCCGACGTGACCGTGGCCAGATTTTATTTTTTTCATAGTTAGACTAAAATTTATCAATCCTATGATAGTCACTTCAAGTTTTCTAAAAACTATCAATCCTAGGATAGTCACTTCAAGTTTTCTAAAATTTATCAATCCTAGGATAGTCACTTCAAAGTTCTCTAAAATTTATCAATCCTAGGATAGTCACTTCTAGTTTTCTAAAAAGAAAATCTATCAATCCTAGGATAGTCATCACATTTTTGCAGTATAAAGTTAAAAAGAACATCATGATTTTTGTGAAGCAACATCTTCACATAGATTAGAAAATTTTCTTTTTGGGCTTAAAATAGAACAATCTATATGTTGTGTTTGTGGTGATTAGGCTTATGCTCTCCCCTTAACTGGGTGACCAAAGCACCAGAGTCATCTTTACTTCATGTTATTTACGCTTTATTAAATCCTTTAGAAGTCCTGCCATAGTGGGAAAAAGTACTCACCCTACGGGAATGACCTAAGTGGGAACGCCTAAAGCCAAGGATTCCAACCCACTATAATAAAAATGCAATTTTTTGATGAAAGTCCAACTTGACGATAGTGAGCAAGATAACCATCCCCAAAATCTTTGTTCTAAAGATTGGGAGGTCTCTTGAGGGAGTTTATCAATTGTTGCACTGCAAGGAAGCCCTATCTACAAACCATAGAGTAGTATCCCGCTGAGTCAGTATCCATACATTGTCATACTCACGATGCAATTGGAGGGAAGAATCTGCCACAAGACACTCACCATATAATTGCCAATGATCGTTTTCTTAGAGGATGAGAAATCCAACTCTGAGTACGTGCCTGGAAACGACAAAAAAATGGGCACCCTCTAGGGGGTGACAAGGCTGTGTGCATCAATGCAATTCAAGATGTGGGTTGTGAGTATAATGATGACCTACTTTTCCTTAAGTGTGAGTCTATCTGATTTGTGTACAATTGTCAAAGCAACCCATGAAAATCAATAAAGACCATTCATGGTTTTTGAACATACATGATCTATTCAGTTTAAAACAAATATTCAAAATTGCTTGCCGTGTTTTCACAAATTCATTAAAATTAGATTAAAGATCATCCTAAAAACATCAAGTCAAATCAAGAAACTCCATGCTTCGAAAGTGGAAGTCCACCATGTTTGTCAAGAGAAAAATAAAAATCACAAAACTCAAGAAACCTTACGGTTATCGAGATAGCCTAAGGAGAAATCATTTTCTATATCAAAATTGCAAGATATTTTTACAACATAGAACTTTCATCCACAAATATCATGATTTTGCTAGGGGTCACACATTAGATTACGTAGTAGAACCACTCTATTCATGAGCCTTCTTCCAGAGGAGAGCTCTCACACAATACCACAACCATAGTCAATGGATTGATCATTCTTATTTTCCACAACCCATGATACAGTATGCCACAAGGCCAGATCAAATTTTACAATAGAGAGTCTTAAAAAGTCTTGTTTTTAGTGTTCTGGAAAACTTGTTTCAGCGCTTTGGGTCACTGTTTTAGCGCTTTCATAAAATAACGCTTTTGGGCATTTTTTTAGCGCTTACAGTCTTTATTTTAGCACTTCTATCAAAACAATGCTTTCATCATCTTTGATAGCACTTTTGTGCACTGTTTTGGTGCTTCTATCAAAATAGCGCTTTCATTACTTTTTCCAATGCCTTCGGGCACTGTTTTATCGCTTCTGTCAAGATAGTGCTTTTGTCGACTGTTTCAACGCTTCAGGACTCTATTCTAGCATTTATGTGAAATAACACCTTTGTCCTTTGTTTTAGTGCTTTCAAAACAGAGAGTACAAAAATATTACCATTCGGTCTGTCTGTCATTTATCCACAGTTTTTACCAGAACACAAATTTCTTTTTCATCAAAATCATTGTCTGAAAAACCAAAATCAGAAAGGTTTATAGAAATTTCCAACCTTATCAACTGAAACAAGATCTTGCAAATCACAAGTGTCAAAATCAAATACACAATCAAATTACTACACTGAATTTTCATTATCAGGATACTGTCATCCTTATCACGAAACCAAGTATAGTAATCAAATTTTTAGCATTGTCTCATCAATAAGATCAGTCATCTTATTCAACTTTGTTGAAAGTTCAATTGACACTATCCAGCATAGAAGATCAACATTTCAGAAGAAAGGGCAAAAATTTGTATGCCAATCTTCACTAGGTCCCAAAATCAGCGACTCTTAGAACAAGAACTTAAAAAATCACAAGAAATGGCAAAAGAAAATCCTTGGAACAATCTGAACCAAAATGATAAGAACGAGATAACTCCAGAGGATATTCAAATAACTCAACAAGATCCTAAGTTCCATAAGTTTATGGAAAAGTTTTTGGAACAAGACATGGAAAAGTATCTTTTGATGTTAGCTGAATCAGGGGATAAATTTCCAAAGGACTTCAACGTAAACCATCTGAAGGAAACACCTGGAACTAATGAGACTAAGATACTACAACCTAGACAAACAATAGATCCAATTTCTACTTTAACATCACAGATGAAAATGTTATAGCAACAGATACAAGATATGGCGAAAGGGACTACCAAAAGATATGTGATACAAGACATTTGTCCTTATCCTTTCGACGCAACGGTCGGCTTGATACCTTTTCCTAAACACTGTGAGATCCCAAAATATGATAAGTACAATGGAAGAATGGATCCAATAGATCATATCAAGGAATTCAAAACAATGAGCCTTGAGTTTTCCCAAGAGGAAACTTACTTAATGAGACTATTCCCAAGGAGTTTGGGAGGATCATGCATGGAGTGGTTTTCGAAATTAAAACCCGGTATCAGAACTTTTGAGGAACTCGTCAACAAATTTATCTCCCAATACTCCTTTAATATCCAACACGATGTTACAATAAAGGATATTTACAATTTAAAACAAAACAAAGGGGAAACGTTCTTGTCTTTACTCCAAAGATGGTGATGCTTGTTCGCTAGATATCCTAGATCCTTTCCTGAAGAAGAAAAGATGGAGTTGTTCATTGAAAACTTAACGGAAGAAATGAGTTATAGAATCGAAATGTAATGTCCTCCCACATTCAAGAAAGTAATAGAAAACGGTTTTAAATTCAAAGAGGCATTAGTCAAAAGAGGAGTTATCAACCATTTCAATGATAAAACAAACAACACAAGTAACTTCTCCAATCAATACTCAAGCAGTGATAAGCCAAAATTTTGGCAAAAGAATCGAACCAACTACCAATGAGACAACAAATGATTCCCAAAATTTCAAACCGATTCTCAAATTGACAACATCTACATCAAAGAACCAAAACAATGAATAAATTGTCAAGTCAAATATCAATGAGATTGCAAAAACATAGTGATATCAAAAACCATCAAATCGGCAAAGGTTCACACCTTTAGGTCAAACAATGGAATCAATAATGAAAGAATTAGTTACCAAAGGCCTTCTCAATGCATGGGAAGCCAGAAACTAGGATCCCAAAGTCAAACCATCATGGTGGAATGACGCGGATTACTGCAACTTTCATAATAACAAAGGTTATAAAACCAACGATTGTATGGAGTTGAAACATGCGGTACAAGATTTGATTGACAACAACAAAGTATATGTGGAGGGACCTCAAAATAATAATGATCATTCAACCTTCAAGGATCCTTTGCCAAATTATGACAAAGGAGCATCATCCTTTTCAAACAACAAAGGTAAGAATGTCAATCATGTCTATGACACAACAATCCTTTGTCTATCTGAAGTAAAAAATGATCATATAGTTGATCATAACATTGATGAAAACAAAACCAACAACATTACCCCTTTGGATTTGCTCCCAAGCATACAAAACTCTGAAAATCATATGAATGTCTTAAAAATCAGAGAAAATCAAGAACATCAACCGGCCAACGTAATGACCAGGGGGCAATCCAAGGAAGTGTTAAAGGGAGTTGGATCTCAACATGCAGTTCCACCTCCATCTCATTATAATGTTATCGATCAATTGCAAAACATCCCCCGACAGAATCAAGAACATCAACTAGCAAATGTCATGACTAGGGGGCAATCCAAGGTAGTGTTAAAAGGAGTTGGATCCCAACGCGCGGTTCAACCTTCATCTCATTATAATATTGTCGATCAATTGCAAAACATCCCTGCACAAATATCAATACTAGAACTCCTTAAATTGTCACCATCACATAAGGAAGATCTAGAACAAGCATTAGTTTCCACAACGGTACCAAAGAATCTATATTTTTGTCAATTCCAAGCTATGGTGGGACATTTGACTACCCCGCATTGTCTATCATTCTCTGAACATGATTATGTATCATTAAATCATCCCCATAATACTGCACTACATATTGAAGTATTAATCCATAATCATCACGTCAAGAGAGTTTTAGTAGATGGGGGAGCTGGTCTAAAAATTTGCACTCTCAAGTTAATCCATGCATTAGGGTATTCCGACGATGCTATTGATGCTCAAAGGAAAATGACCATCAAAGCATATGATGAGGAAGAAAGATCGTCTAAAGGTTTAATTATGTTACCCATGATGAAACATATAGCATGTCAAGTATTGGAAAGAGAGTTGACTTACAACATACTCTTAGGACGACCATGGATCCATGAAATGCAGACCGTACCTTCAACATATCATCAATGCCTAAAGTTTCCAGTAAATGGAAAAGAGGTGACAATAGCTACTGATTATAATCATCCACAACATTGTGACACATTGAGAAACTCTCAAGATATCTTTGTGCCCCAGAACAGGGAAGCTTCTAGTTCAAAATCTTCCACCAAGGAAAAACATCCAAGTATCAACACCAAGTTAGTGGAAAAGAAAGATAAAGCAAAAGAAACAAGTCATGTTGAAACTCAATCAACAAAAAAACCGGATCCACAAAATTCTCTATTAGACAACTTTGAAAAGCAAGTTCAACTAATAGACAAAGGGATGAGACAGTATTCTATGGAGCAATCGCTTAACCTTTCACAGTTAATGCCATCTCCTAAGACATATGGTCAACCATCTATGATCAAACCTCCAACATCATTACTAGGCATAGTTCTTGAAGAACGGTTTATAAAAGTTGGCACCATTGAGGAAGAATCAAATGATAAAGCAATCCTGGATTGGCTATACAAGGATGAGGAAACCTCTACATCAAACATCAGTATCAAAAATGTCAATATCAACACCAACAAGTATGGAAAAGGAAAGGCTATCCTTGAGAAAATGGGTTATTAGGGACAAGGACCTGTTGGATTAAGAAAGGATGGAATCATAGAACCTATTCAGCCTCTCACTCTTCATTCAAAAGAGAAACCAGGACTAGGGTATTCTGAAAACCAAAAGTAGGAGATGACAAAGAAGGTTGTTGAACTGATCCTTCAACTTAGAGATAGCTCTGAAATAGATTCAAACAAATATGAGTGGGATTTTGGTTTCGAAGTATCTTTCACAGATATTCAAGTTGATGTAATCCAACAATATGCACCTACGCGCGAGGAGAGACAAGGCTCTGGGTCTAGACCATTCATAGAAGGTACCATCATTTACCTAGTGGGGATGAACAAAATTTGAGTGAATTAGATGATTTTGAAGAAGGTACCATCATTGACCTTGATATCCTTGATAATAACTATGATGATGTTGCTGTCCTAACCCTCACTTCCATCAACCTAAGTCAACCCGATGACATCATGCCATTAATCTATCCAGAACTTACTGAATAGGAACCAATCGAACCTTTGACTGTACCACAATTTGCAAATGATGATGCCATCGTTAATTTCCTATGTCATGCAGAACCTAGTGCAATTTCTATCTATAATACTCATAAACGACTCAGCAGGAGGGTGTCAAATCTTCCAGTTGCAAAATTGAAAATAGGGAAAATAGATCTAATGGTGAAAACCATTCAATGGCAGTATTAGATCTGAAAAAAGACAAAATAAAGAATGCATCCAATAGTGAAAACCTTTTTGAGGAACCAAAGGATGGAAGATTTGACACCCTTCTAGAACATTATCATGAGCGATCATCAGTTCTGGTAGAACCAACACAGTCTGTGAACATCAACACCGAGGAAAAGGAAAAAATCCTACATCTGGCAAAATCCATGACGGATCAAGAAGGACCGGACTTCATCAATTTATTTAAACAAAGAAGCATCAACTTCACTTGGTCATATTATGATATGCTAGGCCTAGATCCAAATCTGCTCATCCATCATTTTTCTCTACCAGCAGGAATCAAGCCTGTCAAGCAAAAAGTAAGAAAAATGCATCCTTACATCGCATGGATGGTAAAGACAAAGCTAAAGAAATTGTTGGATGTAGGATTCATAAGGTCTATAGACTACGCCGAATGGATATCAAACATAGTACCTATTTCAAAGCCAGATAACAACATCAGGATATCCACGGATTTCAGAGACGTCAATAAAGCTTGCCTGAAGGATGATTTTCCTTTACCAAACATAGACATCATTGTGGAATTGACGACAGGGCATGCCATGTTATCAATCATGGATATTTTCTCTAGGTACAATCAAATAAAAATAGCTCCAGAAGATCAGGAAAAGATAGCTTTTACATGTCCATGGGGAACCTTTTGCTGGAACATCATGCCATTTGGTTTGAAAAATGCAGGAGCCACATATCAAAGGGCAATGACAACAATATTCCATGATATGATGCACACCTTCATGGAGGACTACGTGGATGACATCTTGGAAAAATATTGTACTAGGGAAGGACATCTACATATCCTAGACAAAATCTTCACACGGCTAGAAAAATTCAATGTCAGGTTAAACCCCAAGAAGTGTGTCTTTGGGGTCACATCAACAAAGCTATTGGGATACATTGTCTCAGGAAAAGGCATTGAAGTAGAGCTAGCTAAAGTCAAATAATTCATGGAGATGTTGTCTCCTAAGAATATTAGTCAACTCAGATAATTACAGGGAAGACTCCAATCGATCAAGAGATTTCTCCCAGCTGGTAGACAAAAGTCATCCTTTTAATCATCTCTTGCACAAAAATGTGATTTTCAAGTGGGATAATGGGTGTGAAACAACATTCAATCAAATAAAAGAATATCTAATGTCACCACCCATTCCCATGCCACCAACAGAAGGAAGAGCTTTGATATTATACATTGCAATGACCGACATCTCTTTGGGGGCACTATTAGCGCAAAAGGATTATGAAGGAAAAGAGCATGCTATCTACTATATCAGTAGAACATTAAATGGTTATGAAGTGAACTACACTTTCATAGAGAAGTCTTGCTTAGTGGTGGTATTTGCGACCCAACAGCTGAGACGCTACATGCTGACTCATACAATCCGACTAATAGCAAAGATCGACCCTTTGAAGTATCTACTAAGTAAAGCTGCCTTGACAGGTAGACTAGAAAAATGGGTCATGCTCCTAAGTGAATTTGACATTCAATATGTGGAGAGAAAAGTGATCAAGAGTCAAGCAATCACTGAACAATTAGTTGAAGCTCCTCTACTAGATGATCGACCAATGACAATGTAATTCCCAGATGCAGATATTATGACAGTGGTGCCACAACAATGGGTATTATATTTTGATGGATTGTACACACAACAAGGATCAAGAGCAGGGATTTTGTTTATCAATCCCCAAGGACACACCATTCCTAAATCATATAGACTGATGTTTCAATGTACAAATAATGTAGTAGAATACGAAGCATTGATCATTGGGGTCAAAATAGAAATTCAATGGAAGATCACAGACTTACAAGTATATGGAGACTCACAACTAGTCATTTATCAAGTAAATGATGAGTATCAAACAATATATGAAAATTTGATGCCCTACAAGCAATAGATAGATGATCTGAAAAAGTTCTTCGTCAATATCAAGTTTGATCAAATTCCAAGGGCGGAGAACAAAGTTGCTAATGCTATGGCCACAATTGCCCGAGAAACGTGTTTGTTATGAGTTTATGGTAGAACAAGTACCATGTCCTTACCATAATAATTTAGAATCTAGTACCGTATGCCATCTAGAAACCATTGAAACCTCCATCTACAAAAAAACCTATGCTTACCTGAAAGACAATATCATACCTCCCGATCTTTCCAGGAACCAGAAACAAAGTTTCATCCGCCAATCCGCCCGACATATCTTAATCGTAGACATCCTTTATCGTCGAGGTCTTGATGGTACCTTACTTCGATGTATAGAACATGACAAATCTAAAATGGACTTACAAGAGGTTCATGAGGGTATTTGTGGGACTCATTCGAGTGGGATAACTCTAGCTAAGAAACTCCTCAGTTTGGGGTATTATTGGCCATGCATGGAAAAATAATCTTATCAGTATGTCAAGAAATGTCAAAAGTGTCAGGTTCACAACAATCTAATTCATGCACCGGCTTAGGAACTACATCCATTTACAACAACATGGCCTTTCTGTCAATGGGGACTAGATCTAGTAGAAAAACTACATCCCTCTTCATCAAATGGACATAAGTTCATCATCACAGCCACAAAATATTTCACAAAGTGGATAAAGGCAGTACCTCTTACAACCATTACTGGGCAGCATATTTCCTCTTTCATCTTGAAATACATCATCTATCGCTATGGAATCCCTCAATCTATTATCATTGATAATGGACGACCTTTCAAGAATCAAGATGTACAAGAACTATGTGAAAAGTTCCACATCCAACATCATTTTTCAACACCGTACTACCCTCAAGGAAATGGCCAAGCAGAGGCCTCAAACAAAACGACTCTAAAAATCCTAAAGAAGACGGTTAATGATGTTGGACGGGATTGGCATGTTCAACTCAATCCTGCACTATGGGCCTATTGAACAAGTATCAAAACACCAACAAGAGCTACACCATATGCCTTGGTATATGGATCAGAAGCCATATTACCCATAGAAGTAGATATTCCATCCCTCCGTTTATCACTCAGGGGAATCATATTAGATGAGGATTATAGGGTATCTAGGCTGCAGAAATGGGAGTTGTTAGATGAGCATTGTCAACAAGCTTTTAATCATCTAACGACTTATCAACAAAGAATGTACAGGAGTTACAACCACAGGGTAAAATTGAGGGTCTTTCAAGTTGGTGATTTGGTTCTAAAAGAGAACCCTAGGAATCAACAGGACAGGGAGATGAAAGGGAAATTTGAGCCTAACTAGTTAGGGCCTTTTGTTGTCATATTAGTGTATGGATCAGGGGCATATCAGCTATCAACATCAGAAGGGGATCTCTTTCATGAACCTATCAACAGTATTCATCTAAGAAAATTCTATACATAAATCTCTTGATGCATGAATTAAACTTTTGAAAAAGGTTTCCTTGATGAAAACCTGGCAAACAGGCATCTCCGAAATAGAAAATACAAATATATATATATATATATATATAAGAAAGAAAAAAGGAAAAAATAGAAAAATATCAAAACACAGAGTGCAATCAAAACATATTGGTGAAAACCTAGAAATAGGCGTCATATGTGATTCAAGATCAACTTTCCTATCTATTTTGCTACATATCAGGATCATTAGTCTGGTAGTTGGTATCAATCCATATCATATCATTAGTCTTGCCATCATTGCATCCATTATCAAAATCATTTCACATGGTCAAGTATCACTCCATAGCTTGGGGGCAACATCTAGATATCACAAGGGGCAAAAAAAACATCGATTTTACCAATTTGGGAGAACAAAAGTATGACAAGAAAGCAAAAACAATGATTAAAATGCAACATCAATCACCATCAGGAGGGCCTCAAATCATCTGTATCATATCGAAAAATCCAAAAACATGTCAAAAATTCAGTCTAGAAAAGTGAAATAAAAAAAAAATTAGGTCGGTGTCAGTCGAACTACGTGGTCTCTGTGTGTGTAATGTAGGCAAGGATAATCTTTGATCACCCCCTGAGACCCCTAGGATAGGTCAGTAGGTTAGGTCTTTGGTCAAAATCTCAAAAATCACAAAAACATCAAAAAATCAAGATGGATGATCTAAAATTCGACTAAATGAATGAAACACTCAAGGTAAAAGATGAATAAATTGCATTTTTTTTTATTATAATTTCTTTGGAGTTACTCGATGATGTATTGCACTAGAGAAACAAGGAAAAAGAATGATATTTTTTATTGTCTATTGTCTGTAAGTTAATCATTTAAATGTATGAATTGTTAGGGGATGTGCTATGCAAATGTATCACCGATGACATTCAAAATTCACACACTCAAATGATTAATCTCTGTCTGTTTACACAATGAATGTTCAGGTCATCTCGGTTCAATTATACCTAGATTCTTGTGTTCGATTGCAATATCAAAAATCATGAAAGTAATACTCGGGTCGTCATTGGTCTAACACAACCATTGACACTTTATTAACTTTCAACATCCAATAAAAGCTCTATGATGATACCAAGCACAAAAATACTATTAAAATGACATTGGTTGCATATAGTTGCATGATAAAATTAGTTTGCATTCATAATAAATTCATTATCTACAGATTATTTGCTGGATAAGGGATTCCAATCAATAATTATCTTTTCTACAAATCCGAAAATCAAAACATATAGAGGTTATCATCTCATCATTAAGTTTTCATCATTTCATCTTTCATGCATTGTACATCATATAGTTATACATTTATCAAATACATCATGCATTACATCATCACATTCATTACACATTTATCATACATCATTAGAACATCATTACATCATCATTATTATCATTATGTTATCCATAAATCATAATTATAATTTATCATTTAGAATTTCATACATTAGATCATAAATCCATACATCAAATATTTTGCATAATCATCATCACATTGAAATAAAAGCATTCATATAGAACATCACATTATATTATCACCACATCACATCAAAATAAATGCATCCATCACACATAAATCATAAACCATCATAGGATCAAATCAACTACATCATATATATATGTCATCTGTGTCAAGTATACAATGAAGTCCGAAGAAAAGATACATCATAAAAAATGAGGTACATCGTATTATACATCATGTCTCGAAAAAGAAATCTTAGAATCATAATAGAATCTATGATCTGCTACAGCCAGAATGAGTGGGCCCAATGGGACCAGTACCACCACCACCCCTGAAAGTACCAGGATCTCTGGGATCTCTCTGTGGAGGCTATGTAATGCCCTCGCTAACTGTTCGGGTATGTGTCTGACCGGATCTCGATGAGGCATAGCTGACTCGATGATCAATAGGCACTGCATCATGATATCTACCTCGGTAAAACTCTGTGTCTCGGCCAACCCATAGAACCTCTCTCATATAATCAGCTACTGACGTACCATCAACCACTCTTTGTAAGGTCTTGGCTGTCTCCTATGTCCTCTTAGAAATCTATCGTGCACTGTCTCGCTCAGGTGTCAATGTGGCAACCTAAGTCTGCACAGTGGCTAAATGTCCCTATACCTACACTAAAGCCTAAGCATGAGCCTGAGCCTGCATCTGAGTCTGTGTCTGGATTAGCTAACCCCAAGCCTGTACCAACTGTCCTTGCAATGTCTAAACATGTGTCTAGAAACCTGCAATTTGTCTCTGATGATCCACTGATGGCACCGCCACTACTTGCCTCTTGCGAGGCCTACTTGATGATGGACCAACATTGATTGGTCCTGGCCCTCTGCCACCTCCACTACCACCATCACTTTCATTACTATTGTTGGCATCACTACCAACCTCTGTACTACTGCTTGATGGAGTATCATCCCCACCCCCACTATCCTCTGAACCCTCGGCTACATCCTCCTCTACGGGTAATAGTGTTGGCTCATCGAGAATGGTGATACGAGGATGTGGAGTCAAAGCCAAAAATGCAACATACTCCTCTATCACTTCCACCTCTGTAATGTCTCTGTGCATATCCCAGGGTGACAGCTGCAATGTCTTGTATCCCTCTATTAGGACCTTGTATGACATACAAGGCCCCCAATCCGCTACATCACTCCGCCACCTAGCATAGTGAGCAACTCCCTATGGCATACACTGAACAATGCCATACTGCCTGTAGACTCGACGTAGCAAGAATCTCTCCAACACAAACGGTGTCTGGCCAATCAGGTACATGGAATCATAGAGGTATCTGAGCACTGAATCGTCCTCCTCCCACTGCTCATAGTCTAGGTATGGCCTCCATACAGTGCTCTCTGTATCATCTAATACCCGCCTCCAATGCTCCAACTTACCCATATGAACCTGGGTAGGTCGACCTCGGTACCAAAACACATACGGCTTGCCTGTTGGTCTGTCCATTACTAGAAATGGATGAGCAATGGAAAAGTGCTCCCATGCCCATATCTGTAATAGAGTCATCCCTGCTAATAGACTCTGAGCCCCAAGGTACACAACTGAATGCGGATCATGATAAATATGTACTAGCATGCACATCGCCCATGAATATCTCATACCATGTACGACCATGCTCTAATATCCGACCCCAACCCACAAGAAATCCCTTTGACCTACGATCAGGGCAAATGAAACCTCCAATAAATCCAGCAAGCACTGCTAGAAGTGAAGCGTATGCATCAACAACCGTCCTCCATCAGATGCTCAGACTTACAATGTGCTGATCTTGGAATAATCTATGGAGAGCATCTCTCCCATGAAGGGAATGCATAAGATCCACCACACATCCTTGGGTGTGACTGTCATCTTGCCGGTGGGTAAGTGAAAGGTGTTGTGGTCACTATGCCACCTCTCAGCCAAAGTGGTAAGGAGACCTCGATTAATCCTAATTTGGGGCATGCCAAGTAAACTAGTTAGGCCACATCGATCTATAACCTGGATCTCATCTGGAGTCAGATGAGGTATCAAATCCGTTCTCCATGGAAACCGCTCTTGCATCTGAAGCGTACCCAGATCCTCCTATCACAATGAAAATATACAATCAGTGTACTATGTCAAGAAATCAAGAGTCATTCTACTATCAAGTCTAATAAAAAATTAGTATGGATTTTCGATCAAAATTCATGAACAAGTATCAACAAACCTCGCATATCATGAGGTTCATCAAAAGTTATCTAAATCTTGCCTATCATGAGGTTTTATCAGATATAAATCAAACCTTGCTTATCATGAGGTTCATCAAACATTATCCAAATCTCACCTATCATGAGATTTATCGGATAATGAATCATTTCCTCACTTATCATGAGGTTTATCAGATTTGATTACATCTTGCCTGTCATGAGATTTATTGGATAATGAATCATTTCCTCGCCTATCATGAGGATCATCACAAATAGGATTATTCTCACCTATCATGAGAGTAGGTCTTATTAAATCATCAGAATCAAAACATCAGGAATTTGAATGATCAATCATACCAATTAGAAGAATGGACATGATTGGAATTGACGAAATCAAGGTTAACTAAGTCAAAATCTACAAATCTATCATGGAAGCGCTAGAACAAGCATCCAAAGTGCTAAAAATCAAAAGCACCACTTTATCAATCAGATGTGCTAAAATAGGTTTTACATGTGCTATTTCACACCTCCGATGCACTATAACAGGCAACTGAGGCGCTACTTTATCCAAAGCGTTGTTCTACGACATCGATGTGCTAAATTGGTCTGTTAAAGCACCGCTTTATCAAAGCACTATAATAGACCATAAAAGTGCTAAAATACCAAATCAAAGCACTAGATCTCTCTAGGTGCTAAAATTTGGCATCTAGGCGCTAAATCTAACTACCTAAGCACTACATCATGAAAGCACTACACTATCCTATGGAAGCACTAGAGAAAATAATGCAAGCGCTAAATCTCAAACCACTAATCTAGCTAACCTAAGTGCTACACCGGAGTGAAAGCACTACAACGTAGCTTAAAAGCGCTAAGCTAGCTTAAAAATGCCAAAAAGCATAAAATGCATTAAAAAAAATTGCACGAAAAACAAGGAGGAATACAAGTACATACCGGAGCTCAGTACACGGCCGGCCGCTGGTACCGTCGAACACGCTCAAAATGGTGAGTGTGGTAGGGGATTGGCATCCTACTCTAGCTGGCTAAAATGTCTCTATCACTGGGAGTTGAAAGTCAAAAGGTTCAAATGACTTTGAAAATGACCTTTTGGACTATATATAACTTTTTGAAAGTGGATTTTGGTGGGTTTTTATTATATTTTGATTAATTTTATTCAAGAAATTAATTGAAATTCATCCGCGGGCTCTATTTTCTTCATCATTGTCAGGAGATAAATTATTCTCCATCAAATTATCATCAAATCGTCAAATCATCATAAATTTTTGAAAAATCTTAAAAATCATCACATCATTAATTTATCTCTTGAGGGGGCATATTATCGGCATCATCTGAAAATCAATATTTGGGGCATGTCTAGGGCACACTGAATTTTTTATAATCATCAATCCTAATAGTAGTAGCAAAATATTTTCTTCGAAGCAACGCGTAAACACATCACTTCGAAGAGGGGAAAAATGTATACACCTAAAAATGGTCCGGAGAATCTGATTAATTGAATATGAATTATTTGATTAATTATCCTAAATTCCTCTATTGTTTAAATAAATAGAAATATTTATTTATATAGTTCACGTTCACATTCTTCTAAATTTCTTCTATTTTCTCATCTTAATTAAATAAACAAAATTAAATACTTTGTTCGATTTAATTATCAAATCCTTATTTTATTCTATCACATCGATCTTAAATTAATTAAATAAAGATTAAACGTTTTATTGATTAATTGCCATATTCTTCTGTTTAATTTAATAAACAAATCCTATAGTTTGTTTCATTAAATTATTTATCTCCCTTTCCTAATTTAAATAAATCAAAAATATTTGAATTAGAGCATAAGGAATATTCCAATCTATATTTCCTCAAAAATGAATTAGATATCCTATGTCTAATTTATGTCAAAATCATGTCTAAATTAATTGATTGAAACTTCACGGGAAGTTTTGGAGACAAATTGGAGACAAATTCCAAATTCTTCTCTCAATCCTCCTCCATCAATTTTTCCTCTTCTCTTGCCTGGTGTTTTTATGGGTGGAGACAATCTCCATTTTTCTCTCAATTTCCTCCATCTCTCACCATTCAATCCTCCAGATTGAATCCAAGCCTCTCAATGCCTTCCCTGTGCAATTCTACAACTAGGAAATCTATAAATATAGCCTCATTCAGCCAAGAAAGGATCCATATAATCTATTTTGTGCACTCTTACTCTGCAGAAATTCACACATCAAGCATCAAAGCATTCAACATCCAAGCATCCAATAATCAAGCTTTCAACATCATGGCTGCCTCCTGTAGCTGCAATTATCTGTTTCATGTCAATTTATGCTAGTTTAGATCATTTATCATCTAGTATTGTCATTTAACTCCATATCATTGCATTAGCATCTTTCTCGTTCTTCAAATAGTCATTTTAACAGTCATATTTGCTTATACAATCTGAGAGCAATCATGATTTAATAAATCTTTGGAGATAGAAAGCAATATGATGCTTTCAATAGATTATTGCTTTGAATTGATTCAATTAACTTGTCTATTGATATAATGTTGTATTAAGAAGTGTCTTTTGTGCTTTTCACTTTATTCACACTTACAAAAACAACTCACAGGGCACTTCAGAGATATATGGTGAAAAATGGCTTTTCAACTGTAAGCTTATACATAGGAGGTTCTTATATTTGGTGAGTTGCTATTGGACCTACATGCTATTGCTAAGTTCACAAGCACTTCATGAGCATGCATCTCTTTTCTGCATGGGCATCTATTTTTCCCAACCGGTTAATGGCTTTGCATGATCATCTTGGAGTTATTTGAGGTAGGGTCTTCATGACCATGTACATAATAGGAGTTTTGTTGTGTTGGTAGTATGTAGTTTTAATTTTCGAGTCTTCTCTATTTCTTGTTTTCTCTAGCTCCTTTGTCCTCTGTGCTATCTGACAATGTTGCCCAATGGATTTATGCACCGGTCCACGCATTGAGTTTTGGGTTCCTTGCTTCGTCCTTTGTAGTCCTCGTCCCCAATCAATGCATGTTGTTGCCCCAAAATTTAAACCTAAATATTTTTCAAATTTTAATGCATTCCTCTTGTGTATCCCTAATCTTGCAAGATCAAAAAAGTAATTAAGTTTGCAAAACTATGAGACCTGGTACAAATTCCTTCCATGGGTCTAATCTTAACTCCATTCCACACTGCATACCCAATTTTCATGCTCAAATCTCCCATCATTTGCAAAATATCAAGCTTCACTTTCTACCACCTGTGATTCACAAAGATGTGAAATTCCAATGTCTATATTGCTGGAGCTTAAAAGATTTTTGGGTTTTGCTCAGAAGAACCCAATCCTTTTGCTATTCAAATTTCAAGTAAAATGAAGCTGATTTGTGGAAGATATGAAGGTTTTCATCTTTTAGTCAGAGCATAATGTTGGGAAAAATAATTGATTTCAATCTAAAAAGGTTGGAAACTTTGATGTCACAGGATTCCCAAACTCTCTAACCTCGGGTGATCCCAAAAAGTTGGTTTTTAATTTCTAAGAGGAACCGATTTTTGCTGAAATTACATTTTTTTAGAAAATATAATGATTTAAGCCTTTAAAAGTTCCATTTTAAGGATTCAAATTGAAGAGGGTTTGATCAAACCACCTTAGATCAAACCCCCTTGGATAGAATCTCGCTAGTTTTAAACCATACCTATAAATGAGTCTCCTTTACACCTATCAAAATGTTGATAAAAAATCACTTTTGATTTACCTTTTAGGGGATCAAATTAATTCATTTAAAATTTATTTCAAATGATTATGGTAGTCCTCAAAATGAGCTATCCCACGAATATAATTTTAATATGTTTTTTTAGTTTTATTAAACATAGGGTTTTCAATGAAAATCAAGCTCTATGTTTTGCACATGTGAAAAAATAGAAAATTATCAAAATAATTTTTTAAAAAAAATATGTTCGTGCTGGGTATTGATGTCCTTGATCCATTAAAAATAAAAAATAAAAATTCGATATATACAGAAAAAGTTATGTTTTATACAGTCCGCCTATGTCTGAATTGCAATTAGTTTGACTTCAAAATTCTATTTAGGAAAAAATATTCAATAAAAAAATATGAGACCAAATGAAAGTGCTAGATATCCTAGTTACAAATCTAAATTCAAAAAAATTAGAATTTTATCCTTCATACAAAAAACGTTATGTTGTATACGGTGAGTATCACTTTTTAAAAATGTTATTTTTTGAAAAAAAAAACTAGTTTTCGTGGGAGATGGAAAAAGAAGTGCAATCTTATTCCAAAAATTTTGGAAAAAATATTTTTAGAATCTACAGACAAAATGTGATGAGACTCTAGTTTGCATCATCTTCAAATTCCTCACGGTTTAGCCGCTATAGGTGCCCGAATGTAAAGATTTAGGTAAAAATAATAATTTCAGTGTCCAGTTTGGCCAAAAATTGTAAACCACTATTGTGGGATCACCCCCTCATCATGGGATTCCCAAATTTTCCAAAATTTCTAACCTTGTTGTGAGTTGCTCAAATTTCCTAAATTTCTAGCCTTGTCGTGGGTTGCCCAAATTTCCTAACCTCCTCATTTAAAAATGTGAAAGTCAAAATTCAGTTCAAGAGACTATCACAACAAAAAAGAAATGGTCATTTTAACTTCTTCAAGAAGCGATTAATCTCAAAAAAGAGATTTTTTTTTCATTTGTAACAGATTTTAAAGAAGCGATTATGAGACCAAAGGAAGGGCCTTTAAAAACTCATCAAAGGCTATTGCACATGGATCTTTTTTCCGGATGGCTGTGAATAGGGGAAGGAGAGCAAATTTTATTTTCTACTAAGTTGTAAATAGTTGTTATTTTCTTGACTCAGCCTATGTACAGGAAATAGTTTCAGAGACTTTGTGCTTTGTTTAATTGAAGAAGTGAGAATTGTTTTCAAAACTTTGTGTCTGCGAATGTTTTTCTCGATTACAATTTTCTTATGTCAGTTTGTAGTTTTTATTCAATATGTTTCTATTGTATGTGGTTGAATCTGAGAGGGGAATATGACTATCTTTATTCAATCTGATTTTATCTGTGGGTGTGGGATATGAACTGTGTATCATTTACTTACATCTGCTTCATTCTAAAATTAAATTCAGCATATCTGTGTCATGGTTATGCACAATTGTTAGTTACCTTTATTCTTTCTGGTCAAAAGCATACCCCGTTTTCCATTCATTGCATATTTTAAGAGGGAGTTGTACCTCTCAATTCAAAGGAAATTTTTTGTTTAATGACAACTTCTCCAACTATTAGCACTATTTTTTCTTCCTTCTAGGCATGCTGAGTCATTTTATGCATTTATCCTCTAAGGATAAATCTATATGCTAACATCATGTAAGTCCAAAAACCTCATTTTTTGAGTATTGTATGATATTTTTAGCCATGTCTAGGACAAAATTGTAGCATAGGCATCTCAACGGTGCAAATTTGTCCCGACGGTGCACTAGCATCCCACTCATGCGTTGGTGACATCTTCAGGCACTGGAGTCTACTAGATGCATTGGCATCCAAAAAATAATGGTAGACCTCAGACAAGGTCATGTTACACAAATTCCTACGCAACGTGCCTGTGTCCCAAAGGTTAGAGTTATGAATTTTTTCAATGTACATGGTAGAATCTTTTATGCCAAGTGTGTTGATACAAATATTTTTATCTTTTTATAGGACTACCCTGAGATCAGAGAACATCCTGGTGGGTGGGTGTTTTGTCTAGTCTGAGATCAGGTGCTTTGCTTAGACCAGGAAGAGGAGGAGCACCTACTACATGTTGGATTATGGTATGTTTATACCATGCCAAATATGTTTCATGATAGGATGCCCATGGTGTTGATAGATTAGTTGGATGCCACCACATCAACATTCGAATTACCGACGGGTGAGATGATAGTCACTCTAGAGGACATCTATTGTATCATCAGTCTTCCTATTCGTGGGTGATGGGTGAACATTGATGGTAGATGCTTGGCCCAGGATCACGTAGAGGGTGTCTATTATTACATAGACTAAGGTGATGGTAGCAATATGACTAGGCACATATACATCTATTAGTTTGAGTAGGATAGCATGAGAGTCCCTTTGCTATAGCATGTGATGGTCATCACAGTGACCATGTGTTTTACTATAGATGCATGGTTCTCTCACCTACAGGGGGCCTCATGCATAATATCAAAGTGATGGAGGACCACCAAATGGCTTCACATGGGGCCACAACATTCTAGCACACCTATACCACAAGCTGGACAGGTTTGTGCACTATGAGTTTGCAAGCCTCATAATGTGCATGTTACTGTAGGTGTGGGAATTTGTGCACATCACATGCACATGAATAGTGGGCTATCCCCAAGTGAGGGATTATATAGTACCTATAGCCCACTTGTATGAGTTGGTGAGGGAATGGTGACATGGTAATTTATAATTTTGGCATCTTTAGTTTGATACATTGTGGATCGACAAAATATGATGGTGACCATATAGGTGGTTTATATGGATTGATGATGGTAGGTACCTTAGGAACCTGCAACATGACCTTTTTTATTGGGTCACATAGATTATATTATTACACCATCTTACTTGTAGGAGGTTATGCAATAGTATGACATGATACAAACTATCCCTCTTATAGTCCCATCATACACATGGGAAGTGAGGAGTTCCACATGGCTAGGTGAACATTGGTGGCCATCAATCACCAACATAATCCCTTCTAATGATGATGAGGATGATCATGACTTGCCTCCAACACACCTTGTCGATGATGTTTGCATGATCTATGGATTTCACATGTGGTGGATGATACATCAACTTACACCTGTTTTCCTATCAGATGGCCCCAAGGGGATCTTACTATGTAGGGTGATGTTTTGGTGAGGTCACAAGGAGGAGATGGAGGTAGAGGTAGACAACAAGAGAAATAAAAGAAATAAGGTAAGGAGGTAGGGGCAAAGGCAAGATCGAGGCAATGGCGGAGGATATCTTCACCTCTGCCTATTATCCCAGTCTTAGAAGTGGTAGCAGCTCCATCCATTGACCTAGCAGTGACCATTAAAAGACCAACTATAGCATCAAGTGCTTTGGGTGTTAAACCTAGCCAAGTTCATCCCCTTAACCCACACTGGAAGCCAAGGGACCCAATTATGATAGTTTTTTATGTCATTTCATTCTAGAACTTTCAATTTTCATCTCATGTATATTCTTTTATTTTGATTTCATGTTTATACATCATGTGGTACTGATTGGCCTATTCTCTCTATGGTTGTAGTTAACACATAGTTATGGACTATGTTTATAGCTTAGTGTATATGAAAGGTGACCCCCATAATTCCCATCTAGGGGTCAGTCCTAGAGGCTTACAAGTTGACTTTAATGGGGCGACATGCCCACCTTTTTGAGCTAATAGCTCACCTGAGGATAGCCTATTATGAGGGATAGGTGTAGATAGTACAAAGGAATGCTAATGCTAATATCACCAGAGGATAGAGAGATCAGGTGTTGGTGGAGCTACAAACTATCCTTTCCAAGTGACATGTGACTGTGATGAGATCTGAGAGTTTTCAACAGGCACATGATTCTCTACAAATCCAACTTGATGACCTTGTAGGGATAGCAACAACTATGATGTTGGCAGGGGATCAGGAGCTATAGGACACACTTAGGGAAGTAGAGCTCAAGATAGTCTCCCTACATGGGGAGATCAGAGGACTACATTTATTAGTATTCAACTTGTAGTCACACATGTCCTGCTCCATCTCCACTATTCGACCAAGATCCCCACCACAACCAAGACTAGAGGGATAAGGCAACCATACTCCCAGGGCTTAGAGATCTGATTTTGTATATCACTTTTTGTAGATCATTTTGATGTATAGACATTGATACACATACATAGTCACCACTTAGTTTTTTATTAAATTGGCATGATACATGTACATGCCATTTGATATATATACATGAGATGGTTCCAATATAATGGAATTTCTTGTTTCATGCTTATGCTCCTTTAATTTAATGTATGATTATGTGATGGATGTTATATTTATGGATTCATGTTTAGATTATATGATATCATGATTTAATTACAAACATGGATGTATGTGAATTAAATACTATGATGATTGAATTTACTAACCAGAATATTCAATGTAATGTATAGATACATAGCTTAGTAAAACACGTGTATGTATGTTTCTCTCTAATAAACACATGGTTACATCATAACATGAAAAACTCTTTTATAACATGCTCATAAAGATATTCCAACATATGACATGTTGTTACCCCAAGGGATGAGCGTTGCACATGTGACACATAGACACTATGCATAGTATTGACGAAGGTGCATTGTATTGGTGGGTTCTTTTAGAGGCATCCCATCCATAGATGACAATACATAGGCACTAGAGCCATATACAAAGATGAAAATGTAAGGGCCTAACCAATTAGGACTAAAATATATCCATTGATCAAGTGGTACATTTATGTTTCTTTGATTCTTGTAAAGAACTAGGTCACCTACCTTGAAATTTTAAGGAAGAACAAATTGATTATATTGCATAGATAGTGATCATTGATAAGCTTTAAGATGATTGAGGTCCTATAAATGGTGCTCATTGAGCAACTCAAGATGATGCAAATGATTTGATTGGTCAGTCCCATAATCAATTAACCCTTTGGGAAACCTTTAAGGATGAAATATCCAACTCTAAAGGCATGATAGCTTTGGCACAGTACATGAGGTTGTAATATTTTATTTCTGATTTCATACAAATTCTTGTTTGATAGGTCCACAAAGCATACATTAATTGAATGTGCTAATACTTACCATGTTTGTTCACTATTTTTTGAAAAATGAGTTCAAGATTTTTTTTAGATGCTTCTGCTTGGCCATTAGACTGAGGATAGTATGGTGTAGAAAATCTATGTTGAATATGAAAATTCTCTAGGAATGGCTTCACTTCCTTGTTCTTGAATGGTGTACCATTGTCAGAAACAAAGGTGGAAGGCAATATAAAGTGAGTAATGATATTATTTAGAAGAAAGCTATAGATAGCTTTAACATTCATGGATTGAAGCAGGATAGCTTTAACCCACTTCATGAAATAATTAGTAGTTGTAATGATAAAGACATGTCCTTTAGAAGGAGGTGATATTTTTTTGATAATATCCAACCCCCATTTTACAAAAGGCAAAGGAGAGGTTTGATTTTGAAGCTCTTGAGTAGGAGCATGAATAAGATGACTATGTTTTTTACACTATAGATATTTCTTGATTAAGTCAAAGGAATCTTGTTCCACTGTTTGCCAAAAGTATCCCATGTGGATCAATTTTAGCACCAAGATTTACTACCAAATTTCCACCCCCAGAGCCCAAGTGGTCTTCTTTAAGAGCAAGGGGTATTTCTACTTTAGTGATACATTGGAGAAGAAGAACATTATAGGAATTTTAATAAAGAACATTTGACAACACAACATAGTGGACTGAAAGATTTCACATCTAAGTGTGATAATTTTTCATCACATCATCTAGAAATTTTCTAGTCTTCAAACATTTGTAAATATTAGCATATCATTCCTCTAATTCTACATGAGCACACTCAAGAGCATTAGACTCAGGCTGATAAAAAACAAGGGGAGAGTGAAGAATGTGAACCAAAAAGTGGTATTCTTTCATATCATTATCCAAGGGTACCAACGAAGTAGCACTCCTCATGGCATTTGCGTGTCAGTTTTCTCTCCTAGGAACACTATCTATCATGAAAGAAGGGAGGCGACCAAGCAAGAAAAAATCCAAGTCCCAATATTGAGACAACTTACTATTCTTAGCTTGACACATCCCCATGATCTGGTTCATAATAAGTTTAGAGTCATTGTGTATGCAAAGATGTTTAATGTTTAGAGCAATCACAAAACACAAACCAATGATGAGGGCTTCATACTCAATGATACTATTAGTGCAAGGGATTTCTAATCGAAAGGAGAGATGGACTTGCTTGACCTCAGGGGAGATCAAAACTACACCCACCATGGAGCCAATTTGACATCTCAATCCATTAAAATAGATCTCCTATATAAGATCATGATTAATTGTGAAAATGTTCTCATTAGGAAACAAGTCCAAAATAGGAAATGAACAAGATGATGGAGCACCTACCAATTAATCAACAACCACTTGACCCTTAACTGATTTATGAGTTATGAACTTTATGTCAAACTTAGATATCAACATTAC
This sequence comes from Sequoiadendron giganteum, assembly GCA_007115665.2. NCBI lineage: Eukaryota > Viridiplantae > Streptophyta > Pinopsida > Cupressales > Cupressaceae > Sequoiadendron > Sequoiadendron giganteum. The sequence goes on from CM021100.1 coordinate 214,291,788, forward strand.
CCATTTTGCTAGCCTTCCAGCAAGATCAACACTAGAAAATAGATGCTTTAAAAGGTCACTTTTCACAATAACACATGTCTCGGTGTGAAGAAGATAATGCCTTAACTTTTGTGTTGCAAAGATGAGAGAAAGACAATGTTTCTCTATGGAATAATAATGAGTTTCATAATCAACAAGAATACAACTAATGTAATAAATTACTCTCTCTTTACTATCATTATCACACTGAGCCAACAAGGCTACCGAAGCATATGGTGATGTGGCAAGATAAAGAAAAAAGGATCTACATTGCATAGCTGACATGAGGACAAGAGGATTGGTGAGATAACTTTTGATTAACTCAAAATATTTATGGCATTCCTCATCCTAAATGAATTGAACATCTTTCCTCAACAAGTGAGTGAATGGAAGGGTATGATCAACCAACAGAGATATGAATCTTACTTGTATTGAATTAAATTCCATGGTGAGAGACTATAAATCCCAAAAAAATTCCTGTGTTTATGTCAAAGACAAACTTAAGAGGGTTCAATCTCATTTTATAGAGTCCAAGCCTTTCAAAGATAAGATGGAGGTTCCCTACGTGATCTTGGTAGGTTATAGATTTCACCAAGATTTCGTCAACGTTGTCTTCCAAAATCTTGTGAATGAAATCATGAAATATTAAGGTCATCACCCATTGGTAAGTCATTGTTGAATTCTTTAACCCCAAATGGAAAGAATATGGAAGATCCAAGGTGATTAGTTGATAGGATAGATAAAGCATACTTTTAATAGATTCTCTATCTCGGTCTTAAATAGAAAGACAACCTTGGGATTCATCTTTTTGAATATTTTTCTTGACAGGCTTGGCATAGAGACACAAGATCATATTATGGACCACTATAGACTCATCAATACCAAGAATTTCCTCAAAAGACCAAGAAAATATATTAGGATGAGAATGTAGTACATCAACATTATCCTTTGCTTCTTCTGAAGATGCTTTTTGATCTTAATTACCCTTTCAAAAGATTCATGGTCCATAACAACTTTGTTAGTATCCCGTTTAAGGAGAGGACTACTATCTTCGAGGTGAGGTATTGGGACACCATCACCAACATTAGATAGAGGAGCCACCTCATCCATATTCAAAATTGATTCTCCAAAGTATGTTTATTTACTCAAGCAATACAAAAATCATCACTTATGGTGAAAGAAAGGCAAGTGGGAGTAGGAACCTAAGAATTATTCTAGTGCTTCTTCCAAAGACAAGACACCTAGGGGAATTTAGTCAAGTTATACCTTATCCTCTATCAGTTTAGGATGAAATAGATTAAAAGGTTCAACTAAAACCATGTTAACATTCCACCATGGTTTTTTCCTATATTGTTCAATAGAGAACCCTAACCCCAAGTTTCACTTGTGAGGATTACCTTGGATAGGGACTCAAATTCCTTGTTCAATACACCCAAGACCTTTATTCTTGTAACCATAATTAGAAACAAGGTTGTATCCAAGTCCATAAAATGTTAGCAAAGCCTCAAAAGAATGTGGTTCCACATAGAGAGCATCTTTCCACCAATGAGTGTCAAATGAATCTACAAGGCCACAACCATTATTCTTATGAAAACTACAAAAATTAAACTCTATAATAGAAGCCTAATTACCCTCCTCAGTGGGGGAACAATTTGACTCCTTGATAGGATCAATACTTTCCTTCCCAATAGGAGGTTGATCAACCATCTTAGTGGAGTTATTAGAGATTATCAAAAGGTCAAGGTGGATGGGATTCACCTTGTATTCTCCAATGAAGAATTCATAGAAGTCCAAAGATCCCCAATCATCACCCAAACACACATTTGATTCAAAAGAAGTGGATGAGGAAGACTTAGGATTTTTTTCCTTAGGGTGGTATTCTTTAGGGACATTCACTTCAGTGATGACCTATACATACAGTATTGTCTAAGAGCATGTCATTGCATTAGAGGTTAGTGAAAAAATACAATTCTTAAGAGTGGAAACAACTGAGGTCCAACCTACAACAGCTAAATAAAAAAGGTGAATGGCTTCAGGGTCAACCTTGATCGTAACCACTTGATTATTAGCCACAAAATTTAGGGAACGATAAAGAGTGGAAGTCATGGCTCCCATAGCATGAGTCCAAGGTCTTCTTAGAATAATATTGTAAGGTAAGGGCCCAAGAATCACATAAAACAAGGTTGGAAAGGTAATGGGTCCTATCTTAAAAGGAAAGATTATCATGCCTAGAGCTTGACGACTAGCATTATCAAATCTACAAATGTATAAAGAAGAAGCAACTAAAAAAGAAGAATAAACCTTAATATTAGGTAGTAGATCCATACTGCAAACATTGAGAGTAGAACTGGTGTTAATGAGGGTATGACTGATACCAACTTTATTGACACTAAATATTATCATTAAATAGTTTGCTTGCCTCTGCACATCTTAGGGTGAAAGCTCCTACAAATAGAATGTAATATTCAATGAATCCACATGAATATGATCCATCAGTGCATTAACATCCATTGGCCTAGTAGAGGCAAGCAAGAGGATATTTTGCAAAGCTTCTTGAAGCATACCCTGATAAGCCAGAGTGGTCTGAAGCAAATCCAAAAGTGAGATCTTAGCTGGAGTAACATGAAGTTGCTCAACAAGATCATAATATAGAAGTGGTTTAGTCTTAGGTTTAGGTGTTGAAGGAAGAATCTATTGAGAAGGTGGTAAAGAGGTAGGAACTTGAATAGGTTAAGATGCTAGAATAGTAGGTTTTTTATTCAAGTTCTTATGATTTCTTCTAGTGTTATATGTGTGCCCTAAGACATTATAACGAGAAAAATTTGTAGCCTTTATGAATCTTGTGTAAAAATATGTTGAGTCACTATGATATGTGACCCTACAAAGATAATGAATTTTATTAGGAGAAGTGCTAGTTGGGGTCAAGTAAATGTCAGGTCTCTTAGGCTTTGGGAGAGCTACAAAAACTACAACATTCATCGACTTCTCAATGTCAACGTCCTATAATGATTCAAGAACTAAGCCCTCACAACTATGGTTCAAAGATTGGACATCTAACCTGAATAGCTATTTCGATCATCATGAAGGTGCATTTAACTTGTCAACCTAGGGACGTAAAATTGAAATGGGTTAGCACAGTATGTGTACTAGGAATCCAAAGTAGCCATAGTTAACCTACAACTAAGAAAGACATAATGCTGAGAGTAAATTGCTTGGAAGGAAACAACATAAGTGTTGAGTATCAACCAAAAACTATACTAAGCTGAAATGCATAACATAAATGAAAATATGAGTGAATAAATAGGAAACTAATTTGTCTGCTTTGGGTGCAGGAATAGTCACATAATGGAATTCTAGTGGTAGCAGGAACATACAGTGCTAGATTATTAACTAATTATTGAACAAAAAATAATAATTAAACTAAACTAAGGAATGAGATGGAATAATTGTTGGCAAGAGACACTGCTAATATAATTTGGTGTTGTCACTGATGGAAACTCTAGTCTATGATTAGATACACACATCATCATTTGATTATACCGATAGACAGATTGAAGACAGTCAAGGAAGAACAGAGCATTTGACAGTTTTGCATTCATCGATTCTTATGAAATTTTTTTGTTATCATTTTGAGTTGCATATCTCAGAAAATGTTGTTTGGTATATGATATCTGCTGCTATTGAATCTTAGTGGCTCGTATTGACTTGTGTGCGAATTTGAAGGTCTGGTTAGTTAATTTCTTGTTCATCAGTGCATGAAGGCCGACCTGATTCATATAACATGTCACAAATGTTTGAGAAGTATTTGTTTAAGTATTTTTTATTCAAAAATTTCCATTTAGATCCTTACTATGTTGGAGCCAACTTTGGGTGATACACATCAAGAATTAAAGATGGATTGAGCCAACAACTTGAATATATTTTTACTTTTGTTTGAGCCAACAACTACCGATTAATTTCTGAGTCACAAATATATATGAGTTCAAATATATCATTTTTATATAGATGCAAAGTGTTTGTGATTTGTGAATATCAGAAGTGCAAAAGAGTGATTATGTACAATTTCACTTGTGCATTAAGGATTTTGTGATGCAAGTTTGAGTAGAGTAGAGTAGAAGTGCATAATTAGTTAGAAAGATAGAAGATCGATTATTGAGCCTAAACGTAACTATAATCAAACATTGGTAGATGCTATTATCTTAGTTCATTTTCTCAAATGGATTTAATTTGATTATCTTTGTAAGATAGTGAGTCTTCTTTGAGCAATGAGTGCTAGGCAGTGTGCTTGAATGCAAGTGCATTCCCCTATCGTAAAATTTCTTTTGAGTATACTCAGATCATATTGTGGATTGGCCATCCACTATGGTTTTACTTTATGTTCATGCATATTTATTTTGATTGAATGTTTTAAATGATTGAAGGATTGGATCAATAAAGTTAAAAATTGTAGAACATTGATTCAACCCCCCTCTTAGTGTTCCTTGATTCCAACAATACTCACCATGTCCCCCCCCTTGGATGAGTATCCCCTAAAACAAATGTAAACTCAGATGCACAAACTTATAACTTCATTTTATTCATTGGAAAATATGAGTACAATTGAGCAACATGATTGTATTACTACAAAAATTAGAATGTGAGTACATCATCAGATTAAGCAACCTTCTGAGAAGGAGCATTTGAGTCTTATTTATAGAAGCTACTAACTAAAACCTAGCAAGGTGGTCAACTCTGATAGAACCAGAGGATGTCGCTTTAGGGAAAGCATACAAAGTGGAGAGGCAGTTACACATGCATGAAATCTGGTCAGACATGTTTGCCTTAACACAAACTCAACATAGAAATAATGCCTATATTTTCTCAACAAATAGTTAAGATCATTTACAAGGCGGTTACAACTTTTATTTGAATGAGGAATCTTTCTGCCATTGAGAGTCTTCTCTCATTGAATGACCACCTTGTTGACTGATATGGCAAATGACCAATTGGCATAATCTTCCTCAATTGTAGGCCTCTAATTATATCTGCATGACAATATTAGTACACACAACAACTACATATCTGTAACTATCTTAAAGTGGTATTCATTAATCCACATGTAAAATTAACATAGATAGTTCATATAGCATGTCAATGTCATTTAAAGGTTATGGAAATAAGCTTATGCCCAATGTTTAAGGTTTTGAGGAAATATCATAAAAAGGTCAATCATCCAAGCATCAAAGTCTATGACAACTACAAAAAATGGATAATAAACTCTATCAAAATCGAAGCATAAACTGGACTCATCAATCCCCCCAATCTAAGGTTTTGTTGGTCCTTTGGTAGAGGAAGGGTTGTTCTTTTGCTTGGTTAATGTCCTGAAATTTGCAACTGCCAGTTGTCCTACATTAGTTCTTATTGTGTGTGAATTAGGGTCTCAATATAACCCTTGTTGTTTTTCCAACCTACTCCATCTTTGTCTCTCTGTAGCTATATGATACTGGTAATACCTAAAATTTGGCATAGACCACAATAGGATGGGTAGATGAAAAGTCAGTGGAAGCCAAAATTATCCCTCTGTCCCTCCAATCTGTATATATCTATCAAATCTCTTAAGTGTTGCAACATAGTTCTACATAGAATGAGGCTTAGCTTGTTTCAATTCATTAGTTAGGCTATTCCACCTTTGTGATAGGTATCCCACTACAGATTCCCCTGTGGTTTTTTCTACCTCCTCATATTCTTTATAGACTGCTTCTCTCTCAGACGAGATCCTATTTCCATAGCTTGGTCAATAAATAATTCTATGCCAATCCTTGAAAATGTCTCCTAGATGTCTAGATTCAGCCCTGATGGACAGGGGAGTGTTGGATTCAATTTGCCTACAGGTTCTGAACTATTTCCCCCAGCTAATTTCATTCTATATCTAGGACATAAATGCTCTCAATTGGACATCTCCAACATACAATAGTGGATTCCAATAATGGTCTTGGGTCACAACATAATTATGCAAATAAAATTCACACAACAAATTCTTCATTTTAGGAGGAGCAATCCAATAAGCATTGAAAATTTCAAGAGGAATCTCAATGGAAGGATTCAAACCTGAAACAATCCTTTCTAGGTTAAAAGAAATATGCTTCTCCTTCAAATACAGAGCATAGACCCTTGGAGGGGTCTTTTACTCTAAAATTTGAGGTACTAAGCTGCCATATTATCCACCATTTTCTTTAGAGCAAAAATTTCTTCATTCTTATCTTCAATCTCTTCATCTCTTTTTTGAATTTCTCTCTTTAGCCTGCATTTCTCCTCTTTCCATTCTTCTTCCCTCCTTTGCACTTCTTTCCATAAGTTCATGGCTACCATTTGCATTTAAAAATTAGAGGGCCTATGTATTCCTACCAAAATAATTCTTGGCACTTTTGCTTGCTCCTCATATAGCACCAGCTATAGGGGTTTTGTTTGTTCAATCAATTTCAGCTACAGGGGTGTTGAATGTTCTCCCAGTTCTAGATGCAGGGCCTCTTGTTCTTGCTCTTGCTCTTGTTGTAGGAACTCTTGATTCTTCTCTTGTTGCAAAAGCTCTTGATTTCCCTCATACTCTTGGCTTCCAACTTGTTATGTGACGTCAGCAAGATCTTCCAACGTTATGTTTGTTGCTTCCTCGAATATGTCATTTTCCTCGACATTCACCTACCCCATTGGAGCTTTTGTATCCTCTCATGATTTTTCTTTAAGATTAGGGCTTCCCTCTAGAGATACACCAAAGGCTGGCCTAGTTGGTCTTGATTTTCTAGGATGGCTTTCATCTTTTCTTTTTCTCCAAAAGGAACAATGTCATCCTTCTGTTTCTTAGAGATTGACGCTTCTTTTTCTACCACCTTATTTTTAGATTTTCCCTTCCTTATTTACGCCTCCTTCTTATGTGCCCTAGTTCTTATTAGGATGCTAAGAGGAACATCATCATCAGAATCTGAAGAGGAAATTTATTTTTTTGAATTTTCTACCTTGAAAGAACTAATGTCTATGGTTTATTTGGCTGCAAGAGGGTTTACAATAGGGCTTGTACCAAAATTTGAGGCTCTAGGAGTGGCCCCAATATTGCCTATTCTCCTACTAACCCTATGAGGTTGAGGAAAAAACCTAGGTCACAAATGCTCTGGTCTAATTTGATCAATATTCAAGAATTCTTCTCAATTCATATCAGACACATCATTTAAAGACTTCTCAACTAATAATTTGATCAAACAATGGTGGGAAATGGAATTGTCTCTACCTTTTTGGTTCTTGGCCACCATGATTGAAAGAAGGTGGTATAGCACGTTTGGAACATTCATTCTTCTCTCATGCCTCATGTGATTCAAGATTTTGAAGTGCACATAATGTAGATTCAACTAACAACCTTCACAGGTGATGTACTTCACAACATCAACAACTACTTGTTTCCATAGATCGGGTTGAGAGGTTCTCTTCACACCTTGTTTCTCAACACTCAACAGAGGGTCACCAGGTTCTGTAAATTTGGCCCTAGCTAACTTGGAATCTCTGGCAATAAGGTAATGTTCACCATCGATAGGCAACACTATAAATTTTGCAATCCTCTTCTTAGTGGCTATGATCTCCAACCCTTTTACCATGGATTTTCCTTCAGACAATTTCTAGGCAAATTGCAATGCAACATCTTCATCAAAACCATTTAGCTTTAGGAAATAATCTAACCATCTACAGTTTTTGAACTCGGTTGGGTAAGGTGCATCCTATAGTAATACATCATGAATTGTGGGTTCATTTCGGATTAACCCACCTCCCATTGTTCATCTGTCTGCAATCAAACAATCACTTTGCAATTTTTCCTTCCTACAATCTTCGTCTGAAAGCTAAAATTATCCTTCCTGCCACACTGTCAAATTTCCCACACCAATGCCATCTAAATTTTACCTTTTTAGCTTAATATTATGACAGGAGTAATAAATTAAGGCTATGATCAAGAAAAATGGTGGCAGTTGATGTTCTTTCACACATGTGATCAATCATCTCACTCATAATTCAAATTGACTTAATAATTTAAACTTTTCTCATGTGGACCAATATAGATAGACATGTGGACATGGTATTCACACTTTTTCCCCCAACCTAAATTTTCACATGTGTCCTCGCATGCGAGGTGGTAATAGTTATTTGACAGGGGTAGGGAATAATTACATGCTATGAAGAACATCCATATTAATGGACAACAATTAAACAAATGTAATAAAAGACAATTAAGATATAAAAATTGATGGACACATACCTAAATTCATGGAAGATTTTTTGCAAATATTATGGAGAAAGTTCCAGTCGCTTTTAAGAAATCAGTGGAGCAATTAATGAAAGTGGAGTGGAATGAAGTGAAATGATGGCGGTGTGATGGAAGAGAGAGAAAGGTGGAGATGGATGGGCAAATGGGTGAAGAAGTGGATCCCCACAAAAATGGATGTCTTTATTATGACAAGTTACATACCTTAGCTAGCCAGAAGGAGGGACACTAGGTTTGCTTCCTTCAGCTGCAAGAAGTTCAAGTGTTTCGTGCTGAGTGAATTTCTATAGGAATTCCTCCTTTGAATTTTTCTTATGATACGACCTAAGGTGATGACTACTAACAAGCAACTTAAATCTGGCAAGGTCAATGGTAGTGAGCTAAACAACTCCATTGGGAAAGAATTCAGCAACCTCATATGGTCCTAGCCACCTTGTCTGCAATTTACCTACTTTGTTTTGATACCTTGAGTCATAGAGTAGTGCCCAATCACTCGACTAGAGTTTATTATTCTTTATGAATTTGTCATGCCACCTTATTCTTTGATTCTAGACTACCTCTATGTGATGTAAGGCTTCCTTACTCATCTCATCCAAAGCATTCATCTGCATGATTTTGTCCCTTTATGCCTTAGAGATATCCATCCCCAAGTCTAGTACAGTTCTAAGAGTCTTATGCTCAAATTCAATGGGCATCATAGTTCTCTTTCCATACAACAACTCAAATGGAGTGAATCCTGTAGTTGTTTTCCATGTAATTCTATAGGCCCAAACAACTTCTGGTAGTCTACTTGCCCAATCCTTTCTATGGATAGCCACTATTTTGGTCAGAATGGCTTCAATTTATTTGTTGGTCACCCCAACTTGGCCATTGGCCTGAGGGTGATAAGGAATACACTTCTTGTGCCTAATTTTGTACTCATTGATCAGTGATGTAATAAGGGTTGAAGTGAATTTAGCCACTTGATTAGTCACTATCTCTCTTGGAACCCATACTGTGTGAAAATTTCCTCATAAAGAAATTTTGCAACCTTATTATCTCTTGCATGCTTCATGGCCTTAACTTCTACCCACTTGGTTACATAATAAGTGCATACCAAGATATAGGATTTACCTTTTGATGGAGGATCAATGGGTCCTACAAAATCCAATCCCCACTTATCAAATGGAGTGATTACTACTTGGGGGTAAAGTGGAATCTCATCAAATTTGGTTGGTCGACCCATCCTCTAGCATCTGCCACACTTCCTTGTGTATCTCCCTGCATCCTTCTAGAGTGCGGGCTAGTAATATCCCATGTTCAAAATATTAATTGTTGTCCTCTTGGCCACAAAATGCCCTCCACAAGGCTCATTGTGAAATGGATGCAAAATATCATATGTCTCATCTTCCCTCACACATATCCTCATGACATGGTTTGGTCCATTGTAGAACAAACATCTAACAATCCATGAGAAAGGAAAATATTTTTCAATGAGCACCCTCCTCTCTTTTGGAGAGAAATGAGAATGAACTGTCCCTGTGACCATATAATTAGCTATGTTAGCATACCAGGGTGTCTACACACTGATGGAAAATGAATGATCATCAGGGAAAGAGTCATATATTACTTTATTGTCCTCTAATATAGTCAACCTCGAAAGAAAGTCTTTAACAACATTGGCTTTCCCTAGTTTATCCACAATGGTTATGTCAAACTCCTACATCAACAATAACCATCTTTCTAGCCTACCTGAGATCAGGGGGTTTATTCATGAGGTATCTAATGGCTACATGATTAGTGCATACAAAGATCTGGTAGCCTATTATGTAGTGCTTGAATTTGTTTAGGACATAGATCACTGCAAACATTTCTTTTTCTGTCATTGTATAGTTGAAGTCAACTCCCTACAAATTTTTTCTAACAAAATAAATAGCATTTTCAATATCTCCTTTTGTTTGTCCTAGGACTGATCCTATAGCATAGTCTAATGCATCTATATGGATGTGAAAAGGAATCTCCCAATAAGGACCCTTGAGTATAGGATCGTGTGTTAAAGCTGCTTCCAAGTCAGAAAATGCCTTGTCATAGTCTTCTGTCCACTAGAATTCAACATCTTTAGTTAGGAGATTATATAATGGTGCTGCCATTTTTCTAAAGTCTTTGATGAACCTCCTATAATAGCTTGCATGTCCTAAGAAACTCCTAACATCTTTTTTTTTGGTAGGGATAGGCAGATTGGTGATCACCTCAATCTTTGTAGGAACTACTTGAATTCCTTTGTGAGAGATGTAGTGGCCAAGAACTACACCTTCCTACATCATCATGAAGCACTTTTCACTATTTACAGATAGGTTGTGGTCTTCAAATCTCTATAGGACTCTCCTGAGATTTTCCAATGCTAAATCAGCACCATAGGCAGTGAAGTCATCCATATAGATTTTCGTGCAATCAAGAGAGATGTCTAAAAATATGCTAATGACTACCCTCTAAAAATTTGTAGGTGCATTGCATAAGCCAAATGGAAGTACTAAATAGGCATAGCTCCCCCATGGACAAGTAAAGGTGGCCTTCTCTTGGCCCTCTAGTGCTATCTGAAATGGGGTAGATAAATCCCACATCTAGCAATTTATGTAGTTCCCCTTTTACAATTTCTCTCAATGTAGGGTTAATTCTTCTTTATGTCTGCCTCACCAGTGTACAATCATCTCTTATGTATATCCTATGAGTGCAAATCTTAGGGTCCAATCCCTTCATATCATGATAGTCCCATGCAAATGCACACTGGTGGGCTCTCAGTAAGTTCGTCAATGACAACTATTATTCTTCACTTAGTTTGCTATTAATATTTAGATATTTTCTTTCTGACACCTGCACTTGTGTAGTTAACTCTATCATATTTTCTTCACTAATTCTTGGTATTGAGTTCATATGGAAACAATGTATGTGACATACCTGTTACTATAGGAAGTTTGGCTGTAGGAAGATCAGTTGTAGGAAGAGCATGCAAGAGTGTCTTCACTGGATCAGCAAAATCAGATGCATGAGAGGATGATACTTCCTCTACCTCATACTATTTCTAAATTATGTTAGACAATACTTCATCTTCATTTTGGAGCTTCATGAAAGAAATTCTACCTAACATCATAAGTTGTGCCACAAAATTAATTTCCTCAGGCTCTTCACCAACATGTGGCCATACAGGATCATTCCTATCAAGGGATGGATGAGCAGGAGGGCAGAGAACACAATTTTTGGTGCTCTTTCTGACATCCAATATAGGAGTCTGTTGTTGCTAACCATGTCCTTCTAGGAATACTGGGGTACCCGCCTAGTGTGGCCTTAGGAGAAATAATCATAAAATTTGTTGGTTACTCCCAAGAGTCTAGAGTTACCAGAAGATCTTCTACTATAGCATCAAGTTTAACAGTAAAACTATCAGCAAACTGCAAGACAATAGGAGTAGGTCTCATGCATGCAACATTTAGTTGCTATAGGATGTCCTAAGTCATTACATTTATTTCTGCTCCCAAATCAACCAGAGCATTATTTATCTAGATCCCATTTATAACAACTCCTATCATAGGACTCCACGGGTCATTATATTTGGGAGTAGTCACTTTCCCAAGAATGATGTCAGCTAGCTGTCCCACCACATGAACCATAGTGGGGTATTTCTTCTTCCTGCCTGGCTTCTTAAGGCATGCTTCCTTGATTGCCTTGCCATATATGGGAACATATTTTATGGCCTTAAATAGTGGTATTTGGACACATATATGCTTCAACTCATCTACAATGTAAAAATTTGTGTCCTTTGTCTCTTCCTTTTGTTTCACAATTTCCAACCTCTGGGGAAATGGTGGTTCTGGTTCGGTCTGCTTGATTGGGACTAGTGCAGGATTTTTTAGGTGAATTTGGTTGAATGGGGACATTCAAAGTCTCCTCTTCTTCCATAGGAAGCTCAGTGATAATGGGTGTGGAAGGAGCTGGAAAAGTAGTTCCTGAACTCAAGCGAATGTTACCTACACTCACAACATATGCAAAGAATTGATTTGGATCAGTAGAGTATACCAGTTGTTGTTGTGGTTTATTATTTGGGTTAGGTGTGGGTTGAGCTGGTAGCTAAGTAGTTTTAGGTGCATCTGAACTTGAACTAGCAGGAGGGGGCATTATAGTAGGCTACTAGGGCTGAGAAGGTGGTTACATGTAATTCATTGTCTAGTTTGGCCATTACTGTCCTCCCCTCCATTAAGATGTTTGTTGCCAGTTTCCTGGAGGTGGCTACAAATTTTCTTGAAACTTTTGCCAATTCCCCTGAGGTTGCCACAACTTGGGTGGAGATTTTTGGTGATTGGTGTAGAAATTTAGAGGGTTATTTGAAGGTTGTGGTGGATATACTCCATAATTAGATGGATATGGGGGTTGCCATTGGTTGCCAGATGAAGAAGAATTGAAATATGGCCCAACAAAAGATAGTGGATCTGGTGGCATGCCTTGTCTTGGAGCCCATGGGCTCCTTTATGCAACATAGTAGATTTTATCTTCTTCACCTTGGATTGACTTGAAATTGGGTGTCATCTTGGATTTGGAGTCCTTCTTTTATCTGCAATGAGGGCAATATTTTGCCAAAATTGCCTCTACCTCCTCTTGTTTCTTCTTGGCCTGAAGTGTATCCAGTTGAGTAGCCAAATTTTTTATGATGTCCTACTTGAAGTCTTCCAACAAGTGAGTAATCTCCATCCTTGAAACTCCACTGGTAGATGAATTACCCATGGAGGATTGGTAATCTCTCCCTTTTTTTGAAGCTACCCTAGAATAGTTCTAACATATCTTTTGATGTCCTCCCAAGAAACTTTGGTGATATCTCCTCCTCCCATCAGGTCCAAGGCATCTGTATACCTATCATTAATTCCTCTCAAAAAAATCAGCTTTTGTGATTCTTCATTGAGTGTATGGTGTGGAGATTTATGTAGGAAAAACAAAAACCTTGAAATGTAATCTTCCTTTTGCTGCACCCTAAAAATTTCATCTCCTCTCATCCCATTACCCTTGCAATACTCCTTGTATTTCTCATGGAATATTGTCTTCATGTCCTCCCAAGTCTCCATAGTATCTCTGACTAGGCTTATGAACCATCTTAATGCAAATTCAATAAGGTGGCAAGGAATAGCTTAAGCCTATGGGCATTAGTGGTATAGTCATAGCTCCTGTAGAGTATATCAAACTCGAACAAGAATGTATCAAGATATTTTGTGACAAGTCCATAGAACATAGGAATGAATGAAGCAAAGATATTTTTGAGGTTGTCTACTTTATTCTGATGAGAAATGGGGAAAGGAAAAGCTGGTTGGTTAGGTTTGTTTCTATTTGCATCACCATCCCCGACAACAATGCCAAAAATGTTGACCTCCTATAATGATTCAACAACTAAGCCCTCATATCTATGATTCAAAGATTGGACATCTAACCTGAATAACTCTTTCAATTATCATGAAGGTGCATTTAAATTGTCAACCCAGGGACGTAAAATTGAAATGGGTCAGCAAGGTATGTTCACTAGGAATCCAAAGTAGCCATATTCATCCTACAACTAAGAAAGACACAGTGCTGAAAGTAAATTGCTTGGAAGGAAATAAAATAAGTGTTGAGCATCAACCAACAACTATACTAAGTTGAAATGCATGACAAAAATAAAAATCTGAGTGAACAAACAAGAAACTACTCTATCTACTTTGGCTGCAAGAATAGTCATAGAATGGAATTCTAGTGGTTGCAAGAACAAACAGTGCCAAATTCTTATCTAATTATTGAATAGAAAATAATAACTAAAATAAACTAAGGAACGAGACAGAATACCCACCAAGTGGGCCCCCTTGGATGAGTATCCCCTAAAAAAAATGTAAACTCAGATGCACAAACTTATAACTTCATTTTATTCATTGGAAAATATGAGTACAATCGAGCAACATGACTATATTAGTGAAAAAATAATAATTTGAGTACATCATCAGATTAAACAACCTCCTGAGAAGGAGCAATTGAGTCTTATTTATAGAAGCTACTAACTAAAACCTAGTAAGGCAGGCAACTCTGATAGAAACAGAGGATGCCACTTTAGGGAAAGCATAAGAAGTGGAGAGGTGGTTAAGCATGCATGGAAACTGGTTAGGCATGTTTTTATTAATACAAACTTAGTACAACAGTGGCATATATCTTCGCTCAACAAAAAATTAAGATCATTTACAAGGCAGCTACAACTTTGATTTGAATGAGGAATATTTCCGTTGTCGAGAGTCTTCCCTCATTGAATGACCACCTTTTTGACCAGTATGGTAGATGACCAGTTAGTATAATCTTCCTCAATTTCAGGCCTCTAATTATATTTGCATGACAATATTAGTATGCACAACAACTGCATATCTGTAACTATTTTAAAGTGGCATTCATTAATCCACATGTAAAATTAACATAGATAGTTCATATAGGATGTCAATGTCATTTGAAGGTTATGAAAATAAGCTTATGCCCAATGTCTAAGGTTTTGAGGCAATATCATAAAAAGGTCAATCATCCAAGCATCAAATTCTATGACAACTACAACAAATGGATAGTAAAATCTATCAAAATTGAACCATAAACTAGACTCATCACTCAACTTGCCAAGAATAGGTAGATGTTTGTGATGAAGATGTTTATTCAAAATATTTATAGATAGAAGAATATGTTTCTAATAAATCATCTAGAACATCATCCAACATATCAAAATCTTCTTTAGATAAATAATTATAAAAAATATTAAAACATTGTACAAAAAGATCCGACATGGTTCACATTGGGTTTACCAAATTGTAGAGAAGGGAACTTTGATTCTCATGAGTCTCTTTGTTCTCAAGAGAATCCCAATGAGCGAACTACCCTAAAATACTTCAATCTTAGCCAAATCAAATTAGGGAATCGAATGAAGAAATTGAAAAGAAAAAGATATCAAGGATCTATCATAAACAAACTACTCTAGAGACCAAAAGAGTAGAATTAGTAGATCTCTATCATAGAAGAAATAACTCTTGAGAAAAGGACATTTGTGTGGTTTTAGGATTTCAGTGCAACACGTTGGATTTTGAGAGATGCACTGGCATCTTGCAGATAAAGAAATCTAAAATACAAAACAAAAATACCAGTAATCTATTACCAAGCTTAGATATGAGGTCTATTCAACAAAACAAAATTAAAAAAATCAATAAGAGCTGATAAACACAAAAGATGATGAAGTAGATGCTTACAAAAAGTCATATGTTCAAGATCTTCCTCCAAGATTCACTTGGTTAACTTGCACACAATATGAATGAGAAAAAAATGGTGCAGCTATTTCAAGGATTTCCGTAGTTAAACCCGAATTTTGGTGCTCCCACCTCCATAGATAGCCAAATAGATGGAAAAGTGGACAAAGTAAACAAGTATGAAGTGATAAAAGAAATCACCACTCAAGGAGGAGAACCTATATCAAAAGATAGAAAAAATGAAAAAAGTATCTATTTGTAAATATACAAGAAACAAGACAAATTACCAATAGTCCATTCTGCCCTCTTGAATGCACAAATGAATCATTGAATGCTTACAAAGAGAGATTTAGTTGTTGGGAGGACCTCAGTCCAGCAAGAGCTTCATTTTAGAAGTAAGATCAAGAGAAAGAGAGGTAGAAAAATGGAGTGATATTGAGAGAGTCTAGAGTTAGAATGAGAGAATCCCCTCCAAATGAACAAGAAGGGGAGTTTTTGTTGTTGTAAGAGGTAGGAGGAGCTATTACACTCGGAAATTTGACTGCAAGGAATGTGTCACAATTCAATATTCTAAGATTCCTCATTTAAAACTCAGAAAAGAAGGAGGATCAACATAGTGTGCAGGCACCTAAGTCACGATCTTTCAAGAAATGAGGTGGAAAACTACTACTGTTTCATCGTTGGCCCTTGTGGCATCAAAATAATGAAATTTTGACCCATAAGGTTCATGCCATAATGGAGATAGATGCAATAAATGTAGGGCCAAATGAACAAATGTGAAATTTCTCCTAAGGTGAAATTTTATGACATTACAACCCTAATCATAGATTAATTAGGTTAATCAAGATTAAGGAGGATGTTGAAATAATGAGAAGTTTTTCATTGATGATGTTGTTAGAAACATGAGCATATGGATAAATAGTTATACATTACTTATAATGTTGTCATTGTTGTCAACATCATATCCAGATGTGAAGATAATGATGTGAATCATTTTGGTTGGCTCTAACATACTTTAGGATGATTCTGGAAGGGAATTTTGCAATAAGGTTTGATCCAAATAAGATAAGTATTAGTAAAATTGATTAAGTCCTTACAATGGAGATTCTATGAATAAAGCATTCATTTTTTGGGTTTGCATTGGTCAATAGAATAATATATCTCTATACAATTATCATATGGTTTTGATGTCATTAGGAGAATCTAAATCCAACATTTCACTTTTTTTTTATTACTGGTGTGAAATTTATGAATGACAAAAGATTGGATTGATAGTTACAAGCAGTTTCCAATTTAGTGCATTTGAGTGGGAGAATCTGTCCTTCTCTGTGGTTGAGTTTTTGGCTTTGCAATTTTGAGGACATGTTGATAGATGGAAGTAGTGTGTTAATTCATATTGGCATTGGAGTTTTAGGTCCACATGTTTGATCTTTGATGCACAGTTGAAGAATTTTGATATTAGTTATTATGTGGTGTTGACCCGATATGTTTGATGATGTGTGAAGGTTAAATATGTAATGTAGTATCAAGTGGGATCTATTATAGGTCCGTACTAACCTATTTCAATTTTTTTTGAGATTTGAATTATGGCGTGAGGTGTGTGTGAAAGGTTTTAGAGTTGAAAAGTTATATTTTGAGTGTTACATATAATTAGGCCAACCTAATTGATGTTATGGTTGATATGGATATATAAGTTAGATCATTTTCAGTGATTTTAAGCAAGTGGTGAATGTTTATGATGAAAATTGAGAAAATTTATTATGGACATAAGTTGTGAATATTGAACAATTTATTAGAGTTGGGTGAATGTAGAGGAAAGTAGAGTTTTGAATCAAAATCAACTGAACTATGTGAAAATAGTTTATTGAGCTTCATTGGAACTGTAGTTCATGCATATGATAAAGGCAATTGTAATAGTTCAATCTACCTCTTCTATATCTTTTCCTCTTAGTGGGTAGTGAGTCCATCTACACTGAGTAATTTTGTAAATATACTATAATTAGTTATAATATATTGTGAGCTAATCCTCACTGTGGTTTTCCACATTTTGGATTTTCCACGTAAAAATCCTAGTGTTCATGTGTTATGTGATGTTGATATTTCATTATTTCTTTCATTACTATAGTTGAATGTGTTTTATTAATTAGATGTTTAATGTATGAATGCTTTAAAGGTGTTGAGAAGTTGTTGATGTGGCATTGTTGTCATTGATGTCAAAACCTTGTATCCAGAAGGTTGTGCTCCGGATGATATACAAAAATGATCTATCCTATCATATGTTATGATGTTTTGTAATATGGATGTTATCCTTGATCTAGATATGGTAGTACTTATTTTTGGGACATTTACAAAAGACAGTTAATGTGGAATAATGAAGATTAATATTTTTGATGTTTGTTGTTGTGCCTAAAGCTTATTCCGAGTATCCTTGTTATCCGAACATTCATGTAGCATGATACAAGTTTTGGTATGTCTAATTGCATTTCTCTGGTTGGTACTAAAATTGATGTTGATCAAGATTTGGTCTTGGTTGTGGTGTTTCTATTGGCTCTGAAATATATCTCATGTAATTTGAAGTTAGCTATCTTTTGGTAATAATGGTATATCTTGTGTGTGACCTATTTATGGGTCCCAATGTAACATGGTAAGAATATAGTTATGTGCGACCTATCTTTTGGGTGTGATGCTAGCATGTGAAGCCTTATTAATTATTTCAAGGTTGTTCTTCAAGCCGACATGTTTTTATAGGCTGACTCATTTTGTTCTTTAGATGTATATATACATGTATCTGGAACATATCTTGGTATCCAAACAAGAAGTGTGGTATGTGAAAATAGTTATAATGATGCTAAGGATTGTGCAAATAGTGATAAGGATGTGAAGGATTCTGTAATAAGAAATAGAGAGGGAAGTGAAGGAAAGTGTCAAAAAGAAGCAATCTATATTACAAAGGTTGTGCAAGGAAGGTTTGCAGAAGATTCCTCACTGGATGTACTACAGTCAGATATTATGCTCTTAACTAGAACTGAATTCATGCATATGTAGATGCAAATTAATCAGTTCATGTTTTTTCTATTTTGTAATCAGTTATATTTGTATTAATTGGGAAGTGAGCCCACTAGTAGTGAGCCTTACTTGTAGTGATAATTTTGGTTGCGAGCCCTTGTAAAAATCACCTTAACCAATGTCACCTTAACCGATGCTTTATAATTGAGAATTAGCATTCTCCGTGGTTTTTCCCATCTTCGGTTCCCACGTAAATTCTGGTGTTTATTTTGCATGGTGGTGTTAAGTGCTTGCATGTTCATATCCATTTTAAGTAACATATGATTGGTCTATGATTGCCATCGATTAATTAAAGAATGGAAAAGTGTTTTGTGATAACTGATTCACCCCCCCTCTCATTTATCTAAACTGTTCAACAATTGATATCAGAGCTTGGTCCCTTGCAGATAGAGCTTAATCGCTTGAGGAAGATCATGGCAGTTTGAACAAATGGTAGGAGATTATTACTTTGAGGAAGAACTAAAGTTAATATTAAGTGATATGGAAAGTACATAATTTGAGAATGAGGAATTGAAAGAAAACATCAAGGAGGAAAATGCTTGTATGTCAAAGCTAAGGGAGAAAATCTAGAAATTCAAAGCAAGACCCAGAGAGGTCAGCGGGAAATTAAAGGAGCCAAATGAAAGTGATGTAAATATAAAGCTTCAATTGGATGAATTCACGAAGATAGAAGAAAATATCAAGGACACCATCAAACAAAAAATGGTAGAATGGAAGAAAATCTCAAAAAATCTCAAAGATACCATCAAACGGAAAGAAGAAGAAAATGAGAAATTAGATCAAGAGTTAAGGAGGATGAAATCAGAAGCTAGAGTGTGTGAAAGTAGCATGATTTTGGATCAATTTTTTTCCCTACGAAATGTCACAAGGATAAGGAAGGACTTGGCTTCTTAGGTGAAAACTCAAATCAGAATGCTAGGGGTAAAGACAATGCAATTGAAGCTGAAGCAAGATCTAGTGTAATAAGCAAGGTCTGAAACTTTAGAACATCTACAAAAATACCTTCAGTAAGGAAACCAAATACTCAAAGATACTTATCTTTCAATGGTCACTATTTTCTCTAAATTTTTTTTGGATATAAGGTTGTAGAGTGTAGAAGTAGGAAGGAACCAGATATTCAATGCTTTAATTGTCACAAGTTTGGTCATAAAGCAAGTCATTGTAGAAGTCAATTTTCTAATCCAACTAGAAGGACTGAAATGAATAATCTCTTTCATGGTTATTGCTACATATTCCATGGTTATGGTTACAAAGATAGTCAGTGCAAATCTAGGGTTCACTTAGTTAAGTCTAGTCAAAGATGTTACAAATACAATGAATCCGGAAATTATGCTAACACATGTAGATACGTTCCTCCAAAATAGTTTGAAAGAAAAAATAAGGTTGTAGAATCAAATGAATCTAAGAAGAAGACCATCACCATTTGGAAGAAAAAGGAAACAAGTGTAGAGAGCTCTTCTATGGTACTGGATCTAGGTACTAGCTCTTGTGGAATTTGATCCTATTGCCTTCACTCAAGGGGGGTGTTGCAATGCATATCCTATCGGTTCCCCCTCTCCAAAGTAAGTTTGTTGTGTTTTCGACATGACTAAGCTAGATATGGGTGATGTTGCATGATGAAGCTTTATTTGGCTTCTTGAAAAGTGAAGTACAATTGTTGGCATCATCGCTGCACATTTTGGTGGTGAAGTCATCATGAGAAATTAAGGATAAAAGATGGATTATGAAATAATTTCTCATAGTTTACAAAGAAGAAGAAGAAGAGGTTTTCATTAAGCGATAAAAGATTGAAGAAGTCGGGTGCAACGATGTAATCCATGTTGATTGGCAACGAATCCAGTGGAAATTTTTTGTTAAAGATAAAGGGAGTTGAGTTGGATGAGTTTGATCATCGAAAGATGAAGGAAATGGAGCTAGGGTTGAAGGTTGATGAATTGCAGAATGTATGTGCCCTGGGTATGGATCTATGGGGAGAATTCCCTAGGTTTTTCAAAAAAGAGTCTATCTTGTTCTTGTTGATTCAATTCAAGGATGGCAACATCATTTTGGACAAACCCTATCCAATCACGAAGGAAGCAATTGAATCTATCATTGGATTATGCAGAGCTGGTGACCTACCTGGGAAGAAAATAATGAAATACAAAGATGTGGAGGAACTTACTGGTATTGACAAAGAACCCCAAGCTCTACTGATAAATACCATTCTCGATACTTTATTAATGTATATTGCTTATGGTATCTCATACAAAATCTAATTTTGAAATCGTGAAGGTTCTACATCTACAATTGATGTGTATCTTGCACATAAGATGGTGAAGGAAAATTAACGGTTTGATCTATGTAGCCTGGTAAAGGAAAACCTAATTCAAAATGTCAGAATTTATGTTGTTGAGAGTTATCCTTCAATTTTAGGTCTCTACTCATGTGTTTAATGTTCTACTTTCTGAATTCATTACCATCAAAGGAGAATGCGAAATGGGAGTCTGGAATCCCTGTCGGAAAGCAAGTTTATAGATTTTGGAATGTTTGGAAGATAAAGCAAATGAATGTAAATTTTATTTCTCATCCTTACAGATGAATCTATGCTTTAGTGTGATAGTGTCTAGTTCTATGCCTATTAGTTAGTTTGAGGAGGGTTCCTCCTCTAGTAAGAGGGAATTTGGCGTTGTCATTGGTGGTTCCCCTCTGGAACCTAAAAGGAGGAAAATTTACACAAAAGATATCATCACTATCTGAAAAGAGAAGGAGAAGGAAGAAGAGTCTATGCTTGATACAAATGAAGTTCATTCAGTGTTGAATGAGGGTGATATGAAAAATATTGGTGAAATGTGGAATGCTTTCTCTCTAGTTAGTAGGCCTGGAATTCAAGATGCCTTAGTTGATTATCTGCTCAAAAAGGGTATTTCTATTTCTTTTGTTGCTGACTCGTTACCAGATGATTTGGTAGAAGTTGTTGAAGAAAGGTTGTTGTAGGAAAAATTTAAAGGAGATAAATTCCAAGCTATGATTGAAAGAAGGTTTGTTACCAGTAAATGAAAGATATCTAGACACATTGGCGAGACAAGAGAATTCCTTAAGGAAATGTCTGACATCTACAAATACTATCTCTGGTGGCCTGCTCTTGATCATTTTAGAAGCAGAATTGAAGCTGTTGAATCCGAATTGAATGAAATTTGGAAGTGTTTTGACTTCTTCAAAGATAAAGATGGAAAATAGAGGATAAGATTTGGTGAGTTACAAGATAATTTATTGTCTACTCAGAGACAAAGGGAAGACTTGGTTAAAAATTTCTAGCTGGTCAAGGAAATTGTTGAGGTCCAGTTGGATCATCTCTCCAAGATAATTTTTGATGTAGAGGATTGTGAATGACAGTGCTTGTCTCCAGACTAGTTATCTTTTTTCTGGATATTGGTTCACAAGAAAGTGTGTGTGTAAGAATGGCTTCTGTAGTGCAATCTGGGAAGAAAATTCTTCAAATTGTGAGAGAAAGGTACAAGAAAAAATTTCTTTTGAAAAGTGTTCTTTACTTGAGTTCTTGAATTTTCTTATTTGACCCTTTTCCTTTGATGGAAAAAAGTGGGAGAAATTGAAGAGTTGAATCGCGTGACAAAGGGGGAGACTTTTTGTGTTTTTGAGTTCTTTTACTATTTTTCAATCAATGCCAAAGGGGGAAATTTTTGAGAAGTTGTTGATGTGGCACTGTTGTCATTGATGTCAAAACTTGGTATCCAGAAGGTTGTGCTCTGGATGATATACACAAATGATCTATCCTATCGTATGCTATGATGTTGCATAATATGTATGTTATCCTTGATCTAGATATGGCAATACTTCTTTTGGGACATCTATGGAAGAAAATTAATGTAGGATAATGAAGACTAATCTTTTTGATGTTGGATATTGTGCCTAAATCTTATTCTGGGTATCCTTGCTATCAGAACATTCATGTACAATGATACAAGTTTTGGTATGACTAATTTCATTTCTTTGGTTGGTACTAAAATTGATGTTGATCAAGATTTGGTCTTGGTTCTAGTATTTCCATCAGCTCCAGAATATATCTCATCTAATTCAAAGTTACCTATATTTTGGTAATAATGCTATATCTTATGTATGACCTATTTATGGATTTTGGTGTAACGTGGTAAGAAGATCTTTATGCGCGACATATATTCTAGGTCTCATGCTAGTGTGTCAAGCCTTATTGAATATTTCAGGCTTATTCTTTAAGTTGACATGTTTGCTAGGCCAAATCATTTTGTTCTTTAGATGTATATATATACATCTATGTGGAACATATCTTGGTATCCAAACAAGAAGTGTGGTATGTAAAAACAGTTATAAGGGTGCGAAGGATTGTGTGAAAATTGATAAGGTTGTGAAGGATTGTGTGACTAGAAACAAAGAAAGAAGTAAAGGCAAGTGTTAGGAAGAAGCAATCTATATTACAGAGGTTATGCAAGGAAGGTGTACAGAAGATTCCTCACTAGATCTAATGCAGTCAGACATTGTGCTCTTAATCAAAACCGAATTCATGCATATGTAGATGCAACTTCATCAGTTCATGTTTTTTCTATTTTGTAATCAGTGATTTTTTGTATTAATTAGGAAGTGAGCCTTAGCTACAGTAAGCATTTTTCCAGTGATCCCTTGTAAAAATCACCTTAATCGATGTCACCTTAACTAGTGCTTTATAATTGAGAATTAGTATTCTCTATGGTTTTTCCCATCTTGGGTTTCCACATAAATTCTGGTGTTCAATGTGCATGGTGGTGATAAGTGCTTGCATGTTCATATCTATTTTAATTAACATATGATTGGTCTATGTTTTCTTCAGATTAATTAAAAAACTAAAAAGTGTTTTGTGATAACTGATTCACCCCTGCTTTCAATTATCCAAACTGTTCAACAAAAGGAATATTGATTCACCCCCCCTCTTAGTATTTTGGGTGTTTAACAATTAGTATTAGAGCTTGGTTCCTTGGAAGGAGCTTAACCACTTTGGGAAGGTTTTGGAGGTTGAACACATGGCTATTAGAAAACTTCTTATTCCTCTAAAAGAGATTCTTGTTGTTGGATTCATAGAAGAAGATTGCATGCTTGAAAAATATGGAGAACTCAAAGTTTCTCTTGAAGATCTAGAAAGAAATGAAGGTGAAAATATAGATATGAAGGAAAATATCAAAGGAGCAAATGAATGCATAAAAAAATTGAGAGATAAAATCAAATAGTTTAGAGAAAGGAACAAGGAGGTCAGTGAGAATTTGAAGTAAGAAAATTAAACCATCACCAGTCAGAAGGTACAAGTTGAAGAAAATAAAAAAGTTGAGGAATTTTTTAATGTAATGGTGAGAAGAAAATCTGAGGAATGTACAAATATTGAACAAGAAGTGATGAACCTAAGACCCGATTTGGATAAGGAAAGAAATCATGAAGGAAAATTCAAGATGAGATCTATCATACTTGATGAGATGATTGTAGGTCAAAAATATTCCAAAGACAAAGGTGGTTTAGGATTTAGAAAGGTGAAATTTTGTAAGTAGATCAAACACCTAATCCAAAATAGAAGATCAATGAAGTAGAGAAGACTGAAGACATGAAGAACAATGGAAAGCGGATCCAGAATCAGAGGATTGAAGCTAGAAGACTATTGGTTAGACAACAAAATGCTGAAAGGTACCCATATTTCAATTTCTTTTGTAATTCTTGTAATAAATTTGGACATCAGGAAATGGAATGTAGAAGCGTAATGAATCATAATGTTCCACCCTTTACTAGACAATTATTTACATGCAAGAGAATTGGTCATATATATAGTAAATGCATAAGTCAAATAATGAATGAATATAACAATGGTAGAATGGTTCAACCTTTCAATGGTTACTGCTATACATGCAATTGTTTTGGAAACAAAGCTAATCAATGTAGATCCATAATGAATGGAAGGAATACTAGTCAAAATAATGTTGTATGCTACAATTTTAGTAGACCTAGACACATTGCTAAGATTTGCAGAAGAAAAAATATGAAGAAGTATTATCTAGTAAAGAGGAATGAGCCAATACGAAAGATTGATCCAACTAAAACAAAGAAGGATATGAACAAGATTTAGAAAATTAAGGAAGAAACAAAGGACAAGAATGAATTTGTATCATCACTTGGTTTAGATGTTTCCTTTAGAAACTAGATTGAGATCTTTGGCTCAGAGGGAGCTTTAATGGAAATATTTTGTCCCTTACCAAAGGAGATGTGTTGATGCATCAACATAAAGATATGTGATCTATATCATGATGTTTGATATATTGGTGAGGAATATGGAAGAAAACATCTTGATGAAAAAATTTGTGGAGCATCTAAAGCTACCTGTGCATATAGAGAAAGGTTTCCCATCTTTATTGTTTGAAGCATTTAATGCAAAAATTAGGTCAGATCAAAGGGATATAAGTAATTTTACTTAGTGAAATTTACTTATAACGTATATTGAGAAGGAGCAAAGCAATGAAGAAGTGACTTGGAGTCATCAAAGCAATTTGGGATTTGATGGATTGGAACCCTAGTTTGGAAAGCACAACAAAAGATATCTGTGAATGGTTTTTACCCTAGTTTTTAGAGAACTTTGTTTGAAAAATGGTCTAAATATATTTTGCAATGGTTACATTAAGGGTAATTAAAGTAACAAAGAAATTATAATGTAAATTCAAGAAATATCCTAAAAAATCCATAGAATACAACCCGTTAGGTACATTCTCATATGTTCCTTATGGTGTTCTACCGATAGAGGATATAAGGATTTACATTCCTGACAAAATGAAAGAATATTTTCCCACCAAATTAGGAGATTTGTGCAAAAATGAGCTAACTAGAGATAATATTTCCATAAAAACCAAATACAAAAACCTAGTTACAAAGAAACCAGATGTATGGTAATTTTTCCAAATTTCTACTATGAGGAAAAGTGCATTAGAATGGAACTTAGTAGAATTCGTGATAAATTTGTATAGAATGGAAATGCCATGAATTATAAAAAAAGATGTAATAAGAGAGATTATGGAGCTTTTAGGTGTGACTTATGACAAGGGAGATTTAATTGTTAACACAATAAGAAACCCAACTATGAGGTATATTGCAATGATAATTGGTTACAAGATCTATTTCACAAATAGGGAAAATTTAGTGTCTTCCACTGCAATAAATGTGGAATATAAGATGGTTGAAAATGATTTGGGCTATGATATTTGTGAGTTGATAAGGCAATAATTGATGGAAAACTTGAAGCATAAAAAAGAGAAGAAATATAATTAAAAATATGGTACTTTGGTTGCATGTTTTCTCTTTTATTTCTTGAAAGAGCTTCCTAGAACAAAAAGTGTAACCTAGTTGAAAGGAAGACTAGTTTTCCATTAGATTACAAACCTTATGATGATTCATGCTGACATAAAAGCACAAGATGGGGTTCTTACCACATTCCTTGCAATTTTCTAGAAGAAGATGTAGGATAGAGATAAAATTCCAAGGAATTTAGTAAAGAAATATGAGAATGGCATCACATTGTTGGTTTCAAAAGACCAATACATCATGGAAGTAGTAGAACTGAGACTAGTGTGGATCCCTTAATTGGGATATGAATTAATTAAGGAAGATACTGTTGGTTTTGCTAATATTTTGTTAGAGAGTCCTAAGGATACATCAAAGGAAAGATATGGGACATATGAGGAGAAATCTATGGAGGTCCACATGGAACAAAAGAAACCAAAAATTAAGAAAACAAATTGAAAAATATGTGAAGGAAATGGGCATTCCAAAGGAACAAGTGCAGTATGGAAGAGAAAAAAACTAAGGGAGAATCAATTAGTACATGAGGATCTAGCTTAAAAATGTCTAGTAGGATAGCTACACCCCTCATACTATCCAAAAGTCCTCTGGGACTATGCTCTCTATTGGAGAAAAGAGGAAAACAACTGCTATTCCTATGGTAAGGGAGAAAACTCCTTCGATTCTGTAGAATACAAGAGTTGAGAAGAAGAAAACTATAAAAGCACAACCTATCACCCCTACCAAAATAAGAGTGAAGAAAAAAGCACTAAGTAAAAATAATATAAGTGTCAATATAATAGAAGAAGAAGAATTAGAGGAAGGACCACAATTGGTTTAAAAAATAAAAAGTAAAGCTTCACAAGGTGAATCAAGTGTTAGAAGAAAATGGTTTGATGCTATTGATACTAAAACTGAAGAGGATATTGAGAAATAAAAATAATATTTTGTAGTTCACATGAGGGAATAGAAGAAAGAAGCCACCAAGAAGGTGTCACCAAAGAAGAAGAAGAAAATAGAAACAATCCAATAGGAGACTCTGGATGAGAGAAAAGAGTAAACTCAACTAGTAAGGCTTCAATCTCCTATGATTTTAGAAGCATTATTTAATATAATTTTATAGAATGAGATGTTAGGGGACACTAAAGCACTATTTAAAGAAGCATACGAGGTGGATAAGGCCACCATTTTTTAAGCTATCATCAAGTACATTATCGTTCTTAAGGTAGACATGAGAAATATTAAGAAACAAATACCTCTAGATTTATGGAATGTTTTTATAGAGAGAAGGAAAGAAGTTGTAGATGAAGAAGCAAGGCTAAGAGAAGAAGCATTGTAAAGGATAAGTGCCCCTCTCTTTGAGGAAAACAAGCCACTTTGGCTATAGTATTCAATAAAGAAATCATAACTAAGGAAAGGGTGACAACCCTTATGGGTAAAGATCAAAATGATCTTGAAAGACTCGGGAAGGAAAGCATTGAAAAAGTAGAAGATATAAAAAAAAAGTTCATAATGACACCAAAGAATAAAGAAGAAGGGAATGTGGACACCCCTACTCTAGAACAAAATATTGAATGAGATGTGCACACATCTAATTCTCAACATGAGCATGATGCAAATGAAGATGTTGCATAGGATAATACACCTCTAAAAGTAGAAGACATGATAGAAGAGAATGTTGAGGAAGCAATGATTGGAGAAGACATTGCAAAGGAAGATTCTTCTCCTCTAGTTAAGATAAAGAACCCTATAGAGGAAGAGAATAAAAAAAATGGTGATAATGAAGATAAGAATGAGGATGCATCTGGAGATGCAAAACTTGAAGAAGAAAAGGATATAAAAGATACATCTGTAGAGAGTACAAGGATAGTTGGTGAAACCTCTGGTACCTTTGGAGACACTTTCAAGGACCTATTGAAAATGCAGATCTTGTTCCAATATGTTGTATCATAAATTTTTTTATAACTACCAATGTAACATCCCAAAGTTGTGAAGTCTTTGGTAGGGTTGATGCTAGAAAACCACAAGAGCAAAGGATTCCATAGCATAACACAATACCACAAGGATCTTGATGGGTACTACACAAGACAACTAGGAAAAAAAGATATGCCACTAGTTCTACCAAGAAAAGTGCACCATGAGATGATGGATCATGGTGACCTCAAGTAGGTATATTAGGAAGCTCAAAAGATAAAAAAATGCAAAAGTACCAAGAAAAATAAATAAATCTCAAATGTACTTTACCATGAGGATGATAGATGGATTGGATTTATGTGGTCTAATGTGAGAAATGATATATCTTGCTAAGACCAAAGATGGATGTGGTACATTATAGGATAATTGAAATAGATTGGGAACTCTAAGAACTAATGAATTTGGTTTATAGGAAACAACTAAGTAGGGACTCTTAGTGACATGACAAACACAAAGATACACCCTAAAGGATAGACCTAATATTTTGGGGCTCATTGATGATGGCCTTGCTTATGTCAAAGCATAGAGGCAATGTAGTTCAATAAAAAAATATTGATGACAAATGATGGATGAAAAATAAAAGGGTGGCTATGATAGATACTAATGGATAGACCAAATCCTCAAGGGATCATCGATGATGGCCTTACCTATATGAATGTGCAGAGGCAATGTATTTCAATAAAAATAAAGATGGACGAGGGACCAAAGATGATGTGGGACCTAATGATAAAAATATACAATGATGGATCCTAGATAACGATGCAAGACCAACCAAATGGATAATATATAGAAATTATGAGGACCAACAAAAGCCCAATTGATAAAAGGATAGAGGATTTGGATACCAATTAGGATTTGTAGACCCATTTCAAAATAACTATACAAAGCTCAGGTATGAGGATATAAAATATACTTTGTCTAATTCTCAATACGATGGGTAATAGGGTATGGATGGATTATGGGGATATGATTCATGGGATGGATAGAATGATGTGTAAGCATATAGGAAAATAAGATGCAAGATAGATAATGATTAAACCCTCTACAAATTGAACCTATTATTAGGTTTTCACTAAACATACCTATCCAGGGTGCCACCAAGGGCGGTTTTCACCATAGGATGATATATTTCTCTTTACTATTAACAATATTTTTAAAATTTTTTTGTTCTTTTTGGGATTTTATACTTTTTATTTTTATTTTTTAGATGGGGTACCCAAATAACTTAGTTTTGGAACCATTTGAGATTAATGATGTTGATGGTTTCATCCAAGGTTTCCCCATCAGGTTTAGCAAGATGATATGCCCCAAAATTATACTTAGCTATAATGAGATAGGGACCCAACCAATAGCTTCAAATTTTCCTTTATTTTCTTGGTCTTGCTGAGCATCTTGATTCTCTTTAAGCACAAGATCACCAACTTAAAACTGTCAAGGAAATAATTTCTTATTGTATCTTCTCTTAAGTCGATACTGATAGGCCTAAAGGTGATTGTAAAAATTAAGGTGTCACTTGCCAAAAATCTCCAACTGACTTAAGAAGGAAACACAATACTCATCATCAATCAAGTTCTTCAAAGAAACACGAAGTGATGGGAGTTCAATATCAATCAACAAGATAATGTCAGTGCCATATACAAGTGACTATGGAGTATCACTAGTTGGGGTACAGATGGAGGTGTAATAGGCCCAAAGGGTGTGATTTAGATAAGGTTCTAATCACAACCAGTAGTATTGACTTCTTTTTTCAAGATTTTGATAAAAAAAATTATCTCTTCAGATTGTTCATTACATTGAGGGTAATAAGGTGTAGACCAATGATGTTGGATATGAAAATTTTCACACAAGTGTCTCACATATTAGTTTTTGAATGGATCTCCATTATCAATTGTGATAGTGGAAGGAATACCATATCTATAGAGAATATGGTATAGGATGAATTTGGATATCTAGGTTCCAGTGATGAGGGAGAGAGGAATTGCTTCCACCCATTTGGTAAATATTCGGTGGAAGTAATAATGAATGTATGGCCATTGGATAAGGCAGGGAATATCTGGGTGATTAATTCCAAACACCATTATGAAAAAGGCCATGATGAGGAGATTGGTTGTAGATCTTGTGTAGGAGCATGGATCAAATTGCATTTTTATAATATGATATATACTTCTTGAAAAACTCGTAGGAATCATGTTCCATAGTCAGCCAATAATATTTGGTTCTAAGTAGATTTTTTGTCAAAGCGATTCCATTTTTATGTGCCTCAAAAACACCACTATGTACTTCTTGTAATGCTAACTTGGATTCTAAATCATTTAAACACCAAAGAAGAGTACCATCATACCCTCTACAATAAAGAGTGGCTCCTAAGATGATATATCAAGAAGCACGTTGGATAAAGGATTTACTTTGATTACGAGTTAAATTGGATGAAAGGGTGTTATTGTGAAGGTATGTATAAATTTAATGGTACTAAGGAGATTGGGGAACAACCATCTCACAAACCATCTCATTTTTAGGAATGTCATACATTGGGACCAACAATTTCTCAACTAAAAATTCATAGATAAAAGTTTAGAAAACCTTGTTTGAAAAGTGATCTAAATATATTTTACAATGGCTACTATTAATGCTAAAAAGTGACAAGGTAACAACCCTTTGTGGGAAACTCAATTTTAGGGGGGACCTATTGTGCCAAACTGAGTAACCTCTAGATTTTAAAGAAGCCAACTTCTTCTATGACTAGGGTTTTGAATGGGAAAATGAAACACATATAAAATAAAAGATCTAAATAAGGTGATGCGCCAAGATTTAGATCTAAGGCACGGTAAATATATCTTTTGGATATGATTTAAGGGTTCATCTGGTAGTTTTTTGTGTTCCAAAATGGAAAAAATAAAGATAGAATCCTAAATGATTTATTAAGAGACATAAAATAACTCTCATACATATTTTCTAGAAAGAGGAGTTAAAGACATGATCTAAACCAACAAACTTTCATTAAATTAATAGAAGTTCTGTAAATGAGGCATCCAGTACAATAATGGCACAGTAAAACTTATCAAATATCAAAGAAAATAGAAAGGTCGAATAGTGGAACAGTCTGTGAGTTCTTTGAAATAATTTAACAAAGCAGTGAAAGGTCTGGTTCTTCTACCAATTCCTTTTTCAAAATTTGAATTCCTACTTCAAAAGAAGAAGCAATATTTATAGTGAAAACCTAGCTCGATGAGCCAGTAACGGGAAAGATTCCTTGATCATGAGTAATGATGCATTAGCAATGATTTTCCTTTGGCCATTATAACCAAAAAGATTCAATCCATGAATGAGGACGCCAAAGAGCTAGATGCATCCCCTACGAGTGATGGTAGTGGTCCCAATAGAGCAGAGCGTTGACATGTGCAAATCACTCATGGTGGCAGTTATAAAATGTGGCACCCATAGTGAGGTTGTCGCCTTCTTTAAATTTCCTTCACGATGAATTCTTTAGAAGATCGTGTGGCAAGCAGTCGAGGCTGACGTTCATCCTTCCCCTTAAGTGATGAAAAAATTTCCCTATGAAGACACATGGAGGTCTTCAGCATATTGTGTCGGAGGTGGCGTTCGTCGAGAAATGTACGCAGACCGATGCTATGTGGTTAGGGCCCGAAAGGAGAGCGATTCAAAGAGGCACCAAAAATTGCAAATGGCTGACACGTGGAAGCATGGTGCAAGCTTTTGAAAAGGGAGAGAATGAAACCTTGCAAGGAGTGCTTGGCTGATAAGTGGCGGCATTCACATAAGCTTTTACGAAGGGAGCTCGATATTTCCTTTTTTTCTAAAAGGGGAGGTGTGGCGAGTACTTAAGAAAAATAAACTCACTTGAAGGGAGCTTGGGAATTTTATGTTCACAACTTCTGGTGACTTATCAAGTGCATTTCACTTGTGGAACGAGGAGCCAATTTTTTTTTGTCCTATAGACTAGAGACTTATTCATTAGGAAGCCTAGTTAGAGCTTAGAGAGGGCGGTCTATAGGGGCAGCCATTCATCTTTAGATGGGGTCAATATGTCATGTAGACTTTCTTGTGCTCCATGCAGATCGATCACTTCTTTGTAAGTTAGCACCAACAATATATCATCCCATGAATCGAGTTGAAAAAGAAGCTCTATGATCAGCTGAGTGATGGTCTCAATATCTCCTATAGCAAGGGGTTAGCTAAAATTTTGAATGTTAGATGCATCCTGTTGCTTTCCCTCGATCTTTGCTATAATATGCTCCATCATGACCATTGACTCATCCGTAAGAAAAAAAGAAGGTAAGCCCATCTAAGTTAGGTGGGAGAACCTGGCTTGCATGCTATTCACGGTTTGATCAAACTTGCTGACACATTTTCTAGCATGAAGGATAGCCATGTGGCAATGGATGACCCTATTAGCTATTTTAGCAATGGCCCTTCAGTCTACAATCCTTGCGTTTGCCAAGACCTCGGTAGGGGCCATATATAGCCTGTCTAATAATCTCATGGCCTCCAAAACTCTTTTTGTGATGGACTGAGGAAATTGCATGATTGCTTCATAGACCCCTCTACCTAAACCCGTTGCCTCTACCATAAACCAGAATGTTGGTTGTAGAGTTAGGCAGAAGGCCTTCACTCTTTCCCAATATGAAATATGCAACTGTTGGGCTATCTGAAGGAGGTTTGTTTGATCTATAGGGGGTGAGGTGGATCTATTTAGTAGGGTGATCTCCTCATTCCTTTTTTCTATATCATGTGTGAGCTTTGCAACCTTTTAGCTCGCCGTGGTGAGCTACCCCTATAGAATCTGCAATTCTATGAGCCAACTAGCCTTGACTCGTTCCCTATTTTCTACTTCTTCTAATGAAGTATTTAATTTTATAATCTCATCCTCTAATTGGGATTGATGGATCTTGAAATTTGTATCTTTTCGCTGCATCTACTGCTCTAAGCGATGAAATTATT
This sequence comes from Sequoiadendron giganteum, assembly GCA_007115665.2. Taxonomy (NCBI): domain Eukaryota; kingdom Viridiplantae; phylum Streptophyta; class Pinopsida; order Cupressales; family Cupressaceae; genus Sequoiadendron; species Sequoiadendron giganteum. The sequence continues at coordinate 214,324,650 of CM021100.1, forward strand.
CATCCTTTTGTTGCACTTCTTACACCAATTATTCTAATTGGCCTTGATATTCCCGATTCTTTTGTTGTAGGACAATGACCAAGTTAGGATCGAGGGATTGAAACTTCACAAGTTCTTCTCGCAGATTTGCTTCTTCCATTTCCATTTTTTGGGACAAGTACTTAAATTTAGCCTCCCTAGCTTTTTCCTTGGTGAGCAAGACCTCAACTCTATCCTTTATGCTTTTTAGCTCTTCTTCCCTTTTCTTGAGTTGGTGATTGGACTTAAGAAAGATTCTGATTACTATCCATTTTGTTTCTTCCATGAGCTCCACCTTGACTTGAGGTTGGTCTATTCTTAAGTCGAGCCCCACAATGTACATGTTGTAGTCATCTGACTACACCTCTCCCTGTGGTTTGTTGATAGTCAGGTACATAGTCATGAAATGTAGAGACTACTGAGCCTCATGCAAAATAGTCTCTATCCTTGGATTTGTCAATCTCTTAACATCTTTAGCTCTTTGCTTATGGGCTTTGATTACTCACGCCTATCTAGTTTTATCGCCCTCCAACAAGAATTATGAGGGCGATCTAATGAGTCCGCCTGCGAAAGTTGCACCAAGAGGAAGGGAAAAAGGGAATGAAAGGTCAATAGTTTTGGGTGACTTCTTCTTTGAAACATTGACTATCTAAGGTGAGAAATGAGGCATAATCCAATAATCGAACTACAAACTAGAAGGACTTGAAGGAAGTGGAGTCTTGGTAGTCTCTATCTACTGGGAAGAGTGGATCAGCTATGATATTGTTGTGGTAGGAGATGTATCAATGGAGGTAGTAGGGGTAGATTGTGTGGCACTTTGGGACATGGAATGGGCCAAGGAAAATGGTGTGAGGTTCCATGGACGCGTAAGGGAAAATGGGGCCACATGAGAGAACTATGTGAAACCCCCCGTGATCATTGAAGCAGAGGATAGAATGCATTGGTCGATGCATGAAACAAGAGGTGTTGTGGACACAACAAGGGTAATTAAGGTTTGTGAAAATAGAGAAGAGGGAGCGAAAGATAACTATAGTGCGAATGGTTGTGGTCCTTGCTCTATTTTTTTCTCTTTGCTTATGTCTGGGTTCTACGAACACTCTTTAGAAGACACCTCAGTTCATTTCTGCTTTGCTGGTGGTGGGTCATCTATTGCTATTGTATTTGATTGTTGTGATTGGGTTGCTCTGGTTCTTCTTATTGTTTAGGTGTGAGTCAATGAAGACCTCACACTTGATATGTTGACCTATACATTAGCAGAAACCATACTAGATAGCTTCACGACCTTTACCTTTTACTACATCGAGGCATCATGTGTCTTTGTTTCTCGTTCCACCGCTTCATCTGACTATGACTCAACTTCCTCTGAACTGGGATCCTTTTCAGCACTCTCACCCGAATCTAGATGCTCGTTGTTCCATAATTTATCAAACTTGTTATCCATCTCCAAGATGTCATAGGGAGCCTCAGCTTGCCGGGTCTCCTCACTATATATCTAGAAATAATTGACTTTCTATTCCTTCTAGCTGTGGTTCGTTATCAAATTTTTGTGGAGAGTAGTCCCCATCTTTCTTGTTTTGTCATACTGCCTATTTGGGTAGTAGAATCTCAGCTAGGGAGGCCAACCATCTTCGGTAGGGATATAAGCTAGGTAAACAATAATTTCATCTGTATTCAATACTAGATTTTGACGCTCCTCCCAATAAGGCCTGGGGTAGTCTATTACTTTAACATATTTGTTTGGCAAGTCATCATCAGGGTTGTAATTCCATTTATCAAAAATTCATACCAACCCTAGATGAGCCAACATTGCCTCCAGTTTATTGTGAGCCTTCCTTTTAGCCATGCCTATGGTCTTGAAGCATATCGAGGGTTTGAAAAATCCCTTCTTCTTTTCCCTTCTGCTGAAAAAGGTGACGTCGATAATTAATACTTGGCAGAAAACCTCCAATGCCAGTATCTAGTCTGTAAGACATGCTGGAAGCCAAAAGGGCTCTCTGGTGAAACCACACAATCAAACAAACGTGATGTCTTCGCCCAAAAAATAGTCACACTTTAGAATGGAGTTTTGCATGAACTCAGTTTGGTCTGAGTTTAACCATAAGACCATGTTGTCTCGTCCTAAATCTTGGAAAATCAGATATAATAAATAATCCAAAAATGTGTAATAGTCAAATGTCACAGAGAGAAGGGGAGTCCATGTGGAGATTGACTTCCTCCTTTGGTTCTCGTAAAAAATTGAGAGCCCTAGACGCTTATGGAGGAAGTCAAGATTCTTATGCAAGAACATATGTGTGAGGAAGGATGGGAACCTAAACCTCCATTGAAGCTAGTATTCTACTATTTGGTCGAGCATCTCTTGTATGAGAAATTAAGTGAAATCATACTAGAAGAAAAAATGTTGCTAGCATAATTGAAAACACAAACCTAGCTGAAACTGTTGGACCTCTTTGTCATTATCTAGTCCGCAAAAAAATTCCACCATTGAGAAGGAATCCTTTATATCATCCTTGAAGCCCTTATGTGTCACTAGGATTCGCATTGGCATATCCTAAGCTTCTATAGGTCTTTGAGTCTTTGTGTTATAAAAACTCAGTGCAAGGTCTCTGGTCCTCCAATAGGTCTCTCCTTTCTCTGGAGTGAATGACTCCATTTGTTTCACTTTGGAGCTTTGTTCTAGGATGAAAAGAATATTCGAGATAGCTTCCTTGTAGATAACCACACTCACCTCCTAGCCCTCAATGGTGTTGGTATTCGGGTTCAAGTGATTGATGGCCTCATCAACTAATTCAGGGCAGTAATGTATTGATAGGACTATATATTGAGGAAGCCTGCTATACCAACACTTTTGCACCAAGGAATATGGGTCACTACTCCTTTTCATCCATTCACAAGCTGCCTCCCTAAGTGACTTGGGATTTTTTGCAAGAATGGGGTCATGAATATTTTCCCATTCTTCTTTAATTCATTTCTTATCTTTGCGAGGGCTCTTTTTCTCTACAACTTGAGTATTTACCCATGTTGGATTTTTTGGTATTCCAGGCGAGGCATAAGAGACACCTTCAAAGATGTAGGCAGCTGGTGTCATGTGCATGACATTAAATAAACTTTCAGCAACTCCTTCCTGCAACTCTACTTGAGGATTTTGAGCGATCACCATATTTTGCAAACTTTCACCCATAAAGCACACTAAAGTAGTATGAATGGAACCTACAACATAGTGCAAGCCTCTGAATTCAAAACTAGATAGCCTTTCATTTCAGGTTTAATCCACACTAGGGCAGTGAATTCTATGCAATTATCCACGTTCAACTCCTTTACTGCTAGATGCACTACTCTTGGTTTCTTTAACAGTTCCATTCTTCCTAAGTTCCTTTGCATACTCAAGAATTTGTATGCTTTGTCCCACCTTTTGCATGCGACACTTGGCTTTTCCTTTGATTTCTTGCATTCAATCAGGTAGACAACGACTACCTTTTTGCATTTAATTTGATATGCACTACCAAATCCTTCGCCTATACAACATAAGCTACTTGCCTCTTTTGAAAAGAAATGAATTCATAATTGTATTGGTGATAGTGTCTTTTTGGCATGATTTTCATGGGAAATTGAGTCACCGGTGTAATGCCTGTCATCTCCTCGTCTGCCTCAGCATTTAATATCTCACGAAGCATGATCATGCTAAAATCACAATGAATACTTTGAAAATATTTTTGTTCATCTTTGGAGCTTGAAACTACCTGTGTCATGCCAACTACCCTTTGTCCATATGAGTCGTCACCTAGGACTACCACCAATTTGCATTAATTGATTACCACTCCTTAATTTTGCATGCAAGAATTCCTACATGCAGATGCAACTAGGTTGGAATATCCAGCTGGATTTTTGAGGTGGGATTTTTGAGTTAGTACTCAATTATCATGATGCTTTATATGCAAACTAACTTGGATATTTCTATAAGTAGGCCCTAATATAGTAGTAGAATCACACCTAGTGATTTAGCATAAGTAGCATTGGGTGGTCAGATAGGATTAAAATTTGCATAGCGCTAGACTTAGGTGTTTTGAGGAGAGGTTGACACAATGAATAATCCAATTAGGCTAGTGTGTAACAAGGCTCAAACAACCTTTCTAGGGGATATTTTGAGTAGGTTCCTGAAACGTATGACAAAGAAAAAACACTCACTAGCTATCATAGCCATCAAATGGGTCCTCCAAGTAGAGATTGTATTGAATATGTAGATAAATATCAAGTAAATACCGATATCAACTCCCATTTTTTTTCCTCACTACTTGATGTTCAAGCTTCGAAAGCCATGATTCTTTGTTTGTTGTTTCAAATTTTTTCGAAGAAGTACCTCGAAGGTCTCTGTGAGGTAGTGAGCAATGTGGTGTATGGCCTGAGCCTTCCTGTTGCGAGTGACCTAAGAAAGAATGTTGAAGAAGATGCAGTAGTACCATGGGTTCCATTCCTAGGTGGGTTTAGTCTTCACTCACTTGTAGAGAATCATGATAGGGCCACCTGTGCATGCCATTTTCTACTACACTGCTACAATGTAGTGTTCTTCTATGACATGGATTGGTACACTAACTTCAAGAACCTTGTGTTTCCTCTATCACCCATTATGGGTGTTGATGTTGCTTCTACTACAGGTCCTATTGTTGTTGATAATCCTCTTGCTGACCCTAATAATGTTCCCATTCATGAAGACAATACTTGCATTCCAAAGATATGAAGTTTGACATGCCTTTTTCCCTTTTGTATATATACACCTGAAAGAAGGCTCCTATATATATAATGAAATCGTATATATCGTCATACTTTTGAGCGCATGGCTGCAAAGCCATTTTGACAATGTTTTATCAAAGTATATATATATAATGTATATACTTGCTTATTTTTAACTCTTTTGTCTTCATTCTTATGTTTTCTGCAACATGGGTTGAATCCCTTGCATATGAACTTAATTTCTGCAACATGAGTAGTATAATCTTTCTCCGTTCTTGTAATAATGGGTCTCATGAAATTTCTTGCTTTCCATAATATGAAAAAATGTGTTGAAGAACCAATTGACAAAATATGAAAAGAAAAACTAATTACACTATCTACATATTTACACCCGTTTGAAGTAATTGTAGCCTAATTGAACAGTTTTAAGTAAATCCCATTAACCGGAATTCCCAGTGGCTCTTGTTTCATATTTTCTAATTCAAATGCATTATTTTGTTTGCACTGAATTATTTTGAAAGGGCCTTCCCACAACTTGTCAAATTTTCAATGCTAGCTAGGCTTTGTGACTCTTTCATTGAAATTTAATACTAGGTCTCCGCACTTTAGACCTTGGTCTAAAGCCTTTTTGTCAAACCATCTCTTAACCACTTACTAGTAGTTAGTCATGGCTATTAGGTTTTTCTCGATTTTTTCTTGCACCTCAAGTAATTTGGCCAACCAAACCTCCATATCTCCATTCTCTTCAATTTCTAGAGACTTGAGTAGTTGTAGCATAGGTATCTCTATAGAGATAGGCAACAATGCTTATTTTTCATATACTAGCTCATATGGTGAAGTCTTCAGGGCTTTCTTAGGAGTTATATGGTCCACCCATATCATTGTTCAGAGATTCTTATGCCATTCCTTCTCATGATCAGACCTGATCCTTTTAATGAGTCAAACCAAATTCTTATTAGTCGACTCGGCTAGGTCGCTCCCCTGGAGGTAATAGTTTGATGATGTTTTCAAGAATATGCCATGTGTGAGAGCGAACTTACATAAATTAGAGCCTAGGAAAGCTTTTGTGTTGTCTGAGATGATGGTCTTTGGTAGGCCGAATCTCGTTACTAGCCCCTCAAGAAAATCCATAATTTCTACCTTTGTTGCATTCTTCAGGGGTATGGCTTTAGTCCACCTTATGAAGTAGTATGTTGCTATAAGAATCCATTTGTGGCTGGTACTGGAGGTAGGATTGATCATTCTTAAGAAGTCTAGCCCCCATTGTGCAAATGGTTCATTCGATACTATCAGATTGAGAGGCATAGTGGAATTTTTTCTTCTCCTTGTGTAGAATTGGCATTCCTTGCAAGCTTTTATCATATTGTAAGAGTCATTGAATAGCATAGGCTAGAAGTAACCAGCATACAAGATTTTAATGGCGTTGGTTTTTGTAGAGAAGTGTCCGACTTTGGGACTATTGTGGAATGTGTCAAGAATTTTCTTTGCTTGCTCCATGGTGATGCATCATATTAGGATGTCGTTGAAATTCCTCTTGAAGAGAATTCCCTCAATAAGTGCATACCCAATGTTTTGTAATCAGTAGAACCTTCTTTTTTGAGAAGGAAGGCCTAGTGGATATTTTCCAGTATGCATAAATCTTTCTCTATCCATCAGCCAACATCCTTTGGGTTCAGATTCATTTGTCAGGACTAGGTTTGCTTGCTCTGCTTCCATCTCTATCTCTTTATTTTGCACCAAATATTAACACAACCCTCTTCCTTTGACAATATTTGTAGGTTAGACCTCGATGTTGTATTCTAGGATCTTAGTGATCCAATTGACCCTTTTTAGGTGATTTCTCCTTCCATAATATATTCACTCACATTGGAGTGTGCGACATAAACGATCACCTTGTTGCAAGATATAAGATGTTAGAACTTTTTGAGCCCCTTTACAATTGTGAATGCTTTCCTTTCGAAGAAGTTATAGTTTGCCTCATATTCCTTCAAGGTTCGAGACTGAAACGCTATTGGATGTTCTCCCTTTCCTCCATTGTCCTTTTGAGTAAGGATAGTGGTGATGCTTATCTTGCTACTGAAAAGATACATCATGAAGTCCCTAGACAATTCTGGATTTACTAGCATAGGAGTTGAAGAAATAGCATATTTTAACTTCTCGAAGGATTCTCGCTTCCTTTGTCCATTTGAACAATCGAATTATCCCTGCAAAATCAAAAATGAATTTTCTTACGAAGTTTACCTTTCCTAGAAAGGACTGAAATCCCTTCTTGTTGACTAGAAGGGGAAGTTACCTGATCGCCTTTACCCTTTTAGGATCAATAGAGATTCCATCTCTGGGCACTACATGCCCCAGTAGCTTCCCTTGTGGCACACTGAAAACACATTTCTTCCGGTTTAGGGATACCCCGAACTCTTGGCATTTTTTGAAAACCATTTCCAGATGATCAAAATGGTCATCTTTGGACTTGGAAAATATAGGTAGATCATCTAAATAGATGAGGATGATTTTATTGATTATTTTGTTGAAGGTGATGTCCATTTCCCATTGGAAGGCGGCTCCTGCATTTGATAGGATGAAAGGAATTTTGGAATATGAAAATTTTCCTCATTTGGTGGTGAATGTGGTTTTGTATTGATCTTCTTCTTTAACCCAAACTTGATTGTAGTCCGAAAAGCTGTCCAATAGAGAAAACATCTTTAAACGTGCCATGGTCTACAAAATGGATTCCATGGAAGGCAGCGGGTAATGATCCTTTAGTGATGACCTATTTATTGTCACGGAAGTCAACATAGAGACAAATGTCTTCATTCCTTTTTTGGATTGGAATGAGATTAGATACCCACATACTATGTTTGATTGGAAACATGATCTTTGTCTGGATTAACTTCCCTAGCTCTTGTGCCATCAGGGCTTGAATCTTCGGATTGAAAATCCTTTGTTTTTGTCAGATAGGTTTAGCACCTTCTATGAGTTCAATGGTGTGTTGGATGATGTCAGGATCATATCCCCTAAGGTCATCATAAGACCAATTCTCTTCTACTTCAGACCTCAAGGTCGGCGTAGTTCGCTTGGTTTGCCACAAACTTCCTCCTATCATTCCTTGTTTCATCACAGTTGAATAAATTTTCGAGCGTGACCAACCCTTTTGGAAGTTAGTTTGATCTCAATTAAATGATCTGTCCTTTGTATGCTTCTTCAATCTTTGGCTGAAGTTGATCGTTGAACTCTCTTGACTGTTGAATGAATGAGGTGATGTGTTCATCACTTTCGAACACTTGCCAGCTTTGATCATTATCTGGAATGGAGGGTCCGATAATTAGTCGCACAGAGTGTAAATTCTCCATCAAGTACGATGTAGGGTCGAATTGAGATCCTATCATTGCCATGTGATCCACAACTAAATTTTTCTCCCTTGGCACCGTGTGAATGTTAAAATCTTTGAAGCTTTCAATGAGGTACCATACCCTGTGTCTATAGGATTGCATGTGAACATTTTTTGCAACAGAGATTTTTCTGACTTGATTGATTATAAGTTCAAAATCTCTGAACACCATTATTTGTTTGATACCCATGCACTCTGTGAGGCTTAGTCCTTGCACAAGACCCTCATATTCGACCTCATGGTTTGAGCAAGCAAACTGGAAGAGGAAAGATCTAAGAATCTTTTCATTGTTTGGAGATGTTAGGCATATCCTGACACCAGTGCTAATTTTGCATCTTGCACCATCAAAGTGCAACATCCATAGCTCTAAGGCTTGTTCAACCATGGACTCCTTCGCTATCCTTAGAAACTCTTGATCCTCATCATAGATGACATAGGTTTCCAAACCAGTAGCATGGTAATTGCTGAAAGGGATGGTTTTTGTATAGTCGCTTAAAAATGCCTCTTCAGAACCATCCTTTTTTTTGGTTTCTTTCTCGCTTCCTAGTAGCTTTCTATCAAAAAATTCTTCTTTAGTGAAGGAGGTATGAACAACTTCGGTTTCTTCCTTTGTGGAAGAAGTATGGGTAGCCTCATAGCTGATCATGGCTTTGATAGCTACATGCTTTGAATGTAGGGGTTATGATATTATCTTCATCTTAGCTCTATGCTTGGTCCTAAGAATGAGGTGAGACCAATCCAAAGAAAGGTACCTACCTATCTTTGATGTGAAATCCTATGATAGAAAGAGGTCGAACATAGGAGGTACATCAATGATCACTATATCTTGAGGCACTATGATAATAGGAGAGGAAAACAAGGTTAAAGGGAGGTCTTTAATGAGGCCTATAGTTTCAACCTTGTCCCATCCAATTGCATAACTCATATTTTTAAGGGCTCATAGCTAAGCCCTAAGGCTTCAATTATCTGCTTGGGAATGACTGTGGTGCTGGCACTAGAGTCAATCATGGAGTTGTGTAGTATTTTCTTCCACATAATGAGAGTTAAGAAGGGTTTTGGTTATGGATTCTCCTCTTGAGCCTCGATTGGAGCCTCCTCTGCAGTATTCACAAGAACTTTGGCCGGAGGTAATGCATAGATAGTATTTTTGAAAGCTTGTTCTATTGGTTGCACAACCACATCTTTCTACAAGGCCTCCTATAGCAATGAATTATGCTCTTGAATGTCTAAGATATCCTATAGGGATACATTAGCGAAAGATTTATTCAATTGATCCACCTATTGATTGGTGATGGATTTGGAGGCTTATGTTCCTTTTCCTTGGTGATAAAAATATCCTTGCACATTTGAGGTTGTGGAGCAATTGTAGAAGGGCTAGGAAGTTGGTTCGGGATTCTCCTAAGCTAAGGAGTGATCGACTCACTTGTGAATATCCTCTTCAATTGGGTGTTGTAGTCGGAATGCACTTGCAAGGTCACCAATGTGGATGGTTCATAAGTGAACACTTATTTGTCCCCTTATATCCATGAGAGGAGGACATGATTAGGAGCTATGTCACTTTCTTCCTTCAAAGAAATTCTCTGCATATGTGTAGTGAGAACCACATCCTCCATTTAGGGAGAGATGTATGTATAGCCTCCTGAATTTGTCACCATGCCTTGGCTGCATTGTTATACAATTTTTTGCTACAAATTTCCATGAAGAAAATTTTGAGGCATATGTGTGTCACCACAAGGATAGCACTAGGGATTGAAATCTTCAATGAGATTGTTCTACCCTATGGTTAGCTCTTTGTTTATACTCGTCTGAGTAGTTCCCAGTGGAGCCAGCACCGATACTATTTAGTTATTCATGTGAGTCGGTAGAGTTGTGCACGTGGCCCCTTGATATCGGTTCTATTGGTAGGAAGGTCTCCCACCTTGATAGCTTTGATAGATTGGTCTCAGAGGAGCAACCTAGTTGTGCTTGATAGTGGTCACTTCGTTTGTTAAGTTTTATAGCATTTCCTTTAGTTCGCTCATCTCATCCTTTCAAGCATTGGATGTAGAAGCAACATTTTTTGGCACACTAGGATATGTTTACATGGATGGGAGCAGCATGGGTGTGCTAGTAGATGGCATCTCCTAAGTCAAAGTTGATATTTCATGGAATATCGACATAATGGGCCGATGTGGCAACTTCCTAACATCAATCAGGTTGTTCTCTGCTTTAACTACTATGTTGTACATCTCTAAAAGTGTGGTTCCACCAAGTGATTGGATCATCATGGAAATTTTGGCGTTGATGGAATTTAAGTAGAAAATAAATGCTAACTCGGCCGATGGTCAAATGGAATTCTAGATTCTCTACCAAGTTGTATGGAATTGGGCATTGAAATCTATCATGGCTTCAGATGGGGCCCGCTTTATTGTAGATAGCTGGTGATACAACAAATATTTGTCTCCATCATTAGAAAATATCTCATAAAAAGGATCCTCGAGCTCATCCCAAGTACCGATAGTATTGGTTGGCAGAGTGTGATACCAATCTAGCACTCTTCCTCTAAAAGAAGCTACAAGAAATCTCAATGCTATGTTGTCATCTATTACTCTGTGCACCAGACACACATCTACGACATCTTGCAAATTTTTGGATGGTGTTCTTGAGCCGTCTTGGGTAAACTTTGGAATAGCTTTAAGAGCAGAGACCGAGATAGGGGCATATACAGTAGGTGCTACTAGGAAAGTTTTAGTATGCATTGTCATGAGCGGGGACACTAACAAGGTAGGTTTATTTGCAGTTCACGACCTAGTAATGGTCCAATGAATTGCACACCCTTTTGATTTTGTATTTTTAAGTTTCCCACTAGACGTGATAGGAAAAAGAAAAAATTGTTGATGCCAAAAAATGACAAGGTAATAGCCCTTTGTGGGAAACTCAATTTTAGGGGGGACCTATTGCACCAAACTAAGTAATGTTTGAATTTTAAAGAAGTCGACTTCCTCTATAACTGGCATTTTGAATGGGAAAAGGAAACACATATAAAATATAAAAGATCTAACTAAGGTTATGTGCCAAGATTTAGATGCAAGGCACAGTAAATCTATCTTGTGGATATGATTGAAGGGCCCATTTGGTAGTTTGTTGTGTTCCAGAATGGAAAAAATAAAGATAGAAGCCTAAATGATTCATTAAATGACATAAAATAACTCTCATACACATTTTCTAGAAAGAGGAGTTGAAGACATGATCTAAACCAACAAACTTGCATTAAATTTATAGAAGTTCTATAAATGAGGCATCTAATACAATAATGACACTGTAAAACTTATCAAATATCAAAGAAAATAGAAAGGCCGAACAATGGCATAATTTGTGAGTTGTTTACAATAATTTAAAAAAGCAATGAAAGGCCTGGCTCTTCTACCAATTCTTTTTTCAAAATCTGAACCCCTTCGAAAGAAGAAGCAAAATTTATAGTAAAAACCCAACTCGATGAGCTAGTAATAGGAAAGATTCATCGATCATGAGTAATGATGCATTAGCAATGATTTTCCCTTGGTTGTTACAACCGAAAAGATTCGATCTATGAACGAGGATTCCTAAGAACCAGATGCATCCCTTGAAAATGATGGTAGTGGTCCCAACAGACTAGAGCATTGACACGTGCAATTCACTCATGGCGATAGTTACAAAACATGGCACCTGCGATGAGGTTGTTGCTTGCTTTAACTTTCCTTCTCGATGAAGTCTTTAGAAAAAATTGTGTTGCGAAGACACGTGGAGGTTTCTAGCATACTACGCCAAAGGTGGTGTCTATCAATAAATGTGCACGGACTGATGCTTCCTGGCGTGCAGTCAGGGCTTAAAAGGAGAGAAATGCAAAGAGGCACTAAATATTGTGAATGGCTAACACGTGGAAGCATGGCCCAAGATTTTGAAAAGTGAGAGAAGGAAACCTTGTGAGGAGTGCTTGGCTGATAAGTGGCGGAATTCACTTAATATTTTGTGAATGGAGCTTGACATTGCCTTTTTTTTTTAAAGGGGAGGTGTGATTGGTACTTAAGAAAAATAAACTCACCCGAAGGGAGCTTGGGAATTTTATGTTCACAGATACATTAAGGTTAATTGAAATAATAAAGAAATTAAAATGTAAATTCAAGAAATATCCTACAAAATCCATAGAATACAACCCAGTAGATTTATTCTCACATTTTCCTTATGGGGTTCTACCGATAGAGGATATAAGGATTTACATTCATGGTAAAATGGAAGAATATGTTTACACCAAATTAGGAGATTTGTGGGAAAATGAGCTAATTATAGATTATTTTTTCATTAAACGCGAATACCAATACCTAGTTACAAATAAATTAGCTGTATGGTAATGGTTTCAAAAAAAATCTATGAGCACAAGTGGGTTAGAATGTCACTTAGAATTTTTTTTGATAATTTTGTTTGGACTAGTATGCCTAGAATGATAACAAAGGATGTAACAAGATAAATTACAAGACTATGCTCCACTAGACCTATTCCTATGTTGAAATATGTTAAGAATGAAGTTGTTATGGAACTTATAGGTGCAACTTATGACAAAAGAGATTTAATTGTTAACATTAAAAAAACCTAGTTGTGAGATATATTGCAATGGTAATTGGTTACAAGATCTATTTCACAAATAGGGAAAATTCAATATCTTCCACCACAATCAATGTGGCATATGAGATGGTTAAAAAATGTGTGTGCTATGATATTTGTGAGTTTCTAAGTCAATAATTGATGGAAAACTTGAAGCAAACAAAATAGAAGAAATATATATTTAAACATGGTAGTTTAGTTGTATGTTTGCTCTTTTATTTCTTGAAAAAGAGCTTCCTAGAACAAAAAGTGTAATTTGGTTGAAAGGAAGACCACTTTCCCAATAGATTATAGACTTTATGATGAGTATTGGTGACATAAAAGCATGGGATGGGGTTCTTACAACATTCATTACATATTTTCTAGAAGATGTAGGGCAGAGACAAAATTCCAAGGAATCTAGTAAAGAGATAAGACAATGACATCTCATTTTTGGTGTCAAAAGACCAATGCATCATGGAAGTAGTAGAACCAAGGTTATTATGAATCCTTGAATTGGGATATGAAGTAATTGAGGAAGATATTGTTGATTTTTCTAATATTTTTTTATAGACTCTTAAGGATGCATCAAAGGCAAGATATCGTACATATGAGGAGAAATTCATGGAGATCCACATGGAACATAAGAAACCATAGATTAAGAAAGAAGTTGAAAAATATGTGAAGGGAATGGGCATTCCAAAGGAACAAGCATAGTATGGAAGAGAAAAAAACTAAGGGAGAATCAATTAGTACATGAGGATCCAACTTGAGAAGATTTGGTAGGACATATACCACCCCTCCTACTATCTAGAAGCCCTTTGGGATTATGCCCTCTATTGGATAAAAGAGGAAAAGAATTGTTAATCCTTTGGTAAGGGAGAAAAATCCTCTGGTTGTGTAAACTACAAGAGTTGAGAAGAAGAAAACTATATAAGCACCACCTTTTTCCTTTGACAAAAGAAGAGTGAAGAAAAAGGCAGTGAGTGAAAAGGATATAAGTGCCAATATAGTAGAAGAATAAGAATTAGAAGAAGAAGGACCACAATTGGTTAACAAAATAAAAATTATAGCTTCACAAGGTGAAGCAAGTGTTAGAAGAAAAATGTTTGACATTATTGATATTGAAAGTGAAGAGGATATTGGCAAATAAAAATAATTTTTTTTAGTTCACATGAGGGAACGAAAGAAATAAGCCACCAAGAAGGTGTCACCAAAGAAGAAGAAGAAGAAAATAGAAACAGGACAAAAGGAGACTTTGGGTGAGATCAAAGAATAAAATGAACTGGTTTGGCCTCATTCTCCTATACTATTAGAACCATTATTCATTACAATTTTGGAGAATGATATTTCAGGGGATACTACAACCCTATATAAAGAAGTAGATGAGGTGGATAAGGCCACCATTGTTGAAGCTATCATCAAATAAATTTTCATTCTTAAGGTTGACATGAGAAATATTAATAAACAAATACCTGTAGATTTATAAAATGTTTTGATAGAGAGAAGGAAAGAAGTTGTAGATGAAGAAGCAAGGCTAAGAGAAGAAGCATTGGAAAGGATAAGTTCCCCTCTCTCTAATGAAAACAAAAACAATTTGGATATATTATTTAGTAAGGAAATCATAACTAAGAAAAGGGCGATAACCCTTGTGGGTAAAGATCAAAATGATCTTGAAAGACTCAGGAAGGAAAGCATTGAAAAATTAGAAGATATAACTCATAAGTTTGGGATGACACTAGATAATACAAAAGAAGTGAATGTTGAGACCCCTACTCCAGAACAAAGTATTGAAGGAGATGTGCAGATAGATGATGCTAAACATGAGCATGATGCAAATGAAGATGTTGCATAGGATAATACACCAGTGAAAGTTGTAGACATGATAAAAGATAATGTTGAGGAAGCAATTATTGGAGAAGATATTTCAAAGATACTCCTCCTCTAGTTAACACAAAGAACCCTATAGAGGAAGATAATAGAAAGAATGATGATGATGAAGATAAGAATGATAATATATCTGGAGATGCAAAAATTGAAGAAGAAAAGGATATAAAAGATACATCTCCAAAGAGTACAAGGATAGTTGGTGAAACCTTTGGTACCTTTGGAGACACTTTCAAGGACCTATTAAACATGTAGATCTAGTTTCAATATGTTGTATCATCACAATTGCTGCAACTACAAATGCAACATGGAAGTGTGGAATTCAACAAGATTTCTCCCCTCCACAAGCTACATTTAGAGATGTATTTCATACATCCACAAGAAAGGAGATAATAGAGATACATTATAAAAGTGGAGAGTTTATGGAGGAAGCAGTAAAGGCCCTACACAAGGCTATACTAGGTGCAAACATTGATAACACTCTGTATGGTATGGAAAACATAAAATTGTTGATTGATTCTTTTAAGGATTATTCCTTCAATTTGAAAGGCCAAATAGATTCAGAGGTAGAAAAGGAAATAAATGATAAGATGGTAGAAATCATTGAGAAGTGTTCTATAGAACACAATATGTTTCAAGAAATTTTGAAGGGAGCACAAGGTTGTTTAGAGGAAGAAAATATTCTCTTTCAATTTTGCATGAAGTGGCCTGGTTCCACACAAAATATCAAGAGTGAAATGGACTCCAATTGAGTCCCAAATAAACAATGTGCCAGGTGCCTATGATTTGACACAATATCTTGATGGAAGTACTTGGATTTCCACTGAAGATATTCATGAGAAGATAATAAAGGAGTTTAGAAACTTAAGGGACTTGGTGAAAGAAAAGGTTATACTTGTTTCAAGCACCCTTGTGAGTGCTAAAAAAAAAATGAAGTTCAATCCAACTCCTAGTACCTTGAAAGAAGGAGAATAAACATTAATGGAGCTTGAGACACAATGCAAATTTCTTGGGATTGAAAAGAAGAATTGGGAAGAAGGTAAAAAATTCTAGAAAGCACATCTACAAAAGACTCAAATGTTAACATCCTCTGGTTGACAACATTCTTTATTATTTTACATTTCCATATTTCAGTACTCATATTCTTTTGACTATATGCAAATGGTATGGAGTATTTTGGCACAAGTTTTTGGGATTTTTTCTCTAATGCTTAACTTCCATAGGGTAGTTAGTTCAATTTCTATTTTTGTACATATGTGTACTCTTTTAAGGGAGAGAACACATGACTAATAAAATGTGATCTGATAGATGATAAAGTTGTTCTATGTGACCTTTTCCATAAATTTCAAAGGGGGAGAGTGTTTTGGGAGAATTTTTTTTGGAGATTGTTGGAAGAGATAGTTTAGCATGTTGCCATCAATGAAAAAGGGGAGATTCATGAAAGAATAAGAAGTTTTTCATTGATGATGTTATTGGAAATATGAGCATAGGGATAGAAAACTATACATTACTTATAGTGTTGTCATTGATGTCAACATTCTATCCAAATATGAAGATCATGATGTGAATAATTTTGGTTGGCTCTAACATACTTTAGGATGATTATGGAAGGGAATTTTGCAATAAGGTTTGATCCAGAGAAGACAAGTGTTAGTAACATTGACTAAGTGATTACATTAGAAATTTTGTGAACAAAATGATCATTTTTGGGGTCTGCATTTGTCTACAGACTAATATTTCTCTACAGACTAATATTTCTCTATGTGATTCTAGTATGTTGTTGATGGTCATCAAAATAATCTAAATCCAAAATTTCACTTTGTTTTGATTACTTGTGTGAAAGATATGAATGAAAAAAGATTGGCTCAACAGTTACAAATAGTTTCTAGTTCAATTCATTTGAGTGGGAGAGTTCACACTTCTCCACAATTGAGTTTTTGACTTTGCACTTTTAAGGATATGTTGATAGATTGTAGTAGTGTGTGAATTCCTATTAGCATTGAATTTTGAGGTCCACATGTTCAATCTTGGATATATAGTTGAAAAATTTATATATTAGGTCCTCTATGGTGTCAACCTGATATGTTTGATGATGTGAAAAGGTTAAATATGTAATGTGATGTTAAGTGGGATCTATTATTGTTCCATGACGACCTATTTCAATTTTTTTTGAGATTTGAATTCTGGCACGAGGTGTAAGTGATTTTTTTAGAGTTGACAATTTATATTTTGAGTGTTACACCTAATTAATGTTATGGTTGATGTGGATATATAAGTTAGATCATTTTCAATAATTTGATATATCTAAAGTAAGTGATGAATGTTTAGGGTGTGAATTGAGAGAATGTATTGCAAATGCTGAGTAGTGTATTAGAGTTGTGTGAATGTAGAGGAAATTATATTATTGAACTAGAATTAGTTAAGGTGTGCGAAGATAGTTTATTGAGCTTCATTGGAATTGTATTTCATGCATATGGTATATGCAATTGTAACAATTTAATATAGGCTGTGAGCCACACTACCTCTTCTATCTCTTTTTCTCTTAGTGCAAAGTGAGTCCATTTGGACAGTGAGTCCACTTACAGTGAGCACTTCTCTAAATATACTATAACCAATTATAATATATTGTGAGCTAATCCTCATAGTGGTTTTTCCCATTTTGGGTTTTCCATGTAAAAATCATGGTGTTCATGTGTTATGTGATGTTTTTGATGTTTCATTCCTTCTTTCATTACTGTAGTTTAATGTGTTTTAATAATTGATTGTTTAATGTATGAATGGTTTAAGGGAATATTGATTCACCCCCCTAGTATTCTAGGTGTTGAATAGATGGATTATGGAGGATGTCACAAAAGGAGAGAAAAAGGTGGGTGAATTAGAGTCCCTTGAATCTTTGAGTGCCTTCATGTCCAATACACACTCCAACCTTGGCAGAAACTCTTGTACCCTCTCAACATCTACAAATACTTGAGAATCTACACCACAACCTGCAACCATAAATACTTGTAAAGAGTATAAATAAAAAGGTAAATCTGCAACCTTCAAATAAATGGCTCGTTTATTCATATCTTCCCCTTGATTTCACTCAACATGTAACTGATCCCATTCTTCATCTGGGATGGTTTTCACCAATCTACCCAAGTAATGCAAAATTATAGTGGGTTGCACCCTCATACTCCAACATTGTATGATCTGCCTCTTCCTCTTTTATTGGATTTTTCTCTTCCTTCATCAATAAAGGTTCTCCAGAGTCTAATTCTATCATTCCCTCATGCCTTCTCCTCTTTATGGTATTCTTGATAGGCCA
The DNA here is from genome assembly GCA_007115665.2 of Sequoiadendron giganteum. NCBI lineage: Eukaryota > Viridiplantae > Streptophyta > Pinopsida > Cupressales > Cupressaceae > Sequoiadendron > Sequoiadendron giganteum. The sequence goes on from CM021100.1 coordinate 214,342,568, forward strand.
TGTCACCCTTTTCCTTATGGGTAAATGCCAACCACCTTCTTGTTGTTCTCTCTCAAGAAGTTGCATCTCCATTTGGAACTCCAGTTCCATTCTTTCTATATCTTGTTTTGTTTGTTCCAAGGCTTATTTCAATTCTTCTATCTCTTTCTCAACATCCATTTGCTTGACCTTCTCATTCTTCTTCTTTGTCTCACTCTTCTCTTTTCTCATCGTACTTGGTACCTCCTTACTCTACAAGTCTCCACAGACTATTTTCCACAACACATCCATTCTTCTTCCTTAATCAAGTCTCTTTCACCTGGATTCTTCTTGTATTTTTGATACCTCACCTAAGTCTCCTTTATTTTCCTCACTACCTAGTATTTTGGCATCCAGGTTCTTCCTTCAACCAGCAAAAAGACAACACATACACTCCAAAAACTCACTTTCCCAAATATTTTGGTCTTTAATACCAATTTGATGCAGAGGTAAGGTGGTGGGCTTAAAAATAATAAAAAATAAATAAAACTTCAAGTTTAGGACCCTCATTTGATGGGTTTTCTAGCAAATTCACTATTTCCCTACTAGTACTCTAAACAAGCCTTTTCTACCATAATTTTCAGACTTGATGCCAAACCCAGAAAAAAATTAATATTATAGATACCCTTTTTTCTATTTGATAATATATCAAGAGTGTAGGTAGGGTTACTTTGGAACAAACCTTTCAAAAAATTGTTGCTATGTTGTCCCAAAGGCCTAATTAGGCTCTTGCAACTAGGAACTTATTGGTTCTATATGCTCCAAGCCTCAATCTTCTTCTCCAACACTTAAAACATATCAAATATTGTCTTCCTATGCTCACCAAACTATTTTTCACACCTTTCCAATGGTTCTTGATCAAACCCAAGCCTCTATGCAACCTTTTGTGCCAAAAACATGCAATTTTCAACCTAGGGCATCATCAAATCTTCATGACTTTGCCTCCCCTACTCCTAAAAACTTCAAAAACACAAAAATACACCTAAATATGCCATCTCAGCAAGTTATAGGCTTTTCTACTTGTGAAATGGTTCAAAACTTCATTTTTTCTCACTCAAACCCTCAAAACTAGGGTTTCAAGGCTTATTTGAGTAAAAATGCAATAAATCACTAAAAACTAAATGAAATGAAATCAAAAAAAGTGAGTATGATATCTAGTTCACTCCATCACAAATAAAAATGCATAAAAGTGCAAGTGAAGGTTGTACAAGGCTGTACCAAATGTTGCCCCCACAAATTTTAGTGTAAAAACGTAGAAAATTAAGTGTTTTTGGTATTCAAATTCAAATTATTTGTTGGCCAACCTTGCCCAAAAATTTTCAAAGGTTATTTTAAGGCATTAAACATCATTCCAAATTGTTTTCCAACCACCTCTTACATTATTTACACAATAAATCCCTTCATATTCCCACTTTTGCACTTTTTTGCAACATTCAACAACTTTTTACAAACTAACTACCTATCACTCCTAATGACCAAAAATGACTTCTAATACATTAGGCATGGTCACAAATGACCTTATTATAAATAAAAGAGAAAAATTGACAAAATTTCCTCATGGAGGCATGAAATCCCAAGGTGCTCCTGGACCAAAATGCTATGGAAGGGAGAATGCATGAGTCCAAGGCCAAAGTGGATTCTCCCCTTAGATAGAGGGTCTAGATAGGTGATTGTGTGTGCCCTCATGATTGAATGCATGAAAAAAATGGTGAATGGGTGAATGCATGAGTGCACATGGGTGAAAGCATATCAACCATGGAAAATAGATGAATTCACTTTGCATAGGGGTGAATGTGCAAAAGGATGGGTGAATACACCAATGGATAAACCTGCTCTGAGGATGGGTTAATGTACAAAAGTGCACATTCGAGGAATTGAAATAGAAAAATAAGCTAGAGGTTAACTTAAAAGAGGAAATTTAACTTGTGATTTGAATGGATGCATGATATAGATAATGTTAGGACGCACGAGCAACGATCGATGAAACTAGAATTTTCCTATAATATAGCAAGAGATGATTGAATAGAACTAGAGGTAGCAATATTGTCCCATATTCCATGACTAAGAGTGATCAGGGTGTACAATCCCATGTTGATTGCATTGATTGAATAATGGAGCTCAAATAAATGCACTTTCTTCCTCCCCATAAGGGAGATGATGGTTATGCTAGAGGATATATGGAGGATCTTGTGGCATTTGTCAATCCCAACTATACAAGGATATTCTTGTGGTTTGTTATAAAGAGATGATAGGAATCACACATGTGATGATTCTACAAGTATGGGCATGGAAAATATTTGGATTACATAGTCAATTATGGGTGTGAAGGATATGTAGCAAGGTGAGGATGACCCCATATCCTTTGAGTATAGAGGAGTGTTACATTATAGAGAGTTCAAGACTATCTCCTAATAGAAAATGGTGATGGATTTTTTGATAGGAGAGTAGATTGTATGGAGACCTTACAAGGTATATGACTTCCACACATGGGACCAAGGTGAGAGAGCGGTGATGGGGTATATGGTAACATGCTACTACCTAATTAGTAAGTATGATCACATAGTGGAGATGTATCACATCGATAGGGTGACATGAAAATTTAGGATCCATCAAGACATCCTAGAGCTATAGGAGAGTTATGTGTTTGTATTATGTGAGGTAGTGTATAGGGGCAACAAGTTCTAGTACAAATAACTGATGATTTTTGGGATAGACTAGTGGAGACCTGATGGCCTTGTGGAGGTGGGCTAGATGGTCCAAGAGTAACAAATAGGTATGTTGCATGGTGGAGAGAGAGGATAAATAAGAGGTTGATGCTCATGGAGAGGCAAGTCTAGTCTCTATGATAGGTTGAGGAGGAGAGAGACATAAAAGGTGGTGATGATGAGATTTGGGAAGGGAGTCCTAGGAGAAGGGTGAAATGGAGGTGAATGATAGTAGAGGAAAAGGTGGAGGAGGTGGATGTTGAAGAGGCAATGTGGGAGGAGGCAATAGGTGAGGAGGGAATTGATGAGGAGGTAGTGGGTGAGTGGGATATTTTATTACAATAGTTTTAGCTAGATGATAATCTTTTCGAGAGATTATTGGCTACCCAAAATTGGATAGAATAGGATAATTATCATAGGTAGAGGATGACCTATGGATGAGGACTCCAAAGCATTATGGATTATAGGCACAATTGGATAGAATGCAGAGGGATGCACAAGGAGAGGATGGTTGTATCATCATGTTGAATTATATTATACACATAGAGGTACAATAGCTACAAGGAGAAGTTGACATGGTGATCGTGGAGTGAGACAGACAGTCTATAGGACCTATTGGATGAGGTGCAGGGAGTGATGGGGACCTTGGTGGCTGAGTGAGATAGCACTCGAGCATAGGTGGAGAGAGTAGAGAGGGTATTGGAAATCTTGCAATTGGCATGGGAGGTATGGGAGTAGGAGAGGGGGAGACTCTAGGCAGAGTGGGATACATATGGGAGGGAGAGGGATGTAACAAGGGCATCTGGTATGGATAGATCATATATGTTTCATGCCATTTAGGATTTAGGGTACTATAGGGGGCTATATTATGTCATTGTGCCTGCAAGTTAGAGAGAGCCATCATATTCGATGATAGAGAGTGCAAGGTAGTAGAGTACAAGGGGTGTAGGACCTTCTAGGTTGGGAGGTTCAAGGAAATCATGGATTTCATGAAGGTGTGTATGTGGGATGGAGCCACCAAGAGGAGGAGGAGAGGGATTAGTATCAGAGCCAAAATCATATAAGCTTTCAGATGCAACAAATAGTAGCAAGACAAATGGATGAGGGATTTAGGGATGTAGTTTTTGATAAGCTTATAAATGGTAGTGATCTATATGTGGAAAATATATAGAGATGATGTAAATTTTTTGGAGGATTCAATGATTGATCGTATTGATATGGGTTCATGACACATGGGGTATTCCTTGTACAATCACTATTGCATTTTGATATACCTATACATGGACATTTTTATTATTTCATGGACATTATGGACTATTTTGATAGACATTATGATGGGTTTTATTATGATATATATGGTATAGATTATTATTGTTGTTGGTCATTGATGTTTATGACATGATTTTATATTTATGATGGATGTATGAGATTGATTATGGGAGTGATGAATATGTCATGGATATGAGATGTGTTACTAACTATTTGTGATGTAGGGTGTGATGTATTATGTGTATGATGATGATCGTTATGGGATAGGATAGTAACAATTTATGATGTAGGGAGTGATATGATTATGCATGTGTTGAAAACTTAGAATACTCAAAAGGGCGGTGAACCGGTATTTTATTAAACCATCCAGTCATTAACAATCCAATTTTCATAGCATAATTAATAGTTATAAGAAATGAAAACATGAAAAACCCATAACACACATAACACATGAACAATAGGAATTTTACTTGGAAAACCCAAAATGGGAAAAACCATGGTGAGGATTAACTCACAATATGTTATAACTGATTAAAATATATTACAAATAGGATCACTACTAGGTGGACACACTATCCAAGGGAACTCACTATTCCCATAGAAAAGAAACATATAAATAATATAGTTGGTGTTGGTTATATTTTTAGATCCAAACATAGTCCCATTCACTATTTATGAATTCACCACAACACAATGGTAAATAGTGGTGGCAATTTGATAAAAAATAAGGATTACTAGGCCCTTACTTCTACTCTTTGGGCTCTGTGAAACCTAGGAGGGTAATCTTCATAATGTTCAAATAATATTCCCTCGCCATTTATCCCAAACATTAGGAAAAAAAAATGTATTCCTATCAGATGCTAATATATAAAATTCCCCAAGGATTTGGCTGACCCTTAAGCGAATTTCTAACTAATGCAAGGAATAAGTGATACTCATAATCGATACTTTTTGTTAAAGTGTTTAAATGGTTTTCATTCTCATTTTGTGCTCTTGGTTTGGTGTAGCGCTAGCTCATTTAAATTCAAGATAACCAAAAAAATAGACTAGTGCTTTATCCCTGGGTAATGGAATCATAGATGTAATAATCTATAATACACTAGCAATTAGACACAACACTCATAGACTATTGGAATATTTCATTACAATATTCAACTCATTATGTTGAAAGAAAAACTACTTAGCAATCCTAGAATCTTCCCTCACAAACCAATGATCTTATTTAAGAATTTAATAGATTCCTTGAACCAAAGCATAAATAAAATCACTCATTGAACCAAAATGATTGAAGATAAAAAAAGAGATCCTTAATCATTTCATTTATAATTTGGAAGAAATAATACATATGAGAGAATGTGTTTTCAAAATTGCATTTTCATTCATGTGTTGTTTCTATTGTAAAACCAATTAAGTTCATTACAAACTAGCTTATACCCTAGAATTCATATTGTTCTATTCATCTATGCATGAATTTAAAATTTCTCTTTCATGAGCTCAATTTTTTAACCTAGACCACCTGAGACCCCAAAATTCAAAAATTTGTAATTAGCCCTGAAATCCATTTATAGAAATATGGGAGCAACAAGCATCAATCCAAATTACAATTTCAGTCACATTTACATTTGACACTCAATTTCATTTCAATTTTTGAGATTCCCCAGATAGTTATATTTGCACTTCCATAAGTGGGGTGGGGAAACACAAAAAGATAAAAACCCATATCATCTATTGAAACAATAGTGTCATAAAAAAAAAAAAAAACTGAGGTTCTACTCTAATTCTTCAGAAGTAGAATAGGCACATCCCATTTGTGTTCTTACTAAAACTAGAGAATCTACTACCCATCCATTATCATAATCCTCTTGACATGCGAGTGTGAGAAGGTAATGGCCCTACTCTGGGTCAATATTCACGTCATCACTCAAAGGACCAGTTGAATCCTCCATGATAGAGTTGTGCCTCCCCATATAAGAATCATTAGCCTTGTGATACATATTCTTCCTCTTCCCATAAGACTTAACCAATTTCCCACTAAACTCACCCTAGTCATGAAAAACAAACCTACTTAGGTTGTAAGTTCTCTAGACACCATGCTTAAGAGATTTATTATAGGTTCTCCTCTTCTCTTTTGGCTTTGCAAGAGTTCCTGGAGTTCCGTGTTCAATTTTAGGTGCATCATCCTAAAGTTCAAGAATACTAATCCTACTGGACCTCCTGACTGGTTAGATAGACTCACTAGGCTTGTTCATTCTTACAGGAAACAAAGAAAGATATAGCAAACCTTCACTTGCAAAAAAACCTACTGGTTTATGCTCTCAAATTTAATTTGTAGAGAAGAAAACTCAGACCCACACAATGCTAACAAGACCAAGTAGAAATTGTAGGTAATTAAAATCTCACCACCCTTGGAATCTAGAGCTCACAAGCTAGCTTATGCATAATTGAAATAGATCAAGTATGAACACCCACTTACCCATGAATTCTACATCAATACTTTTGCAATTTCTTTCTTGAAACCCACACATTTCTTCTCTGGCTCTAGACCAATTCCTTAGCTCTCAATTATTGCAACTTGTGAATTAAAACAACTGACAATCCTCATTAAGTAGATTAACCAGAGCATGTAACAATTAATGATCAAAGAAGTCTCACACGAGTGAGCTAACAACCAATTGCTCAAGTTTGAATCTTGGCCATCGATCATTTTTATTTAAAACATAATCAATGACACCCCTCAAGTATTATCAATTTCCTTTTCATCCATACTTGGAAAAAAAGATGACACTTTGGAAATTTTCCATGTAATCATCCACATATTCACCATATCTTATACACTCTATCACTTATCGTAGTAATGACCTTACACCATCTCCAAAATTTGGAAATGAGAAATAACACCCCACTAAAGGTAATATTCCTTAGTATATCCCATATCGCTTGTCGCAAAAAGGTGACAAGACTACATTGTTATTTTGGCGAGGAGGATTTTCTAGTGATGCGATAGAATGTCCAACGCCCATCACTCATCACAGTAACTGATTTGGAGATGAGGGTGTTTTTGGCAAAGAGTAAACCTAATGACAACACCCAATTTAAACAAGCGGCCAGATCACACACTCATTGCAAAAATTGAGGAAAGCCTTGAAATATTTTTGTGATGACAAGATACATAGAAAATATGTTTCCCATCACTCATCACTGTAATCGACCGAGGACGAAAGAAACTTCAACGATAGGTAATATGAGAAGGACCCTAAAGCACATCACTCATTGCAGAAAAGAACTCGGTGACAAAATGACTTCGACGACGAGCGATGATACAAGTGCCTAGAAATAGGAATGTGCATCAATATTTTTTTAACAAAGTGGACTGTCTAGGACCATGCATGATAAGGTCTCAAAACAATTACTAACATTTTTAGCAAATTATGTAAAGTCCAAACAAGGCTAACAAATCAACCTTATAAAATAAAATAATCCAAGGACCTAGGCACGTTAAGATATAAAGTAGTGGGAATTGGGAGATCCTAACCATATGGAGCTAGTCATAAGATGGATTTTAATGACTCGGGTTGTTTTTATCACAACCGAAGATGGGCACAGTAAGTCAATGGTAAAATATAATGTTTGTGAGAGAATTCAAACTTAGGGGTTTTGAGAGAGATTTTTACCAACACAAACCCTAAAGCAATGATAATAGATGAAACCCTAAGCCTAGAGATATGGGATTAACCAAATTCTCCAAAATTTTGAGATGGAACATGAAACATTTTAGGGGTTCCATCAAGTGGCTACAAATCCAAGATTTGAACTAATACACAATGCATCTACCATATGCTAGATTCAATTCCTTTCAAGCTCAAAATATTTGCTTGACATACTTCATATCACTAAAATTACAAATGTATGCTTTGCTTTGCATTTGTGTACTTCTTCTCACTCTTCTACAAAATTTCACATCATTGCTTGTATTCAAACAATATTTACACAAAAAAAATCTTCTCTACAAACTCAAAAATATCCTTTTATATATATCAAACTTCATCACAAACACCAATTAGGTCAGCCTAATTAGATGTAGCCCTAAAACATACAAAACATGCTTTTTTGGCACCTAATTTAAATAAAAATTGCATATGTTCCAAAAATAACATGTGTAAGGATTGCTATAGGTCAGCATGGACCTAATATAGATCTTACATAAGATTGCAACAAATATTAATCCTTCAAAAATTTTAGGTTGGCCCAAAATAAGACCTAAACACAAAGCATTCATTCGTTTACTCAATTCATCACATGTGGAACCCAAAACTTGATTTCATCTAAAATTTCCACTCAACTAGCATCTAAAAGCTTATCTTCAACAACACATTCCAAAATAATCATCTATGAAGGAATGTGGAATCTCCCACATAGACACTCTGTATAGAAAATAATTGCAATATACAAAAATAATCTTTGTCATTCATATCTTGCACAATATTTCACCAATCCTCAAAATCTATTGAATATATCTGTATTGAATGATAACCAAAACACTATTAGAATCACAAAGTGATATATCTATTTGTGATGGAGTGTAGACCCAAAAACTAACACACTAAACCACTATACAAGAAGATTCGATAGGCAATCTTCTTTGTAGCTATAGTTTTTGGACCAATATATCATGTACAAATATCTTCAAAATTACTTCTAGACCATATTGGAATGATCCAAAACAATGTTGACATCAATGACAACACTAGATCATGCAAAATGTATGTACCATGCTCATGTTTCTAGACAACATCATCAATGACAAACTTCTAATAGTATGTATATAATGCATGTGTATGGATGTCTAACATGTATGATGCAAGATGCAATGTATAATGTTTCTATATGATTCTTTTGACTATGATATAGATGTTATGGATACCTATGATGATATATTATTGATGTATGATAAAATGAAAATTGACGTATATGTAATGAAATGAGATGAAATTAATGCAACTAACAAATGAACCTAATGAAATGAGAATGCAAAAAGATAAGATGCTTAGAATAATAAATATATATTATCCTAAGAAACTTAAAAGATAATGAGATGAAAATGCAAAATGGATTAAGATTCTTAGAATAACAAATCTATATTATCATAAACAACTTAAATGATAATGAGATAAACATGTAAAATGGATTAAGATGCTTAGAATAACAAATCTATATTATCCTAAGTAACTTAAGTGATAATGAGATGATAATGCAAAATGGATTAATATTCTTAGAATAACAAATCTATATTATCCTTAAAAACATAAATGATAATGAATAATGTAATTATAATTAAATGTGGATGGTGACCATGCTGAATCGGTCAAAACCAAACCAAAATGATAGGAAGAATGGATGGGGAGATATCATTTACACAAGAAAAAATAAATGATTAAGGAATGAAAAATGGATAGTGGATGGACAATATAATGATATATGAGAGGGTATTATAAGAAAAATCATGCAATTTAACATTATTTTGTCATGTAATGAGCACTAAATTTTAATATAGTAAAGGATGCTCCACACTAGGGTATGAGGAACCAAGTCAACTTAGTATCATATGCATAGGACTGACACACCAAACAAAAATGTTAAGCCAACATCCCAAAGTTGTGAAGTCTTTGGTGGGGATAATGTTGGAAAACCACAAGCGCAAAGGATTCCCTACCATAACACAAGATCAAAAGAATCTTTGTGGGTACTATGGAAGAACACCAAAAGAAAATGATCATAGAGAAAAACAAGATATGCCCCTAGTTCTACTAAGAAAAGTGCACCATGATATGATGGATTGCGGTGATCTCGAGTAGGTATAGTAGGAAGCTCAAAAGATTAAAAAAATGCAAAAGTACCAAGAAATCACAATAAATCTCAAATATCATTTTCCATGAGGATGATAGATGGATTGGATTGATGTGGTCAAAAGTGAGTAACAATATATCCTACTAAGACCAAAGATGGATGGGGTAGATTATAGGATAATTTAAATAGATTGGGACCTCCAAGAACTAATGAATTTGGTTTATAGGAACCAATTAGGTAGGGACTCTTGGTGACACAAAAGAGATAAAGACACAACCTAAAGGACATACCTAAGATAAGGGGGCTCCTCAATGATGGAATTTCCTATGTGAAAGCATAAAGTCAATGTAGTTTGATAAAAGAAGATAGATGAAAGGATGGCCATGATAGATTCTAATGGATAGACCAAAACCTCAAGGGCTCATTGATGATGGCCTTTCCTATGTCAAACTGTAGAGGTAATGTAGTTCGATTAAAATAAAGATGGACAAGGGACCAAATATGATGTGGGACCTAATGATAAAAAGATACAATGATGGATCCTAGATGATGATGCAAGACCAACCAAATGGATACTATATACAAATGATGAGGACCAACAAAATACCAAATGATACAAGGATATATGATTGGGATACCAATTAGGATTTTGTAGACCCACTTCAAAATAACTAGACAAAGCTCAGGCATGAGGATAGAAAATCTAATTCACCTAATGCTCAATCAAAATATAGCATATGATGGGTAATAGGGTATGGATGGATAGTGGACATGACATGGATTGTGAGGATATTATTCATGGGATGGATAGGATGATGCATAATCATATAGGAAAATGAGATGCAAGATAGATAATGATTAAGCACTCTATGAATGGCACTTGTTTCTATATTTTCACCAAACGTACCTATCTAAGGTGTCACCAGGGGTGGTTTTCACCATAGGTTGATATATTTATATTTACTATTGACAATATTTTTTTTACGTTTTTTTTGTATTTTTAAGATGGGGTACCCAACTAACTTAGGTATGGAACCCTTTGAGATGAATTATGTTGATGAGTTCATCCAAGGGTTCCCCCTTAGGTTTAGCAATCTGATATCCCCCAAAACCATACTTTGCTATAATGACATAGGGACCCAACCAATTAGCTTCAAATTTTCCTTTATTTTCTTGGTCTTGCTAAGCATGCTAATTCTCTTTAAGCACAAGATCACCAACTTGAAACTATCAAGGACAAAATTTCTTATTGTAGCTTCTCTTAATTTGATGCTAATAGGCCTAAAGGTGATTGTAAGCATTAAGGTGTCAGTTGTCAAAAAGCTCCAACTGACATAAGTAGGAAACGTAATACTCCTCATTGTCAATTAAGTTCTTCAAAGAAACACAAAGTGATGGGAGTTCAACATCAATCAACAAGATAGAATCAACACCATATATAAGTGACTATGGAGTAGCACTAGTTTTGCTATATATGGAGGTGTGATATGCCCAAAGAGTGAGATTTAGATGAAGGTTCCAATCATAGCTAGTAGTATTGTCTTCATTTTTCAATATTTTGATCATTTTTTATTTATCGCTTTAGTTTGGTCATTACCTTAAGGGTAACAAGGTGTAGACCAATGATGTTGGATATGAAATGTTTCACACAAGTGTCTCACATACTAGTTTTTGAATGGATTTTTTTTGTTGATTATGATAGTGGAAGGAACACCATATCTACAAAGAATATGGTATAGGATGAATTTGGATTCTAGGTTCTAGTGATGAGGGAGAGTGGAATTGCTTCCACCCATCTAGTAAAATATTCAGTGGTAGTAATAATGAATGTATGGGAATTGGATGAGGGAGGATATATCTTAGCAATTAAATCCAATCTCCATTGTGAAAAATGTAATGGTGAGGAGATCAGTTGTAGATCTTGTGTAGGAGCATAGATCAAATTTTCATGTCACTAATATGGTATAAATTTCTTAAAAAATTCGTAGGCATCATGTTCCATAGTCAGCCAATAATATCTGGTTCTAAGAATATTTTTTCATCGAGGCCATTCCATTAGTATTCTAGATGGGTTCTTTTGCACTTCTCAACATAGACAAAGAACATGTGCAATGTCTCTCCTGAAAGGTGAAAATCTGCAATTGAGTTTCAAAAAATTGTTGGGGATGAGGATTCGGTTCTATCATCAAGATATGCATCTAAGATAGTAGTGCCTTAGTGATTTCAATCCAAAATCACAACAAAAACACAACCAACTATGCCATAAAGCGGAAGCAGGCACAATTGATCCCCCATTGATCCTCTGAGAGAAGTGGATGCAAACAAATAGCAAATTCAACACAACAAGATAACCATGAAAGAAAAAACTATTAACACATAGATATACGTGGGGAAAACCTTTTCAGGTAAAAAACCCCACCTCCAAAACATTCAGCTCACATGTATTATTCAATAACTAAAAATGGTTACAATACAAGACCAGAGCTATGCTCTTTAGGATATTTACATCTTGTCCATTTGGAGAAAGAATATAGGCAACACAAACCAGAATCACACATAGTTACAATGTACTCAAGACATATTTCATAGATTCCCTTCAGCTCCTCTCAAACAACTGTCACAGCCAGCCTCATGGCCAACCCAACCTCTTGGCCTCATAGGTTCACATCATACTAGATCCGAGAGTCAAAGTGTTCACTGTAGAACAACTCGAACACTCTCATCCTCTCTCTGATATCGCTCATTATTTGTCTCGAACTGCACACAAGATTATATATAATCTTACAATGTGTGCATACCTGTTCAGCCCATCCCTACTAGCAACGATCAACCAAAATAATAACTTATCCACCTGCAAGCACCGACCATTCCCTAATAACGTGTATCACTTATACAACTGCATCGAGCCACACAATCATTAACTCAGCCCAGACGCATCTGTCAACCTTCCATCAATAATACAGCTCTACCACAATCATGAAGTAACTTTTTAGCCAATGGGATCTCAAAGAAATGTTCACGTGTCACCAATTCATTCACCTATCACTCTTGACAGTCGATCAAACCGTTCCAACTTGGTCAACCGAGTTTTGAGCTCATCCGAGATCTTACCGCACTACCGCCAAGCTCAAAAGAACCTATCACGGTATGGCGGTGAACTCGCTTGAGCTCACTCCACCATTTACCGCACTACCACAACCCAGAACATTTTGCCTCGTGGTATGGCGGTAAGCCATCCGAGCTCCCTCAAGCTCTAGCCCAAGTCTCCATCGAGCTCAACCTTTTCCTTTGTCTTCGGCCAGCCAGATGCTGCCAAACTGCCATGTGTCACCCTGCCATTCGCCTACTGATCTGATATCGAATCCAACTCGGTCAAACTCTGCCCCGAGCTCATCTGAGCTCCTACCATGCTACCACAGCCCTGACCAACAGACCTCGCGGTATGGTGGTAAACCTATTTGAGCTCACCATCTAACTCCATCGCGCTACCATTGGGCTTGGCTTTACCCATCGCGTTATGGTGGTAACCACCAACCAGACCATCAATAGTCTCATTGCGCTACCGTAGAGACCATCACGTCTCATGGCGGTAGAGCAGTAACCGCTCTGGCAGGCTGCCAGTGGTCATACCGCAGCCACCACGGTCAGTCATTACACTGGCTGTGGTATGGCGGTAACCGCTAGACCACATTGTAGGTGGCTTACCATGGTAGGGCGGTAACCACCAAAGTAGACCGCCAACCATCCTATCGCCGTCAACTGCACCACCATCTACATTATAGTGGTAAACATCTTCTTCCACTCAGTCGCTCATCGTGCAACCATGCCACCACTTAGAGACCTCTACAGTATAGCAATAGCACTGCCCAACTGCTAGACAGAGTAAGGTGGCCAGCGGTAAAGCGGTAAACCGCACAACCGCACCACCAAGGCAATCTTGCAATGGTATGGTGGTAAAGGCTAGAATATGAAGAAAATGACCAAGTCTTCAAGTGAAAAAACCAGAATGTTGAGGCACCATTCTCCCAACAATCTCCCACTTGACGAAGAAATTCAGGCTTCCTCCAAACACAAAAAAGGACCAACACCGAGCTTCCATGCTCATAACCGAGACCCCTGCAATGACATAAAAAATGTCCACCATCTCAAGCACCAGCTCCAAACATAGGAACACACCAAGTTGTGAATGCACAAGTCTCAGGAACAAAAAAAATTGACCCTCCAGGCAACAAAGGCAAAAAATCAGCAAACCAACAAGGCACCAAGTGAAGAACTCCAGAACAAGAACTCAACTAGCTAGAACAACAACCATTAAACTGACTACCCTCATCAAACTGATCAAACCACGCGATTGAAAACCAACAACCACAACTTGTGCTGAAACATCCAACCACCCATACCTCAAAGGTATGAAAACCAACAGTAGACACATGCCATCATAAAACCACCCATCTCAGCAGCAAATGAGCACCCTGTGTCAACTAGTCAAAAGACCAAAGACATCCAGGTATTCCCACTACAAGGGTATTGTCTAGATGAATGCAAACATAGCACCATTACACATGATCTAGGCATACCAAGTCCACCAATCCCTACACAAAGAAAAGTAACCATGTAGTTCCAAGGAACATCCACACTGATCTGCAATACCTGCAACCACCTACTGCAAGAAAAGTTTCTCTCAATTGTCTTCCATAGTTCTTCGAAACCCGACTGAAGAAAGAAACACAGGTACCTTCGTGTCATTACCCAAGTGACAACACATGACCATAAAATATGATCAACTCGGTTCCACACAAGCATCTCACATCTAAAGTCAAAAGAACATTCAGGAAGAACAAGACTAGATTAGAGAGAAAGTGCAAATCAAAACATGCCCTTCTACAAACCTTTCTATATGCCAGCTATGACAAGAATGATCTTCTTCACATCCCAAAGGGAAATTCCTTAACAACACCCAAAAAAACCATGGATATAAGTACCTCAAAGAAGATCAGACTTACCCATATAACCATCTCCTACTAGTCCTCGAGAGCACAAGGAGATACATAATGTTATCCGCCTTTCATTATGAATCCTCCTGAATCTCAACAACTCAAGATTCATATCCATGAAAGATAAAGTATAACAAACATCTGAAAGATATAATGGGTGAATACCTTTCAAATGAAGACCATTGTCGAGCATACCAAGAAGAAAAGAAAAGATGCTCCTCCAAGATATACAAGTCACGTGACTTACCCAAGAGCATTCTCCTTCAAGGTCTCTGTTGAATTCACATTCAACCAAGGTGCAAGCTACTCGGACTTTCAGTTGTAACAACAACATTCTCATAAGAGATTCTAGCCTCACCTTATTCTCCATGCATCCATGAGTATCATCAACCTGTCATCTCATGCTAACTCCAAACTACATCACTGCAATAAACATGAAGACCTCCAACATATGACCAATGTAGTCAAAACAAAGAGAAACCCTAGACCACTGTCAAAGCTCCAAACCTAGAATAGGAACTTATCATGACACCGTGATCTACACATCCCCATAGGAGATACCATGCTTCAATTAAATATTCCATGGTCTTCAAGAGCAAAGCAACATGCCAAAACTCTAATTCACAAGCAAGAGTATACCATGACATAAAGCAAACAAACTCTAAACCAACATCACCTGTCAAGCACCACCAAAATTTCAGCCAAAGACTACCAAGGTCCTACATGGATCCAAGATGTTGCACATCTTCAAATAGTAACCATGTAGATGCAAAAGAACACAACAACTAAAACACCAAAGAAGAACACCAATCACTGCTAAAGTTCCCATTGAACTATGACACCGAGCTTTCCAAGCACCATAATCGGCCACCCCATCACTGTCGAAAGTTTACACTAGCCAGTGTATCCAGCTCTTCATGACAAGGTGACTCACATGCTTCAGGTCCCCATTATTGATTATTCAGGTACTCCAATGCCATCCATCCTCTCATCTCAAAATAACCACGCCAATGCACAAGTGACCACAGACAAGGTCAGCTAATAGATCTGCACTACATAGTTACAACCTCGTGGATATAGATAGTCCACTTCTGAGTTGTCCAACAACAAACATGTAGGTAAGGATAGATCACAACATTGCACAACTCATGGATGCAACCAAATGTAAACCCTGCAAATCCATCATCACACTGGAAACTGCAAAATTGAGATCTCAAAGAGAACAGCCATGTATACAACCATGACGTAAACACCAGATCTGATTTTCCAATCATGTCCACAACTCAAGCACCATAGTCTCGAAAACCATCAAAGCATACCACAAGAATGTTGAAAGAGAAAACCATACCAACACTCCCATGTAGAGAAGATACCACACCTCCTCAAAACATGTTGAGTTGCAGCTATCTCATCTAGTTACACCCCAGAAGCCAGGATCTAGAAAATAGTAGTCAACAACTCCACACAACGAAAGTTTTATCT
Source organism: Sequoiadendron giganteum (assembly GCA_007115665.2). Taxonomy (NCBI): domain Eukaryota; kingdom Viridiplantae; phylum Streptophyta; class Pinopsida; order Cupressales; family Cupressaceae; genus Sequoiadendron; species Sequoiadendron giganteum. The sequence goes on from CM021100.1 coordinate 214,358,880, forward strand.
TGATCATGTAAAACCTGCAAAACCACAATGTTTATAAAACACCCACGCGTCTCCATATTCATTGCTCATCTGGATGACTCAAGAGTCTGCACACAACCATCACAATTAACCAAAACAATGAAAAGAAACATGAAAATGCGTCATAGACTTTTTAGGAAAATCTACACAAAACCTCCAGAGCCAAAGACATGAATCTGAAACCATGCAAGTGCAAGACATAGGCACACAGGAACAATGAGTCCATTTCAGACCGGTTCCAACACCACAGTCATGCACAAGCAAAAGAGAACCAGGCTATCCAGAAGTTGTAGACCACCAAGGTCACTTCATAGCCTCCATGCAATTAGAGCACTAGAGAAACTGCCTTCAGTGCTAAGTCAAAAACACCCAACACAAGCACAACCCTCTATAGCTGATCAGCAAAACAAGCAAGTCCATACCACCAAGGAGCCTCTCTCATAGACACCTAGTATGAACACCACGCTTCACTACCACTTAGCCATGAACATATCTCATGCCCTGTGCATCAGGAACTTTGCTATGAGCCAGGAGCCTCAGACCATGTTGCCAATACATGACCAACTCCAGTCATCTCTAGCATCTTTGAAACTGTGTGTTGAATCAAAGAAGCACACACTTCCACTCATCGAAGGATCAATCACCAACTGATTTCTCTAGACTTCCTCAAGCTTGCCAGGCTAAGAAATCTTCACAGGAGAGATACCCAGAACTCCACTAACCAGGAGAAGAATTTGATACCATTGCTTGGTATCATAAAGCCTTGAACTCCTTCAAACATGCTCTGATACCACTTGTTGGTATCATGAGCAACAAGCTACTAGCTCTTATGCCACTTATTGGGGATAAGGATTCAGTTCTGTCATCAAGATATGCATCTAAGACAACAATGCCTTAGTGATTTCAATCCAAAATCACAACAAAGACACAACCAACTATGCCATAAAGTGGAAGAAGGCACAGTTGATCCCCCATTGATCCTCTGAGAGAAGTGGATGCAAAAAAATTATAGATTCAATTAAACCAGATAACCATGAAAGACAAAACTAAGAACACAAAAATATATGTGGTGAAAATATTTTCAAGTAAAAAACCCCACCTCCAAAACATTTAGCTCACATGTATTATTTAGTAACTAAAAATGATTACAATATAGGACCAAAGCTATGATTTTCAGGATATTTACATCTTGTCCATCTGGAGAAAGAATACATGCAACACAAACTAGAATCACACACAGTTACAATATACTCAAGACATACTGTGTAGATTCCCTTCAGCTCCTCTCAAAACTATCACAACCAGCCTCTTGGCCTCATAGGTTCACATCATACCAGATCTAAGAGTCAAAGTGTTCACTATAGAACAACTTGAACACTCTCAGCCTCTCTCTGATATCACTCATTATTTGTCTCAAACAACACAGAAGATTATATATAATCTTACAATGTGTGCATACCTTTTCAGCCCATCCCTACTAGCAACGGTCAACTAGGATAATAACTTATCCACCTGCAAGAACCGACCATTCCCTGATAACGTGCATCGCTTATACAATTGCATTGAGCCACACAATCATTAACTCAGCCCAGACACGTCTGTCAACCTTCCATCAATAATACAACTCTATCGCAATCAGGAAATACCTCCCTAGCCAATGGGATCTCAAAGAACTTTTCACGTGTCGCCAATTCATTCGCCTATTGGTCCTGATAGTCGATCAAACCGGTCCAACTCAGTCAACCGAGTTTTGAGCTCATCCGAGCTCTTACCGTGCTACTGCTGAGCTCAAAAGAGCCTGTCACGGTATGGCGATGAGCTTGCCTGAGCTCACTCCGCCATTTACCGCACTACCGCAACCCAGACCATTTTGCCTCACGGTATGGCGGTAAGCCATCCGAGCTCCCTCGAGCTCTGGCCCAAGTCTCCATCGAGCTCAACCTTTTCCTTTGTCTTCGGCCAACCAGATGCTACCAAATTGCCACATGTCACCCTGCCATTCGCCTGCCGATCTGACACCGAGTCCATATCGGTCAAACTCTACCCCGAGCTCATCTGAGCTCCTACTGCGCTATCGCAACCCTGACCAACACGCCTCACAATATGGCAATAAACCTATTTGAGCTCCCCATCTGACTCCACCACGCTACCGCGGGGCTTGGGTTTACCAATCGCTGTATGGAGATAACCGCCAACCAAACTGTCAATGGTCTCACAGCACTACTGCAAAGATCATCAGGTTTCACCGCGGTAGAGTGGTAACCGCTCTAGCAAACCACCAGTGGTCATACCTTGGCCACCATGGTCATTCATTACACTGGCCGCGATATGGGGGTAACCACTAGACCACACCGTAGGTGGCTTACCGTGGCCACCGCAGCCACCACAGCCATACCGAACACTGACTACGGTAGGGCGGTAATCACCAGAGCAGACTGCTAGCCATCCTATCGCCGTCAACCGCACCACTGTGGCTTAACTGAATACCATCTGCAGTATAGCAATAACCATCTTCTACCACTCAGCCACTCACCGTGCAACCACGCCACCACTTAGAGACCTCTGTGGTATAGTAGTAGCACCACCCAATCACCAGACAGAGTAAGGTGGCCAGCGGTAGAGAGGTAAACTGCACAACCGCACCACTAAGGCAACCCTACAACGGTATGGTATTAAAGGCCAGAATATGAAGAAAATGACCAAGTTTTCAAGGGAAAAAACCAGAATGTTGAGGCACCAATTTCCCAACAAAAATCACCCCAAGGTCTCTCGAGTACTAGTTCATGACTTAAAAAAATAGCTCAATTGTTGATGTGATTTGATGGTAATCACAAAGAGCATTTATGGCTCACTAAGCTTGGATGTTTTGGGTCTACAAATGGAGTTCTGTAAATTCTGGAAATGATGAATAGTTGTTGGAAGTTCAAAACAACAACCTAAAACTCCTTTTTGCTAATTAGATTTGGCTTTACAATGATGTTGGAACTTGTCTTTACCTTCAGATTTTAATGAAATGTCAAAAGGGAAAAGGGGTAGAATTTTCCTACAAGCTAGAGATCACTATAGCTCCGACCAAGTCTCAAACTAATGTAGTGTGAAAACTAACATCTGGGAAGATAGCCAAGACCAAAGAGAGCACCTCTACACATCATGTACCTATAGAAAAAACATCCTACATACATATCTTGAATGCCAATTGTGTCAAGTATGATCTCCTTTACAACCCCAAGAGAAAATCCTTAACAACATCCAACTGTTCAATCACCAAGATCAAACATAACACATATATCATTAAATCAACATGGATGTAAGCCTCTTACAAAAGATCAAAACTATTTCATTTCCTATTTTAGGAAGTATGCCCAATGCATCTCCTAAACCCAACAACTATGAATGTATTCATAATGCATAAGGAGATAACTATGCTATCCATCTTTCACAATGAATCCTTTAGAAACATCTAATAACAGTTCAAGATCCATATCCATGAAAGAAAGCATAAAACACCTAAGAGAAACAATGGGCAATACCTCTCAAGCGATAAACTATCAAGTAGAACAAGAGTGGGAATGAGAATGCTCCTCCAGGGTAACCAAGTCATCATGAATTCTCCAAGAGCAATTTTCTCATTGGTCTTTGTTGATCTCATGTCCAACCAAGGTGTAGGCTTCTTAGAATTTTTTCTAAAATATTCATCAAGAGTAGCCATAAAAACTTCTCTCCTCTAAAGATAAATACAACCTCACCTTATTCTTCAAGTATCCATGAGCACCTACTGTGAACCCCTAAACCTACAAATGCACAAAGAAGTCAAACATTGTTAGTGTTAAATCAAATATGCATGTAAAGATTTGAAGGATTCCCCATGAAATCCACCTATTAAGCTAAAATTAGGAAAATGAAGAACACAAAGAAAGAAACTTGAATGAAATCCTAATTAAGCAAATAAGTTAAAGATCTTATGTGGGAATTGGTGCCAATGATATGTTGCAATTGGCCCTTTACCAATTCCTATGGTTGCAATATGGTTGATGAAGAGAATGGTCAAATCTCCAAAGAGATTTGAGCATAACCTTGATGCAAAATCTGAAATGTTGTGAATGTGTGGATGAAAATAGAAAAATCAATTCTCATTTGAAGAGAGTAACTTTGCATATGAGTTGTGGATGAAGATTGAGGAGAAGAGTCTCCAATTTATAGATTTCAATCTTGGAAGCATGAGCAAGATTCAGCAATGTGGGACAAAAGATCATCAAATGGCATTGTGCCACTTGTCCACATGTGATTGGATGAGGAATGTGCAAGTTTTGGCCAATATGCCAATAAATGCATTTAGGTGGCATTTCAAACTTGAGAAATGACATGTTGAAGAGGGAAAAGGAATGAAGTTAATGTCACTTGGCTCAAGGTCAAGGACATGTAAGAGGCATTTAATGCCTTTTGGAAGGACTAAGCCCACTATGCATTTTTGAATTCAAAAGAGAAATATTCCTTGTTTGATGCTTTGTGAGGGAAAATAGGAGAATTAATAAATCAAAGTAATTGATTTATTGTGCAAGTTGCATTCTCTAGAGAATTTTAGTGAGGAGGATTAACTTAATCAAGGATTTGATTAACTTAATAAAGAATTAGGTGATGTGAGAATTTAGACTTAGATTTATGAATTGATTTAAGTCAAAAATTGAGAGGAAATGACTCATTAAATAAATGTTTTGATTTATTTAATAAAGGAGGAATGTGTTAGATTAAATCAAATAAGGTTTAATTTATTTAATTTAATAGGAGGACTTTAGAGATTTTAATAAAATAAAATGATTTATTTAATTAAACAACAATGTAAGATTAATTAAATTAATTTGATTAATTTAATCAAAGGAGGTGATAGACTTAATCCAATGAATAATGATTTATTGAATTAAAGGATAGAAAGTGATGAAATGCTTAGAATTTGATCTAAGAGGAAATGTTGTTAGTAATCGGGATCAGGTGTACCAAAATGAATTTGTACATTTTCCATGTCTACATTTTTCCCCTCTTTGAAGCAATGTACTTGTTGCATTGATTCAAAGAATAAACTGTTGTGATCAAAGTTTGAAATTTCTTGATTTTTAGATGCTCCACTACTGCCCTAGTGGAAGGATATTGCCCCCTCGAAAGATCAAATGAAAATTTTGATTTTTTGGATGATCTCATGAAAAAAAAGATGACAAGGTGCCTGCTAGGCCAGAAATGCCCCAAAATGCCAGAAAACGGCTTTAAAAGTGCTAGAAGGGATGCAAAACGACTCTTAGTTGGACGAAAATGGGCTTAGGGGACCAAAACCCAAGCTGGGAGGTCAAATTAGGTCAAAAACCCTAATTTTCAGGCTTAAATAGACCACGAGGGGTCATTTTCAATTCATTTTGCAATCTTAGCCTTTAGAAAATTTAAACTTTTAGCTCTGAGTTTGAGTGGAAATGGCACAATGATAGCTTCCCAGGCACATGACGGAGAGGGTTCAAACACATCAGCAGCCAGTCGGCGCATGACCCGTGGTATGTACCCCTACCCGTCTTTTAATTTTATCATTTTATGTGCATTAAATAGGGTTTAGACTTTGTTCAAACTACACGGTGCCATATGGCACCGCGAAAAGTGTCTTATCGCAACCGTGCGGTGCTGTATTACACCGCATATGCGAAGTCCACCGCGCGGGGCAGTTTGTAATTTGGCATTTGGTTGGACGAAAGTCCATCACATGTCCATTCTTCACCGTATGGGTCAGTTAGGAATTTAGGGTTTACGTTAAACAGGACCGCATATTAAAAGTGTACTGCGTAGGTCACTTTGTGACTGCTAAAATGACAAAATCCACCATGGCAGTGCAGTTTGGAACTTTCCAAACTACGCTGCACCCACAAACAACGCCGCATTTTCCAGTTTAAGGCAGATTTGAACTTTGAAACTTTATTTTTTCTAACGCGATTGCCTTTCCTATGCAAGAGGAGCCTGGTGTACTCTATTCACAGGAGCATCAATGGCCAGTGCTCAGTAGATTAGGGGCCATGCCTGAGCTGGTCTAGGAGCATCTTGGTTTCATTGGCCTTTGGTACATTACATACACCCCTCCTATTTGGGCTCACCTAGGCATGCTTACAGCTCTGGCGGAGCGATGACACAGTGAGACCTCCTTCCATCTTCCTACCAGAGAGGCCAACATCACACTCGAGGATGTATGGCGCATCCTCCGATTGCCCATTCATGGGACCCTAGTTATTTATGATCTAGATGCCAGTAGAGAGGCATGTTACGGGGTGATGGAGATGGATATTATTGATTTCTGCAATGGTCAGATTGATCTGGAGCTGTATCGTGACTGCGTGCACACGTATCGACTGATCATTGTTGCTATCATCTCAGGCCTTGTGGTACCTGATGGGCGAGGCTGATACTTCAATCCAGGATGGGGACTTGCATGGGATCAGATGGTCCATCAGAGGGAGTGTTTTTCTTGGGGACCAGTACTACTGGTGTCCCTTTATAGAGACCTTCACGAGTTTGTTTACTTGGACAGCAAGTCCATTGGGGCAGGAGGCACTTTGCTACATGTGTAGGGATGGGAGAGGATCTTAGTGCTTCATCCAGATATCACACCAGTTCCCCTAGAGATAGATGACCCCTTCATTTGGTGGTATGACGGGGCACTGATGCACTTTTCATTTACTAGAGTAGGTGGTATTTCGTACTGGCGGCGAGTTCTCGATGAGATGAGAGAGTTCGGCTAGAGACCGTGGATGGATATTGGTTCGTGGGGAGATGATGCCCAGTAAATCTTCTTCGCTCGACAGGATAGGTTGATGTAGGGCCGAGAGCACACCATGATTGAGAGATATCTTCTGAATAGGGTTGTTCATTAGTTTAGAGAGGTACAGGACAGGCCCGATGACTAGTATGTGGCCATCTTTGCACGTACTACTAGGGAGATAGCATGGGGCCAGCCCATCCCAACAGTCGAGGCGGTGGCCTCATTTAGATAGTTAGTGGATTGACCATGGCCATATGATCATGGGTCGACAGATGTAGGAGTCATCGCAGCTTATAGGGCATGGTTTAGACCTCCCCTCAAGTTGACAGTTCCAGGCGCAGTTACGCCACGGTGCAGATGCAGGGGCCGGGCAAGTGGCAGGGGTAGAGGCAGAGGACGAGGTGAGGCACCTCCTAGGGATGGGGCCCAGTAGTCACCTATTCAAGTGGGAGATCAGGATGGTCAGCCGAGGGTAGATCCTCAACATCAGGCAGCAGGGCAACTGGCAGGGCAGCCAGCAGGATAGTCGGTAGGACAGCTAGCGGGACAGTCGGCAGGTTAGCCCGATCATCAAGATGCGTTGATTTAGCAGCTACAAGGACAGGTATAGGTCTTGAATGTAGAGAGAGACCCGGCACGATCCGAGAGGGATTAGGAGATAGGCCGGCGGTGGCAGTTAGAGAGTGTGGCGTCCTCATCTCGGGCCTGATCAATTGATATCCGAGATTACAGAGAGGCCGAGTACTATCGACATCATTATTGACAGGTAGTGCCATCAGAGCGTAGGGTGCCAGACTTTTCTCAATAGACAGGGAGTTTACCAGCAGAGGCACATGGTGAGAGACAGGATGGGGAGGGTAGCAGCCAGTAGGGCCCGCTCCCTTTTTGATCATAGGACAATTTTGCTTCATTTTTGATATATTGGCTGTAGTATTTTGGCCTTATTGTATTATGTATCGGATGGACACCTGATCCGATTTGTATTATAACAATGATTTTTGATGATATATATGAGATGATTTTCCCTTTTATGATGTACATGCAAATATGTGAATGCAAATATGTGATGCTATGAGATGTTTCTATCCTTATGGTTTATGTGATGCAATGTATGTAATGAATGCATTTCTTTTTGTATTTTCCGTGCTTTAAATGATGTAATGCGTATTAATGATGATAATGGATGCAAATGGTAATGGTAATGTTGGAAGATGATAATGATGTAATGATGTAGTGATGTCTTAACATGTTTAGAATAACGAATTTATATTATTCCTGATGACTTAAGATATTGATATGATATAATGCTCTTCTGATGTTAACTATCTAGGTGATGCAGGATGTATGCATGAGCGATGCTTTGATCACTATTATAATACCATGTTACTGTGGAAAGAAGGTAGAAGAAACATAGAATTAATGAATTAGTCATGATGATGATGATGATGATTTTTTTATTGCATATAGGAATTGATATTTTCAAAGGGTCAATTGCGTTATGTTTGATAACACACATAGGTACAATGCATCGGGGTATTAAGAACCAGGATGGTGTAGTACTTGGTGTGATGGACTTTGACTTAAAAATTAGATAGGAGTATTCTTCTTCATATTTAGCATACATACTTTATTCAGGATGTAGTTCAGACATTCTAAATATCTCGGACCAAAACACAGAAAAGCAAGCTTTCCTATGTGGTCAACAAGACACTTAAAATATCCTCCCTACAAACCAAACAAAACATGCATAACTAAGTTATTTTACAAGCATATCCCACAAGCATAGTAGATAAAAGATAATGATCATTGCCCCATTCCTTTCTCTCTAAACCTATTTTGTTTAGGCATCGTTGAGAGGTCCTTGGAATGAGCAGAAAATAAGATAAGTCAAAAAGACCAAAATAAAGTAAACAAACAAGCTAATGTTCTTCATACCGCTAGCCAAGACTAACTACTGTGAGGGTTACCTAATGATTATGTCCACTACAAGAAAGCTTCATCCTAGGACATGTAGTGATCAGGGTTTTGGTGGGACTGATTGGTGATAAGCTATTGATACTCCGATGTGACTAACTTGCTTGCTTACTGCTCTAGACTTGAGACTCTGATGATTAGGTGTTCACTTTGAGACCTGCTAAACTTGCTTCTATCTAACTCACCAAAGGGTGAAGGCGAGGATGCTTTATTATGAGTGATGACAATTATGGGTGAAAGCGAGATGGAAAGAGTGCACCATTTTGGATTTTTTCAAATGTTTTGAGGTTGTTTTTGGTATTTTCAAAGATTTATGATGAACAGACTAACTTAAAGACTTATCCTAGGGGTATCAGGAGCTGATCCATAGATTAGCCTTACCTATGTTATATATGCAAAGACCACATAGTTCGATAGATGATGGACTGACTCGATGATAAGATGGACAAATGGATTGCCATTTTATTACTTGAAGGACTGACTTAAGATGCAGACTAGATGGGAAAATGGATTGCCAATGCGACGGACGCCTAAAGGATTGACCCTTACTATCTCAGGGGATGATCAAAGATCAACCTTGCCTACGTTCAAGCTCAGAGATGATGTAGTTTGATAGGGTGAAAGACTGACAAGACTTAATGATGAACTTTTGAAGATTTTCTGATATGTCGACATATTTTTGATGAATTTTTCTGATGAGATTTTGAATGTTTTTGGATTTTCTAAATGATTTGGATGTTTTGGATTTTTGATCTTTGAAAAAGATCATGAGAATATACATGAATCCGATCCGATGTTGTGAGAACGTGCCCCCAGTGTGGTGTGATAGACTACTTCGACAAAGGCAGAACATACTGACCTTAGAAATGCCAAGTAGTTCCATGGTGGAATATGATGTAGACACCAATGTAGGCTATGGTATGGATGCGAGCGGATGAGTGGATGAATGAGTGATGGAAAGAGTCATGGAGATCCTGGTAGATGGGGAAGGTGCTTTGTTTACACTTGGTGTTTGTTTGCCAGATTTTCACCAAGGTACTTGCCCAAAGCGCCACCGAAGTGGTTTTCACTAGAGGACGATTTTTTCTTTACTGTTTTCAATCTTTTTCAAAATTTTTGGATTTTTTTGTTGTCACCAAGACACCTATTTGCTAGGTTTTCATCAAGGTAACCATTTTTTTAGGACTTTTTCTGATTGTTTTTGTATTTTCTAGTTCTATACCTTGCAAGATTTAGGCATATAACTTTTTGAGGTGTGAACTGTTCATGGGATCTTGTAGGGGCTTTCCTTCTAGTGTTGACAACTGATATGCCCTCGATTTATAGCTTGCAGTGATGATAAAGGGTCCCAACCAGTTGGGCTCATACTTTCCCTTTGTATCCAGATTTGGCATGTTCTTTTGGTTTTCTTTTAGCACGAGGTCACCAACTTGGAAAGTGCGTTGTCTGATCTTCTTGTTGTAGCTCCATTTTAGGTGATTCTGGTACACTTTTAGATGATTAAGGGCATCCATGCACCTTTCATCTAGTAATTCTAGCTCATTGAGTCTTGTGACCCTATATTCCTCATACGTGATGAGGTTTTGCAGTGATATCCTCAATGACGGGAGCTCGATCTCAATAGGGAGGATGTCTTCTAATCCGTAGACCAGAGAGAATGGGGTGGCGCATGTTGGCATATGGATGCTAGTGTGGTAAGCCCATAAGGTAGGATTTAGCTGCAAATGCTAGTCACGACTAGAGTCATTGACTATTTTCTTGAGAATTTTTAGAATGGTTTTATTTGTAGCTTCTGCTTGGCCATTGCCTTGTGGATAGTATGGAGTGGAAAAATGGTGTTGGATTTTGAATTTTTCACATAGATCAGGGACATCCTGATTCTTGAAAGGTGTCCCATTATCAGAGATAATGGATTGGGGGACACCGTATTGACAAATGAGGTAGTTCAGGATGAACTTGGATATTTGTTTGCAAAAATTATAACATTGTGGATGCTAGGATTCCTATGACTAGTCTTGAAATGTTTAGGTTGTGGTATGGAGAGTGAAACTTACCTGAAGCCTTCTCTAATGGTTGGAGATACGAAATGGGGAAACTAACAATGCCAAATGTGTTCCCTGATGTTGACTTTCTCAGAGCAGTGGCAGCATGGTATGATACTATGACAAGGGTCATAAAAGATAATGATGGTGGAATTCTGCTAAGCATAAATGCAGATAAGATTCGGCTGATTTTTTATTTGAGTGAGTATATCCCTTTCTTAGTCCAAATAGATTTTGGGGAGATGAAGCAGGAGTACAAAAGGTTAAAGCCTCTTTTTAGATTGAGGTTGCTTCCTCACCTAGCCAGGGCAGGCAGTTCAATAATTATTATCAGCCCAAATGACCAGGAGCCTTTTAGGTTGAGCTGTTTTGCCAGTCACTTCCTAGAAATATTTTATTCATTGTGCCAGATTTTAGGGTTCAACCCTAATACTATGATTCCAATTGTGTACATGTTTATGAGAGCCCAAATTCAGCATCCCAACTTCTTTGCGGTATATGAATTTGCATCATTCATGTCAGAGAAGACGCATGAGGGTTTGATGAAGCTGCATGTGGGGGTTACTGGCACTCCTTTTTTCTACTACTCACTGTTGATGCATATGTTCCTATAAAAGAATGTTGTTTTCTTCTCAAAAAAAATGGAGTTGAGGTAGGAGGTGAATGGAGAAAGGTTACCAGTAGAGGTGTGGAGTGCAGATTTGTCTTACAATAGGGGAGGTGTCAGCTTTGTGTAGTTTGATAACTGCTTCACCTCAAGACTTAGGGCTCAATTGGTGTTAAATGTGCCAAGAGTCCCTGAAGATTTGCATGAATTCCTCTGACTGAAGGTGAGGAAGCTTAGTTTAAAAGTGTGTCACAATTGGGGTGATATCATCTTGTACCCTATAAGCACTTTCTCGAGGGTGTATGGTTTCTAGGGAACCCCTCATATCCTCCCCTTTAATGTACCATCAAGGATGGGGTTCACCAAATTTATGTGGCAACTAGGTTGTATTCATGAGGACAACCTAACAAAGAAAGGAAAAGGGACTTTGTTCCCTGACTACACTATTGTTTCTGATTTTGTCTGTTCCAAGGGAGGATGGGTCCACTTCAGAAGGTTTTTTGATGACTTCAATTTGAGGAATCGTCCTAGGAGACAACATGACCCTGAGGGATTCTTTGTATTGTTCAAACAATGAATTAAAGGTGGAAAATTTGCACATGAATTCAACTTTCTTGAGGACCTAATAAGAAATGAGTTTGATTTGAATAGGAAGGAGTTGAATAAAGAAAAATGGATTGCATATAAAAAGCTACTGGCTATAGTACATAAAATGGATCCAAAATATGATCCATTAATGGAGTTCACTCCATTTCACAAGAGAATAGACTTCTTAATGGCTAATTTAAAAGATATCATGGGCACCTTGATGACCAAGAGGGTCTGTTTGGATTTAGATTTTGGTATACAAAGATTGGATGTGAGGCTTGAAGAAACAAGGCTAGCTTATCAGCCACCAGTTGACAAGACTCTATACAAGAGAAAGAGGAAGGTGAGCAGTGGTGAGGATGAAGGGGATAAGAAGGGAAAATAAGTCATGAAAGAATCATCATAGTTGGGTCCAAGGATCAGAGCACTCAGAGGGATAAGGATTGTGGATCTAGATTCACCACCAAGAGGTGATCCTGTAGTGTTACCATCAGAGCCAAGCCCTAAGAGGTAGAGATTTGAGGAAACGCGAGAAACTCTGATGGATGAGATAATTGTGACTGATCAAGACATGTAGGTTGGTATCCCTTCCCCTCCTAGATCAACACAATTGATGCTTTCTGACATGGATGTAAAGGGGCAATGTGTACAAGATGCCAGGATGGAGGCCTGCAAGGCATTCTTGGACGATGATGCATTTGTAAAGACTCTTGTATCCTTGCAACTAGTTTGGAGGATGAAACTAGAAGAGTACCAAAACAAATACAAGAGTAGGAGAGAATCGAGACCTAATAGGTATGAGTAGGAGAATGATGAAGAGATCAAGGCCGAATTAATGGAAGAATTCAAAGGCATCACTCCTAAGGAGGGAAGAAGACTTGTGACTCAGGCTAGTGTCTTACTTTTCTTTGAATAGGACATAGTTGATGCAGTTGCATTCAATGATATCTTACAGTCCAAGCACCCTATACAAAATAGTGAAGAAGAGGTTAAGGCAACTTTGCAAGACTCTTCCTTCAGTGAGGAGTATGAAACTCTAGCCATATGGGCATTGACACCCTAGGGTAGAAAGCCAAATGTAACTGATATTAGCCCAAACCTAAGGGGAGGGATAATCATCAAGAGAGCTTCTGAAACTTCAACAACAGAAGCTACAAGCCTGACAGTAAATGTGGTCAAATTGGCCCAAAAGATAGCTGAGAGAGAAGAGGCTGAAAAGAAGAGTATGATGGAGAAATACAATATGATAATTGGAGAATATAGTAGGATGCAGAAAAGGAATGTTGAGCTACAATCTGAAGTAGATAGGTTGAAATATGGGTAGGTAGGAGAATCCTCCAGTGCTCCTGGTATCAGAGTATTACCTTCTATTGTAGGATAGGTCCCCCCTACTACTCCAATTGTTTCAACTCTAGGGTCCCCCATCCAGGCACCTTCTCTTAGTCCTACACTAGGGCCAGTTGAAGAATAAGTTGAATATTCTATGGATCCCACCAATGAGAAAATGTTGAATAGGATCACATAATTGCAGGTTGCCTTAAAGGCAAGTGAGGATGATTTAATTGCCAAAATAAGTGAGGTGTTTGACACAGTTTTGAGGCATCTTAATGAAAAGGTTAATGGTAAATTACCATCTGTACATTCTTTGTATTCTTTATTCTTGGATGGAATAAAATATATCAATAGGGATTGAGAAATAGTTTTGTCTTTGGCTGAGAAATGGATCCCTAGGGCCAATGATCTAGATATTATGTACAAAGTTTCTAGGTTTGATGCAGACAATAGGCCCTAGTCATTGAAGCCTACTCAAATCTTTGTAAAATCATTGAAGGGATTCCAGATCCTACCTGATGATTTGAGTAGAAGAACTAGGGAGCTGATAAAGAGCTTTGATGACTGGAATGATACATTTTTGCTAGACATTATTGATGCACAAGGAAATGTTAAGGCATTGCAACAATGGTAGGATGGGGTAGAAGAAGTTATCTATGCACAAATCAAATCGATTTGTGATGATTCAAACTATGATTTGCTGGTAAATAGTATGGATAAGATAATTAACACCAGCACATTCTTAGATTTTTTTGAAAGGGAAGCCAATCAGGTTGCAGTGAAGTACACACCTTACAATACTAAGGTGAATGAAGTGGTGAATTTTGGTTGGCCAACGGATGAAGAGTATCAGAGATGGGTGGACAAGTACTTAACCAAAGAGGAGTAAAATAGTGTCTATTACTTGTAATTAATAGCTCAACGGTTATAGTTATAACTGATTATGGTTTTGTTTCCGTGGTGACTCTTTGGCGCAGGTTTTGAGGTTTGGCCAGGGTAGTGACTATTCTTTAATGAGTGGAATTAACAAGAAGATGCTCTGGGACTTGGTGGTTGTAATCATATTTTTGAATTGTCACAGAGCGGTCCAATTAACCGGTGACATGTGTATTTTATGGCCTGATGCTTTTTTGCTCCTTCATTCTCTATAAGAAGGATTTCAAGGCCAAAAATAGGGGTTGGCAAGTTAGATATTTTCAAGTCGAGTCTAGGCATAGTTGACGAACAAATTGTAAAACCCATTGTCTTTCAGTGTAAATGCAATTTAGGTTTGGAGTCATTTTCTGTAGTAAGGTTTTGGATTTATGAAGGTTTGATGTTTCATAACAGTACTAGCATTTGAGTTATTATGATATATTTCGAGCTCATGTCTCTCCTTTGTATAAACATATCATAATTTTGAATAATATAATCAAGGGTTATGGCGTTCATCTCACTGTTGTGGTGTGTATGATTTCCATTTTGGCTTTAATTCAAAGAGTTAATTAAAATTCTTGAGTGGAGTCATAGATGGATATGTTTGTAAAGGAATTTGATAAGAAGTATTGGGTTAGGATAGGGATTGACATTGTTGTAATGCAATATTGTCAGGGATCTTATATGTTATGTGTTTGAATCTGTTATGGAATTTTAAACGTTTATGAATTTGACTCCCCAATGGTATATGGCACTAGTCTAAATCAGATTTGTTTGTGAGGTTCTGTGTCTGTTTGTCTTTGCTTAGATCTTGCTATGAAATTGCAAATTAAGTGACTATCTTAAGTTGTGAAATATTGTTGTAATCATCTCATGCTCCAAGTAGTTGATACTATTGATGAAAGGCCAATTCAACTCAGTATTATCCTATTTTGTTGAGCTATTTAAATGGGATTATCTGTTAATTGTTAATGATGGTTTATAAGTTTGGTGCAAAGACTATAAACACATTATAGGGACCACCCTCCTGGGTTTTGTAGAGCCCAAAGTGTAGGAGGTATATTGTTAAAATCCTCATCAGTTGGTCTAGGTCCTCTGAGCTGCCCTTGATTGGAATTGGCAATTCCATAGGTAGATTAGGAGACAAACCTAGTTTACAATAAAAACAACCAATAGAAGGAAAGAAGGAACAATAAATAGAAAAGGATAGACCCAAATATAAGAGACACACGAAAGAAAAACTTGACAAAACACGATGAAATAACAAACTAGAAGCAAAAACAAACTAAGCTAAAGCAAGAAGTAGGAACAAATCAAAATTAACAAGAGAAATAAGGCAAGATAAAATGGAATTCAAGAGAAAAAATTTAAAGTTCCATCAATAGTCACATATGATCACATCATTCTTGACCATTTGATATCATGAAAACCTCCAAAATCTAGTATTCAACTAACCCATATCATTGGAAAGACAAATTCCATCGAGGTGAAATGAAAAGCTCATACCGAGCATATAGGTCTCACCGATGAAGTTCCATCAGGAAGAAAATTATCTTGTCTCACCGATCAAAGCACAAGGAGTTGTATCGGCCAGACCAACGCCATTGGAGTAAGATCCCTGAGTCAGACCGAGTGCATTTGTCTCACCAATGAAATATCATTGCCGATACACTCATCTTGTCTTGTCGATAAAACAAAGAAACATATGATCACCAAGACAAAGGCTATCAGAATGAGTTCAAAATGTCCTCCTGATCCACTATGTCACACTGATAAGATTCATCGGCAGGATTCTTGGTGACATACTTGAGATCAGAGGAATAATCATCGGGGAGACTTATAACATCGACAAAATTACTAAATGTCTTAGTGATATACCATGTCTTGTCGATGAAGACACAAATAGATCAAGATATTCATTGGGGTCAATCTTGGTGACATTTATATGAATTAGATGGGTAGATTATGTGATATCAGCGTAATGTCTCCCCGACAAAAAGAATGTTTAATGAATGTACGTTAGTCAAGCCTGAATAAAAGGATCGCCCAAAGTTTCAATTGTCTTCTCGATAGAACATTTGACGTGACAATGGGTAAATTCGAAGATCAGCTATGCTCATCTTCAAAGCTAGGACATTAATGGCAGTATTACTACCAAATGTGTCGATGATTTCTTGAATTGAGAAAATAAATTGAAGGTGAATTTTGCAAAGTTAGCAGCAGAGGGATGGATGAAGGGCCAAAGGATCTTGCAGTCAAATAATTCTAAATAAACTTGTAATTTCCCTGTAATTAAATTTTTGGTTTTGTGATTCATAAAATGGAAAGCACTAGCTCAAGAAAAGAAAAAGGTGGGAAACAAAGTGAGTGTAAAAACCCTAGAGTAAAAAAGCAAAAAATTGAAGCAAAGAAGGAACCGTGGGTAGCTGTGAGGAAGTTAAACCAAGACTTAATTGATCAATTGTCCGGCTCAAGACCTAAGGCTAGGCGATCTGCACAACTTAGGGTAGAAGTAGAAAAGTTAGAGGATAAATGCAAGAATATAGGAGAGATATGGACCCCAATTAGGGGATATGAGTTGTTTAATTTTCATTACCAATGAAGGAATGAATACGAACGAGTGTGCAATCCTTGGAAGTTAAACCTAGGGAAACTATTTTGCCCCAATGTATTTGTAAATGTAGAATTGGTGAAAATGCTAGCTACCAATTATAATCCAAAATGTAAAGCTATTTGTGATCCATCAGGTAAACCATTTATACATGTATCTAAAGCTTCCATCTATGAGGTTTTTAACCTAGAGGGAGTGTGTGGTGAAACAATTGTACCTAAAGAGTTGGAAAAGGAATTCTAGAGGATGGATACTTTGTAAAAGGGTTGGAGGCTGCCACTACACAGGTCTAAGAAAGATGGTGTTTTAGTTCCACTGAATGATAATGATGGTCCCCTATTCCATGTTGATTTGTTTGAACCCTACATGAGGTACACATATTTTTCAATGTGTCAAGTGATGGGAATGGATGCCCCTGAGCACATGTCAATTTTACCCATGGTAATTGCAGTGGACATCCAATGTCACAATTCAAGGTTTTTTTATTATGATTCATTTATCTTTAAAGTACTTGATTCAGGACTAATGTCATCAAAAAGTGGAGCTCCTATCTTGCACTTGGATGCTTATTAAATCCTAATGCATATGATACTTTATTATGGACAAGAATTGCATATGTGACCTAAAAAACTGAGGGTTGTACAATTTGATAAGGAAGGAAGCTTATTACCAGTACAACTCTGGACTACCACCTGGGATTGTAGATTTTCTAATTCTTGTTATCTACATTTTGAATAGGTTTTTGTGAAATCACTATACAAATTTTACAATCATCATTGTGAATACTAATTGTTTGATGAAATAAAAAGGTTTTTAAGGCCTAAGGATTTCAATGGACCTATCAACCACAATTGGGGAGACTGGTACTGTCTAGAAGATGCAAGCATGATAAGAGTATATGGATTTGAAGATGGACCCTTCATTCTGCCCAAGACGGTGCCTGATAGGATTGCATATTTGGAGATTGTTGGGCAATTGGAATTTTTAGATGTTATGAATCTGAGTTCTTTTAGAAAGTAGGCATTTATGCTTAGTACATTATGCTTCGGTGATTTCACTGTATTAGCAAGGGATGGATATGACATGGTTCTCAACAAATTGTTGCAATACAACATGAAGAAGGGTCCACTGTGAAAAGGATTTGATCCGGAAGGGTATATTGATTTTGCCAAAAATAAAATGAACTTGGGAGGATAAAATCACATACCCTATCTCTATGATGACTTGATCAATAATTTGGAAGCAGAGGAAGCCAAAAAAGTTCTTAATGAGTATAACAGGGGATTGCAAGATACATAACTATTATCTTCTGATGAAGAGGCATCTGGTGATGGTAGGCCTAGCAGTACAATTGATAAAATTTCCAGATTGAGAACTCAAGACTACAAGTATGTTGCCAGGGAACCAGATGTTGAAGGGAGTGCAACTACTGACACAAGGTAGATAGCATATAAATCATTTGTGGTTGATGATGAATTCATTAAAACCTCATAATTTAAAACCTTTTTGTGCAAATTAAAAGGAAAATCAATAAGGGAATTAGTGGAGAATATTACACCAAGTAATGAGGAACAATTGTTGAATAACTTAAAATCAAGTATGGAAGAAGAAATGAAGAGGATGACCCCTAACAAAGGAAGGAAATTATTAGAAGATGCACGTGTCATGATTTTTCCTGGGTTGCATTTAAACTCTACTTTGGTTTTTGATAGTTTTATGAAGAATAGTAACACCACACATAAACTCACTCCTGAGGGGGTAACAAAGATCTATGCATGATCTAAGTATAACCCAGATGAGGGATCACTTATGATATGGGGCCTTGTATCCTCCACACAAGAAATCTATTGTAATCAATACTGAAAAGGCTTTTGGACATGTAATGACGTTAAAAGTTGGTGAGGTTGATCCAATAACTACAGAAGAAATTGGCATTAATGTGGCTAAATTAAATAAAGACCAAATCCAAAATCTAATCAAGGAAAAAGAAATGTATAAGATAAATAACGAGAGACTACTCAAACAAATTGATCACTTGAGGGACATGATGGGAATCACGCTGGGATCCACAAAGCAATTGAATCATGGTGAAAGCTCCCAGGAAAGAGAATAGTGGGAAGAATCAAAAGCATACTCATGAGGTAAATGTGATGCACTCATTGCAATAATAATGAAGAGGCATACCAATTTAATGACTTGGTTGAGTAAGCTTTGGGGAACACATTCAAACAATTTTACTGCACTACAAGAACATAAGAGGATAGATGGCAGGATCTGAGAGAAGTTCCAGGAAATAAACCAAAGGGATGCTCCTAATAACATAGCTATTGATACTACAAACCATTTTATGAGAAAACATAAAGACTTCCATGATGAATTGCAAGATGGTGAGCAGGGGATGATCAATGTCACAAAAATGGGAGTACCAATGCTATTAGAAGATGGAGGGGAACTAAAGCGAAAATATAGATAGATGAAGGAATGTGAGACGATGATGCAAACAATTATGGAGATAGCCACAAGAAATGATTTAACAATGGATAGGGAATGTGAACAAAATGAGAAGATGTTTGAAATGGAGATAGCCATAAGGAATGCACTAGAGGATGCTGATAGACACAAGCAGCTAGCTTACTGAGATTATCTGTCAAACATCTATTTATGGATTAATAGAGCATAATTTCTAGTTTTTTTATTGTTGTTAAGAAAAACACATTTCTGAAAGGACGTGCCCTTTCACAGTTTTGATATATTTATATCTGTTTCATAATGTAAAACAAATATAGGCAGATAGGAGAAAGATACAGTAGATAGTTTGCAATGAAACTTTCCTTTAAAAGACTCAGATGCATGTATGAATTTTGATGAAGTTAATGAAGATGTTTGAACTTGTGGCTTAATATTGGTATCAGTTGTTTGTGGAATTATATAGTTATCTGGTTGTCTCCATTTTGATGCTTTTCTGTTGTTTAAATTGATATATCAAGCATATATATATTCAATTTACCGATACACATTTTTTGTATTTGTGTGATGTGATTATTTGGTTCTTTCAAGTAAAGATTAAACCCTTCTAGTCAATCATAGTAACTGAAGAGTATTAATTGGATCAATAAGAAGAATCACATAACTAGGATTGTCATTCTATCTCAAGTAGAGTTTGTCAATCATTTACTTGCACATTTATACAAGTTATAAACTACATCTGTGTGTCAAACACTTTGAATTATTGCCATCATAGATTACACTTTTATAGATGTTCATTAGACTCCATACACCCAACAAGGCAGTGGTCTCATGCTTTCATCTTTTGGTTTATCGATTTTATTTTTTACATCTGTTAACTGAACATATTCTAATATAATTCAAATATAATTAAAATTAAAAACATCATAAATTAATTATGTAACCACATAAGTGAAATATAATTCTATCAAGAAATTAATATCAAATAGATAATACAATCACATAATTCATACATTTCAATGTCATTGATCTTCTTCTTCATCCAACTCTTTGTCTGTATCATCCGATCCAGATTCAACATTATAAATATTGGTCATATCATCATCATCATCATTGATATCAGTTTTGATAATGTCATCATCCACACAGATATCATCTTCATGAACATTAACTCCTACATCATCATGATCTATTTCCTCCTATTTGACATCTTCATCAGGCACATAATCAATTAACTGTTGATCCTAATCATCATCTACATCATCTTCTATTTCTTCAGTATCTTCTTCTTCCACCACATTATACTTTACCAGCCTTCCTCTTGGATCATGTCTAACAACATATGACCAAACCACTTTACTTGGAACCTCTGAGTAAAATACTTGCTCACATTGGCTTGGAAGAACATAGGGCTCATTTCCAGCTCGCTCAAAATACCTTGTATTAACCATGGTAAATCCATTATCATGTTCAATAATAGTTCTCTCAGGATCATTTTCATTCAATCATAGCCTATACCATAGGACTATGAACATAACTAATTTGAAGGACTTAAAGTCACACTCAAGTATATCATCCAAAATCCCATAGTATTGATTTTTTGAGAATTCTAGATGTATGTCACTTCTAGATGAAACATTAGTCACCTGGAAGACTGTAGTTATCCCAGAATCACAAGTTTTCTTTGTGTCATCCAGCTTTTTTATTCAAAATTTATGACCATTACACCACATAGCCTTGTGGTGTTTCACCTGCAATATGTCAAACATGTAAAACTTATTGCAATATCATTAGTTGATAAACATATTTATTCTTGGCCAGATGTATGCAAAGAAAAAAATCTCAACATATATATACATCAATATAATTGAAAATAATTAAATAATATGGGTGATTAATAAAATTATACATACTTGTTTATCTCTTAAACCATATGCTAAATCAATTTCCCTTGGTGTAACATTGGAATCTCCATTACAATGAGCTTCTTTAACCAATGAAGCCACACCTTCCCATGTTAATGTGCGACTAGATTATTGACATCGTTCAATCCATACCATCATCCAATCAAGATTGTTTGCGATGTACAAATATAGTGCATCCCACTCTCGACCAACTATATAAAAAAAGATGGAATTCAAAAAATGACATATAATTAGTTAATTACCACGGTATACGACCTTAATTTATAATTGATGAATATTGAAGATTAATAATTAAATAAACTTACAATATACATAAAAACCAAACATAAAATGTATTCTAATTAATCTCATGACCATTTTATAATTACCTATCACTTTCTTCAATCTACCTTTCCCCATCAGGTACTCCCCTTCAAATTTGTTAATGGAGTTGGGATCCCAAATGTGATCTACATGGATCTTTGCTACTAACTTAGGAAGATATTCAGTAATGTACACCATGGTCTAGTATATCATGTATCCCTCCACCATAGAACCCTCGGGATGTGCTCTTTGTCTAACCAAAGCCTTCAAATATTTCAAGTGCCTCTCAACCATCCACATTGGCCTTGTGTGTATAGGTCCACACAAATTCAATCTCCTCAACTTGGTGTATGAGGTAGTGTTCTTGTGCATTGAAAAATGTTGAAGGTAGACACTTTTGTATTTCACACATTAGACGAGGAATTTTTCTCTTCCAATAATTTATATCTTCTTTATGGATTGCTTTAGATGACAACCATCTACAAGTGATTCAAGGCACAAATATATTAATGAGATTTAACAAAAATATACAACGAATTAAACAAATATCACTACTTACCTCATGTATTTTCCAAGATCATATATAACTTGCTTGACATTGTTGTCGAAGTTGTCTGGGAGAGATAGAGGTAGAACATACTGCAACAATTATAAAATAATCTTTTCATTAATATTTTTCCAAAAGTAGTAAACATAATACACTAAAAAGTACATGCACTATACACACACACATATATATATAATATACCAGAATAATTACCTTAATGAAGGTATGCCAATCATGCATTTTCATCCCGGACCCAAATTCACCTTTCTTTGTTATGATATTGTTTATGTTCACAACAAATCCTATGGGATATCGAATTTTTCATATGACTTGTTTTATAGCATTGCTTTGCTGGTCCGTTAATAACCAAGGAAGGGCACTTATATTAATTTGGTCTCCATCGCTATTTAATTGAATGGCATTTTTCATTGCATGACTGGCTTCCTGAATGTCACTACAAATTTTGACAATTTTTTCTTTGTCATGCCTTCCATCAAATATTTTCCATAACTTTTATGTCATATTATTTTTGATATGCATTGTATCAAACAAATGCACAATTTGTAGCTGCTCATAGTAGGGCAACCTACTAAATTGTCTGGGATGAATTTTCAGTCTCTGTGGAAGCCGACCATTAATGCCTTGACCACCTTTATGAAGCATATAAGTTAAACAAATGAACAACGACAATCATTATCAATTACATCATGAGTAAACACAACACAATATAAAAATATAAATTCAAAACATATCATATGATAGATAAACAATTTGATGCGATGTATAACCTTGACGATTAATTCTATTATATTCCAACTTCCATAGGCGAGGTTTCATTCTTTGTGGTTTTGATGTAGTCTCTTCTTTCCCATTGAAAATATGTTTTTCAGTAGTTTGATACTTATGATTTTTGTGGAGGAAGTGCCTATACTCATCAAACACCTGCTTTCCTAAACTTGTTGAACAATGAGATTTCATCTTTGGACCACAAATTGGACATGCAAATTTTCCCTTTGTTTGAAGACCTGCAAATCATATATAATTGGATTAAATATGTCAATTTTTATAGTTATATATAATGAATAGATTATTTTAAAAATATGCATGATATCTACTTCATAAAATTAAATATCATTAAAGTCATGCAGTCGAATGTTATAACATACCAGAAAAATGTATTAGCCCTGGGGCATCATGAATTTTCAATACAAGCATTGCATGGAATTCAAATTGTCTTTGTCCTATTGGTCTAGATACGTCATACATAGTCACACCATTCCATAAATTTAGTAACTCATCGATAAGAGGCTCAATATATACATTCACATCTTTAACTTGGTACTTACCTAGTTGAATGAACATAAACATTACATAATTATTATAACCATTTTACTGCGATGTATATAAATTTGTGTACATGACTATTAAATAAAAAAACATATAAGTCATTATGCAACAAATAAGACAAATGAGATGCTACTACGTTAAATAAAATTGATGTAAAAAAATACCTGGAACAATCATTGCTAACATTATGTGCTCCCTCTTTATTGACATCCATGGAAGAATGTTATTGTTGATAACAAAAATAGGCCACACTGAGTAAATAGATCTCAGCTCTCCAAATGGATTGACACCATCCGCTGCCAATGAAAACTTGAGATTACGAGGTTCTTCTTTAAAGTGTGGCCATTTTTCCTCCATGTCCCTAAATGAAAACCACCCACATGCATTCAAAGAATTTCATCTCCACTTCTATTTCGTGCATGGTAATCCATAAATTGAGCTCAACTTTCGCACCTAAATAATTGTTGCATACATGGAATAATGGGAATATAACGAAGAACCTTGTGAGGCACCTTTTTTGTTAGTTGATCTGTTTGATATCTACTAATATGGCATTTTGGGAATTCTATTGTAAATTCATGTTTTTTATGATATATAATATGATCATTGGGACATGCATTTATTGCTTGATACTCCATTCCAATATCTTTCATAATGCCAAATAAATTTCGGTATGAGCGAGGTAAAATATTTGATGGTGGTAACCAAAATTCACTAATCAATCTACAACAAAAAATAATTTCTTAATATAAAGAATATTAATGGTATATACTTCATCCTTTATTTACTAGCAATGAACTAGCAATAATTAAAATAGATGAAAAAAGATGACATATATGACATACCTTAACATCCATGAGATTGCTATGTTGGATAAACCATTCATAACCTTCAAGTTCACCAACAATAATACAACAAAGAGAAGAGTTGTTTGGGAGCCTTCATAAAGGGTCTCATATGTCTTCTCAAATACAGGTAAATCATGAACATCATCAAAGTCATCTTGATCAACATGATCAGCTATGCCACTACATGTGTCATGGATCAATGTATTTGTACCATCATCTTCAATTGTGTTTTCTGGCACATGATCATCTTCTTCCATAGGATCATTAACTTCATCTTCGATATTCACATCTCCATGTTCCTCCACTTGCAAAACCACATTCTTCGGGTTGTGATAATCCATATCATGTGCCCTAGGGCACCCGACCTTTATAATAATGATAGACACAAATAAACCATGATCATGATCAAGTGATTTTTTATATATATATCAAATGTTAAAACAATATAAACACATATAATAAACAACTTACCAATGGATGATAACCATGGCCCCTTCAACGTGACCATGTTGCCTACAATGTTTCTCAACTTTTGTGATTAAAATTCTTCTCATCTTTAAGCCCTTGTAATTATTGCAAGGACAATAACATTTCCCATCACCCTTTTTTTCTCAATCTAGCCCACAATCTATCAAGTGAATATTCATTTTGTTCTGGACTAATATTATCTGACATGATTTTTCTTTAACAAACTTGAATATTTAGATCTTCAAAAAATATCAAACTCACACTCCAATAATTTTTAATCATACACAGGTAACAAAATATAATAATTATGATATTTTACACCAAAAAAATTCGGCATGCAACCACCCCTGCAAAAGAGAAGATAGTCTGAAGTTAATGACCCCCAAAAACACTTTAAAATGTTAATTCCAGAAATTATTAAATTCTGATTTTACTATGATTTCCAACTGTTAGACTCCTAAAATCAGAATATTGAACTTGCACAACAAAATCTAGAAATGAAATTCTCAAAATGCAGCTAATAGGCCTCAACAATTAAGGCCTACTCAAGACTTTGTGAAGTCACTGCAAGGTTTCCAGGCCTTACCCAATGATTTCAGCAGGAAGATTAGAGAGTTGGTAAAGAGTTTTGATGACTGGAGTGACACATCTTTACTAGATATTGTAGATGCCCAAGGAAATGTCAGATCACTGCAGCAATGGTAGGACAGGGTAGATAAAATCATCAATGCACAAATCAAATTGATTTGTGATGACTCAGATTATTACATGTTGATGAGTAGTATGGATAAAATCATTAACACTAGCACATTTTAGGAATCTTTTGAAAGGGAGGCGAATCAAGTAGCAATAAAGTATACACCTTACAGTGCCAAGGTAAATGAGGTGGTAAATTTTAATTGGCCAATGGATGAGGAATATCAAGGATGGGTAGAAAAGTACTTAACTAAACAAGAATAGGACAAAGTCAACAAATGATAGTTAATAGCTCAGCGGTTATGGTTATAACAAATTTTGGCTATATCTTGGTGGCAGTTTTGGTGCAAGTTTTTGAAGTTTGGCAAATGCAATAGTTATTCTCCAGTGGACAGGATGAACAAGAAGATTCTCTAGAGACTCAGCTATTGTAACCAAATTTTGAAATGTCATAAGGCGGTCCAAGTGACCAATGATAGGTGTATTTCTGGTCTGATGCTTGTTGCTCCTTCATTTTCCCTATAAGAAGGATTTTAGAACTAGAAATATGGGTTAGCAAGTTAGGTATCTTTAGGCCGAGTCTAAGTGAAGTTGCAGAGTGAATTTGTAAAGAGTCTGATATTATAGTGAAGATACTATTCTTAGGTTTGGTGTCATTCTATTGTAGGTTTTAGTTTCATGGGTACTTAATTTTCAAGACAGTACTAGCATCTGAATGAAAATTACTCATTTCAAGCTCATGTATCTCCATTGTATAAATATATTATTATCTTGAATAAAATGATCAAGGGTTATTTTGTTCATCTCATTGTTATTGTGTGTGTAATTCTCATTTTGGCTTTAATTCAATGAATTAATTAAAATGCTTGAGTGAGGTTATAGGTGACTATGTTCATATAAGGATTTGATAAGTAGTATTGGGTTAGAATATAGATTGATGGTATTGTAAGGTAGTATTATCTGAGATTTTATATGCTATGTGTCTAGAAGATAAACTTGGTTACAGTAAAAAACAACCAACACCTTTGATATTATCTAGCTATGGCTCCCAAATCTATTGAAAATTGATCATTAGGGTTAAAATTCAAACCTTGCAAATATAATCTTTGTCCAAATCCATCAAGAATTTTCCATCAGTTATAAACAATTCCCTTATAAAGAATTTGTGAAGTCAAGTCTAGAATCTGGAAATAAAATTTTGAAAAATGCACAAGACTAAAAATGAAATCTGATGAGATGTTGCTTTAAAATATGATTTTCAAACCTAGAAGTACAAATTTAACTTCACAAATGAATTCTGGAAAAAGACAATGACTACCCTCAACCCGGCGTTATCTTCTTGAGTTTCTTCTGATTTTCCCCAAGAAAGTCATCGAGCAAAACACTATCACAATAAATAGTCGAGCTCATTTTTATTTATGTCTTCCACAATTTAACTTCACAAGTCCATCAAAATTTTGGCAAAATATCTTCATCGAAACATAGATGAAAAAAAAGGTTCGTCGAAATTCCGACGAACATCGGGGATAAAATTTTAAAAAAATGAAAATTCGCACAAGTGCCCGACGATACATCTGATTATACAGCTTTCGTCGAAAGGTTTCATTAGATTTTGCAATCAAATGAGTTAGTGACCCTAGGATGAAAATAAAAAATATTTGTGGAATTCCCACTTGGATAAATCCAACTGTGCTTATTCAAAGTGGATGACTAGAATTTTGACGACATTGGCTCCCCTCCATGACACACACTTATCAAATCAGCAAAGCTTCAGTTCTCATGAATCTCCCATGACAAAATTTTCATCTCTACTTTGAACCACAAGTACATGGGACAACTTCAAAATGACTGTTCTTGCACCAACAAATAGATATGGATTTGGCTCACTATAACAAAGGTTCTAGTATAGGAATTTTGTTCATGGGGGATCATCCATATGGAAAAAGATCATTATTTCCCTTCTTGTCAGAACAATCCTCGTGATACTTAAAATTTCCTCAAGTACCCACACTTATATACCGGGTGGAAGTCGCTTGGCTTTAGCGTGTTCCTAGTTAGGTCATTCCCTTGGGGTGAGTACTTTTTCCCACCAAGGTATGCCCTCTAAAGATAAAAAAAATAGCAATCAAGCACATCCGTAGTTCGATCAATCTTTGTTTGTGTGAACAAAGAGATAACACACATGATATACTTAACTCACACTAGCAAGATTTGTCCAATTTTAACAAACCCAAATTGAAGTATGGAGGCAATATTTTATAGAACTTAATA
This sequence comes from Sequoiadendron giganteum, assembly GCA_007115665.2. Lineage (NCBI taxonomy): Eukaryota > Viridiplantae > Streptophyta > Pinopsida > Cupressales > Cupressaceae > Sequoiadendron > Sequoiadendron giganteum. Next base: position 214,386,622 of record CM021100.1, read on the forward strand.
TCACCAAAATACTTTTGCTTCTCAAGATCACTATGAAGCATGAGAGAGTTCATACACCTTTTAAGTGATATTAACCTGTAAAAGACATTACAAAACAAAGAATACACATGTTCATTTTAGACCTTCAAAATAGTAATGGATTCTTTTTAGTAGCACCAAAATGAAGTGTGAAGTTTGTTTGTTCAATTTTTAGACCAAATCAAAATATAGTATGTTTCAAAGTTTCTTTTTACCCTTTTCTTGTTCTTTCTAAAACCCAAACGAAAATTATTTAAGTCCTAAAAAGCTTGAAGATAGCAATATCCTAAAAAATGGGATTGTAATTTCTCCCAAAGTGTTTAAAAACACTTGTTACAATTATGTGATAGTGCCATACTAAATCTTCTCCTTTTTCCCCCCTTCTCTTCTTGATCCCCTCAACCTACAAAAGTTGGTTAATCCATAGAATATAGAGCCACAAAATGGGGTAAAAGCTTAAGATAATAAAAAACAAAAAGCAAATGTCAAATAAAATATGAAAGCTGACTTTTACCCCACCTTAACATTGCAATCCGCAAAGGCATCTTTGTTTGGAGAAGTTCAGTGGCACTTTGGTGAAGACAACATCACTTTGTGGAAAAAAGAGACCGCATATGCGTCGCTATTTCACCCAACGTCACGATTTTGAGTTTGACTAGTTGCCCCAGGTGGAAAATGACAAGATCATTTCTTTTTGGAGAAGATGTAGTGTCGCTATATAGCGATGCTGGAATGATAGCATCTCTATTTTTCTTTTGCAGCGTTGCTCCTTCCTATAGACACAAAAATTTGACAAAAAATAGCAAAATGTTTGAAAACAAATGTGTTAATTTCTTCAAGATTTTCCCTCCTTCTAGCGTCAAAATGTGAAGGTATGTCCTAGACCTATTCAACCATCATCAAATAGCACAATGTTAGTCCATAAATACATCTAAAAATAACATTCCCCATGCAATTTATTCAAATTTTAAGAACAAGAAATGAAGTAAAATAATCAAATGAAGCTATCAAATCCTATTCAAAAACACTCAAACCAGCATCCAATGGGGTAATTGGTGTGTCTTTGATGTGGAAAGAAGCCTTTTCCTGATTCCTTGCAAATCCTTGATGAAGATTGTTGATCATTTTGTGTTCCTTGGTGAAATTTGATCATAACCTAGCTAAGATGGATAAAATTTATGAAACTTGGATGAAAATGGTGGATGAACTTGCTCAAATCTATGTATAATAATCTTGCGTCAAATTATGGATCCCAAATCAATAGAAGAGCTCTCTATTTATAAGAGAGAATGATGGAGGAATGAGTAAATGGGATGAATATGGGACTAAACATGAGCCAATGGAAAGGTGCTACTTGTCAGCATGTTAGTGGAGGAGGAATGAACACATTTTGATGAATGTGCAAATAAATGCAATTAGGTGGATATTTGAAATTTGAAATTTTGCTTGTGGAAGAGGAGTTAGTGCCACTTGTCTAAATAAAAGGACATGTAAGAGGCTTAAATGCCATGTTTGGAGGACAAGTCCTTTTAGGAGGGAGATTTCAAATTGGAAGAATATTCCAACAAGATGCCTTTTTGAATGAAAATAGGAGATTTAATAAATCAATTAAATTGATTTACTTGTGCAGGTTGCAAAATCTAGAGGATTTGATGGATTAGAGTTAGAGTTAATTAGGATTTAAATAAATTATATGGAGATTAGTTGATTTAACATTTTGACTTAGATATTCAGATTTATTTAAATCAAAATAAGAGGAATTTGAGTGATTAGATTTAATTAAATAGTTTGATTTATTTAATTAAAAAGAGGGATAATGATTTAACTAAATAAACTGGATTATTTAATTAAAAGAGGAACATTAAGATTAAATAAAATTGATTTATTTAATCAAAGAGGAAATATTAGGATTAATTAAAAATAAAATGATTTATTTAATTAAAGGGAGAAATACGATTTAATCAAATAAGATGATTTATTTAATTAAAAGAGGAATTATGATGAATTAGGTAAATAAAGATTATTTAATTAACTGGTTAGTGAAGAAGTGATGAAGATCAGGTGTGTGATATAAATCAGGATAATTTTGATGTCTACAAATATTATTGGCACACCATGGAACATGGCACCTATGAGTTAGTGAAAAAGTATGTACCTTGTCAGTAGTATGCAGATCTAATTCATGCTCCAACATAAGATCTGCAACCCATCATTGCACCATGGCCCTTCTCACAATGAGGTTTTGACTTAATTGGAAAGATTTATACCCCCTCATTTATTGGTCATACCTTCATAATAACTGCCACTGTGTATTTCACCAAATGGGTGGAAGCAATTTCGCTTTCCCAAATCACTGGCATCCAAATATCCAAATTCATCCTCTACCATATTCTCTATAGATATGGTATCCCTTCCACCATCATAATAAAAAATGGAAAGCCTTCCAAAAATCAGTACATGAGACACCTTTGTGATGTTGGAAACGGTGCCTCAAGGTTACTAGTTGAATATCCCTTCACGAGTGCATATTTCCTTAGTTCATTAACCTGGAAAAGTTCTATCAGTACGACATGATCATTTGTCTTGTCGATGGTCCAATGAGTCTTCACTTAGTTCTTCATCATCATGAAATTACTTGGTTAACAAGACCCCAAAGGTTATCCCCATGATGGCTTCATGGTTTCGTGTTGGTAGTTTGTTCTATCAGCATGGCTTTGCTCTGTCGGTGGGACCCTAACATTTGTTCCAACAATGAACCTATCATTATGTTGGGGAAAAGTGAAACTTCAAACAAGTTGTGAAAATATCCGATAGGTGAAAATATTTGATAGCCCAACTTCATCGGTGGGATGCACCTTCGTCGGTGTGACTTTGTTGTGGTTACTCTAATGGACTAATGATGGTGTAAAGGGAAGCATCATTGATGGGACTATGCTTCATTGGTAGGAATCTAACCTAAATCTCCTTGATGACCTGATACCTCAAGGTAGCTGACTAGAGGTGACATGGTGTCAGGTTGACTTGGCAGTGCAACGACATTGATTGGTGTGACATATTTGAATCGGTGGGATGTTCACCTTGGTCTGCCTAATGTGCTGGTGGTAACTAATATCATCAAGATGTGACTCCATCGTCAAGATGCAAACAAGAGTCTCAATGATAGACCAATACTTGGTGAACCTTTCAAGTAGTTATGTGGACATCGATGGAACTCAAATATATCATCAAAAGGATGGATGTTCTAGCGATGACCTAATAAGGAAACTGCTAAGTGATGGTTAGTCCATTGTAATGATTACAAACTGAATTGGTATGTTGCCTACGTGTGTCTACAGCAGTAGATTGATCGATTATCTCTCAGGAGGAAAATACTATAATGTGTAATGCATTGGAATAGTATTTATTGGAATAGAAAATTAAACTGGTTGATAAGAATTTGTTTAGCAAACTCTATTCTCTTGAACGTTCATGAAGATAAGTTTGCATCTTATTTGTGGAAGAAGCTTGGAGATATCTATCAAGGCAAGTCCTTGGTGAATAAGTTGTTCTTAAGGAATATTTTTTACTCTTTGAAGATGAAGAGGTGTTTGTGGCTAATCATTTGAATATGTTCAATATGCTCATTTCTTAGTTAACATATGTAGGTGTAAAGATAGATGATGAGGATTGTTGTATGCTCTTGTTGTTTTGTTTTCCCCACTCTTGGGATCATTTAGTGATGGCGATTGGGAGAATGACAACCACTTTAAAGATGCAAGATGTGGTTGCTTCATTATTGTCAAAAGAGATGTGAAGGAAACCTTTTGAGATGGAAAAGGAGGATCTCTTTGTTCAAGGCAGATCGGAGGAGAAGAAGTCTAAATAAAAATCTAAAGGGATCAAAGTCCCCTAGAAATAATTCCAAGGTGAAATACTAGAATTGTGGGTAGCCTGGTCATGTTTGTAAGGATTGCAAAGAGGAGAAAAAGAAGAAGAAAAATTCTTCAGATAATGATTCTTCTCAAAGAGATGCAAATGCCTTCATTTTAGCCTTGGAGACTCAGGAATCAAATGATATTTGGTTGATTGAATCAAGTGTATCTTTTCACGTGACATCTCATAGAGATTGGTTTAAAAAAAATTAAAATTATGCTATTCGAAAGGTGTATCTAGCAAGTGAATCATCTTTGGAAATTTTTGGTCGTGTTAGAGTCAGAATTCAATTTCTTGATGGAAGGATTAAAGGAATTGATGGTGTAATGCATATATGAGGTCTGGGTCAAAATTTTCTATCTGTAAGAAAGATGAATGATGTTGGTGTACAAGATTCTTTTTCAAATGGTGGTGTCAAAATGACAAGAGGCTCAATGGTGCTATCTAGGGGTGCTCCAATTGGTACTTTGTACAAGCTTGACACACATTTTGTTCAATGCAATAGTGTCTCTAAAAAGTCAAGCAAGACTACTCGAGTAGAGGAGACTGAAGTTTCTCTAGGGGAAAATTCTTTGGAGGTGAAACTTCCTGCTGAAAAGACCATGCTCTAGCATTAAAGGCCCAACCACATTGGTGAGAAAGGCTTAAAATATTTGAAAAATAAAAACATGGTTGAAGGGCTTGATGACTGTAACCTTGAATTCAATTTTTGTGAACATTGTATATATGGAAAACAACATCCTGTTTCATTTTATTCTATTCCTCATAAATATTTTGGTGTTCTAGATTGTATTCACTCTAATGTTTTTGGTCTAGTAAACATTCCTTTTGTATCAAAATCAAAATATTATGTTTCTTTTATTGATGATTTTTCAAGAAAGGCATTTATGTATTTTTTTAAAAGTAAATCAAAAGTGTTTAGTCAGTTTAAAGAGTTTAAAAACTTGGTTGCAAATCAGACTGGTAGAAAAAATAAATGCATGAGGATAGATAATGATGGTGATTTTTGTTCTACAGATTTAAAAAGGTATTGCATAGACCATGGAATAAAAAGGAATTAAAAAAAACCTTACACTCCACAACAAAATGAAGTTATTGAAAGGTTGAAAAGGATGTTGATGGAAAATGTGAGAAGCATGTTGAGCAATGTTGGTCTAGAGCAGAAGTATGGGTTGAGGTTGTGGCTACAACATGTTATTAAATAAACCAATCTCCCTCTTTAGCACTTGTTGACAAAACGCCTATGGAAACTTGGTCTAGTAAGAAGCCCTCTTTAAGACATTTAAGAGTCTTTCCTTGTGAATCATATGTTCACCTTAACTTACAAGATATTAGTTTATGAAAACAAAGGTGGTGATAATCAAACTTACAGTTGGTCCAACCTCCCACAAGCTCAAGGTGAACACAATACCTACAAAAAATAGAATGGGGAAAAATGGTGGGGTTGTTTCGGGGCTTGTCGTAGTCAAACCCTCATTTTGGTGTTCCCACCTCCATGGACAACCAAGATAGCCACAATAAAGAATGTATGACAAAGAAAGCGTCGAATGGAATAATACTAAGTAATTCTAACACAAATATGCTACATAAATCAAATAACGATGCTAAATAAAATGGATATCACCTCCCAAACAATATAACCTAAAGAACATGAAGGGAGATGTGAGCTTGCAAGCTTTAGATGCCACCATTTCAACAACAATGTGAGAATGAAAACCAACAGGGTTTCAACTTGGAGCTTAAACAATGGAGAAAGTGTTGTGAAAAATTCATTAGAAGTGTGAAGAAGATCATGTTAGATGTTGAATTTGTATTGTTGATATGTGGTTGTCATTGATGTTAACACTATTAGCATTGATGATTCTGAAGGCTGTATATATCGAGGATATTGATTAAATTGTAATAAATGTATTGCAGGTAGCCAGTGAAGCTAAGAAGGTCAGAGTGATGGAAATTTTTGTTTCTTGATGATCAGGTGACACACACTAAAGGTTTTATTTATAAGCTTATCTAGTATGTTGTCCAAAAGTTTCAGTGGTATGCATTAAAAATTGGGAAAGTTATGAATATATGTGTTCCTATAGTTATTTAGTTAATGTAGCAAGTGTTTTCGAAAGATGAAATTGCAATTCTAGTGAATTGGGTTGTTGTGTATGTTTTTGATATGTTTAGTGATGTTCCTACTTTATGATCTTAGATTCAATGGTACAAACTACTATCTATGGAAATTCAAAATGGAGTGTCACTTGAAGTGCATTAGTGAGTCCCTCTAGAATATTACACAAAATGCATATACTATTCCTCAAAATGGTCCCTCCTCTGAAGATGAGATCAAGCAAGAATAATTTAATACTAGGGCTATGGAAGCATTGTTGAGTGCTTTGACAGACTCGGAGATGATAAATTTGATAAGATTGAAGACTGCACATGAGATTTGTAAGAAGTTGGAAACATTGTATGAAGGAGATGCACTAGTGAAAAGTGCTAAGCTACAAAGTCTGAAAGGAAAATCTGCATTCAAAGCTACTGTATTCGAAAAAATCCAATGAAGATATCATCTAGGAGAGAATTCCAAGAAGACATTCAAGTATGAAGAAAAAATGAAACTAATTGAAGATGAAGAAAGAGAGCTAGAAGAACTGGAAGGACCGATGATGAAAAGAGAAGCCAGAGGAAAAGGTAAGTACAAAGGAAAGTTACCTATTAAATGTTTTTCTTGTAGTAAAATAGGCCATTTTGATTCAAGATGTCCTAAAAGAGTTTCTAAGTAAAAACCTGAGAAGACTAGATTTAAAAAGAAATGTTGTTATGCTGAAGAAGGTGTAACTGATGATGAATCTGATAAAGAAATTGGAAATGAAGATGAATGGGTATTCATTGCTATTAAGGAAAATAGCTCTATGTCCACTGAATTAGCTAGTAGTCAGAATATTGAGAAAGCTCTTGCAGCTAAGATTGATGAGAAGGATGAGTGGGTGATTGATAGCGGATGATCACGTCATATGACTGGTGACAAAAGAAAATTTCTAAGTCTGGAAATAAATGATGGTGGTGTTGTAAGATTCATAGATAACAATGGTGGTGTGATTTGTGGCAGAGGCACTATTTCTCTTGGAGGAAAATGCAATACTGATGTTGTTCTATATGTTGAAGGTTTGGAACATAGTTTGTTGAGTTTTGGATAGCTGGTTGACAAAGGCTATAATCCTCAATTCAAGGATGGTAAGTGCAAAATATTGGGAAGCTCAAGAAATGTGATTACTTCACGTACAAAGACAAGAGGTAATATTTTTCACGTAAATGTTGCTAGTGAAAATTGTTTGATTGCTCAAGTTGATGTAAGCCGGTTGTGGCATAGAAGGTTGTGTCATGTGAATTTTTACAATATTGTTAAAATAAGCTCCACACAACATTCAAAGATCTACCTAAGTTAGTGAAGCCTACTAACATTATATGTAAGGAATGTTATATGGGAAAACAGACAAGAAACTCATTTTGGATGAAACAACATCCTTCAAATGGAGTATTGGATTCACTACATACTGATCTACATGGTCCCTCTAAAATTAAAAGTCTACAAGGAGAAACATACTTTATGTTGTTTATTGATGATTATTCTAGAATGGTTTGGGTTGCTTTCTTAAGAGAAAAACATGGCAGAAATTGAGAGAAGTTTAATAATGAAATGTTTGAGATCAGACGGAGGTGGTGAATTCACTTCCAGGAAGTTCAATTCATTTTGTGAAGAGCATGGAATAAAAAGATAGTTATCTGCTCCCTAAACCCCACAACAAAACAAAGTTGTTGAGAGAAAGAAAAAAATAATTTTAGATGCTGCCAGAACTATGATTTTGGAAGGTAATGTTCCTCATTCCTACTGGAGAGAAGTTGTAAGCACCCTAGTATACACTATCAACCAAGTGAATGTCAATGGTAATTCTGGTAAGAATCCTTTTGAGCCATGGTTTGGTTATAATCCTATTGTTAAGTATTTCAAAATCTTTAGAAGCAGATGTTAAATTAAGAGAGATGAAGATATTGGAAAATTTTAAGCTAGAAGTGATGAAGGAATCTTTCTAGGTAACTCTACTAAGAGCAAAGCCTACCAGTGCTACAATAAAAGATTTAAGAAGATGGTTGAAAGTGAAAATGTTAGAGTTGATGAAGGTATTGAAAGATCATCTAGGTAGTATGGATATTATTCAGATGACCAACAAGATAGCACAAAGAATGGGAAGAATGCGTAGACATAGAATCGAATCAAAATTGTTATGGTGAATCAAGAAAGTTTAGAAGAAGAAGATAGTGGACATGCAGAAGAACCTAAAACCCCAAAGTATGTAAAGAGAAGTCATTTTCAAAGTCGAATCATAGGAGACAAGAACAAAGGTGTACAGACCAGAAGAAGGATTGAAGAAGAATATTGTTTGATATCCAAGACTGAGCCTAGAAATATCAGTGAAGCATGTAAAGAACATTGGATGGAAGCAATGAAGGAAGAACTAATGCAAATAGATGATGATATATGGATTCTTGTTCCTAGACCTCAAGACAAAAAAATTATTGGAACTAAATGGGTTTTTAAAAATAAGTTGAATGAACAAGGTGAAGTAATCAGAAACAAAACAAGACTGGTATGTAAAGGATACTCATAGATGGAAGGTATTGATTTTGAAGAAACATTTTCCCCTATTGCTAGAATTTAAGTTGTAAGGTTATTTCTTGATTATGCTATATTCAAGTATTACAAAGTCTATCAAATGGATGTTAAGTCAACATTTTTAAATGGACTTAGAAGAAGAAGTCTATGTTGAGCAACCAAATGGATTTCAATTAACCGATGAAAAAGACATGGTGTGTTGGTTGAAGAAGGAACTATATGGACTCAAACAAGCCCCTAGAGCTTGGTATGCTAGACTGCAAAAATACATGTTAAAGCTTGGATTCAATAAAGCCACTACTGATAGCAATTTGTATTTCAAGTTGGATTAGGATAAAGAGGTGATCATTGAAGTCTTTGTTGATGACATTATTTTTTATGGTAATGATGACTTATGCATGGAATTTTTTGATGAAATGAAAAGTGAATTTGAAATGTCAATGATAGGAGAGCTGAAATTCTTTTTAGGATTGCAAATTACTTAGTTAGATGATGGAATTTTTGTATCTCAGTCCAAGTATGTGAAAGACTCAAAGCTAGTTGGTGCACCCATGGTAACCAGATGTAAGCTAGCATAGAATGATGATTCTCCTAAAGCTAATCAAACAAGATATAGTTCAATGATTGGTGGATTGCTATATTTAGCTCAAACAAGACTAGAAATTATGAATGTTGTGTGCATGGTTGCTAGATATCAAGCAGATCCAAAAGAATCACATGTGACTTCAATAAAGAGAATATTTAGATACTTGAAAGGAACAGTTGACATTGGGTTATGGTATCCAAAGGATGATGATATTACTCTAAATTATTTTATAGATGCAAATTGGGCAGTAGATGTAAATGAAAGGAAAATCACAAGTGGTGGTGCATTCTTCTTGGCAAAGAAGTTGGTGTCTTGGCTAAGTAAAAAGAAAAATTCAATTTCCTTATCTACTACTAAGGAAAAATAAATTGCTTCTGCAAATAACTATACCCAAGTGTTGTGGATGAAGCACATGTTTGGAGATATCAAAGTTGAGTATGATGAGCCTATTTCTATATACTGCGAAAACTCAAGTTCCATAAACATTTCTAAGAATTCGGTGCTACACTAAAAAAAAAAGCATATATCTATCAAGTATCACTTTTTGAGAGAAAAAGTAAGTGAGAAAGAAGTCAGACTAGAATATGTGCCTACAAAGGAGAAAATTGTAGATATTTTAACTAAACGGTTGCCTAACGATACTTTTGAGTATCTCAGAGGCAAGTTGGGGGTAATTTACCCTCATAATTTGAAATAAGATGTAAGTCTTTGCATCAATCTATGGACTCACAGTCAGATCTTGTTTCAAATTGATGTTGTGGTGGCTGCTACTCAGGGGGAGTAGTTAGATGATTCAGATATGTGGTTTAGAGAATTTGTACATTTGCCATTGTTTTCAAAGGGGGAGAAGAGCAATGTGAAAAATGTGTGAGAGGATTAAAGTGGAAGAATAAAATAGGAAAGTAGTGCATAATCTAAGGGGGAGATTGTTGAAGAAGAGTTATTTGGGTTGATGGTATTTTTCACATCATGTGGTTCCATCAATGCCAAAGGGGGAGATTGTTGAAGAAGAGCTAGTTTGGTTGATGGTATTTTTCACATCATGTGTTGCCATTAATGCCAAAGGGGGAGATTATTAGATGCTAAAGTTGTATTTTTGATATTTGGTTGTCATTGATGTTAGCACTAATAGCATTGGTGATTCTGAAGGTTGTATATGTCAAGGATATTGAGAAAATTGTAATAAATATATTGCAGGAAGCCAATGAAGCTGAGAAGGTCAGAATGATGGAAATTTTTGTTCATTCATGATCAAGTGACGCACACTAAAGGGTTTATTGATGAGCTTGTCTGGAAGTTTTAGTGGTAAACATGACGAATTGGGAAAGTTATGAATATTTGTGTTCCTACATTTATTCAATTACTATAGCAAGTGCTTCTGAAAGATGAAATTGTAATTCTAGTGAATTAGGTTGTTGCATATGTTTTTGAGATGTTCAGTGATGTTCCTAGATTATGCTCTATGAGTTTGGTATTTCTACATTGATCTACGTGTTTGTGATTGAATAATTTTCCTTGTGTGTTCAAGTTTTTCATGTTCTTGGTCGACATGATGGTGATAGCATGTTGCGGATCCTTATGGATTAATATTTTATTGGTCACCATGTTTGAGGATGTTGATTTAGTTCATTACTATGTTGTGACTGACTTAGGTTGGTGCACATTAAGATTTGTTCATGTATTGAGGCCAACAACTTGTAATTTATTCATTATCCTATGGCCGACAGAGTCATTGATGTAAATCCGTATAGTAGATATATAAGAGTGATTTTTTGAGTGAATTCATGTATGCTAAATGTGTGTGTGTGCAAAGGTGTGTTTGTATGTGTGAATAAAGATCAGATTATTTGATTATAGAGCAGAGTGTGAAGAAGGTTGAGTGAAGTGTGAAGAACTGTATCTATGCCTAATCGGAACTATAATCCAGCTTATGAAGAAGCTAATTTCTAAGTTCATTTTCATCAGATGGATTTCATCTTATTGTCTTATGTAAGGTAGTGAGCCTTCCCTTTGAGCAATGAGCTCTAGGTAGTGTTCCTGAATACAAGTGCATTCTTTATTCATTCTTCATTATACATTTAACTAGGTATAATCTTGTGGACTAACATCCACTATGGTTTTCCCCTAACAAGGTTTCCACATATAAAATCTTGGTGTTCATCTATCTTTGATGTGTTGTTGGTTTATACTTGCACTATTATTTATTAGATATGAGTTTAAAAGTTGATTAATATTGAATAAGTTTTCTTTTTGTAACAACTAATTCACCCCTCCTCTCAGTTGTCTATCCTTGTTTTTCCAACAGATCGAATTAGTGAGTACAATCTATATTGAATGAAGAAGAAGATATTTTAAGGATGAAATAGAGCCCAAAAGAGTCATTCAAGGTCATTCAAGGGTGCAGGGGAATTACTCTTCATTTCCAATGGAGAAGTGTAACACCTCTGTAGATTCTCGAGGTGGGAATCCTATCAGGATGTTAGTGTGTCACGTAGATGTTTGTGTACTACACTAGCATCCCCGACAAAAATTCCCCCACTGACACTACAGACAGACGCCAAGTGGGTAGAAAATGAATGGATGAGGTGGAATAACATCTTCAGGTTTGATTTTTATAAGGTAATGGGGTGTAAATGGGGAATTTGCAAGGGGTGAAAATTCATTCCATCACATTTTCCCCCACTTTAGCGAGCATATGTGCTACCAAATGCGAGTTAAAGTAGATCGAAAGAGTTTAGAAAGTGGTATAGGAGAATCCATAGGTTGCCTAGGAACTCTAAGCCATCTATGTTAGTTAGTCATTTGTGAGCCTTAATGGAATTTTGGTTATGGTTAGATGAAGGTCATGTTGACCATTGAGTAGGTGAGATAGGGTTAGAGGTTAGGACTTGTATAAGGTGCAAATAAGGCCATGAAGTTGTAAGCCTTCTATTTGGCACAAATTGCAAGTTGATGTCCTCATGATGTATTTGGATTCAACCTTGGGTCAAAAATGTGTTTTGCTCTTTAGGATAGTAATTGGGAAAGGTTGGATGAGTTTAGAAACTCATTTGCTCAGTTTACTAGAAATTGGCAAAAGTATCAAAATGTGGCATTTTGCAACTTTGCCACAATGTTATTGAAATTACATGAACAAGGGTAGGGCATAACTGTTTTTGGGAGATCTATTTATGGTTGTCCTCAACCTGAAAGCAAGGTTGAAAGTTTTTGTGATGAAAAGAAAGTTATGAATTGAAAGGAGATATATGTGTTTGCATGTGAATTTTCTTGTTTTTGGTGTTACAGTGATCTTTAATGGATTAGTTTCAGTACTGTAATTTGTGCATAGGGTAGTGTAATTAGTATTTGAATACTATGTGGTAGTAGATAGTTTAGTTGTTTAGTTCAAGCATTCTTGTAATTAGTTTGTGTTTTTCACCATTGCTGGTCTGAACCAGACAATTTGGAAAACATGGAGGGTTAGCTCACTTTCCCATGGTACAAGTGGTATGGCCCCTTGGGATTGGTGACTAGACTCCATGGATGAATATAATGTAGGAGTTAGGATCTTTGACATTGCAGGAGTTAATGGTGAAGTATTATCCTAGGCGAGCTAGAGGAGAGTTTGGCTAGGAAAGATCATAGTGCAGAGCACTTGATTTGCAGAGGTGACATTTTCAAGAAAAATTTCCAATTGGAGAAGGTAGGCATGGGTCTTAACAAGCTATGGTGAAGAGAAGGTAAATCTACCTATCCGTTTGTAAGGGAAGGACTCAGCAAATTACAGAAAGGTCAGGAAAGGCCTAAAACCCTTATTTTTTCCCAATTTCAGCTAGGGTATGGTACGGTTAGTTGAGGACCCAAGACCCTGAAAAAATTTGAGAGGTGGGAATGTGGGCCAAGAATCCCAAGGAAATATTGGGGGTTGTTGTGGAAGACTTTGAGATAAATCTTGATCTCTTGGGTAAGGAGACCTAATTAGGGCTAGTAGCCTATTAGGCCAATTTAGAGGGTTTGGTGAAAGCGACCTGCAAATGGAGTTTGGTGGATCCTTAATACCTCAAATAGGATGGAATGCAATGTTTGGAAACTCGTGCACACCTATGTAAGTTCTTTTCAAGAATGGGAGGTAATTGAACTTTAAGGTAGCTTAAGGGTGAATGGCTAGGGTAATGAGATGGTATCAAGTTATGGCTTGATAAGAAGAACTTGGTGATAGGTGGGTTGGCAAGAGAACTAGGGGATCCTAGGAATAGAAGAGATCCTATAGGTTGTAAGGGGTGGGAAAAGATACCCTAGAGGTCTTCCAAGAAGGACCTAGAGCATGAATCAGTGATTGATTCACCCAACCTCCCTATTAGATTGGTATCAGAGCAACAAAAGATTTGGGATAAAATCTTGTGGTTCTACAATCATGGTGACAAATGTAGAGATGGCCAAGAAGGTTGAAGATCAGGAAGAAGACAATAGGAGATTGAGGGAAAGATTATCCCAGCTCGAGGAGGCATTGAGTAATGTGCAGACCAAGACCAATGGGGTTAGTGATAAATTGGAAGGAAGGGAACCCAAGAGTAAAGAGGTTGCAGAGGAAGACAAAACCCCTTAACTTGACCCTGTTCTACAAGAAGAACCTTTCTTGAAAGCATTGAAAGCTTTGAGTGGGAAAGCACTTGAAGGCATACCACTGTTTAGTGGGAAATTGGAAGTTGATCTAGTCATGGATTGGATAGAGGGAATGGAAAACCATTTTGAGTGTGATGGAGTCACTGAAGCATAGAAGGTGAAGGTGGCCAAATCAAGATTAAGAGGTTTTGCCTTGACATGGTGGAAGTTCATTCAGATAGAGAGAGAGAAGGAAGGCAAGAAGCCTATTTTTGCTTGGAAGGGAATGGTTGCCAAAGTGAGAGAAGCATATATGCCAGATGATTATGAGATTTAGTTGCATAAGAAGAGATAGAGCTTGAGACAAAGAGACCAAGATGTGAATTCCTATACTAAGGAGTTTCAAAAACTTTGCATGAGGTCTAATTTTTCAGAGGATGAAAGTCTTAAGGTGGCTAGGTATCTTAACGGCTTGAAGTGGAACATTCAAGAGGGAATGAATCTTCTAAGTCCCAAGACAGTACACCAATGTTATCAGTTGGCTATAAAGATTGAAAAAAGAAGCAAGAGGAAACAAGACCAGGTTTCCAAGAGTAGAGGGAAAGGCATAGATCAAAGAGGACCTAGAGGTGGATACCAAGGTAGAGGGACTGAACAAAGAAGTCAGGGAGAGTCTAAAATCACAGAGCATGGAAATGAAACACCTTCTAGAGGAGGTTATAACAGAGGTAGAGGATCTCAAGGAAGTTCTAACAAAGGAAGAGGAGAAGGCAGAAGTAGCTCATATTTCACTAGCATGAAGTGTTACAACTGTGGTCAAGTAGGTCATCCAGCTTATAGGTGCCCGAAGAAAGCATCTTCATCAAATATAGAAAAGAGAGTAGCATATGCACAAGAGGACACCATGAGTATCAAATCACCAGAGGTCAGTCACATTGAATCATAAAAGGGGGAGAACTTGATGTTTAGGATAGTTCTAATCAGACAACCAATCAAGGAAGAGCCAAAGCAAAGAAGAGCTTTATTTAGAGTAAGATGCAAAATAATTGGAAAGGTGTGCAAGGTTATAGTGGATTCAGGGTCTACTAACAACATCATCTCAAAGGAGGCAGTGAGGAAGTTAAAATTGGATAAAGTACCCCACACTAATCCCTACAAGGTGACATGGTTGAATAAAGGGAAAAGTGTTCTAGTCAATGAGTAGACAATGGTGGAGTTCTCAATTGGAGGGTACAAAGACAAGATGATTTGTGATGTGTTGCTTATGGATGCATTCCATCTTCTATTGGGCAGGCCATGGTAGTATGACAAAGGAGCCATCTATGATGGAAAGGAGAATACTATCTCATTCAAGAAGGATGGAAAGACATTCAAACTGCAATCACTATTAGATGAGGAAGAAGTACAGTCAAAGACCCCTAGTGTCTTGTTAAGTAGTGGAAAGGATTTCATCAACACTCTACAACAAGGAGGTGAAGGATATGTGGTCATGGTGCAAACCCAAGGAAGAGGACAAGACTAAGAAAATAGTCATACCAGGAGCAGTCCAGAAGTTGCTAGAACAGTTCAAGGACATAGTTAGTGATGGTACACCAGCAACCTTACCTCCAAACAGAGCCATCAGTCATTAGATTGACTTCATACCAAGGGATTAATTTCCAAAAAAAGGAGCTTACAAGCTCACACCAGATCAAAACCTAGAAGTAGCTAGGAAAGTGCAGGAGTTGTTAGACCAAGGAATAATTAGGAAGAGCATCAGTCTATGTGTAGTACTAGTGGTCTTAGCATCCAAGAAAGGTGGTAAGTGGAGACTTTGCATTGAATCTAGAGCTATCAATAGGATTACAATTAGATATAGGTTTCCTATTCCTAGGATAGAGGATTTGATGGATTGTCTTGGAGGGGCTCAATACTACACCAAGTTGGATCTCAGAAGTGGATACCACCAGATCAGAATCAAGGATGGAGATGAGTGGAAGACAACCTTTAAGACAACTGATGGGTTATATGAGTGGAGAGTTATGCCATTTGGCCTCAATAATGCCCCTAGCACATTCATGAGGCTCATGAATGAAGTGCTTAAAGATTTCACAGGGGTATTTGTGGTGGTATATCTAGATGATATACTCATCTTTAGCAAGACAGTAGAGGATCATTTGAAGCATGTGGAGTTGGTTCTTAAAATATTGCAAGAGGAGAGGTTATCCATCAACCTATAGAAGTGTGAGTTCTTCAAACAAGATCTTGTGTATTTGGGGTTTGTAGTATCCCAAGGATAATTGAAAATGGATCCAAGCAAGGTGGAATCTATTCTAAGTTGGCCTACACCAGCTGTGACAAAGGATAATTCTTCAAAGGTGTTTCCTTATTTAATTGAAATCTTGAAAAACCCTATGCGGTAATGGAGTGCAAAGGAATAGATGAACAATCTTGATAGATTGTCTTCATCCTCCATGACTAATCTCCATTACACCTTCTTAATTCACTGAAATATGCATTTTGCCCTCAGATTATGATGAGCAAAACAATGAAATGACAATCCCAAAGCAAATATCAAAGGATTTAATCTAAAATGTCATGAAATGCAACTAAAACAATTAGTAATGCATCTAAGATCTAACAATGTACTAAATGAAAATGAAATCTAAATATGCTATGATATGATGAGAGTAACAATGCAAGAGAAATGCTCCAAAATGACAAGATAGCCGGGGCAATTGACCAAGTAGCTAGGGGGCAATTGACAAAGTAGCTGGGGGGAAACAATGAGACCAAGATTGCTCTTTTATAGAAATGTGCAATATTCTGTGAATGGTCTAGATTTGAGAGTTACAGAATCAATGGTGTGACTCTTCACATGGCCGACCTTTGGAATTCCAAAAGGGAGTGGGTCATGTGTTAGTAAATAATTTAAATTATTTACTAAAAGAGGGAATTAATTGTGACAAAAGGGATCTTTCTAAATTAAATATAAGAATTTAATTTAAAGATTGGGAGAGTGGACCAAATTAAATAAATAGAATTTATTTAATTTAGGAGAGAAAAGGCTAATGAATAATTAGATAATTAAATATAATTATTTAATTATAGTGGAAGGTGGATTAAATAAATAAAAATTTATTTAATTTTAGGAAGGAGAAGACTTAATTAGTAACATATTTAAATAAATAAATAACATTATTTATTTAATTATAAGAGGACTTTAGATACTTAGTGACGCATTAGATAAATAAATAAAATTTATTTATTTAATAATCAAGAAGAAATAAAAAGGGATGAATTAATCAAATAATTATGAATTATTTAATTAATAGTTGAAAGCGAGTCAGAGACATAATTAAAATGTTCCAACTAAAGTTAGAAGAAGAGCTTGCAGGCAGAGGTCATTTTCATGTGTCTACATTTTCCCCTCTTTGTCATAATGCAACTTGTTGCATTGTGGCAAAGAAAGTAAGTCAAACTTATACCCCGGTGCAAGATAAGATGAGGAAGAATGACGAGGAGGGTTGTATGCCCCCTCGAGAGGAAAGACGGGTTCCAAGAACATGGCTGTGCTCTTGAAATGGATGAGAAGACTAGAATATGGAGAGACAAAGAAATGTTAGTGAGAAAAGATATGGATGATGGAATGGATGCAATGCCTATATGAGATGCATGTTAGTTCCTAGATCAAATATTTCAACATATTACCATAGGAATTTAATATTTATTACTCTTTTATTCATCATTGGGCAGATTATTGTAATGGCCAACAAACACCATGATATGACATAAATCTAGGTGTGCAAGGTCGTACCATCACGTAAGACAAGCAGACACAGACAAGGATGATCATGACTCACATTAAGAGCGCAATTGCCCCAGTCTTTTTGTCATAACCAACTGCAAGCAGAAAAAGACAAGAAGGACAAACCATGAAACGTCGTTGCTTCTCTAAATCCTGTTTCTAGGACATCCTCGAGAAACTAGCAACATGATTGCCAAAAGCCTAAAAAAAAAACGATAAAACCACCATCATGGTACGCC
Organism: Sequoiadendron giganteum; assembly: GCA_007115665.2. Lineage (NCBI taxonomy): Eukaryota > Viridiplantae > Streptophyta > Pinopsida > Cupressales > Cupressaceae > Sequoiadendron > Sequoiadendron giganteum. Next base: position 214,404,405 of record CM021100.1, read on the forward strand.
ATTGTTTTTCTAAATCCCATAGTCAAGACATCCCTGAGAGACTAGTAACATGAGTGTCAAAAGATGAACAATCATCATGAGACGTCATTGTTTCTCTAAATCCTGTTGTCGGGATCTCGCTGAAAAACTAGTAACATGAGAAAAAAGTGAAAGATAAGTGACAAGTGTTTTAAGATCAAAGTTTCCAAATGTTGGGCGATATCAAATTCAGGAAGGACACATCCTGAATGACGTTGATAGCTAGGAGATCAATTCTCAGAGTTAGGAGAATCCATCAAGATGCCAGATGATGAGGACAATGCTTAGGAAGGACACATCCAAAAGCATAAATAAATGATGAGATTTTCTCTTTAGAAGGACACATCTGAAGAAGAAACCAAAAATTTTGCCAAGTTAAAATGTCTTGTTTACATGCCACTGTTGACATGCGGAAATTGACTGAGATTGCTGATGAAACGGACTGCTAATAGATTGCTTGATCAGAATTGATGAAAGATTTGTTCGATTTGAAGATAACTTGACGTGTGTGAGAGTAGTGTGCCATGAACCCTAATGGACTGACCTAGTGCGGCCTCGGGGGCTCATCAATTGATTTGCCTTGCCTACATTGTATATGCAGAGACCTCATAGTTCGACATGACCAAAAGACTAAAACATGATTTTAATTCGACCAACCTAAAGACTAACCTAAAGACTAATCTAAATGTCTCGGGGATTCAAAGATGAATCTTGCCTATGTAGCAAATGTGCAGAGACAACATAGTTCAGACAAGGAGAAAAGATTGACTGAAATGATTGGTTAAATTGACCAGACTGACTCTATTTTTGGGATTTTAACATTGATTTGGATGTTTTTGGGATTTTGACAAGACTTTTTTGCTGATTTTTAGGATTTTTTCAAGACTTTTTCAGATTTTTAGGATTTTTTCATAACTTTTTTAGATTTTTAGGATTTTTTCAGGACTTTAAGAATGTAGGATCATGCACGATACCCACTGCAGTTGCATGATAAAGGTCTTGCCCCCAGAGAGGTCAGGGAATATCTGAATTCAATGAGATGGATCTAGGCAGACAAAGACTAGGATACACAAGGGATAATGATGTCAACCAAATGCTAACCACGACCAGAATCGACAAGACTTTAGGACAGATGTTATGAATGTGCTAAGCTTGGGATTATGATAAGCGGACAAAGGTTGATTGGAGTAATTGTAGATGGCAAAGCAACGATCGACAACGCATGGCACCTGTTTGCCAGGTTTTCACCATGGTACCTATCCAAAGCGCCTGTTTGCCAGGTTTTCACTATTGGATGAATTTATTTCTTTTTACTATTTTTGCCATTTTTTTGATTTTTTTGATGTCACCAAGATGCCTGTTTGCTAGGTTTTCATCAAGGGACAATTTTTTTCTATTTTTCCATTTTTTTCTATTTTTAGATTTTAACCCAGCTCTCTAATGCTATGTGTAGAACTTTCTTAGATGTAAGCTGTTGATGGGTTCTGTCAGTTGTTCTCCATCAGGTGTGACCAACTAATAAGCTCCGGAACCAAATGCAATAGTAATGATATAAGGGCCAAGCCAATTAGCCTCAAACTTTCTCGGCTTTTCATGGTCTGCTTGATTTCTGGGGTTCTGCATGAGAACTAAGTCACCAATTTCAAATTTTCTCACCATGACTCTTTTGTTATTGCTTCGACAGAGACGATTTTGGTATGCCTGCAAATGGTTTAAGGCATTTTGTCTTCTTTCTTGTAGCATTTCCAGCTCATGCAGGCGAGTATGTCTATATTCTTCATCATCAATCATTCCTTTCAAGGAGACTCGGAGAGAAGGAATTTCAACCTCGATGGGTAATATGGCCTCAGATCCATAGACTAGGGAAAATGGAGTGGAGCCAGTGGGGGTATGGATGCTGGTACGATAGGCCCATAAAGCATGATTGAGTTGTAGGTGCCAATCTCGGCCAGCGTTGTCGACTGTCTTCTTCAATATGCGAAGGACTGTTTTATTGGATGCCTCAGCTTGGCCATTACTTTGCGGGTAATATGGAGTGGGAAAATGGTGTTGAATGTGAAATCACTCACAGAGTTCATGAATGTCCAAATTTTTAAATGGACTTATGTTATCTATGATGATGGATTGTGGGACACCATACCGGTAGATGATGTAATTTAGAATGAATTTGGATATTTGTTTGCCGGTAATGTATGTGAGAGGGACAACTTTAATCCACTTAGTAAAATACTCAGTGGTGGTGATTATGAATTTATGGCCATTAGAAGAAGATGGATGAATCTTACCCACGAGGTCGAGTCCCCATTGTGCAAAAGGCCATGGAGAAGTGATTGGTCTTAAATCCTGTGCAGGTGCATGAATCAGGTCACTGTGTACCTAGCATTTTTGACATTTTTTGACAAACTGAAGAGCATCTTTTTCTAATGTCAGCCAGTAGTATCCAAGTCTGGTGACTTTCCTAGCTAAGGTTAGACCACTCGAATGAGATCCACATATACCTTCATGTAATTCTCATAAAGTCCTTTGTGCTTCATTAGTGTTGAGATAGCGAAGAAGGGTGTTGTCAAAGCCACGGTGGTATAAGGTATCACTGACGATGGTATGTCTGGCCGCTTTTCGGATAAAGGATTTTTGCTGGTTGTTGGACAAGTTGGGTGGGAGGGTTTGGGATTTTAGATAGTCATATATGTCCTAATACCAAGGCGAACTGGGACCAACAATCTCGCACACCATTTCTGACTCTAGAATATCATATGCAGGCATCAAAAGCTCTTCCACTAAGAATTCAAATTGTGACACATTCTGAGGGATGTCTAGGAGAGATCCGATGGTAGCCATTGCATCAACTGCTTTATTATGTGTTCATGGGATTTTTTGAAATGCAATCATTGTGAAATATCTTTGGAAACTATCCACCATTCTTTTATAGGGAAGCAATTTCTCATCTTTTGTGTCATATTCATCATTCACTTGATTGAGAACCAACTGATAAATCTGAATACGAGCAATGTCTGGATTTTCCATTTTATTGCTATCTTGAGACCTGTGATCAATGCCTCATATTCCGCAATATTATTTGTACAAGGGAAAGCAATCCAAAATGATTTAGGAATCGAATCCCCTTGAGGTGTGATAAATAATATGCCAGCTCCTAAGCCATGACCAATGTGGGACCCATCAAATTATATTTTCCATGGTAGAGCTAGTTCTGCGTGAAAGATGGATTCATCAGGAAAACCTGTTATCAATGGATGTGTAGCTTGGATTGGTGCCTCTACCAGTTGATCTATTACTTGACCTTTTATTGCTTTTCGCTCCACATATTGTATGTCATACTCGCTTAATATCATGACCCATTTCACCAAACGACCTATCAATGCTGCTCTACTCAAGAGATATTTTAATGGATCGATTTTTGCTACTAAATGTGTTTTATGACTCAGCATATAGTGTCTTAGTTTCTGTGCCACAAAGACAACTACGAGGCATCCCCTTTCAATGGTTGTGTAGTTGAGCTCATATCCAATTAATGTACGACTGATCTAGTAGATGGATCTTTCTTTCTCTTCATAGTCATTTTGCACCAATAATGCCCCTAGTGCATTTGTCATTGCGGAGACATACAAAATCAATGGTTTTCCCTCAATAGGTGGCATTAACACTGGTGGTGTCAATAGATATTCTTTAATTTGGTCAAAGGCTATGTTGCACTTTTTTGTCCATACAAAAGGATTGCTTTTTCATAGCAGATATTGGAATGGTTGACATTTGTCTGCTAATTGTGCAATGAAGCGGTGAATAGACTACAATCTACCCTGAAGAGATCACAACTCACTGATTCCCTTGATTGGAGGCATGTCCAGAATTGCTTTTACTTTTTCCAGGTCAACCTCAATGCCTTGTCTTGAAACTATGTATCCCAACAACTTACCTGAAGTGACTCCAAAGACACATTTCCTTGGGTTCAATCTAACCTTGTAATCTTCAAGCCGTCTGGAAAATTTGTCCAAGACTTTTAGATGTTCCTTTCTTGTCAAAGATTTTGCCAATAATTCATCCACATAATCTTCCATTAGAATGTGCATCATGTCATGGAAGATTGTTGTCATAGCCCTCTGATAAGTAACACCTGCATTCTTTAGGCCAAAAGGCATGACATTCCAATAGTACGTTCCCCATGGGCAGGTGAATGCCGTTTTATGCTAATCTTCCATTGCAATTCTGATTTGGTTATATCCCGAGAAACAATCCATGAGGGAAAGCATCTCGTACCCTGCTGTGAGATAAACAATCATGTCTATGTTGGGTAGGGGGAAGTCATCCTTTGGGCAAGCCTTATTGATGTCTCTAAAGTCTATGCATATGTGAATGCCCCCAGTTGGTTTAGTCACTGGTACAAGATTTGATATCCAATCTACATAGTCTATTGACCTTATGAATTCAGCATCCAGTAATTTCTTTAGTTCAGCCTTGACAAGAAGTGCTATATGTGGGTGCATTTTGCACAACTTTTGTTTGACTGGCTTGATTCTTGGTATGAGAGGAAGATTATGTAGAACCAATTCTAGATCAAGTACTGGCATGTCAGCATATGACTATGCGAAGTTAACTTTCCTATCTATAAAAAATTGTGTGAATTCAGGTTTTTCTTCGTTTTTCAATGATGCGGCTAGGAGAATCATTTTGGGATTCTTTGGTGTGGCTATGTTAACTTCTATTGTGTCCTCAATGAGCATAGCTGATTTTTCCTGTGTTACGGGGAGAAAGTCCAATCCTCCATCCTTAGGCACCTCAAAGAGGTTTTCACCTTCGGATACATCCTTTATTTTTATTATTTTATCATCAAAAGGTGCCTTGCGGTTTTCACCTAAAGACATTTCTTTTCCTTTTTTATTCTTTGTATTTTTGCGACTGGAGGATTGCAAAGTCTCCCCAAAGTAAGTTGTACAATCTAGATCAATGGAGAATCCTATTTTGTGATCACCCCATGGAATACCTTCTTGTAGCCCCATGAATTCTGCAATTGCTTCATCATTCTGAAAAATGTCCATTCTTGGTGGATCTTGTTGGTCCCAGTCGATTAGTTGTGGGTACATAAGATGGATCCCATCGTCAGTGTTGGTGAAAGATGGGGAAGATGCGGAAAGTGTGCAAATTGATGCCTCAAGTGAAAAGGAAAAGTTGTCAATTTCAACTTTCATGTCTGATGCAATGGATGGTCCATACTCTAAGCCAGATGAATCGAATTCAAAATCATAATATGGGATAAAATCATCATGACTAGTGGTTGGCATTTCAAAGGTATGGATAGTGGGCTCAAGTAGGTTAGGTTCATGGGTGGTCTTAGGAATGGGGTGGGATAGTTCAAGTATAGCCAATGACACCTTGTGATCTTCGGGGTTCCAAGGAATGCGCACCCATTCTTTCTTAGAATGTCGGTCAATAGGATCAATGTTATATTTTTGGTTGAATCGTTCTTCAAAGGAAACTTGGCCAGGTTCTAGGAATAAATCATCAATGTCATAATCACTTATAGTTTTGTATGATCCCCATTCCCATTCGTTTGAGTCAGTTTTGGTAAGGGATTCTTCGCATGTCTCAACACTTTTTGTAGCCTTTACAACCTTACTTGAAAGTTCAAGGGTACTTTGATCATCAGTTCTGAATGTGTCAAACCCTAGCCCTATATTATTTGGTCTTGTAGTGATGGTAATTGGTTCCCTTCTTCCATTTCTGCTCTTTCCAAGACCACTTGTTCCATCAAACCCTAGGGATTTGCATATATAATAACCTTTGCCATAGAGATGTAATGGTAGTGGAGATATCTCTGTTGGGTCTTTGTAAATCCAGTTGTCTATGTCAATAATGACTTCATTACCCATGTTGCCCCACCGTGTAAAAATACTATTCGGTGGAACCTTGAAAGTTCTTTTATGCTCTACTGCAAAACATGGTCTACCATAGACCTTAGGTGGCTTCGGCATTGTGGTTATGTAGTAGGTTGTATTCAATTTGAACTCTCCACAGCCAAGGTCCTGGATCTAAATATCTTTACTTGGGATGGAAGCCGATGAAGATGGTGTGGTAGACACTAATGGAATGGATGAATCAATGTATTTGGATGAAGTGGAAGTGGAGGCCTCTTGATTGATAGGTACTTGATGCTCAGCGCTGGCTCGCAAATTTGTGTAGTATTGGAAAGGATCGGGATCTCCTGGGATATTAATCTCAGTACCATCAAAAGGGAATTTTAGGAATTGGTGGTATGTAGATGGAATGGCCTTTAAAGCATGAATCCAAGGTCGACCAAGTAAGATATTGTAGTGGATATCATGATCCAGGACCTGGCATGTCGTATCTATGATAACAGGTCCCACCCGGAGTGGAATTGTAATGATGCCTTTAAAAGCACATTCTTCATCATTGTAGGCCTTAATGACGATGCTCTTGCTAGCATCTACACATGCATTAGAGAAACCGAGAGCTATAACCAATTTTAGAGAGCAAATATTCAATCCTGCTCCGCCATCTACTAGGACTCGTCTAACCTTTTGGTTGTGGAAAAAAACTTCAATGTGGAGGGCATCATTGTGTGATGGTTTGGGTGAAGAATAGTTGCTATCTGAAAAGGTGATGTGATGGGGCAAATTTAGATATCCGACCATAGTCTCAAAGTGGTTGACATCAATATTGGTTGGGACGGACGAATCTTGTAAAACTTTGTCTAAGATAGCCTTATGCGTGGGTGAGATACGGAGCAACTCAAGGATGGATATTTGAGTGGGTGTCTTATTCAATTGCTCAATAAGGTTGAATTCCGGCTTAGGGGTTGACTATTTTGCAGATGGACCAAGTATGGTGATTTTTGGTTGACATGGAGAAGGACCTGGAATGGTGATCTTGCCTTTGCGGGTGGTGACATTGCATTTTGGGACTTTTTTAATGGTGATGGTATTAACATTCGTATCTTCATCAGTAGCATGAAGATTGTTAACATTGGGATAACCGTAGGTAAAACGGGTGGTATTGTAGGCTGGACAAATGTTGTTGGCTTGATTGTTCTTATATTGAGTACCAGATGAGGATGCTTTACCATGATCTTGCAGTGGGTTCTTGTGTATGGTATGATCCATATTAGATGTAAAAGATTGACCACCCAATTCAATGGTGTGGTGCTCTATGAGGTCTTGCACCAAATTTCGCAATTGACGACAAGAAGATGTTTTGTGCCCTTTGACACGGTGGAAATTACAAACTGCATTATCATCCCACCAGAATGGTTTGAATTGACTTGGATCATATGGTGTAGGGTCTTCCAATGTGATGACACCATTTTGAAGGAGTTTCTTTAAGACAGCCTCAATAGGTTCACCCAAAGGAGTGCATGTACACCTTTGGAATTGCGGGGGTTGATACAACTGCCTTTGATTAGTTTGGGTAAAATTATTTTGGATAGCATTTGCAGTTGGTGTTGGTGTAGTGACAGGTGCATTTTGATTTTGTACTCCTTTGACTATGAGCACATGACCTGTTGCATTTACAGTTTTGGCATCAACTACACCGTCGTTTGTGATATGCTTGTTCTTGACCCAGTATTTGTTTTTGTCATTTGAGCTACTTGGGTTATTATTGGTGGTGGTATTGATGATTTTGCCACCATATTTCAATTCGCCTTTGGAAATCAAGGCTTTTTCAAGTTGGACACCCTTTTTAACAAGGTCAACAAAAGTGGTGCAACAATGAACTTGTAATACATACCTTAGCGGTCCAAGGAGAGTTTGCACAAACATGGTTACTTTCTCCTTTTCAGGTATTTCTACTAGACATATGCTTGCTAAGGTTCTCCATCTTTGAAAAAAAGGAATGAAAGTCTCTCTTGCATCCTCTTGGGTAAGTCTGCATAAGGAGGCAATGTTAATGTCTATATCAATGTTTGTATGCATAGTTCTCCAAAAATTTGGTTGCCAATTCATCCCATGTTTTGATTCCCTTAGGCAAGAGTGAGAACCATTCTAGTGCATGACCTGAGAGACTTCTTGAAAAGAGTCTCATGAGATAGGTTTGTTCATAAGCAATGTCCATGCAACTAGTGGTGAAATCCCTTATGTGTTCGATTGGATTTGTTTTGACCTTGTATTTGGTATAATGAGGTACCACATATCCTTGAGGAAAGGGTGGCATATACAAGGTTGTGTCAAATGGATAAGGACACAAGTCATAGGACATGTAAGATTTTTTGTTGGATTGTTGCAAGGTTTCAACTTGTGTTTGAAGAGCAGCCAGTTTGAGTGTGAGCGACTCCACCATGGGGTTGTTGGTAGCATCACACATGTTGGTGATAGGGGTAGCATGAATCCCTTGTTGTTGTGATGAGATGTATTGATTCGAAATTGGTTGCTGGTGAGAAAATTGAGTATGTTGAGGAGGTCATTGTTGAAAGAAAATGTTTTGATGAGGCGGTTGTTGGAATTGAGTGTTATGAGGTGGTTGTTGAAATTGAGTGTTGTGAGGTGGTTGTTGAAATTGAGTGTTTTGATGAGGGATGTTTTGCTATGTATGGACTTGAGTAGCATATGTGGGAATTTGAGATCTTTCCATGTTGGATGGAATTTGTGGGAGTTGCTGATGTTGAGTCTATTGATGTCCAAATGGAGGAAAAGATTGGGTGCCTTGATTGCCTTGACCAAATGAGGTATTTGGGCCTTGATTGATGTTTTTCCCCAAAGGAATGTTGGTAGTAACCTGTGAATAAGGAGGTTGGGGTCCTTGGTTGTTAACTGTGCGTTTATATGTCCCAACAGGATTTGATGAGGTAGTTGCCATAGTATTTGAGGGACCCAATAATAGGTTTGCTGATGGACCCATGGTACTGAATGAAGTTCCAAAAAGATGTGAAGTAGTTGGCCCCATTATTGACCCAAATGTTTGTGAAGGGGTAGTGGTTGCTTGTTGGGGTATGGATTGAGATGTGGTGTTGACTTGAGTATATGGTCCTCCAATGATTGTTGTGTTGGTTGTGGTGGATGCATTAGTTGTGGTAGCAACATTGGTTGTGGTGGTAGCTTGACCAAGGGAGGTAGTATTGATGGTGTTGATGATGTTTTGTGAAGAGGTTCCCATGGACAAATTGTGTGATTGATTTGGAGATGTTGGTCTAATGGTGTTGATGTGAAATCCTTTTGGTAACCTAGCCCCTTGGTCAAGAAGCATGGCTAAATATCTGGATGGGTCATGTAAGACTAATTCATCCACAAAAGAGGCCACTTCTGGGTTTTGAGTAGCATCTTGTAAAAATTCGCCTTTTTGATCTTTGTGGATAAATTACTCAAAGATATTTTGCGGAATGGATGTCTCATTAGAAAAATTGATCCTTGAATCTTCCATGTCATTAGAAAGATCACTCATGTTGTTAGGGAAAGAATCCATGTTATCAGTGAAATTGGAAATATTGATGTCTTCACCAAAAATATCCATGAGTTTCCTCCTTCTTTGTAATCTAGTTTCAACCATAAAAAGTTTTGCTCAACTTTGGGATGATGATGGACCTAAAATGTGACACTATGCTTTTTGGGTTTTTGAGAATAAGGAATGCTCTGGAATGCAAATGAGATTTTTGAAAGGTTTGGTGGATGCAAAAAATGATATGATTCTAAAATGATATGCAAACTAAAATGGAGCCTAAGACACACTCACTATTGAGAAATCTAAGGAGATGACTACTTGACCAACAAAGTGCTCGCAATGTTTTAGGTTTGGAAAATCAATGGACCAAGGTAGGACTGTAAAGAGGACAAAGTGAAGTTTCCTCACTAGACTGTTGAGTGGGAAATAATTCACAAAATTTTTGACTAAGTGACTAAAGGTGATGGGGTCCAATGATAACCTACTTTTGAAGACAAAGTCGTGACAATAGATGGTAAGGAGTGTACTCCTAAAATCTGTAAAATGAGTGACTAAGGAGATGATAAACCTAATAATGCAACTAGCCAAATGCAATTGGAAACCTATGATGATTCTAAGAATGATGTGTAATGAGGGAAGTTGAGCAACTCAGTATCTGGTTTGACATAAACAAAAAGGATGGACTTGATGGAATTCTAGAAAAGACAAATTTTGACAGTGATCAAAATGTTTTCGGAAATCTAGGAAATGTGGCTCGACAGAGAAAATGTGGCTCAAAATAGTAGATGCGTTGCAGGAATTGATTGTGGCAATTTTTTCACAGATAGGAAAATGCGATTCAACAAAAAGCATGTAGTTTAACAGAGCAAATGCGGCTCAACAGAGCAGATGCAGCGCAACAAAGTAGATGCATTTTTGTATTTAGCAAATGCGGTTTGTAAAATCAAATGCGGCTTTTGAGTGCTCAAATGCAGTCCAAAAAACCAGTTGCGTTGCATGAATTGAATTCTGGAAAAAACCGAAATTTGTTTGGTCTATTTGCCGCTTTTTTTGTCCAAATTTGTTTGATTTGTAGCCTGTTTGAAGATTGTTTGAAAACAGAGAATCAAGCACATAGAACCTGAATTAATCAAATAGACTCACTCTTAGAAGTCAAAAGGTCATCGTTGCAATCACAACCCACATCTTAAAATCGTGTCGACTCACACAACCATGTCACCCCCTAGAGGGCGCCCGTGTTTTTGTCTTTTCCAGGTGCGTACTTAAAGTGATGGAAGTGGATACCGGATCCCTTGAGCAAACAATCTATGGCGATTAAATGGTGAGTGTCTTGGGGGTAGATTTTTCCCTCCCCTTGCACTGTGATTGAAACAATGTTTGGTTACTGACACGGCTGGCCTCTATACTAGGTTCTTAGTAAGTCTTTCCGTTCGGTGTGACAATAGATAAACTCCCTCGAGAGACCTCCCAACCTTTAGAACAAAGGCTTTGGGGATGGTTATCCTGTCTACTGCCTTCAAGTCGGATTTTCATACACAACTTGCTTTTGATTATAGTGGGTTGGAAACCTTGGCTTTAGGTGTTCCCACTTAGGTCGTTCCTGTAGGGTGAGTACTTTTTCCCACTACAGCAGGCCTGCTAAGGGTTGTAATAAAGCATGAAATGCATAAAGAAAGTGAGTAAGTCTGGCTTTTTGATCACCCAGTAAAGGGGAGAGCATATACCTATTACCCAATCAAGCACAGTAGACAAATGTTTAGTTTTAAACCCAAATGACAAATTTGTTACTCTAAGTGAAGATGTTGCTTCACAACAGTCATGGGGTTCATTTTAACCAAACAAAAAGATTATGTGGTGACTATCCTAGGATTGATAAATTGCCAATTAAGTGACTACGCTAGGGTTGATTAATTTTAAGTCCATCAAAATGAAAAACTGGTCGCGGATGCGTTGGATCCAGATTACAAATCAAAAATAGAAAATGAAATTTTACCAGTCGAATGCGGCACGCCCTGGCAGATGTGGCTCGGTAAGTCAGATGCGACTCGGCTCTATGGATGCATTGTTTGGGGAAGCATATACGGCTCGAAAGATCACTTGCGTTGTAGAAAATATTAGATGCATCGTTCAGAGAGCAGACTGCTGGATTCATTGATAGATGCAACATTTCGCGTTTTGAATGTGGCTCGGGTCTTCAAATGCGTCATTTTTCATCTTTCACATGTGGCTCGATAGGTCACTTGTGATGTTTGATCTGGAAGATGCACTTCGATTTTGCAGATGCGTCGTTTCGTAAACCTGCAACCTGCGAAAAAAATGTCAAAAAATCCGTACCGCGACTTGCAAAAAACGTGACGAAAAATCTGTACAAAGCTTGAAAAACATGTTAAGAAGTCAGGTTCACCAATGTGACAAAGGATAATTCTTCAAAGGTGTTTCCTTATTTAATTGAAATCTTGAAAAACCCTATGCGGTAATGGAGTGCAAAGGAATAGATGAACAATCTTGATAGATTGTCTTCATCCTAAATGACTAATCTCCATTACACCTTCTTAATTCACTGAAAAATGCATTTTGCCCTCAGATTATGATGAGAAAAACAATGAAATGACAAGCCCAAAGCAAATATTGAAGGATTTAATCTAAAATGTTATGAAATGCCACTAAAACAATTAGTAATGCATCTAAGATCTAACAATGTACTAAATGAAAATGAAATCTAAATATGCTATGATATGATGAGAGTGACAATGCAAGAGAAATGCTCCAAAATGACAAGATAGCCGGGGCAATTGACCAAGTAGCTAGGGGGCAATTGACAAAGTAGCTGGGGGGAAACAATGAGACCAAAATTGCTCTTTTACAGAAAAGTGCAATTTTCTGTGAACGGTCCAGATTTGAGAGTTACAGAATCAACGGTGTGACTCTTCACATGGCCGACCTTTGGAATTCCAAAAGGGAGTGGGTCATGTGTTAGTAAATAATTTAAATTATTTACTAAAAGAGAGAATTAATTGTGACAAAAGGGATCTTTTTAAATTAAATATAAGAATTTAATTTAAAGATTGGGAGAGTGGACCAAATTAAATAAATAGAATTTATTTAATTTAGGAGAGAAAAGGCTAATGAATAATCAGATAATTAAATAAAATTATTTAATTATAGTGGAAGGTGGATTAAATAAATAAGAATTTTTTTAAAATTTTAGGAAGGAGAAGACTTAATTAGTAACATATTTAAATAAATAAATAACATTATTTATATAATTATAAGAGGACTTTAGATACTTAGTGATGCATTAGATAAATAAATAAAATTTATTTATTTAATAATCAAGTAATTATGAATTATTTAATTAATAGTTGAAAGCGAGTCAAAAACATAATTAAAATGTTCCAACTAAAGTTAGAAGAAGAGCTTGCGGGCGCAAGTCATTTTCATGTGTCTACACCAACCACTGGGACACAGGTAAGAAGTTTTCATGGGTTAACTCAGTTTTATAGGAAGTTTATAAGAAAATTTAGTGGCATATGTGCACCAGTACTTGATACTATCAAAGGTGGCCTAAAGACTAAGTTCAAATGGACTCTTCAAGTAGAGAAGGGTTTTGAGAAATTGAAACAAGAAGTGGCAACTCGACCCATCCTTTTGTTACCTAGTTTTGATAAGTTATTCACTATGGAATGTGATGCTAGTGGAATTGCAATAGGAGGAGTATTAAGCCAAGAAGGCAAGCCTATAGATTTCTTTAGTGAAAATATCAATGAAGCTAAGAAGAAGTATTCTACCTATGACCTAGAACTATATGCTCTAGTACAGTCACTTACAAAATGGAGGCATTATCTCCTACCTAAAGAGTTTGTTGTGTTTACAGATAACTAGGCACTTAGCTACATCAACACACAAGAGAAGTTGACCAATAGACATCTAAAATGGATGGAGTACCTGCAAGCCTTCACTTTTACCATCAAGCACGAGAAGGGACAGTTTAACAAGGTGGCAAATGCACTAAGTAGGAGGTTGCTGACAGTGCAAGAGATTCAATTCAAGAGCATTGGAATAGAGAGTTTCAAGGATCTCTATGGATAAGATGAAGACTTCTCATAAGCATATAAGGTGTGCTCTGATTTTGAGAATCACTTTCATAGTCAATTCTCAAAATATACATTACAAAGTGGACTTTTGTTCAAGGGGAATCAGTTGTGTGTTCCCAAGGGTTCAATGAGAGAAAATCTCATCCAAGAGAAGCACAATGGTAGTCTTAGTGGTAATTTTGGTATCAACAAGACAATGGAACTAGTATAGAGGTTCTATTATTGTCCCAAGTTGCCAAGGGATGTCAGAAGTTATGTGGAATGGTGTGTAGTTTGTATAAAATCTAAGGGGGGAGCTAGTAATGCAGGTTTGTATCAACCTCTACCCATTCCCAATAGACCATGGGAGTGTGTTAGCATGGACTTTGCGGTAGAACTCCCTAAGACTAAGACAGGGTTTGATAGTGTCTATGTGGTGGTAGATAGGTTTAGCAAGATGAGTCACTTTGTTCCTTGCAAGACCACCCATGATGCTAGCTATATTGCTCACCTTTTCTTCAAAGAGATTGTGAGGATCCATGGATTTCCTTTGAGTATTGTCTTAGACAGGGATGTGAAGTTCATGAGTCTTTTTTGGAAGACTCTATGGAGCAGATTAGGTACCAACCTATCTTTTGGATCAGCTTACCATCCTCAGACCAATGGAAAAATTGAGGTGATTAATAGGGTGTTAGGTAACCTTCTAAGATGCCTTACCAAGGAGTATGGAAAGACATGGGACTTAGTCATCTCACAAGAAGAATATGCATATAATGACAGTGTGAACAGGACCACAGGGAAGAGTCCTTTTGAAATAGTATATGGTATGCACCCTAGAGGTGTGTGTGAGCTCAGGGATATAGGAGCTATGGAGGATAGGAGTGGCCATGCAGAGGATTTCTCTGAGACCATGAAGGAGATTTAGGAGTAGGTGAAGAAGATAGTCACCGAGGCTACTCAAAATTTGAAAACTAAGGTGGATATGTCTAGGAAATATATCCAATTTGCAGTAGGTGATTCTGTCATGGTCCGTCTCAACAAATCTAGGTTGCAGAAAGGAACATCAACTAAGTTGCAGATGAAGAGAGTGGGACCATGTAAGGTGTTAGAAAAATATGGAAAGAATGCCTACAAGGTGGAGGTACCTGCAGACTTAGGCATTTCACCAGTATTTAATGTAGCTGATTTGATCAGATATAAAGGACTAGTCACTGACATGGATCAGAATAGTATGGATGTCTTAAAGGACGTAACATAGAATTACCTCCTAGAGACAAGCTGCAAGTAGAGAGGATCTTGGAATCTAGAGTGAAGAAGTCTACAATGCATAGGGTGTACATGGAGCATCTCATCAAATGGAAGGACAAACTAGAGTCTGAGGCTACATGGGTGGAAGAAGCTCAGTTCCAGAAGTAGGGTATTGATGTATCTCTGCTCTCTCCCCACATTCCTTAGTGTCTGTATAGAGGGGGAGAATGGTGCAGGAGCACCCATAGGTTGCCTTGGAACTCTAAGCCATCTATGTTAGTTAATCATGTGTGAGCCTTAATGGCATTTTGGTTATGGTTAGATGAAGGTCATGTTGACCATTGAGTAGGTGAGATAGGGTTAGAGGTTAGGACTTGTATAAGGTGCAAATAAGCCCATGAAGTTGTAAGCCTTCTATTTGGCACAAATTTCAAGTTGATGTCCTCGTGATATCTTTGGATTCAACCTTGGGTTAGAAATGTGTTTTGGTCTTTAGGATAGTAATTGGGAAAGGTTGGATGAGTTTAGAAACTCATTTGCTCAGTTTACTAGAAATTGGAAAAAGTTGCAAAATGTGGCATTTTGCAACTTTGCCATAATGTAATTGAAATTACATGACCAAGGGGAGGGTATAAATATTTTTGGGAGATCTATTTATGGTTGTCCTCGACCTGAAAGCAAGGTTGAAAGTTTTTGTGATGAAAAGAAAGTTATGAATTGAAAGGAGATATATGTGTTTGGATGTGAATTTTCTTGTTTTTGGTGTTACAGTGATCTTTAATGGATTAGTTTCAGTACTGTAATTCATGCATAGGGTAGCATAATTACTCTTTGAATATTGTGTGGTAGTAGATAGTTTAGTTGTTTAGTTTCAAGCATTCTTGTAATTAGTTTGTGTTTTTCACCGTTGCTGGTCTGAACCAGACAGTTTGGAAAACATGGAGGGTTAGCTCACTTTCCCAGCATACAAGTGGTATTGCCCCTTGGGATTGGTGACTAGACTCCATGGATGTATACACTGTAGGAGCTAATGGTGAAGTATTATCCTAGGTGAGCTAGAGGAGAGTTCGGCTAGGAAAGATCATAGTGCAGAGCACTTGATTTGTAGAGGTGACATTTTCAAGAAAAAATTACAATTGGAGAAGGTAGGCATGGGTCTTACCTAGCTATGGTGAAGAGAAGGGAACTCTACCTATCCATTTGTAAGGGAAGGACTCAGCAAATTGTAGAAAGGTCAGGAAAGGCCTAAAACCCTGGTTTTTGCCCAATTTCAGCTAGGGTATGGTACGACTAGTTGAGGATGCAAGACCCTGAAAAACTTTGAGGGGTGGGAATGTGGACCAGGAATCCCAAGGAAAGATTGGGGTTTGTTGTGGAAGACTTTGAGATAAATCCCAATCTCTCAAGTAAGGAGACCTAATTAGGGCTAGTAGCCTATTAGGCCAATTTAGAGGGTTTGGTGGATCCTTAATACCCCAAATAGGATGGAATGCAATGTTTGGAAACACCTCCACACCTGTGTAAGTTCTTTTCAAGAATGGGAGGTAATTGACCTTTAAGGTAGCTTAAGGGTGAATGGCTAGGGTAATGAGATGGTATCAAGTTATGGATTGATAAGAAGAACTTGGTGATTGTGGGTTGGTAAGAGAACTAGGGGATCCTAGGAATAGAAGAGATCCTATAGGTTTCAAGGGGTGGGAAAAGATACCCTAGAGGTCTTTCAAGAAGTACATAGAGCATGAATCAATGAATGATTCACCCAACCTCCCTATAAGAAAGTATACCTGAACCATCAATTAAGTAGAACAAAATCTAGAAAACTCAGGTGTAGGAAAGAGAGAGATGGCCCCATAGGTCCTCTGACCCAAGGAGGGTTGAACAAAAATGTACCACAAATCTAGAGACATACTTGACGTGAAAAAAAGGATCTGTAGGGCCTTGAACCTATAAAGTTTAACAAAGAGATCCTACAAGATGAAAGTGCTTTATAGGTCCTCAGAATTGCGAAGGAGGTGCCCCTAGGTGCTCAATCTTAAATAAAGATAAATGTGAGAGGCTCTGCAAATTTTTATGCGGCCTTATAGGTACTCGGTCTTGTAAGGTCGATTGAAAAGAAACTTCACAGGCACACCTACAAAGCAACATGCTAGTCCACAGATTAAATATGTTAGATAACAAAAATCCATGTCAACAAACAGAAAGACAGAAAGTCATATAGACTATTTGCAATTGAAGGAAGAGCTTTCAAAGGGGTCCCTCAGGAACCCTTCAAAAGAAAATGGGTTCACTCAAGGGACGCTTTGTTTGAAAATAAATAAAAAATTTGAAAAGAGAATTTTTTTCCAACAATTCCATTATCAAGGAATTGAAAAGAAGGAATGCTCCCTCGCAAGGGTAAGTCCAAATTCTATCTTACAAATCTGTGATGAAATAAATATTCGTCTAGGGTTCCATATTGAAGAATGCAATTTTTTAAAAATATTTTTAAAAATTAGAGATTTTCAAGAAGGGATTCATTGGCCAATGAATATACCTTTTTTTAAAATTGAAGCAGTATGCTAGCCCCTCCTTAGGAAGGTGGATGTTAAACTAAGAGGTGCGTGACATCCTAAGGAGAGGAAAGCAAGAATGACAGTGATGTTGTGTCCTATAGAACATGACAATATGTAACCATGGTAATGTTGTCGCACATGCAAGGTACAACACATAAGAACCACAACATCACAAAGCAAGCAAAGAAGAGAGAAAGATAAAAGGAAAGGACATAATGAGAAATAGGTAGGGGGATCTGATATTTTAGGGTTATAGCTACACATAAATATAGATCTAGATATAATATAATGATATATATATGAACTATAATCAATCTCATACTATATCAGACCATGTGAAGAAAGGAATATATATTGGGTCAACATGGAAGGGAGGCCTAAATGCCCCCAACACTTTGCATCGTCCCCAATTGTCAAAAATCAAGGCATGACAAATAGAAGAATGACGTGACAAATAGAAGAAGTTTTACGACACAAAACACTCTTGTATCCAAGCATCTACAAGGGTGACAAGGATCATCTAGGAACATATAAAATAAGCACGGGGGAACACAACACACACACAATCTAATCTATAGATAATGAAGAGGCTCTCTCCTAGTCCTCATCAACCAATAGGCCATGATTTTCCTAATATAGATCATTGTAAGGAGAAGGAAAATGAGCCTACAATGGCAGGATAGCAAGAGGAACACCCTCCTCCTACGAAAATAGCCAAGGAAGAAGGTCCCCCGAGATCTTCTTCACTCAGTTCATGTGAGGTAAATATCAATGATTTTGCAAAAAATGTTGATAGAGTCAAGACATCATCTACTGAGTTGAACAAGCACTTTGTGGGAATTGCATGTGTCAACTGAGTGGGTGATGAGGGGGTGCTCGAGATTCATCATTGGCCTCACCGAAAGACTTGGATTTAGTGACGAACTTAAGAGATGTTGGGGTTTCCTTTGTCACTAAGACAACACAAGCCAAAGTGTTACTAGATTTTGAAGAAGGGGATCCCTTCTTTTGACATTCATTAGAAGCAAGTTTTTCCTCCATCTTGCACTTCATCAGGGTATGTGAGATCCCCACAAATGAAGTAGAAGGCAAGGAGGAAAAGGAGAAAATCATAGCAAACACAACTGAGGTTTTCAGCATGTCCATGAGTTTAGAGAAAGGTGGGATGTTCGAAAGGGACATCAAGAGGGGAGGCTCAGCCAAAGGAGTAATGAACACTTGCACCCTCCTAGGGTGAGGATCGTCTACGCTTGTAGGGGATCCAAAAGCATGATTAAGGAAAAGGGAACTAAAGAAAAATGGGAAAAAGAGGACAGAATAGAAAACACCAAGGCAGGAGTTGTTGGCTCCCCTTTCTTCTTCTGTATGGCAGCATGCTCAGTAGCCAAAGCCTTCCTCTAGTGCTTGCACTCATGCACAAGGTGGTTTCTATAGCTTTGAGAGCTATAGGTTGTAGCTTTGGAAGGAATGAAAGGCTCTTGTTTATCCATCAACATCTCCATCACAGTCATTTCCTATGGAGGGAGTGAATCCTAGACAAGAACATGAGGAAGAGATGGAGAAGTAGATACAACAATAGAGGGGGGATTAGAGTAGAGTGCCTCAGCAACAAGTTTCATCCCATTCACTACCTTATAAGTATGACCAATAGGAGGCTATAGAGGCCAAACATAGAGGTGGCTACATGGGGACCCTTCCTCATACCATACACAATGGGTTGAGGCACTGTGGGTAAGACATGAAGTTCAAGTGCTTGATGCTTTTCCTTTTTCCAAGCAAGCACCATTGGAATCCCCAATAGGCGCATAGGGGTGAAATTCATTGATTTTGCAGTAGGGTGAGAGGTAGAAGTAGGTGGAACTATAGAGGAAGAAGAGGAAGAAGGAGGGCCCTGAGCATGGGTAGGCTTCCCCTTCCCATTTTGGGAGGAGGAGGTAGCCTATTTTTGCACTACAAGGTAAGTCCTTTTAGGTTGCACCTTGCCACTGGTCTTATACTTAACGTAATTCTGATAAAGTTGGTCCATCCTTGGAAGAAGCAAACCGACCAGGGAGGGCCAAAAATGATCAAGTGAATATCCCCTATGGGATACTAATGGTTGATATCCAATTTCATGCAAGACATACACTACACCTTCATGGGAGAAGTTTAGACATTTATGAATTACAGAAGTGACTCCATTCATGTAAGATAGCCAAGGGATGCCTAGCTTCGCCCTAAACAAGTCAAATTCTAGAACAATGTCAAAGGTAGTATTCATAGCCCTAGGTCCTAATAGGACAAAAAGAGTTATAGAGCCATAAGGAGCAAGAGAGAGGCCAACATACGTACATATATTAGTTTTTGTCTTCTCATATTCCTCACTTTGTAAAGAATTCAATAAAAGAGTCTCTTCTATAATAACATGTTGGAAGTATGTCTTATATTGTCATTGATGTCACCATGTTGGTTCGGTACCCTATACCGGTGTGCACCCATCTGGTATTTGATCTGGTAATTATGATGTTTTGGTCGGCATATACTCTTCGGTAATCAGTATGATCTAAGGTTTTGAGAAAAGGATTATAATAGTTGGAAGCATGTATGTATGCATTCTCAGATGTTTGGGTGATGTGCTAGCATCAATTTTTGTAATTGCATTTTATAATTAGGTTAATCTTGGCCAACCTAATATTTAGTCTAATGGATTGTGAATTATATGTGAGACCTAGTCTTGGTCCCAACCGACATGATGTTTCATCACACGATCGAATTACTCTTGAATCCAACTTAACTAATGCATATAGGTATATATGCAAGTTTTCTAGAAGAAGAATGTGTGAGGTATTGTGGTGTGTGGTGTGAAGTGAGTGCAATGTGAATGTAAAGAAGAAAATAAGTATAAATGTGTGAATTGGAGATTAGTCTGTGAACGAATACTCTGAGCATATAAGGAACTGAATCTACACTTGTGGTGCAACTTTATCAGTTCAATCTTAACGGTTAGCCATTTTTGTTTACTCAATTCCTATAGGCAGTGAGCCTCCATTTTGGATAGAAAGTCCCTGTAAGTAGTGAGCTTTTGTATCTCGTAGTGAGCTGGTGTTTTTGATATAATTATATATATTGTGAGCTAATCCTCATCGTGGTTTTTCCCTAATTGGTATTTCCATGTAAAATCTAGTATTTCTCTGTTATGAGGTTTCACGTTGTGTTATTGCTCTTATCTATTCTATGATGTAAATAATTAATGGTGCATTATTTAATAATTTTTTGTGGATATTGATTCACCCCCCCCACTCTCAGTATACAGTTTATTCAACAATTGGTATCAGAGTTGTGTTTCCTCTTGAAAGTTCTAACAGCTTGAGGGAGATCCTGTAGATTGAACAATGGATAAAGAAGAGCTTCAGACTGCCCTTGAAGATCTTGACAAGGACAAAATTGAAAAAAAATATTTAAAGGAGAACCTTGATGAAGAAAATGAGTGTGTTCGAAAATTTAAAAAGCAATTAAAGAATTCAAAGAAAGATATAGGGAAGTGGGTGAAGAATTGAAGCTAGCAAATGATTAGAATACTGGACTGAAGTTGAAAATGGATGAAAAGATGAAAGTTAAAGAATACTTAAAAATAGTGATACAAATCAAGGCTGATGTTTTCTCTATGCTTGAATAGGAAGTGATGAATCTGAAAGTAGGGCTTGAAAAAGAAAAACTCTATGAAGATGACTTTAAGACAATCTCCACCAAGGTTGATGAGTTAATAGTTGGACATAAACCTTCTAAAGACAAAAGTGGCTTAGGTAATGAAGATGATGGAAAAATGAAGAATTCAAATATAGTGGATAATCAAAAGACTCGAGATAAAGGAAAGAAAAAAATAAACTCTGGAAGGAAACCACCTATCAAACAACCAAATGCACAAAGGTACTTATCATTCAAAGGTGTTTGTTTTTCATGTAACAATTTTGGACATAAGGCAATTGAGTGTAGGATTAGGTTGAATTAGTTTTCTAGTCCCTTCTCTGGAAAATGTTATACATGCAAAAAGATAGGAAATAAAGCTACTAAATGCATATCACAAGTAAGTATGGTTAGTATATTAATGATGAATAGATTTAATATAGGAAGGATAAATCAACCTTTTATGGCTATTGCCATACGTGTAATGTGTTTGGACATAAAGCTAATCAATGCAAAATAGGGATGAATGGAAATCAAACTATACAAAGAAACATTATGTGTAACCATTGCAATAAACTGTCACATATTTCAAATTTTGAAGTAAAAAGGGGAAGCAGTCTGCTCTGGTAAAAGGTGATGAATCCATGAAAAAGGCTAACAAGGAAGAGGTTAAGCAAGAATTGAGCAAAATATGAAAAAAGAAAGAAGAATTTGAGACTACTGATGTGTTTGTACCCTCATCTAGTGTAGACGAATCCTCTGGGAACTAGACTTACCATGGTCTTAGGGCGAGCTTTATCAAAAATATCAATAAAATCCCTAGAAGTGTGGTGTTTCAAGTGTTGGCATGTGGATATATTTTAAAGAATGACTAGACAAAGGTGTTGCAAAAGGAACCGGTAGAAAAGAAGCAAGCATGTTCCTTTGCAGAGTGAATTAGGGTTTCTTAGTCGAATGGAAGAAAAGTTTTGTCAGCTTTTTGCAATTAATGTGAGGGAAAAATGATGGAATATAAAGGAATTTTCTCAAATCATTTTGATCATCAATACATTTGAAGGATTTGCAGAATGATTTGGAACTCTCTCAAAGTTTTTTTGTGATTTGAAGACCCTCAAAGAGAACATTGTGGGAATTCAAAAGTAGGTGTCAGAAGTTTCCCTATCTCATGGCTGCAGAAGAAGGTAATATAAAATTTTTCTTGAATTTTAAGAGCTATAATGGAAATTTCTATCAAAGGATCGAGTAGGAATACCCCTTTGAAGTTGAAAGGAGTTGGTTTGGATGAATTCGATAATCAAAAAATAAAGAAAGTAGAATTAGGGTTGGAACCAAGCAAATTTTAGAGCTTGTAAACCCTAGGTTTTGATATATGGGGAGAATTCCCTTATTTTTCTAATAAAGAATTTATTTTTTTCCTCTTGAGAAAATTCAAAGATGATAGCATTATATTAGATAAATCCCATCTTATTTCGAAGGAAGCAATCGAAGGGGTTATTGGTCTATGCAACATTGGAGAACTTCCTAGATGAAAAACTATTAAATACAAGGAAGTAGAGGAAATGATGGGAGTTGACAAATATCCCTGTGTGTTGTTGATAGATACTATTACAGATTCTTCGATTGGGCATTGTTTCATATGGCATTTCATACAAAATTTATTTTAGAAATAGAGAAAGCTCTACTTTGGCCATAGCAGTATATTTGGCACATAAAATGGTTAAAGAGAACATACAATTTGATATGTGTAAGCTAATTCTTGAGAATCTAATCGAGAACATACAATTGTCACTGAAATAAAGATATTTATTTCATTTTGGATTGTTTCTTACATGCTTGGTTCTTTATTTTCTGAAATCACTATTGGGAAAGAAAGATGTTGAGTGGGAATCTAGGATTCCCATTGCACAACAAATTTGTAGACATTTGGAAAGTCTTGAGGATAAAACAAGTGCATGCAAGAACTTTTTCTTATCCTTACAGAATGTAATGAGCTCCAATGAAACTATGTTGAGTCGATTTCAGGAAGGTTCTTCCTTCAGAATGAAAGAATTGGAAGTTGTTAGTGATTCCCCTCTAGAATCGAAGAAAAGAAAAGTTGTAGCTGAAGATGTTGTTATTATTACTAAAGAATTGGAAGAAGAAGAAGAATCTTTGTTTGGATTCGAATCTTCTGATCTAGATGACATCAAGTCTATGTTGATTAAATGAAAAAAGAAGAAAATTAGTGAATTTTGGAGTATGGCCTCTCCCATTGACAAGCTTAAAGTTGATGATGCTCTAATTGAGTATTTGTTTAGTAAAATTATTGATGTGTCTACCATTTATGATTCCTTGCCTGTGAATTTAGTTGAAGTAATTGAAGAAATAATATTACTTGAAGGTCTAGAAGGATGTAAGTTGGAAACTCTGGTTTAAAAGAGATGTACTAAAGTAAAGAAAATGTTATTCAAATTGATTGTGGAGTCAAAGAAGTGCATTAAAAAAATGACTAATATTTACAAATATTGCCTTTGGTGGCCTGCTGCAGTTGATAATTTTAAAAGTAGGATTGAAGCAATAGAATTTGAAGTGAACAGTATTGGGAATAACTTTGACATATTTGAGGAAAAATTTGGGAAGAAAAGGCTAAGAATTGGTGAGTTTCAAGCTGAAATGATCATTGTGCAAAGAAAAAGGGATGATGTGGTGAAGACCTTATGGCTCCTTAAGGATATTTTTGAGGTCTGGCTAGACCATCTTGCTGGAATACTCTCTGATGCAAAAGACTATGAGAAACAATGTTCATCCACAGATTGGTCATCCTCCACACTATTAGTTGTGTTGGAAAGTGTGTCTACAAGAATGGATTCTGCAGTTTTGGAGTGGAAGAAATTGCATCCCATTATTAAAGAAAGGTAAAAAAAGGTATTTGAGGTGAAAAGAGTTTTTCTAGTTTGAGGAAATGGATGTTTGAAAATTTTGAAGCTTTTGAAATTTTGAATGTCACCATGTTGATACTTTTTTTTTTTAACCCTTTTCCATTGATGTAAAAGGGGGAGAGATGAATTTTTTGGGAGAGATATGGAATGAGAAATCTTTTGAATTTTTGCACATGTTTCTATCAATGCCAAAGGGGGAAATTGTTAGAATTATGTCTTATATTGTTGTTTATGTCACCATGTTAGTCTGGTACCCTGTACTAGTGTGCACCCATCCAGTATTTGATCCAGTAATTTTGTTGTTTTTGGTCCACATATGCTCTCTAATAATCAGTATGATCTAAGGTTTTGAGAATAGGCTTATAGTAGTTGGAAGCATGTATGTATGTATTCTCATATGTTTGGGTGATGTGCTTGCATCCATTTTTGTAATTGAATTTCGATATTAAGTTAATCTTGGCCAACCTAATACTCAATATAATGGATTGTGAATTATATGTGAGACCTAGTCTTGGTCCCAACTGACATGATGTTGCATAACATGGTTTAATTACTCTTGAATCTGATCTAACTAATGCATATGATTATATATGCAAGTTTTCTAGAAGAAGAATGTGTGAGGTGTTGTGGTGTGAAGTGAGTGCAATGCGAATGTGAAGAAGAGAAGAAGTATAAGTGTACAAATTGGAGATTAGTCTACGAGAAAATACTCTGAGCATATAAGGAACTGAATCTACACTTATGGTTTGACTTTATCAGTTCCATCTTGGCGATAAGCCATTTTTGTTTACTCAATTTTTGTAGGCAATGAACCTCCATTTTGAACAGCCAGTCCCTGTAAGCAGTCGAATTTTGTATCTAGAAGTGAGCCAATTTTTTTGATATAACTATATATATTGTGAGTTAATCCTCACCATGTTTTTTTCCCTCATTGGGTTTTCCATGTAAAATCTAGTGTTTCTGTGTTATGAGGTTTCATTCTATGTTATTTCTCTTAAGCATTATGTGATGTAAAGAATTAATGGTACATTGTTCAATAAGTTTTTATGGATATTGATTCACCCCCCTCTCAATATCCGGTTTATTCAACATAACATTCACTCAACTCGTGGGGTCCACAAGGACTCTTGTCACAATGTTTCCATTGATGCGAGTAGGAATATATAGAGGAGAAGCTTTTTTATTCATAGGTAGATCTTGGGATGTGAAAGTTACATCTAGTGAACTAGTCAAAGGTTGAGGGGGAGGAATAGGATTAAATGAGACCACATTTATGTATACAAAGGGGATTCATCGATAGGACCAAGAATGGAAGGCTTAATAATCAAATTATCAGAATATGATGAAAATGGATCCGTGTAGATCTGTAATTCACTATTCACCTTAGCCACAAACTTTTTTGCATTCTTCTTTTTACCATTGAGACGGATGGTACCATTGTCAATGTGATCTTGTATCTCATGATGCAGGTGCATACAATGTTCAATATCATTTACATGGGCACGATGGTATTGGAAAACCACATTTCTATCATAACAGTCAAGATAAGGTTCTCTGAGAGGTCGAGGATCTTCCAATGTTATAAATGTATTGTAAAATAGAAGAATAAGATTTAGATAATTTATTGAACTGTATATTGCATTTGAGGCCTCTATCATTAGATGTGATGTCTACATTTGCAATAGATTTTCCTTTTCTTGAAATATTCACCAAACCTCTTCCCAAAGAGAAATTTGAATACTTGAGGTAGAAGTTTGGAGTGGTTTCTCCTACCTCACATCACTAAATCATTAGTGATTGGTCTTGAGTCCAGGGGGAGCATTACAAGAAGATTTACTCATCCTTGGAAGTGAAGGAGAGGTCAAGTTAGGTGTGATCGGTTTTACAAATTTTTAATGACTTGATGGTTGCATATTATTGGATACATTCTTTCTCTTTGTATGGCATGTCAAAGGGGGAGAATGTTAGTAGCAATAAAGTGTCTAGATAATGTCACTTTTCCATTGATGTCAAAGGGGGAGAATGTCAATAGTAGTAAGGTGTTTAGATAATGTCCCTTTTCCATCAATCTCAAAGGGGGAGAGAACATTCAAATGCTCTAACAGATGAGCAGGAGGAGAATAGTTGTAAATGGTCGCTATTTTTCCAAAAAGGGGAGTGTTGTTTGGCGTTTATGCATGGAAACAACTCAGATAGAATAAAAGTTATCCTATCTCTCTTGAAAGGTTGATCTCTATGAACAAAGAGATAACCCCAAGGTCTCTCAGGTGCTAGGTCATGACAATGCAGTAGAACAAACTCAGTGATAAATGTGAAAATGTTGGTAATCACAAGGGGTCTTACGAACAAATGTTGGAAGCTCTAAACTCATCAGATTTGGAGATATGGTGATGCTTAAATTTCTAGTTCTAACCAAATGATAAAAGAAACAACAAAAGGTGAGGGTTTCAGAAGTTCTAATGTTAACACTACTTCTAAGATTAACCATGCAAATGATGAAATACTTGGAATGGACCAATCCCTTTAAACTAATTTCTATTCAACCTAGGCTATACCTAAAATCTTATAGAAAATGTTGTAATCTTCTAAGGTGTTAAAGATTTTCAAACTGTGGGCATTCATTCAATAAATCTAGATGAATATCTATAGGTGAACTAAGCACATGAGTATCAGGTATAGTTTGACCTTGCACAACATTCCCATAATCAAGAAGTTTCCCAAAGTATGAACTAGGGATTGCTATAACACTCCAGGCATTAAATCACAAGCATTAATAATTAAATCTAAGGTATATTAAAACATTTCCAAGCGATTTAAGAGATAAAATAGGGACCATGCAAGATTATTCAATCCAAAGAAGGCACCAGTCATAGCACAATGTCTGCACTTTGTATTTAATCATCATATTAGCAACAATTTTGGTCTATTACAACACTTGCTTGAAATGTAAAACTAGCTTATAATCTTCTAACATGTTATTCTACTGCTAAACCTACTGTCTAAATTGAGTGGTAATCAACTCAACCAGCTGGAGAACTAGTTGGAGAACTGATCAAAGAACCCTTACAAATGAGGCCAAAGGCCATACTTATAGAAAACATGCCCACGTGAATCAGAGCTAGGGTTACAAAGAGGCTCAACCACCAACCAAATCGGCCCCGACAACTAGCAATAACTCATCGCGCAACATTGAATGCATCAGGCGCCGCCCCTCAGATCAATCCTAGACTGACAAAGGTCATGGTACATTCCCTCAAGCCATGCCCACCATCAATGCTCCACCCACACAAACAACAACGTGTGTGAAACACCAGCAAGAACACGAGTCGTCGATCAGATCCAAGTTGGGAAAACAAATGGCTCAGATCAAATAAAACCAGGTTGAGTCCTCCATGTCACGTATGCCCGCCATTAATGGCCACCAAAAAAATCAACCTTGGATGCAGGGATGGGTTTCATTTGACAGGAACAACAAAGTTCACTCAACTGCACCTGTAGATCTTGCCAAATCTTCAAAGTACACCCTTTCTTCCATCGTCCCCAACAACAACCCCCAACTCGATCCAATCTACATTCAACTGGGCCACCATTAATTCCCAATACATAATCAAAATACAAGTCAATCCATTAGAGTTCCTAAGGCAAGAGAATCACACACAAACCCAAGCGGAAGTAGAGCCAAGAGAAAAAAGAGAACAAAGACACAAAATAGGCAGAAGCAGAGACAAAATAGGAACAGGAAAGGAGAACAAGTAGAGGTGGAGATGGAACAGGAATAGGAATGAAGAATACGAACGGAGAACAAGCGGGAAGCGGAGCCAGAACGAGAGCTGAACAACAAACTTTTTCAAAGTTTAGAGATAGGTCCCATCCCAGTTCCGGTCCCGGTGAAAGAAAGGAAGACCGAAGCGGACCCAAGGGAAAGAAACCAACCCGAAGACTGAACACAGTGAAAGAACAAAGACACGTGAAGTAGAGCCGAAATGGGAATAGAAACCAAACCGTGAACTTTGTCAAAGTTCAGAGTTAGTCGCATCCCAATTTTTCCTCCGATGATGAAGATAAAAATGAACCAAGGAAAAAACCAAGGGAAGAAAACCAACCCAAAGGCCGAAGACTAAAAAAACACCAGAAAAAACAAGAATGTGGGAGGTGGAGCCGGAACGGGAATGGGAATTGAACTGTGAACTTTGGGAAAGTTCAGAGTTAAGTTCCATCCTAGTTTTTCCTTAGGAAAATGAAAGAAAACCTAAGGGAGTAAAGAAACCCTTAGGACAAAGACAAAAAAAATGATGAAGAAAGCAAGAAAGTGGGGAGCGGAGCCTGAACGGGAACGAGAACTGAACCACAAACTTTTTGAAAGTTCAGAGTTAAGTTCCATCCTAGTTTCACCTCTGGCAGAACAAAAGAAACAAGGAAAACAAAGGAAAACCTAAGGGAGGAAAGCAACCCTTAGGACCCAAACAAAAACACCAAGGGAAAATAGAAGGCAAAAGGAAACCACCCAAGAGAGGACATCTGCGAGACTCCAAAAACCACCAGGAACTCAACACAAAGGAACCCATAGCCAAGGCAAGCACCAAAGACCAGAACCCCAAGATTTTCAAAGATAAGCACAAAAGAGGGGCAAGCCACAAAAAAGGACAAAAAAGGGCAGGCCAAGAGAGGGTCCCTACTTTCAATGGGGCATGTGTGCAAAATTGCACAATAGGGAGATATGTCAAAGGGGAAGTTGTGATTGTAAATAGTAGTGTGCCTAAGAGAGAGAATGGATATTGTGCAGAATGGTCAGTAATAATGAATAAGCATTCAATTGGTATAATTGGTATAAAGAATTTACTTTTTCCATCAATGAAAAATGTGGAGATCATTGGAAATTAAATTGTCATTGATGTGAGAAGGAGATCTGAGTAATACAAATGAGGATTTTTTTATTGAGGAAAAAATGGATTCATAATGATGCCAAGAAGAGAGATTCATTAGCCTTATGGTGTCATTACAACAAGCCTTGAAGAGTTGCAAAAATTTGGGCATCAAGCCTCAAGCTTACCTTATATCATCTGCTTGAGAAGGAAGGAGTTAGTCATTTTGAGCTAAGTTTGATTGAGCCTCAAGGTTAAGACTTAGGTCTTACCTTTCGAGCATGAGAGATACACTTATGTGGAAAACCTAAACCCCAACAGTTGAAATGGTTTTGGTGTTCATTAGTTGGTGTTGAGGTTTAAGACTTAAAATCAAGCAAAGGAAGGGGTATGATGGAACCCTAAAGCCTGACACCTGAAGATGTAATTCAACCAACACTTGTAAAAGATAGTGTCTGGGCAATACGGATCAGAAGGATTCTTTAATGCTTACATTAGAGATGGTAAGTGGTAAGTAATAAGAGCAAACCCCAACTTCCAATAGGATAATGCTAGTTTGGCATGTTGGTTTATGAATGGTGTGGAGATGGTAAATGGTAAAGGGTAAGGTGAATGGTCAAAACTTGACAGGTGTAAGGAGCATCAAACATTAGTGTTCAAGCTTACTTCTTAAGCTCTTCAATGTGCTTCAAGTATGAGGTAAGGGGGATTAGAAATTGCATAAGGAAAGGAAATGAAAGATCACAAAAATGAAGAAATAATCCCACCATTTTGTAGAATGCTTGTATTTACCAGTGTTGATCGACGTTGATACACAGGGAGACGAAAAGTGGCAAAAATCAATTGGTTCACCTGATTCACATCATTGTTGTGAATCATTAAATATCTACAACCTTTATTTAAAACGATTAAAACAATGGTCATGTTTTACATGCTATGGTGGTTGAGTGATGGTTGACAGATTATGCTATGATATTAGAGATCAATGGGCAGAATTTGAAGATTTGATTTTGACAACTACAGGGCAACTAAATGGTGGAACCCCAAGTTTAGACGAATGTAATTAAAGGAAAAAAAAAGAGTTAACTTCTCTAGCCACTCTATTGTTGATGATTGGAATGAATGGAAAACCTCCATTAATGAAAAAACAACTAAGAATCTAGAAGAGATTGATTATGCAGGAAAAGGCATTAAATGCAAATAAAATCATAGATTTGATTGACACCAAAAATAGAAAATTCATTGATTCGGGTCGATGGTGTTTGGATCAAGGTGGAGATAGCTTGTCAATAAAGAAAAGATGTGTGAAGTCAATTAAAACATTAGTTATTTAATAGTGTGTCATGTATGCATATGTCGTGAGAAGAAGACCTAGATTGTAGCACAAAAAATATCATCTTGGATATGCATTGAGTTGCAAACATGTGTGAGATACAATATAGAAGTGGTAAAGAGAAGCATAGTAGAGAAATGAATTACTGAGTAGATAGTATAAAAATATTAGTTACAAAATAGGTTTGGAACATTGAACTAGATTCATTTTTGAATCATTTGTAATCAAGAGTTTTTGCTCCATATTGTTATTGTAATTTTGATCGGTTGGTGCCATCAGAAAACTGGGTTGGTGCTCAGTCAAGGAGTGCGCTCTTCCTTAGATTTGGTGCTCCTAAATCAGGGGATTGGTGTCTCCTTAGGGTTGGTTCCCTTATAATTTGTAACTAGTGAGGTTTTATTGTGAGGTTGGATTAGGAAAATAGATCCTAGTAGCTATTCTCATCATGGTTTTCCCATATTGGTTTTTCCACCTATATCTAGTGTTATGTGCATTTGTGTGTTTACATGATCTGTGCATGCTTATTTAATCTTCTTTAAGAGGTGTTAAAAGTTAAATTTTATTGGTCTACTAATTCTCCCCCCTCTTATTAGATATATGTGTTCCAACATTTTTTAGTATACCTAAATTTATTGGAAGCAGTGAGATAAAGATTGTAGATGGTCGAGAGTTGTAGTGGTGGATCTTTCTATTGCTCAAATATGGGTTTATCTTTGTAACATTATTCTTCTTTCTTCTATTTGATCTAGTAGTGACCCCTTCTTTATTTTGTGTAGTGAGCCTATTGTATTCGGTGTTTCTATTCATTTATATTGTGAGCTAATCCTCACCATGGTTTTTCCCTTCTTGGGTTTTCCATGTAAATCAGGTGTTCTATTGTGCATGGTGTTTGATGTGTTGTTTCATTTGTTTACATTCATGCTAAATAAATTTAAGGGTTTAAGAGATAAATAAGGATACGAATGTAGATGAGGGTTTAATTATTTTAATGTACAACTAATTCACCCCCCGCTCTTAGTTTTCATATGAATCTTATACGGTTTTGAATGCACCAATGAACAAAGTGTCTTCAAACTTCCTTTGATCCTCTGCAATCTAAAAACTACACATTGATAAAGAGGGGAAATGTTGTGCCATATAGGGGCTTGCGTCAGTCAAACCTTGGGTAAGTGTTCCCATGTTCCACAAAGGCAATGGCAATAATAAAATAATAATAGAAAGGAAAGGAAATGATGAATGAAAAAAATACTGCAACTTGTTGATGGTGTTTTCCTCACAGCAACAACTCAGACAAAATATGATATCCTATCTCTCTTGAAAGGTAGATCTCTATGGGAAAAAGAGATAACCCCAAGATCTCTAATGTCAGGTCTTGAAAATGCAAAAAAAAAAACTGAGAGATAATGTGAAAATGTTGGTAATCACAAAGGGACCTTACTACAAGCAAACACTGGACTCGAATCCAGCAATAAGTTGATACTTCAAACCCTAAATTGAACAAAGATAATAAAGAAATAACAAAAGACAAAAGGTTTCAGAGATATCTCTAAGACTAATTCTAACCCTAAGATTGACAATGCAAAAGATAAGATGCTCAAAATGGACCGATCTCTCATAAACTACTTTTTGTTCGACCTAGATAAATCTGCAATCTTCTAAGGTGTTAAATATTTTCAAATCATGGATATTCATTCAAGACAACCCTATTGCAATTGAAATCAACAAACATTCATAATTAAACTAAGCACAATTTAAGTCCAGGATAACTTTGCAAAGCAGCTAACAATCAGCTAACTACAAAAAGTATGGACTGGAGATTGCTACAAACATTACAAACATGAAACCCTAAGCATCACCAAACCATCTAACATTAAATTTAAGCAATTTTAAAGATAGAACAACAAGAACCATTCTAGTTAAAACTCAACACAAGACAAATACCAAATCACAAAACCCTTTCTTATATTAATTCATGCATAGTGGCAACAATTCCAGTCTCCTATTACAACACTTGCTTGAAGATAAACCCTAATTCGCTCAAATATGAAATCTTCTAACTTTTCTGCTATTTTATTCGATATGCTACTCTATCTTCTATATTACAAATGAGGCATCATGCCCAATTTATAGAGAATCCCCCCCACATAGGTTGGCCCAAAAAATATTTGAATACAACATGAAATGTGCAATTTGCACCAATTTCATCCAAGTTGGCCAGGGGTCTCAAAAATTTGATCCAATGCATGTGGATAATGGGAAGCACAAACATTGATGTAGCCCTATATAACTACTTCCCATCCTTATCTTTGGCATGCTCCACTTCACCATGCACTTCCAGCAATACTCTATCCAATTCAGCAATAGGTGGCATATGAAAAACCCTAACTTTTCTTTCAAGAGACTTGATGTCATCTCTTGCTTGTCTGACTGTACCATCCCAATTAGCCCTATTTGTTAGATACTTGTCAATAACTACAATATAGGTTACATCATCATCTAGCTAATGTTCAGTGACTAGACCTTCACTCACTAGAGAGTAGACATCTCTCCACCATTTCTTGAGTTATTTGAAATTGAGATGCCTTGGAGCGAACTTCTTTCTACCTGTCATAATTTAAAAGAATGAGATGCACTTGTCATAAATGCCAGTCAAGGTGTCTTCAATCTGCTTCCCTCAGTTATGTATCTTCTTCAAGGCCCTTTGCCTCATTTGCAAGATCTCAAACCATTCCCAAGGCTCAGAAACCCTTGAGAAAGGAAGAATCTCACTCTTTACCAGCTGATCTTCAGTGTATTCCATAATGGTCTTTATTTTCTGCAACAGGAGATCAATGTCCTCCTTGTCCTGGGCTAGCATA
Organism: Sequoiadendron giganteum; assembly: GCA_007115665.2. NCBI lineage: Eukaryota > Viridiplantae > Streptophyta > Pinopsida > Cupressales > Cupressaceae > Sequoiadendron > Sequoiadendron giganteum. The sequence continues at coordinate 214,437,332 of CM021100.1, forward strand.
GTCTTTAGCCATTCCACTAACCTCATGATATCCCTTGTAGTCAACAAGATATCCTTGATGGAACCATCTCCTTTGGTTTGAACACCCTGCAACAAACCAACTGGGGCATATGTAGTACCTTTCATCTTTTCAAGCTCAGAGATTGTTTCTTGAGGCAAGAAACCTATAGTAGAAGAGGAAGAGCTAATGGATTGCAAGGGTTTCATCAACACCTACAAGTACCTCTTCAATTTCTCATTCTCCTTCTCCAGCTCATACTCCTAAATATCTTGTTCCATTGATGAATTCCCTAGATCAACGGTCTACACATGATACTCTTTTGCAGTCACCCCATCTCTATCTTTTTCAAGAAAAAGAGTAGCAACATGGATCACTCTGTTGCCAAATCCATCCCTTTCAGTCCTGGAGATTACCCTAGCCTTCTTCTTTTTTTTACCTTTCCCAATGTTAGCCATTAGGTCATCCCAATTGGGAGGAGTGTCCTCCACTATTCCTAGTTTAATCTTCAAATCTCTACCCAGCCAACCCGGAACAGTGGATTCAGTCTACAGTTTATCTTGTTTATAATCTTCCTGTTGGGCACTAGGTGCATCTTTCTCAATGCTTGGCACATTACAGATTTCCCAAGTCAGATCCCCTTTCTCTTGAGATTGTTCCTCCCCTTTGTCTTGTGCTAGTGAATGAATCTTAACTAGTATCTCCTTCTTTTGAGGGGATTTATCCTTGTGTACCTTTGTAGGTGAATCTGCATAGGCTACCAAGGGATACTGGATCACTTTATCAATTTCTACCTCTACATTGTAGAGGTCTCCTTCCTAGAATTATTCTTCACCCAAATCCTTAGGATCTTCATCCTTCCTTGGCTCCTCTGGCATGCTACCTGTATCTTGAGGAAGGGGTATGTTCTCTTGTTCAATGATAGGAGCAGTCATTGGAATATCTCCTTTTGTTGTAGCATCCTTTTAGGAAGGAGTCCTTGACCTCCTCATGTAGACCTGTGTCTTCTCCCCTGAACTTTCTGCCTCTACCATAAGTGGCTCAACTTCCTTTTCTACCTTGGAAGTTTCCTTTTCCTTCTATGACATTTTCACAAGTCTTCCTCTCTTGAGCAAAGTCCACTTCTTCCTTTTCCTCTTTATCTTTCTCAACCCCTCTCTTTGAAACATGCCTTCTCTTCTTAGCAATGGGCTTCCTTTGTTTACCTATATCTACTACCTCCTCATCTTGAACATACCTAACCTTGATATTGAAGGGAGAACCCACCTTGGTCTTTCCTTTGGGATCCTTCTCATGTGATTCCTCAAAAGAAGAATGAGACTCCAAGTCTCCCATTAAATCATAGCTGCAGTGGACACCTTCACTTTCTAACTCAAGAATTTTGTGTTTAAGCCACATTTTGGTATACTTAATCACTAGAGTCATGCTCCCCTCCAACTCTATCTTCTCTCCTTCCAACCAATCAATCTCTCCAACTGGTTTGTCCCTCATAGCCTTAAAGATGTGACCCTGAATCCGATATCCATCTTCTTTGACTTGGTCAAGAATGACCTTTATGTTATATAACCTCACTAGGTCCACTAGCAGCCTGGAGAATTTATTCTTTCTTACATCAAATGCATCACCAAGGTTGGCCCAATAGTCCTCAATGTTGTCCTTGTGGCTATAATCTTTGTTGGCTTTCTTTTGTGCCTCCCTTGTGATATCAAACCTTGTCCTCTTGGAATGGAAGGAGAGACCAAAATTACTCATCTCCTCCTCAAAAGCATGACCTGACTAGATGGAATGGTAGACCTCATTTGTGCCAATCTTCAATGGGAACTCATTCCCAAACCCTATTTTATGTTTTTCTCCCTTCATAATCACATTGTAGTCAAAAATTTGCCTTGTGACTTCCAATAGTATGATGTGGTCAGTTGGGTACCTTGGGAGTCTATAAGGAGCCCTTTGACAACCATCAATCCTTATGTAGGAGAAAGTAGGGAATTGAATAAACCATGGCCCATACCTCCTAATCAACTCCTTGGCTTTGTCTGAAATCCTAAGATGCTTTTCACCCTGCAGCAACTTGGTAATATACATGGTGAATGCATGATTCACCCTTCTATAGCTTCCTCCTCCCAGGTGCAGATGTGGATACACCTCATAGATTGAATCCTATCCAAATATACCTCTAGTACTCAACCCCTTGTATGGGTGAAATTGTGAAAGTGCATACACCAAGTAAGATGTCATGGTGAAGATCTTGGACTGCAAGAAATTGCATATCTAGTCATGGATCACTGCACTTATAGCATCTACCCAGTGGTAGTCTATACATCACTCCATCTGAGCAATAACATTAAACATCCAACTTTTGAATACCCCTACATTCTTCAACCCTACCAACCTACCGAGGAGAGTGATGGCATCATAGTATCGAGAGAGTGGTAGCTTGGAGAAATGAGACTTGGGATTCTCCAACCAAGAATTAATTACCTGTTGGGACTTAACCACATTTTCTTCGTAGTATTTCTTGGCCGCATCCATATCGAAGGCCACCACATGTGACCTATCAAGCATATCAAAAGTTTGAGCAATGAACACAGGGTCAAATTTTGCAACAACTCTTACTTGAGGACCAATTATTATTTGTGTTCCCCTATCATAATTCTTGGCACATTCAAGTACCAATTCATAGCATTGTACTATAGTGGGAAATCCAACCACATGTGCTAACCCAAATTCCAATATTCTTTTAGCCAACAAAGGGAGGTTTGTTGTTACCATCCTTGCCTTGAATTACTCGTAGTCCCACATTCCCGCATTGGTATCAGTAATCCCTGACCAGATGGAAGTCATCTTGCTCTCAGGAATCGTATTCTTTATGTCCATCTTTACTCTCTCTACCTCGGTGATAGTGGAACCTTCAACATTTGGATCCATTGCCTTACCTTACCCAACAATAGCTTTTCCTGACCCTAAGTACAAGCAAGTAAAGACAAAAAAATAAGATCCAAGATAAATAATAAGTGTTAGAAATAAACTATCCCACCTTCGGGATTTAACCTTCCTCGTGGAATCCAGACTAGATAGGAATTTTGAGGAAATCCGGCCCAGGTGGAATCCAGTGAAATAGACATACAATCATCCATATAATCATTTCAATCAATCATTTTAACTGAAGAATTATTAGCTACAACTTAGCATAAGTCCATTTGATTATTTAGAACACACAATCACTAAGAAAATCTTCATATTACCATGATATTCTTCATTCCCACAAAACCTCAAAAAAATCGTCTTGAATGGACATCTCCGAGAATGACAATAGTTTCAAGAATCTGGGAAAATGAAGGAAGTGCAGACATTCAGGAAAATCTCGAGGGGGCAAACTCTAGCAAAGTTAATACAATTTTACCTTTAAAGCACAATTTTGGGAGAATGACCAAGCGACAAACATTGGGGAAATCCATGTCAAAAATCAACTATCCCAGCTTTAGGATTTAACCTTCCTCGCGAAATCCAGACTAGACAAGATTTTCAAGGAAAATTTGTCCTAGGTAGAATCCAATGAAACAAGCTTACAATCATCCATATAATCATTTCAATCAATCATTTTAACTCAAGAATGATTAGGTACAACTTAGCATAAGTCCATTTGATCATTTTGAACACACAATCACTAAGAAAATCTTCATATAACCATCATATTCTTCATTCCCACAAAACCTCAGAAAAATTTGTCTTGAATAGACATCTCTGAGAATGACAACAGTTTCAACAATCCGGGAAAATGAAGGAAGTACAGACATTTGGGAAAATCCCAAGGGAGCAGACTCTGGAAAAGTTAATAAAATTTTACTTTTAAAGCACAATTTCAAGAGAATGACCAAGTGACAGACACCGGGAAAATCCAGAGGAAGCGGAAATTCGCGACACAAGTAAAAGTCTAGATTAAAGGCGAATTATGAAAAACAAAGAGAAAATGGGAGAACTCAGGGAATTCCGGCAAAGACGGAATTCTGTAAAGACACCAAAAACCTGAATAGATCAAATGATCATGGACTACGAACCTAGATCTCGACAACTACTTGACCTAAACCTCCAATTGGATCAAACTTTAACTCAAAAATACCTCTTAGCGAACTAAGAAGGATTGGAAATGCCCTAGGCCAAAAACCCTAAAATATTCCATGATGAAAGCATGAAACGGCTTGGGCACAACTTGCTTGCTCGCAAATATAGGAAATTTACAGAAAATGCAAGAAAGCTACCCGAGACAACAACAAATGATAAGCCCAAAGTGGAAACCCAGGAAAAGCACCTAAACTAACTGGCTAGAAACGAAACCCCCAAATGCCCATGGATGGCATGCACCATTAGTAAGAACATGGAAATGAATAGAATGAAGGTGCACACAACAAATAAATTCAAACCAAAAGAGATAGAAAATCCACATACCATGAGAATAGGACACGAAACCAAGGATGGTGGCAATAAACTTCAAGCACAAGAAAAACACAAATAGTGCTCAAGAAATATGAATGCAACACTTGAAGTCCCTTCCAAATGCACAGTCCAACAACAAACGTCAAGCTCAAACACTCCAAACTCAAATGGAAAATTACTCCCCATAACTCAATATAACATCGCCTTGAAATTCGTGCAATCACCATTAATGTGATCAACAAGACGGCCAAGACCAAAATCCAGGAATCTGATAGAGCAACGAACTTTGGGAAATTCCATCCATGAAGGATTTCACTGGACTCAAATGAAAGAAGCTGCAACCAACCACCAAAAGGAAATCGGGAAAGTCTAGCCAAGGCGGATTTTCCCAAAAATAGTGAAAAACTCGGAATGCACCCAAAACTTAAGGTTTTCAATACAAATCTCAAATGGGCCAATCCATTAGGCAAGATGAAAGTCAAAGCACATGCCTAAGCAAGAAAAACCCCAAAATAGAAAGACCAAGACATCAAAAAGTGAAAACGAGGGTCCCCACCTTCAGTGGGCCGTGTGCAAAAATTGCACAACGAATGGCAACTCTGTTGGGGAAATGTTCCAAAGCATTTCAAGAACAAACTAGAATCAAGAACCCATAATCTTTGGTTTCAATCCTTACATCAGGACACCTATGAAGAAGGTTTCAGAAACCACAAGCAAGAATATTTTTCCTATACCAGGGTCCAAGTGTCTGTATTTGCATTTATTTCCTATTCCTTAGGTGCAATGGGAACTAGAGAAAATCCAACTAGACTACATAAAGGTTCTAACTTCAAAAGAAACCTGGATAGAGCCTTGCTGCCAATCAAGCATCCATAGCCCCGATGAGGTTATTGTTGTGACCATACCAAGCATAGATCTACTGCCAACCAAGTATCTATAGCCTCGATAGAGATACTAGGATACCCCTAATAAGGTGAAGGTTATTTTGATTTTCAATATTTTCCTTTTTCTCTTTTTCTCTTTTAAATATTTTATAAAACCTTTTCACCTCATAAGTAATGAAACTTACACTCAAGGATGAGGAATACAGTGGCACTGAAGTAGAATATAAGATCTTTCACCAGGCCAAATTACACAAGAACCCTATGCAACTCCAGAATCTTTAATTTTAGTGTGAAAGTGTGAGACCCAAATATATTCCAAAGTGTATCCAATACAAGTGACTCTAATTCTAAGTACAAGGGACATCATACAAAGGAATTGCACCACCTGATTTTGGAAAATTGATTAGAGTTTGTAAATGAAACTTCCAGGAAAACCCTAAGCGAATAGCCCATTATACAGATGCAACAACCCAAAGAAAGCAAGAAACCAAAAGAAAAAACCAAAAAGGAAAGCAAAACCAACCAAAGCAAACCTACACTAACCAAAGAAAACAAGCAAAGAAAAGTAGAAAGCAAATCTACTCTAGCTATGTACAAGGATGAGCTACAAACAACTCAAGATTGGAAGTAATGCTTCAGATACTGACCATTGATAGACATCAGGATATCCTCACTAGTGAGGGTTTTCAAGTGAAAAGCATTATCTCCCAAAATGTTTGAAATCTGGTAAGGACCAGGCCAGAGTTTGTCAAATTTACCATGCTCTCCCTTACGGTCATGGGCTTTATCGCAATAGAGAACCAAGTCAGAGATTCTAAAGGCTTTCACCTTATCTCTCTTATCAAGCCATCTTTTCACTATGCCTTGATGTTTAGCAAATTTTTCTAGGGCTTCATCCCTTTTCTCTTCAAGGTGCAACAACTCAGCCAAACGGGCTTCACGCTTATCTTCCTCATTGTACTATTCATTAATGAACTGTAGGGTAGGGATCTTCAATTGGATGGGAAACACGGGTTCCAAAATATACACTAGGTGATAAGGAGAGGTTCCTATAGATATCTTTTGTCTAGTATGGTTTGCCCAAAGAGCAAATCGAAGTTAGGCGTGCCAATCCTTAGGATTTTGTTCTAGCAACTTACAAATAATTGTCAATAGGTTATTATTAGAAGACTCAACTAAGCCATTACCCTAAGGGTAGTAATTGGATGCAAATTTAATAACAATTCCATGATCAAATGCCTAATTAGAAAGTTTCAGTGATGCAAATGCAGAACCATTATCACAAACTAAAGATAGTGGACAACCAAAATGATTAATCATACCTGACTCAAGAAACTTGATTACCACATCTAAAGTACATTGTTTACAAGGAATATCCTTTGTCCACCTAGTAAAATAATTAGTTATGGTGAAAATATACCTGTGGCCCACAGAAGATAGAGGATTAATTGGACCTATGAAGTCTATTCCCCACTAGGTGAATGGTTTTACCTCTATGACCGGCTGAAGTGGAAGAGCTACATGTTTTCCCTTACTTGTTGTAGTTTGACATATGTGACAAGTCCTCACATGTTGGTGTGCATCTTTAAACAAAGTAGGCCAATAATAGCCCGCCCTCAAGATCTGATTTACAGTAGACAATGCAGAACCATGGCCTGTGCCATATCTTTCATGAAATTCAATCATCACTCTGGTAGCTTCTTCCTTCCCTAAACATCTCAAGTATACACCCTCATGATTTTTCTTATACATGATAGCTCCTTTCATCATAAAAATTCCACTCTTCAGGCATAAATCTCAACTCTGAACTGTATTAAGGTGATTAGGACATTGTTGATTCAATAAATAATAAATAATTTCATCATACTAGTTTCCTGGGGATACCTCCTAAAGATAATAGTGTTGAGTTGTGAGATCATGACCTGTCTCAGCCATTTTCTTCGTCAGTCCCTATCCTCTCACTAATTTCATGGGTTGAATCTCCATATCATATTCCTGCAACATAGTCACCCATTTGGCTCTTCGTTCACCTAACTCATTCTGCATTAATAGCAGCTTTACAGCAAGATCAAGCACTATGGCAAAAACCTTATTCCTCAAAATATAGTGTCTAAACTTTTTCACTGCTTTGACCAAAGCATAGGCCTATTTTTCCACATTGTGATATCTCAATTTTGCATCCTTTAAAGGAGTACTCGTGAATGCTATAAGATGATCATCGCCTTGACCAGACTTTTGGGTTAACATTCCAACACAAGAGTGATCAGAAGCGAATGAATATATGTAAAAGGGTTTAGCATAATCTAGACTCACCAACACTGGAGCCTCAGTAATAGCTTTCTTTATTTCTATAAATTCCTCTTTATATTTTTCATTCCATTCTACTTTTGCCTCTTGTTTCAACATAATGTTTAATGGCTTCATTATCTTTGCAAATCCAGTGATAAATTTTCTAACAAAGTTAATCTTCCCAAAGAATGACTTCATCTCTTTCTTACTTATCAGAGGCTAAATCTTTAAGATAGCCTGTATTTGTTCAGGATCAATAGCAATACCTTGTTCTGAGATAATATGTCTTAGTAATTTTCCTTCTGTGACTCCAAAAATGCATTTGCCTGGGTTAAGTGAGATCCCAAACTCTCTGCACCTTTGGAATACTTTGCATAAATCTTCTATATGATCACCTCATTTCTTAGAAAAAATATCAAGCAATCCATATAAATAATGATGTTCTTACCAATTATGTCCTTAAAAGCAATATCCATAGCTCTCTGGAATGTAGCTCCAACATTGATCAACCCAAAAGGCATTCTTTTTGTAAGCAAAAGTTCCCCATTTTGTAGTGAAGGTGGTTTTGTGTCTGTCCTCATATTGTACCATTACCTAGTTGTATCCATAATACCCATCTAGAATGGACCTCATTTGAGATCCATTGACGATCTGAAGCACTTCATCCTACGAAGGAACTACATAGTTATCCTTTTCTGACAATCTATTAATATTTATAAAGTCCACACACAATCTGATTTCTCCATTATTTTTCCTTACTAGAGCCAAATTCACAACCCAATTTGAATGTCTTACTGGAAATATAATTCGTGTTGAAAGCAACTTCTGCACTTCCTTTTGAATGATGGGTTCTAACAAAGCGTTGATTGGTCTCTATCTCTATCTGAATGGTTTGACATTTGACTTCAGGGGAATGGTGTGTGTAATGATTGAAGTATCATATGTTTTCAAATCCTCATAACTCCAAGCTATCACATCATGATATGTGTGCAAGCCATCAATAATCCCTTTTCTTTCTTCTGGAGTACACACCTTACCAATAAAAACATTCTTCATGTCATCGGGTGTCCCCATATTATATGTTTCACACTGGCTACTGAGAGACTCCCTTTTAACTTGTTGTTGTTGATCTCTTATCTTATCCAAATGAAAAATTCATTCAAGCTGCACCATACCTCTTGGGATAGTGTTGGTCTCAGATTAATGATTCCTCCCAAATCCATTTATTCCTCTTGAGGCTCCATCTCATCAATGACTTGAGAAGCAAACACATCACAACTTGTAATAAAATCCAAAATATGCTTATCTTCAAATACCTAGATATTAGTAACGTTGTCAGGTACTGAAGGTACTGGAATGAGTTCAACTATAAAATTATTCAATCCTAAAAGTGATAAAGGTTGCAAGGTGCTAGCAGCCTATTCCATAGAATCTACAACTTGATTCTTTCTTCGAGGGATCAACTGGATATTAAAAGCATTGAATCCCTCAATGAGATCCCACACTCTATGCTTATAATTATTCATTCTCCTATCACAGCATGAATATTGTTTCCTTACTTGTTTGACTGCTAGTTCAGAGTCTCCAAAGACCTATAATATCTTAACTTTCTTCCTTGATACCATTAACAACCCATGGATCAAAGGTTCATATTCAAAAACATTGTTAGTGCATTGAAATTGGAGTCTGTGAGTAGAAAAATAATTCTTACCTTTAGGACTGATCAACTCAAATCTTGCTCCAACACCCTACTTAGATTTGGATCCATCAAATCTCAATGTCCAACAACCATCAGGCTCCAGTGGCCTTAATTTATCCTTCACTTTGCTGCAAATGGGGGGCTTCTCAGGAAGCATTGGGATCTCACCCTATCATTATCTAACTCCCTTTATATATTAAGTCCAATAGTTGGGACTGGATTAATGCATCTATGTATTTTCTCCACAACAGTTTGACATAAGTCGCATTCTAGCTCAGAGTGAGAAGCATCATGGACTTTGTACCAATTAGGGAGCAATAGTTCTTCAAAAGTCATCTTTCCTCCCAACTATATTTGATTCTTCATACACCTCTAGATGAATTCCTGAAAGTTATCTAGCAGACTAAGTTGTCTATCCTCTTGGTCATTTGTTTCATCTTCTTGTTCAGTCAGTGTTCCAGAACCACTGGTCTCTGATATGAATTCATCTAAGGGGTCCTATAGCATAAAGACCTCTTCATTCTCTAAGGCTAATGCAGCCAACACATAATTTCCCATGTTGACTTTGGAGACCAATACCTCATTCAAAATATTTTGATATTCAGTGATTACATACTTCGTTCGGGGTTCTCTTTCAATTTTGATCTGATTTGGAACTCCCTTCCATGGTAGCACATGTGAGAATGGTCTGTAGATGTATATCCATTGAATGCCTTGGGGAAATCTCAACCTAAAATCAAACCATAAGTATCAGGAATGTCAGCAACCTAGATGTTGATCACCTATTGCACCCTAAGATCCGATGCAAGCTGCATGGGGATCATATTCAATTATCCTACTACACTTACCTCTATTTTGTCCAATTGAGTGACCTTCTTTTGAGAGGCTATAGGGGTAATACCCAATGCTTTACAAAGTACAAAAGGAATAACATTTGTAAATGCCCCTGAATCCAAGAGACAATTATGCAGATTTTTTCCAAAGATGCGAATAGAAATTAGGAAAGAAGGGGTTTCCATCTTGCCTTGAAACAAACTCAACTGAGTGTCATCTTGTGCAACTTGACCTTTATCCTTATCTCTCCCTTTTTCTATAGGTGGGACCTGACCTCTAGATTCCTGTGAACTAAATGATCTGGTAACAACCTCATTGGCAGTTACTCCCTTTGGTACTATATTTGAACTGAGTGACCCCAAAACTCCATTTCTAATAGCAGGAACTCTTAATAACTCAAAAGAAGAAAGGCTTACCTTTAATTTCTTGAATTATTCAGTCACATACTCACCCAATTGCTCCACATTCAGATCAACATGGGTTTTCTTGTAGCCACCAGCCTGTTTGTCCTTTGAAACTTCAGCATTGTTTTCCTTTGATAAGTACTATCCAGATACATGAGGATAAGGTGGATTATTACTGGCTTGTGGATCTAGTGGAGTAGTGAAAGGACCTCCAGCCTATGGGCTCCTGTTAGGCCTATTCCTCAAATCATATTTCTTTGTTGGTTGCTAAAACATCTGAACTTCTTCAACACCAACTCCTTCCTCATCCAAGGGGCCATTATCATTCTCATTTTCCTCATTAAACAACTAAGAGATCTCATCTTCATTTAACACCTACTCTACCTCATTCTCCTAATCACTAGATTCTTCTTCTGGTTCATTTTCCTTGCCTTTTGAGAATGGTGCATGATTAAGTACCAACACTGGAAAATCATAGGGATTTGAGGGCACCATTTCTTGACTACTAGATTTTTTCTCAACTTCATATTGAAAAATGAAAGCAGCAGTCTGAAACTCAGTGCAATCCAACTCAGAATGTTGGCTTGTTTTATGGAGTCTACACCAAACATACAAAGTTGCCTCCACCAGATATACACCATTTGGAGGCTTCTCCTAAGTAGAAGGTTGATCCAATGGATTAGGAACCCCTCCATTATTAGGTCCAATATTCCATGATCTATTCTTCCTAGGTGGTTTCCCTCTACCAAATCCTTGTCCACCTTGTTGATTTCTATCAAAGTTCAGGCCAGAGCCTTGTCTTCTATCAAAATTATGACCAGAGCCTTGTCCTTTGTCATAATTTTGATTTTTATCAAAATACTGCCCTCTTTCAAAGTTTTGTCGTCTATCAAAGTTCTTGTTCTCTCTACCATAATTAGATTGCATGTTCTTCTCAGCAACCTAAAGTTGTCTATTTTGATTTCTCAAATAAGTCACCTCCATATTCAGTTTTTTTACTTGCTTAGATAACTCATCTAGTTTCTCCATATCTAGACCATTAGGTGGTGTTGAATTCACATTACCAGGAGGGTATCCAGGTATTCCTCCAGAACCAACAGCCTGATTCTAAACTTATGAATTCTACAAATATGTAAGAAAACCAACTTGTTGCTAGTGAAGGGGTTGATTAGCCCCTTGTTGAGGATAAGAGGTCATAGGTTGAGCTTGATTTAATGGGGGACCTAGATGAAGGACCTAAGGTAATGAGGGTATTGGATTCATTATAGGAGCATGATTAGTCAAAGTTTGGTTAAGAGCTTGGACTTGTCTAGGGTGAGCAACAGGTCCTAAGGATGGCAAAGGTCTTGATAAATATTTCCCTAAATCCATTCTAACCTTAATGGCCTCAACATATGTAGTGAGAAAAGTAGTTGGGGGATTAGTCATTTGCTTAAGGAAGATGGTTGTAAGGCTATCTAGGGCTTCAAGGTAAGCTTCCAGGGCAGTATCTTCATTCCCAACATAAGATTCTTGGAGTCTATTGTATGCTCAGAGGAACCTATTATTGAATGATCCTATAGGCTCATTAATCTCTCTTTTCACCCTAGTAAATTGCAGGTATAGCTCATTAGCACTAATGGGAATCTTAAACTTCTGTAGAAATGTAGTTTCTAGTTCAGTCCAATTATGAATGGAAGCAACAGGGAAATTATTATACCAATAATAGGCCTCTTCCCCAAGAGAATAAGGGAAAAGCCTACATGCAACATCTTCATGATTTATTCATTTATCCCTCAGACAAGTCTAGAAAATCCTAATATGCTCTTTTGTTTTCCTATTTGGATCATAAGTATGGAACCTAGAGAAAAAATGCTCAAGGTTCTTCGGCATGACATTGTAATTATTGAAGATCAATGGAGATGGGTTATTGGAAAGGAAATCCATTGGTGGAGGTGGGGATGGTAATGGTTGATTTATGACTGGTTGTGGTTGTGGACTAGGAATTCCTTCAAAATTAGATGAGGATGAGGATAATGGAGATGATGAAAATTGCTGAGTGGATGATGATTCTTCCCCCCATCTAGCCCTTCTTGATCTAGTAGGGGTCTGCAATTCTTGAAATTCCTCTTATCCTGGAGTAGATCTAGTTCTTCTTCTAAGTCATTCAAGAGAAATGGTGTTTAGAGAACGCTTCAGCTTGCTTATCCAAGGCTCTCCTTCTAGCGCCAATCTGTTGATGGTGTTTTCTGCACAACAACTCAGACAGAATATGATATCCTATCTCTCTTGAAAGGTAGATCTCTATGGGAAAAAGAGATAACCCCAAGGTCTCTAATGTCAAGTCTTGAAAATGCAAATAAAACAACTTAGAGATAATGTAAAAATGTTGGTAATCATAAAGGGACCTTACTACAAGCAAACACTGGACTCTAATCTAGCAATAAGTTGATACTTCAAACCCTAAATTGAATGCAAATAATAAAGAAATAACAAAAGACAAAAGGTTTCAGAGATATATCTAAGACTAATTCTAACCCTAATATTGACAATGCAAAAGAGAAGATGCTCAAAATGGACCGATCTCTCAGAAACTACTTTTTGTTCGACCTACATAAATCTACAATCTTACAGGAATAGTGCAATCTTCTAAGGTGTTAAAGATTTTCAAATCATGGATATTCATTCAAGACAACCCTATTGCAATTGAAATGAGCAAAAATTCATAATTAAACTAAGCACAATTTTAAGTCCAGGCTAACTTTGCAAAGTAGCTAACAATCAACTAACTACAAAAAGTATGGACTAGATATCTCTACAAACATTTCAAACATGAAATCCTAAGCATCACCAAACCATCTAACAATAAAATTAAGCAATTTTAAATATAGAACAACAAGAACCATGCCAGATAGAACTCAACACAAGAGAGATACCGAATCACAATATCCTTTCTTATATTAATTCATCCAAAATGGCAACAATTCCAGTCTCCTGTTACAACACTTGCTTGAAGATAAACCCTAATTCACTCAAATATGAAATCTTCTAACTTCTCCACTATCTTATTCGATATGCTACTCTATCTATCTATCTTCTATATTACAAATGAGGCATCATGCCCAATTTATAGAGAATCCCCCCCACATAGGCCGACCTCAATAAGGGTTTACAATAATAAATTCCATACAATAGGTCGGCCCAAAAAATATTTGAATACAACATGAAATGTGCAATTGGCACCAATTTCATCCAACTCGTCCAGGGGTCTCAAAACATTGATCCAATGGATGTGGATAATGGGAAGCACAAACTTTGATGTAGCCCTATATAACTACTTCCCATCCTTATCTTTGGCATGCTCCACTTCACGATGCACTTCCAAAAATACTCTATCCAATTTGGCAATAGGTGGGATAGGCAAAACCCTAACTTTTATTTTAAGAGACTTGATGTCATCTCTTTCTTGCCTAACTGTACCATCCCAATCAGCCCTATTTCTTAGATACCTGTCAATAAATCCAATATAGGTTGCAATATCATCTAACTGATGTTCAGTGACTGGACCTTCACTGACTAGAGAGTAGACATCTCTCCACCATTTCCTCAGTTTTTCCAAACAGAGATGCTTTGGAGCGAACTTCTTTCTCCCTGTCATAATTTAAAAGAATGAGATGCACCTGTCATAAACACTAGTCAAGGTGTCTTCAATTTGCTTCCCTTGTTTATGTATCTTCTTCAAGGCCCTTTGCCTCATCTGCAACATCTCAAACCATTCCGAAGGCTCAAAAACCCTTGAGAAAGGAAGAATCCCACTCTTCACTAGCTTATCTTCAGTGTATTCCATAATGGTCTTTGTTTTCTACAATAGGAGATCAATGTCCTCCTTGTCTTGGGCTAGCACAGTCTTTGGCCATTCCAGTGAACTCATGGCATCCCCTACAGTTGACAAGATATCCTTGATGGCACCATCTCCTTTGGTTTGAACTCCCTGCAACCAACCAACTGTGGCATGTGTAGTACCTTTCATCTTTTCAAGGTTGAATATTGTTTCCTAAGGAAAAAAACCTACAACAAAAGAGAAAGAGCTAATGGACTGCAAGGGTTTCATCAACTCTTGCAAGTACCTCTTCAATTTCTCATTCTCCTTCTCCAACTCATGTTTAGTTTGTACCTCCTTCCTCAATCAGCCAAGGATCATAGCACTGGAGCCTTCATACTCCTCAATATGTTGTTCCATAGATGCATGCCCTAGATCAATGGTTTGCACATGATAATATTTTGCAGTCACGCCATCTCTATCTTTGTCAAGAGCAGGAGTAGAAACATGGGCAACTCTATTGCCAAATCCATCCATTTCAATCCTGGAGATTACCCTAGCCTTCTTCTTGGTTTTACCTTTCCCAATGTTAGACATTAGGTCATCCCAATTGGGAGGAGTGTCCTCCACTATTACCAGTTTGCTCTTCAACTCTCTACACAGCCAACCCAGCACAATGGATTCAGTCTACACCTTATCTTGTTTATCATGTTCCTGTTGGGCACTAGGTGCATCTTTCACAATGCTTGGCACATTATGGATTTCCCCAGTCGGATCCCCTTTCTCCTGAGACTATTCCTCCCCTTTATTCTGTGCTGGTGAAGGAATCTTAATTGGTATCTCCTTCTTTTGAGGGGATTTATCATTGTGTACCTCTGTAGGTGAATCTACATAGGCTACCAAGGGAGATTGGATCACTTTATCAATTTCTACCTCTGCATTGTAGAGGTCTCCTTCCTAGAATTATTCTCCACCCAAATCTTTAGGATCTTCATCTTTCCTTGGCTCCTCTCGCATGCTACCAGTATATTGAGGAAGGGGTATGTTATCTTGTTCAATGATAGGAGTAGTCACTAGAATATCTTCTTTTGTTGTAGCATCCTTTTAGGAAGGAGTCCTTCACCTCCTCAGTATACCTGTGTCTTCTCCCTTGAAATTTCTACCTCTAACATAGGTGGCTCAACTTCCTTTTCTACCTCGGAAGTTTCCTTTTCCTTCTATGACATTTTCACAAGTCTTCTTCTCTTATGAAAAGGAGTAGTAGCATCCACTTCTTCCTTTTCCTCCTTTTCTTTCTCAGCCCCTCTCCTTGAAACATGCCTTCTCTTCTTGGAAATGGGCTTCCTTTGTTTACCTGCATCTGCGACCTCCTCAACTTGAACATCTTCGACCTTGATCCTGAAGGGAGAACCCACCTTGGTATTTCCTTTGGGATCCTGCTCATGTGATTCCTCAGAAGCAGAATGACACTCCAAGTCTCCCATTAAATCATAGGTGCACTAGACATCTTCACTTTCTAACTCAATAATTTTGTGTTTAAGCCACATTTTGGAATACTTAATCACCGGAGTCATGATCTACTCCAACTCTGTCTTCTCTTCTTCCAACCAGTCAATGTCTCCAACCGATTTGTCACTCACAGCCTCAAAGATGTGACCCTGAATCAGATTTCCATCTTCTTTGACTTGGTCAAGAATGGCCTTTATGTTATATAACCTCACTAGGTCCACTGACAGCATGGAGAATTTCTTCTTTCTTACATCAAACTCATCATCAAGGTTGGACCAATAGTCCTCAATGTTTTCCTTGTGGCTGTACACTTTGTCAGCCTTATTTTGTGCCTCACCTATGATATCAAACCTTGTCCTCCTTGAATGGAAGGAGATACCAAAAGTACTCATCTCCTCCTCAGAAGCATGAGCTAACTGGATGGAAGGGCATACCTCATTTGTGCCTATCTTCAATGGAAAGTTATTCCCAAAACTTTTTTTATGTTTGTATCCCTTCACAATCACATTAAAGTCACAAATGTGCCTTGTGACTTCCAATAGTATGATATGGTCAGTTGGGTACCTTGGGAGTCTGTAAGGAGCCCTTTGATAGCCATCAATAATTATGTAGCAAAAAGTAGGGAATTGAATGAACCATGCCCCATACCTCCTGATCAACTCATTGTCTTTGTCTGAAATCCTAACATGCTCTACACCCTACAAAAAACTGGTAATATACATGGTGAATACACCATTCACCCTTATATAGCTTCCTCCTCCTAGGTGCAGTTATGGATACACCACATAGATTGCATCCTATCCAAATATACCTTTAGTACTCGACCCCTTGTATGGGTGAAATCGTGCAAGTGCATACACCAAGTAAGAATTCATGGTGAAGGTCTTGGTCTACAAGACATTGCACATCTTCTCATGGATCAGTGCACTTATAGCACTTGCCTAGTGGTAGTCTATACCTTGCTCCATCCGAGCAATAACATTAAACATCCATTTTTCGAATACCCCTGCATTCTTCAACCCTACCAACCTATTGAGGAGAGTGATGGAATCATAGTAATCCCTTTTGAATTTGAGTCTAACTAGCTACTTAGGATGCTTGAAGAAATGAGACTTGGGCTTCTCCAACCAAGAATTAATTACCCGTTGGGACTTAACCACATTTTCTTTGTAGTATTTTTTGGTTGCATCCATATCGAAGTCCAACACATGTGACCTATCAGGCATATCAAAATTTTGAGCATTGGACACAAGGTCGAATTTTGCAACAACTCTTCCTTGAGGACCAATTATTCTTCGTGTTCCCCTATCATAATTCTTGGCACATTCAAGTACCAACTCATAGCACTATACTGTAGAGGGAAATCCAACCACATGTGCTAACCCAGATTCCAATATTCTTTTAGCCAACAAAGGGAGGTTATGTGTTTCCATCCCTGCCTTGAATTCTTTATAGTCCCACATTCCCAAATTGGTATTAGTAATCCCTGACCAGTTGGAATTCAACTTGCTCTCAAGAATATTACTCTTTATGTCCATCTTTACTCTCTCTATCTCGGTGATAGCAGAATGCTCAGTATTTTGATCCATTGCCTTACCTTGCCCAGAAACAGCTTGTCATGACCCTGCCTACAAACAAGTAAAGAAAAAAAAAAAAGATCCAAGTTAAACAACAAGTGTCAAAAATCAACTATCCCACCTTCGGGATTTAACCTTCCTCAAGAAATCTAGACTAGACAGGAATTTTGAGGAAATCCGGCCCAGGCGGAATCCAGTGAAATAGAATTACAATCATCCATATAATCATTTCAATTAATCATTTTAACTCAAGAATTATTATTTCCACCTTAGCATAAGTGCATTTGATCATTTAGAACTCACAAATCACTAAGGAAATCTTCATCTAACCATCATATTCTTCATTCCCACAAAACCTCAGAAAAAATTGTCTTGTACGGACATCTTCGAGAATGACAACAATTTCAACAATCTAGGAAAATGAAGGAAGTGTAGACATTCGGGAAAATCCCGAGGGGTCAAATTCTTGAAAATTTAATACAATTTTACCTTTAAAGTACAATTTCGGGAGAACGACCAAGCGACGGACACCGAGAAAATCAGGAGGAAACGAAAATTCATGAGACAAGTAAAAGTCTGGATTAAAGGAAAATTATGAAGAACAAAGATAAAATGGGAGAACTCAAGGAATTCCGACAGAGATGAAATTCCATGAAGACATCAAAAACCCAAGCACCTACATTTCTCTTGCCCTCACCCGAATAGATCGAACGGTCATGGACTACGAACTTGGATCTTGACAATGACTTGACCTAAACCTCAAATTGGATCAAACTTGAACTCAAAAACACCGCTCAATGAACTAAGAAGGATTGGCAATGCCCTAGGTCAAAAACCCTAAAATCTTCTACCATGAAAGCTTGGAACGGCTCAGGCACAACTTACCTGCCCACAAAGATAGGACATTTACAACAAATGTAAGCAAGCTACTCGAGACAACAACAAATGAGAAGCCTAAAGCAGAAACCTAGGAAAAGCACCCAAACTAACTGGCCAGACACGAAACCCCCAAACGCCTAGGGATGGCATGCACCATCAGTAAAAATGCGGAAATGAATAGTATGAAGGCACACACAACAAAACAATTCAAACCAAAAGAGAGAGAAAATCCACATACCATGAGAATAGAAGGACATGAAACCAAGGATGCTGGCAATAAACTTCAAGCACGAGAAAAACATGAATAGTGCTCAGGAAATATGAATGCAACACTCGAAGTCACTTCCAAATGCACAATCCAACAACACACCTCAAGCTCAAGCACTCCAAACTCAAATGGAAAATTACTTCCCATAACTCAATATAACATCACCCAAAAAGTCATGCAATCACCATTAATGCGATTGAAAAGATGGCCAGGACCAAAATTTGGGAATCCGATAGAGCAATGGACTTTGGAAAAATCCAGCCATGACGGATTTCCCCAGACTCAAACTAAAGCAGCCACAACCAAGCATCGAAAGGAAACCGAGAAAGTCCGGCGAGGGCGGATTTTCTCGAAAATAGTGAAAAACCTGGAATGCACCCAGAACTTAAGGTTTTCAATATAAATATCAAATGGGCCATTCAATTAGGAAAGATGAACGTCAAAGAAAATTCCCAAGCAAGCAAAACCCCAAAATAGAAAGACCAAGACATCAAAAAATGAAAACGAGGGTCCCCACCTTTAGTGGGGCGTTTGTGCAAAAACTACACAAAACAACTCACCACCCTTTAATGGCTTCCTTGAAGGACTGAAGTCATACCGATCTCCTCAAGAATCTTGGATCTAGCATGAATACTTGAATTATTTAGAGAGCTACACCAATTTTAGCCTTCACAAAGCAATGTGAACACACATAAACTTGGACATGATGTTAGGATCTAGGATTGCTTCTAAAAATGACTCAATATGTTGCCCTTGAATGCTCTTGACAATAACATTTGCTCCAATGAATTTATAGATAATGCATGTTAGATTTCAAATGATGCAATAACTAGGTATTTATAGGTATTGCATAATTTCCTAGAAATTAAATCCCAACAACCGACATTGAATATTTTGAATTTAAAATAATAAAGTGTCACAACCAACATATTTAAATTTGGAGTCAAAATAGAGGGACATAGGCACTCTAGGTCTCAATGTCCCAACCCTATTTTCAAAATTTTAAAGGGTTGGAGGACAAATTATTAAATGAGAGAGTTTGTTTTATGCTTGCAAATTGTTGGAAAATATTTAAAATATGTTGTGGAATGCATAATTTAGGAATTTGAATTCTCAATTAGGTCCAATAATTTAAGGGGGGAAAAACCAAGTGTGAAATTTTCAAGGGTGACAATTTTCTACACTACACCTTTTATAACTTTATGCAACATTATGTTGCTACAAGCAAACAAACACAAAACTAGTATGTATTGCAAACCTAGACAACATAGTCTTAGGATAGAATATTGATATCACAATTTGTGGTACACTACAATAATTTAAACTTGAAGAGAGACAACAAATAGACTTTATAAGCATCTCTTCAAAATTGCAAGACCACAACAACAATTGTAGAGAAATGCAAAGCATTTCTCATAACCTTCTATGACTATAACAACACTATCTTCATTCTGTAAACTCAAGAAACTTCTATGGTAATGTCTATGTTCTAAAAATAGGAACATACAAACTTTATGCTTGATTTTGTCTATCTTACAAATCGCAAGACCAAATCTTCCAATTTGGAGGAATGCAGAGCACTCTCTAGAGAATTTCCTGAGCCACTAACTATAAAAAATTATTTTATGCATGTTATATCAATAGATGGTGAATAAACAATTCACATGAGAAACAAGAGATATGGAGCAATTGTCGAATCAACTCATGAAATTCAACAACATTCATAATACTTTTGATAATTATTTTGATTGCAACATATGAAACCATTCACACACACTACCACACTGCTAATAACATCATCAACATATTTCATGTTGTTGACATCAATGAAAACACCTATAAAATACTCGAAACACAACAGCCCAAGGCATGAGTGTCCTTATAGACAATTTTTAGATATGTCTTAATAGTCCTTTGATGCTAGATTAGAACCTTCCCTTTTCTCCTAAAAATTGTTCGGACACTATCGAAAAATGTTGTAGGTGAGTTTCTATGAGTTGACAAGATGTAGGATTTTAGTTTCAACAATGAAAATGGCTCTTCAAACTTCCTTGAATCTCTTACAAACCTAAAAACTACGCATTCAAAGAGAGATGGGTTGTTTCATTTAGGGGCTTTCCTTAGAAAAACCCTATGTTAGTGTTTCCACTCCCATAATGGCAATCCCAATGATAAATAGATAAATGATAAGAAGGAATGATGAATCAAAAAAGTGTTACAACTCACTAACCCTTTAATGAAATCCTTGAAGAACCAAAGTCACACACATCACCTCAAGGTCTTGGATCTTGTTTGCTTGATTGCTTGAATTATCGAATGCTTGAATTTCATGGAGACCTACATAGAGTTAGCCTTCAGAAACAATATAACAAGATAACATGAGTGAACTTACAAAATAACTTGATGAATGCCTCGATCTTGAATTTTTGCAATGATTCACTTAAAATATTGCTCTTGAATTCTCTTGACTTTCTCTTAACAATAATCTCTCTAATAATTTCCTGTTAGGTTTGAAATGATGCAATAACTAGGTATTTATATGCAATTATTCAATTTCTTGCCAATAAAATCATGATGGTCACCTTTAGACAATTGAATTGCAAATAATAAATTGTCAGCATCAAAATATTTGAATTTGGAGGGAAAATAGGAGGAAACTCACAACTAGGGCATGTGTGTCCTAGCCTTATTTTCAAAGATTTTAAGTGTTGCGGGCAAGGTATTAGATAAATTTATTTGTTTCTTGCTTGCAATTCATTGGTAATTGTAAAAAAATGGTCCATACAACGCATAATTTAGGAAATTAAGAGCTTAATTAGGTCCAATAATTAAAGGGGGGGGGAACATAAAGTGAAATTGTCAAGAGTGAGCATTTACGATGGTATATGTATAGAATTTCAAACCACCACTATCATAGTGAATGGATGCAAGAATGATATTGCAAGCATACAATAGGTATACAAACACACCTTAGCATCTAATACTATATATTTATTGATTTTGTGTCTTGATAGTAAAATTACCAACATAGATAGTCATGCAACCATATTGAACTTTTGACATATAGCATACTTCTGCAAATCTTTTAAAACTCAAAATGATAAATTAAGGGGAATATAATTATAATTCAAGTATGATTAAAAACAACCTTACATAGAGAACTTATTTGTAATCAAAATTCTTACTACACCAATGACAACCTCTGACATCACTAACAACCTTTGACATCAATGAAAACCTTTGTTCAATAGTTATAGCCACATGACTAGAGATAAAAGTAAGTTTATAAATCTGAAAAAATGGAATGGTGGATTAGTAAGGATTGGTGACAATTTTGTTGCTAAGATATCTAGACAGATGATGTCTTATATGTTGAAGGTCTAAAGCATAACATACTAAGTTCAAGTCAAATGTATGATAAAGGCTATAATCTTTCATTCAATGCACAAGTATGTGAAATCAAGGAAGAAAACATTGGTAAGCTTTTTGTGGAAGGAAGTATAGATACAAAGTAATGTGTACAACCTTAGTGTGATCAAAAGAAAGAAATTCGACTCAAGACAAAAATATGAAAGCTAGTTAAGGAAAAAAATGATGGGTCACATAAATTTTGATCATCTTGTGAAGGTCAATTCTAAAAAGTCAATAAGAGATATGCCTAAAATTACAAATCCTCCATACACTCTATATAAGGAATGAAAAAAAGGAAAATTGACAAGAGATATATTTCTAACAAAGGAGTATTCAACTAAAAATTCATTTTGAGTTAGTCCATGTAGACCTATGTAGACTAATGAGGACCAAGAACTTGTAAGGTGATAGGTACTTTATGACTCTCATTGATATTTTTTTATAGGATGTCTTGGGTTACTTTCTTGAAAGATAATATTATCCTTTTGAGAAGTCCAATATTTTTAAAGCTATGGTAGAAAATGAGATTTTTTGTACCATCAAATTTCTAAGGTATGATAGAGTTAGGGAGTTCAATTTTTTCCACATGTGTAGAAAAAAGAGCTTGATTTTTGATGAGAAACCTATGTTTAATTAAACTAAAAAAACATAATAAAAAAAATATATATTAAAATTATATTTGATGGATAGCTCGTTTCGAGGACTATAATGATTCTGTTGGGTCTGTGAAGTTGAATCCATTTTCATCTTCAACCTAAGGTTTGAAAGGCAAAATTTTTGTAGAAAATTGTTAGAGGGGGAGAAGGGAAAAAAAGGGGAGTTCAAGCGAACCCCCTAGACCCCTTCATGTGAAAGGGGGTTTTCTTGAACCCCCCTTTTTTGCCCTTCTCCCCATTAAATCCCACCATAAAGGGGGTTCGAGTGAAGGTGCTATTTAAAAATGGGTTCACTCAAAGGGGGGTGTTTGAGCGAACACTAAAAAGGGTTTGCTCGAACACCCCCCCTTCAAGCAAACCCCTAAAAACCCATTTTTTGTGGAGCATTTTTGTAATTTTTCTTCTTGCAGGGAATTGTAACCCAATTATGTGGGATCACCCATACCACTTCATTCATTTAGTGTTGGAGGATGGTTAGTTAAAGCTAGAGAAAATTTATATTAGTAAGAATCATGCAGATATGTTCACAAAGGCAGTAACATGGCAGAAGTTGATTTCCTCATCATTTTTTGTTGGTCTTCAAGATTAATAATGGTGAAAATAAGAAACATCCATGTCCAGGGGTTTCAATCTAGTGGGAGCTACAGGGGAATAGTGCTACAAGATCAATCTCTAATTGTGAGATGGTTTGGTGTGGAGCTTGATTAGTCTCCAAGTGGGACGTTATTTGTTTTTGGAGCTTGATCATTCTCTAGTGTTAATATGTTGGTTACTTTGGTAGTTTCATTTCCCCCCAAATTAATTAATAAGGATGTGTAGGACTGGAGCCCCTCTTACAGAGCTTAGGGGGACCATCCCCATGGAAAGGACTCAAGGTGGATCCCATGGTGCAGGTTTGAGAGCTACTGAGGGAACCACTCTTGAAGAAAAATAGCCATATTTTAATAAAGAAATTTGTTAATAATTTTAGTTGAAAAAATTGCTTAAAACTATAAAAATTGGGCATTTTCTTTACTATGGATCAAAGTTGAAGTCATGAGTGAGAATTTGATATAACACTCAATCGTAGTGCATGATTGGTAGATTGTGCATTGTGTGAATGGACATGTAGCAAGAGGAGTGTTGCATAGAAAGTTTTGAAGACATTTGAGAAGTTGTACACAACGGGTTTATGTAACTCTGTAATCTATTTTTTTGTTGGATATTAAATAATAGTGCATAGTTATTTTGTGGACATAGCCCACATTGGGTGAACCACGAGGTGAACCCACAATAGTGGGTTACATTTTTTGGCCAAACTTGACATTGAAAGCAACAGTTTGAGAAAAATCTTCACTTTCCAACACCTATAGTAGGTAAATTGTTAGAAATTTGAAGATGATCCAAACTAGTGATTTGTGATATTTTGTTTGTATATTTTAAATTTATTTTTTTTAAATTAAAATTAAATCGTAAATTTTTTTCATCTCCTTTTGATAACTAGTTTTTAATAGAAAACAACATTTAAAAAAAGTGATGTGTACTTTCAATCACATAATTTTTTTTCTACAAAGGATAATTTTTTTATTCTTTTGAATTTATGTTGGTAACACTGATATCTAGTGCTTCCATTTTGTTTCATAACATTTTATTGAATTTTTTTCTTTAATTAAGTTTTGAAGTCAAACAAATTACAATTTAGACATATGTGCACTTTCAATCACATATAACTTTTTTTGTATGTATTGATTTTTTTTTTTGTTTGAACAAGGAAATAAATACCTAGTGTGTACATACTTTTCCAATTTTTTTCCCACTAATTTACTATTTTTCCACAATTATTTTTCATCGAACATCAAGTTCAATGAAAAACCTATGTTCAATAAAACCAAAAAATAAAATAATAAATAAAAGAAAAATATATCAAATTTATAGTTGTTTGGAAGCTCGTTTCAAGGACTATGGTTCTCCAACTTGGTTCATCTATTTGAATCCATTTTCACCTCCAAATCGAGCTTCAAAAGTAAAAAAATGCATTAATTTTTCAATTAAAGGGGAAATTTTTTAAAAAGGGGGGTTCTAATGGGGTTCATTCAAAATGGGGTGGTTCATTAGAGGGGTGTTCATTTGAAGGGGAAGGGTTCATTAGAAGGGGGATTTCATTCGAACCCCCTTCAAAGGGGTAAGACATTTTTTTTTTTGATGGGTGTTTTTAATTTTTCTTTGTGCAAAAAATTGTAACCCGCTATTGTAGGTTTACCCCACATTAAAATTTTGTGTTTCTTTGTGTAATTCATTTTTCATTATTTCTATTATCTATAGTTATAATTGGTTATTTAATTGCTCAATCCTATTAGTAAATCCCAACTAACACAAGGAGTAGTGCGGAAGTAAACTTTCCTCGTAGCAAATTCTCCTTGGTGTTGGCAATAGTCACAACTATGAAAGGGATAAGACATTTTAATTTTTTTGATGGGCATTTTTAATTTTTCTTCATGTGAAAAATTGTAGCCCACTATTGTGGGTTTACCCTATGTTAAAATTTTATTTCTTTGTGTAATTCATTTTTCATTATTTCTATTATCTGCATTTATAATTGGTTATTTAATTGCTTCATCCTATCAGTAAATCCCAATAGACACAAGGAGTAGTGCACAAGTAAACTTTCCTCGTAGAAAATTATCCTTGGTGTTGGCAATAGTCACAACTATGTTGCCATAGTGATGGTATAATGTTTTTTTAAAATGCTTCACTTGACCATGTAGTATGACCTATGCAACTTGAGATTTTTTTTGACCAATTAATTTTATCCAAAAGAGATAAATCTTATATGAAAATGTGGGCTCTCGATAATTTTAAATGTAATAGCACGAAGTTAGATTTGACCCAAAATTCTCGAAAGTAACAACTTTTTTTGGATCTAACAAAAAACCTCCCTTCTTAAAAAATTTGTATATTTGGTCTCTAATGTCTAATTAGAATGCAACGAAAAAAATTCTAAAATTCTTAGCTATGTTGGACTTGGTGGTGAGCTCAAATTTTCTCCAAGAAGCTCCTAAGTGTACCTACAAATAAAAATTTAGAAAAGAACCCCCCCAAAAACTAATAATTATTTCACAAATCTTTCTATTTTTTAGATCATTCCAAAATGCAATAGAAGAGCAAGCTCATGTACTTAAAAAATAAAAACTCTACACTCTCATATTTTTTTAAAATGTTAACCCACAACCCACAACAATTATAATACCATGTAAAATTAAGCTATAAAATCACCAAAAAATCTAAACAAGTATAAGAAAATTAATCTAGAAAATTAGAAATGATAGAATAAATTGTTTTATGATGAATAGAAATGCACAAGCTAGACTATAATTTGATGCTCATATGAGAAAAATAGATGGATATATATGGTAAATTCCATTAAAAGAATAAAAATACAACTAATATGGGGTAAAGTTAAAAAATCCCAAAGTAAAGTTAAATATGTGTGAGAAGGACCTAAATAGAGAACTAAATAGAAAAAGTACCTCATTTACACCAACATCCTCTCATCCAATTCTTATATATATAAGAATTGGAGGTATGTGTGTGTATGTATATGTATATACCTATATGTATATGTATATGTACATATATGTATATACATATACATATACACACACATACCTCCAATTCTTATATATATGGAATTGGAGGTATATATACTAATTTACTTGATGTGATTTATTCTTGTAGGATAAATAAATAAGCAACATGTAGTGGTGAGTACATGGCTTTTTTTTTAAAATAAAGAGGACAATTATTAAGGAGCAAGATCTCCCTTAATTGATTTCCCTTGATTATTTTTCATATTGTGAGTACTTAAAAAATGTGTGAAATTTTTGGTGATGCATGAAATGATGATGTGTGTGTGAATATGTGGACTAACTAAAAAGTTAAAAAAACACACCAATCCGACATTATATTAAAGAAATCTAATTTAAAGACAAACAAACTCTAAATAAAATAATTTCTTCAAAGACGTCCCATTGTCCTCTATCTCCAAGGATTCGTTGTAAGTTGTTGGCTCTCAAATTGTGTAAGCAGTAGCTTGGAATAATGACAACCTAAAGAATGAGATTATGCAACATGCATTCTATTGCTAATGATATGAGATGATTAAGCTAAGATATTAAACTAAAATGCTATGCTATCCTCAAGAAAATAAGATTGCTAAATGTTGGATAAATGCAACTATAATGTTCACACTATATTCGCTTAAATTATAGATCTAAGATCCTTTTCAAAGAACAAAGAGGTTGTATTTATAGAGTTTTGGAGGCATAAGACTAGTTGACAAAGATCGATGGTTGAAATCAAGCCTGGTAAGATGAATGGTGGAAGATTGGGAAGTTGGAGAGAAAGATGGAAGCTAGAGAGAAAGAGAGAAAATGTTTCCTCCTACACAACCTCTTCCATTCAAAAATGAAGGAAAGTTGTCATTTGGCCATTTTAGTTATGAGGAGTTAGTTGGTAATTAAAGATAAATTCATAATTAAATAATTAATTTATTTAATTATATGTGACATGAATTTAGAAGCATCCATAATTAAATAATTAATATTTAATTATGTGTGAGAAGTGAAAAAGGAATTTAATTAAATATTTAGAATATTTAATTATGTGTGAAGTGAAGAAAGTGTTTAATTAAATATTTAGAATATTTAATTAAATGTGGAGTGAAGAAAGAATTTAGAAGAGTATTCTTTTATTTGAATTTAAAATTCAAGCTTATGATAATTAATATAAATAAATTATAAAATTGATTTAATTAATTAAGAGGAAGATGGAAAATGTAATAATTAAATAAAATTATTTATTTAATTAAATTAGAAGAATTAGAGATTGAACAATATAAATAAATAATTAAATTTATTTACATGTAGATGACTTTAGAAGATTAATTAAATAGCTTATATTTAATTAATTATCAAGCTTCACTTAATGTGACCAATTTTAGATGTATACAGATGGGATTAGAGTTTATGGTATTTAAGATGTAGGTTAGATTGCTTGCTCTCCCTACTTGAAATTCATGTTATGTAACTTTTTAACCATTTTTCTATTATACCATATTTTACAACCTAAGAAATCATTAAAACTTAGCATTTTCTATTGTGATTTTGTATTATAATCGAGCTAAAATCATGACACTCTAGTTATATGCATAAATTTAAAATTTATTAGTAGAAATACATATAAATACTCTTAGGGCTAACACGAAGGAAAATATTTCTACAGAAAAATAATTTTAAGATTATTAAAATGTAGAGAAAAGAGCTTTATTCATGTGGACTAGTTCTAAATTTTAAATGATGGTCATAAAAATCAATTGTAATTGTCACATTTGATATTATGTCAAAAATGTAGCGTGACATGATATTTGCACTATTTATTTTTTTGCCTATTTGTGTACATACACCCCAAGCTCTTTCGTATGAAAATAGACTTTACATGTTTTGGAATTTTGTACCACTTTAAACAATATTACTAAACTTCTTACACTATTTTTCAACATATATCAATTATGATATTTTAATATATACAAATTATTTTTAAATACTTTATACATTGAACACAATAATATTCTCACACAATTGAATCCAAAAATCATCTAACAATAAACAGTAATAGTTTTCCATTAAAAATACTAATAATATTTACTCCAACACTATATATCATAGATGAACCCTAGAGATGTACAACCACTGTGTCATTCACGATGTGACATGCCCCTTCCATCTATCCACTCCTTTCCATAAAAACCACAAAATAAATCAATGTGCATAATAAATCTATCTAGGAAGAGGAATCTAATGTCAAGTCAGGCTTGCAATTCACACTGATGCACCCAATAATTCTAAATCTAACATAGGGGAGAGGACCTAGTAGTTGTGCACCCTAAATTCACGCTTCTAATTATCCTACATGGAAATTTTAAATCACTCCCAATTTTTTACAACAGCTTACTTGGAAAGTACCCTACTTATAACTTTCATTTCAAGGCCACATCATCAAATATGATGCCACATTAGCATTCTTTTTGTCGAGGTGTCAAAAAAATCCCAAAAAAATGTGAGACCAATACTTGTGCATTCACATCATAAGTAGTTGAGTGCTGATGTGGCATCAAATGATTGGTTGTTTTTTAGATCAAAGGAATAGATTTTGTTTAATTATTGATAATCAAGTCACAACTATTGAACATTATATAAACAACTACTATCACAATTATTAACCATTATATAAACAATTACTATCACAACTATTGAAGCATGCTCAACTACTCGATAACATTGAAATGATACTCATTTTTACCTTATCACATTAGGAATGAACTCAAAGAACCAATATCCATCAATCTATAAAAGATAGTAGGAATTTTCAGTTTTGTTTGCTTCGTGCAAGTTTATGTGGAGTCAATTTCATCCTCTCAAATTTTTGAGTTGTCAAAATCTAAACGAAATGATTTTTGTGTCTTTTATTATTGTGCTTGGAGTCAAGAAGTACTATGTGCAAGATGTAAGGAATCAATTTACAAATGTAATCCATTACATAAATTAGAAAATTGGTCAAAGATGGCATATATAATGTCACATTCCACTATCAAGCATGGACCCACACAGCGAAGGCACGCGTGTTTTGCGTTTGTAAGCACCATATCTTGTCAAAATATTATGGAGAAGATTTTATCTTTTATGATTATGGTGTTTGGACTCCAAGGTTTCCTATAGAAGATGGAGCATAAAGTCAGTCAAGTTAATAAAGATGACTTCCATTAAAATGGTTCTATCATGTCATGGTGGAAGGAATTTGAGGAACCCATCTCCATCAACAAGTGAAAGACATATGTAATCCACTACATAATATACGACTTTCGTAGTTTTCCATGCAAGGTGAAACATAAAGTCCGTCCAATTAAGACTGGACACCATTAAAATGTTTGTGTGGTGTCCATAGTGATAAAGAATCCAAGGAATCCATCTCTATCAACATAAATTACAACAAGACATGTAATCAGCTAAATGACAGTTTTGTCTATTTCATGCAAGAGCATTGATTTAATTTTAGCTTTGGTCAAAGATGAAATATATAATTATCTATACAGTGAAGCCAATGGATCCAGCTAACTGCTAGACAAAATTCACCTATGTACATCAAAAAATGCATGAAAAACATACACATGAACATACATGGATACATACATAACATGACGAGACATCATAGTGCGGGGCCCGCCAGATGCTTGAAACTGGTGGAGGGGACGAAACGTCTGATCTACAGTTAGGAAAGAGTTAATAGCGCTGTCAGGTGCGTTTTCCCACCTGTTGTCGGGCAAAAAAAGTGGGTGGGTTAGCTTCGTTGGCAACTTTCTTGTGTGGCGTGGGAAAAGTGGAAGGGAATGGCGCGGGCCTTTTCTGTTTGGAGAAAGCAAGGCAAAAATACTATTTGTTTCCTATTTCCTGTCTGCATGTTGAAAAGGAAAGTTGAAGGTCTGAGAGCACGTGCATGAATTTGAGGAGAATACGTGCATGAATTTGAGGAGAATACCGACCAAATTAGCTGAAGTGTGGAGTGCACGTGGAGGATTTGGAGGAGAATACACACGAAATCGCGTTGAGGGGTAATTTTTTTGCAAGCAGAGGCTTTTTCAAGTTCTTTGTGTTTTAAATTTGGGATACAAAATGTGGAGTATTTAGTTTCTTGAATGTCTTCAAAATCACACATTCCATTGTTGTGTTTAAATTTCGCACCATTGAAAAAAGAAAACTGCAAAAAATAATTCTGAATGGGGAATGCAGTGCTAGGTTTCAATAAAAAAACTGTACAAAATTATTTTGAATGGGAAACACACTACTGGGTTTCATTTTTTTGAATCTCCTTGTTTTAATGTAGAGGGTTTTACAAGTTTTTTGTTTTTGAAATTTGGGAAATAGAATGTGGAGTATATCAGTTGCTCGAATGTCTTCAAAATCACACATTCCATTGTTGTGTTTAAATTTTTCACCATTGAAAAAGGAAACTGCAAAAAATAATTCTGAATGGGAAACGTAGTGCTGGGTTTCAATGAAAAAACTGTACAAAATTATTCTGAATGGGAAACACACTGCTGGGTTTCATTTTTTTGAATCTCCTTGTTTTAATGTAGAGGGTTTTACAAGTTCTTTGTTTTTGAAATTTGAGAAACAGAATGTGGAGTATTTCAGTTGCTAGAATGTCTTCAAAATCACACATTCCATTGTTGTGTTTAAATTTCGCACCATTGAAAAAGGAAACTGCAAAAAAAAAAAATATTGAATGGGAAACGCAGTCCTAGGTTTCAATAAAAAAACTTGTGCAAAACTATTCTGAATGGGAAACACACTGCTGGGTTTCATTTTTTTGAATCTCCTTGTTTTAATGTAGAGGGTTTTACAAGTTCTTTGTTTTTAAAATTTGGGAAACAAAATGTGGAGTATTTCAGTTGCTCAAATGTCTTCAAAATCACACATTCCATTGTTGTGTTTAAATTTCACACCATTGAAAAAAGAAACTACAAAAAATAATTCTGAATGGGAAACACAGTACTGGGTTTCAATAAAAAAATAGTACAAAATTATTCTGAATGGGAAACACACTACTGGGTTTCATTTTTTTGAATCTCCTTGTTTTAATGTAGAGGGTTTTACAATTTTTTTGTTTTTGAAATTTGGGAAACAGAATGTGGAGTATATCAGTTGTTGGAATGTCTTCAAAATCACACATTCCATTGTTGTGTTTAAATTTCGCACCATTGAAAAAGGAAACTGCAAAAAATAATTTTGAATGGGAAACACAGTGCTGGGTTTCAATTAAAAAACTGTACAAAATTATTCTAAATGAGAAACACACTACTAGGTTTCATTTTTTTGAATCTTCTTGTTTTAATGTAGAGGGTTTTACGAGTTCTTTGTGTTTGAAATTTGGGAAACAAAATGTGGAGTATTTCAATTGCTCGAATGTCTTCAAAATCACACATTCCATTGTTGTGTTTAAATTTCACACCATTGAAAAAAAAAACTGCAAAAAATAATTCAGAATGGGAAACGCAGTGTTGGGTTTCAATAAAAAAACTATACAAAATTATTCTGAGTGGGAAACACACTGCTGAGTTTCATTTTTTTGAATCTCCTTGTTTTAATGTAGAGGGTTTTACAATTTTTTTGTGTTTCAAATTTGGGAAACAAAATGTGAAGTATTTCAGTTGCTTGAATGTCTTCAAAATCACACATTCCATTGTTGTGTTTAAATTTCGCACCATTGAAAAAGGAAAATAAAAGAAATAATTTTGAATGGGAAACACAGTGTTGGGTTTCAATAAAAAAAACTATAAAAAATTATTCTGAATGAGAAACGCACTGCTAGGTTTTGTTTTTTTGAATCTTCTTGTTTTAATGTAGAGGGTTTTACAAGTTATTTGTGTTTGAAATTTGGAAAATAGAATGTGGAGTATTTCAGTTGCTAGAATGTCTTCAAAATCACACATTCCATTGTTGTGTTTAAATTTCGTGCCATTGAAAAAAGAAACTGCAAAAAATAATTTTGAATGGGAACGCAGTGCTGGGTTTCAATAAAAAAACTATACAAAATTATAGGGAATGGGAAGCACACTGCTGGGTTTCATTTTTTTGAATCTCCTTGTTTTAATGTAGAGGGTTTTACAAGTTCTTTATTTTTGAAATTTGGGAAACAAAATGTGGAGTATTTTAGTTGCTCGAATGTCTTCAAAATCACACATTCCATTGTTCTGTTTAAATTCGGCACAATTGAAAAAAGAAACTGCAAAAAATAATTCTGAATGGGAAACACAGTGCTGGGTTTCAATAAAAAAACTGTACAAAATTATTCTGAATGGGAAACACACTGCTAGGTTTCATTTTTTTGAATCTCCTTGTTTTAATGTAAAGGATTTTACAAGTTTTTTGTGTTTGAAATTTGGGAAATAGAATGTGGAGTATTTCAGTTGCGTGAATGTCTTCAAAATCACACATTCCATTGTTGTGATTAAATTTCACACCATTGAAAAAGGAAACTGCAAAAAATAATTCTGAATGGGAAACGCAGTGTTGGGTTTCAATAAAAAAACTATACAAAATTATTCTGAATGGGAAACACACTACTGGGTTTCATTTTTTTGAATCTCCTCATTTTAATGTAGAGGGTTTTACAAGTTCTTTATTTTTGAAATTTGGGAAACAGAATGTGGTGTATTTCAGTTGCTCGAATGTCTTCAAAATCACACATTCCATTGTTGTGTTTAAATTTTGCACCATTGAAAAAGGAAACTACAATAAATAATTATGAATGGGAAACACAGTGCTAGGTTTCAATAAAAAAATTGTACAAAATTATTTTGAATGGGAAACACGTTGTTGGGTTTCATTTTTTTGAATCTCCTTGTTTTAATGTAGAGGGTTTTACAAGTTCTTTTTTTTTAAAGTTTGGGAAACAAAATGTGGAGTATTTGAGTTGCTCGAATGTCTTCAAAATCACACATTCCATTGTTGTGTTTAAATTTTGCACCATTGAAAAAGGAAACTGTAAAAACTAATTTTGAATGGGAAACACAATGCCGGGTTTCAATAAAAAAACTGTACAAAATTATTCTGAATGAGAAACACACTGCTGGGTTTCATTTTTTTGAATCTTCTTGTTTTAATGTAGAGGGTTTTACAAGCTCTTTGTGTTTGAAATTTGGGAAATAGAATGTGGAGTATTTCAGTTGCTAGAATTTCTTCAAAATCACACATTCCATTGTTGTGTTTAAATTTAGCGCCATTGAAAAAAGAAACTGCAAAAAATAATTCGGAATGGGAAACGCAGTGCTGGGTTTCAATAAAAAAAATTTACAAAATTATATTGCATGGGAAGCACACTACTGGGTTTCATTTTTTTGAATCTCTTTGTTTTAATGTAGAGGGTTTTACAAGTTCTTTATTTTTGAAATTTGGGAAACAAAATGTGGAGTATTTCAGTTGCTCGAATGTCTTCAAAATCACACATTCCATTATTCTATTTAAATTCCGCACCATTGAAAAAAGAAACTGCAAAAAATAATTCTGAATGGGAAACGTAGTGCTGAATTTGAATTAAAAAAATATACAAAGTTATTCTCAATGGGAAACACACTGTTGGGTTTCAGTTTTTTGAATCTCCTTGTTTTAATGTAGAGGGTTTTACATGTTTTTTGTGTTTGAAATTTGGGAAACAGAATGTGGAGTATTTCAGTTGCTTGAATGTCTTCAAAATCACACATTCCATTGTTGTGATTAAATTTCGCACCGTTGAAAAAGGAAACTGCAAAAAATAATTCTTAATGGGAAACAGAGTGCTGGGTTTCAATATAAAAACTGTACAAAATTATTCTGAATGGGAAACACACTGCTGGGTTTCATTTTTTTGAATCTCCTCGTTTTGATGTAGAGGGTTTTACAAGTTCTTTGTTTTTGAAATTTGGGAAAATGAATGTGGAGTATTTCAGTTGCTGGAATGTCTTCAAAATCACACATTCCATTGTTGTGTTTAAATTTCACAACATCACAAAAAAAAGGTGTGGAAAATAATTCTAAATGGGAAACATAGTATTGGGTTTCAGTTATTTTAATCACCCACTTGAAATGTAAAGGGTTTTTTTATGCTCGGTTGCTTGCTTCTTAACACCCATGTTTTTGTTAAGGTGGTAGAATTTTGATCCCAAGTTTTTCTTCGACATGGTGCTTCCTAGTGAAGTTGCGGAATGGGTTAATGAGCTAGTAACAATCATTCAGCCTAATTTATTGTGGCTCGAGAAGGAACAACTCGACATTGTTTCTGATCTACGTTCACTTGCATGGATGGAAAATTCCAGCTATGCCGAATATTGGAAGGTGATCTCTGTCTTAGATAAAGAGGAAGAGCGAGCCAAATTTAATAATTTTCTTAATGAAATGCTTGCAAAGATTTTATGGGGTCTTCCTCTTCTAGTTGTTTAGCGAACTTGGTTTCTATCGACAGAAATGAAATCTTTACTTTACATGCATGAAAATTTTGTAATTATGAATACTGACCGAATTCTTAGGGTGTAATGGAAATTGTGTCCGTTTATTAATGAATTATTGCAACCTTCATCATTTTTAATGAGGATTGCGAACAATTATTCGAGAAAAAAAATGGGAGGAAAGAAAGAGATGAAAAGGGGGGAGAAGGGCATTTTCCATTTTCAGACAATTTTGTTACACAACCACCATACCTTTGAACCCATATTTTGTATTGAGAAAAAAGGAAATAAGATTGAATCCTTTAGTTTGTTAATATTTTCTTGATCACAAATGTCTTTGTGCTTCTGCGATCATTCTTCAATATGATATTTGTTGAGTTGAATAGTGTTGATGTTATACTTGCTGAATTTGTGAATTCTAAAAGAAATAATCCTATCAAATTAGTTTGTTGTTTTTATCTTTCCTTGTCTCAATATGGAATGTTACAATGTAGTATGACTATCTTCCAAATCACACATTCCATTGTTGTGTATAAATTTCAGTTGATTGATAAGAAAACTCAACAAAATAATTCTGAATGGGAAACACGGTGCTGGGTTCTAGTTATTTGAATCTCCTTGTTTAAATGTAGTGGGTTGTGTCATAGTGGGTTGCTTTCTTCTTAACACACATGATCTTGCAACATGGAATGTTACAGGATAGTATGAATATCTTCCAAACCACACATTCCATTGTTGTGTTTGAATTTCGCATGATTGAAAGAAAAGTGCAAAAAGAAATTATTATTCAGAAAACATAGTGTTTGGGTTGTTGGACTGTCTGATTTCCAACATGCGTTTGTATTATATTTTATGCGTAGCTCGATTGAATCTATCACCTTTAATTTTCCTCGGTTGAATCCGGAACATCCTATTGGTTTTACGTGGGTGACAACAATGCAAGCACAATTTATCTCTGTTTTCATCACACAATCCACACTAATTTTAAGTATTCATCCAATGTTTTGATTTCCTAGAATGGGGAGAGGTTTGAAATGGAAGAAGCTAGATGAATTGGAGGTGCAAGATGTATAAAATGGAGGCTCTCCTTTTTTGTCTTCTGATTTGGAATGGGCTACTATTTCCATCAACAAGAATAATGTCCCTGACCTTGTTGCAAAAATTCCTCTTACAAGACTTGATAATTCATTCACGGTGAAATGTACAGTTTTAGTGTAGAAACAAAAATTTTGGACAAGAAAATAAGAGAACCTACCACCTCCTATGCCGTCTACGACAAAACTTATAGCAAAAAATTTTTGTATAAGAGATTTGTATATATCGACATTCATTTCTATGGTCGAATGATATTTTATTCTCTTGGGTGAACATGATGAGATGATGCCTTTCTTGCAGCTTCTGGTGTCAATACGGTCCTAAAGACAAAATAAATTGGCCTCCACTAGAGAAGAAACCAAAAAAGACGTTTATGCAAAAGCGAGGTTGTCAATACCACTTCATGGTAAAGGTTATGGAAGGCAAACCTGATGTTGCCTATATTATCTACAAAGAAATGTTCCACGTAGATAAAAACGGTGAATTTTTCCATGGCATTCATGACACAAGTGGAGAGAAGTGTTCTATGTTTGCCACTAATCTATCCACGGAGTGCAAAGCTATATTCAAAGCCTTTTGCTCATGGATGTCAGTGTCAATGCAATGGATAGACATGTCAGCAATCCTCTGTTATGTGGCATGATGTCCAAGAGAGATCAATTCCTTACAAGAAAGGATGTAATGAATGCGTGGTGAAAGGTGCGTTGTACTCACGCACAAAAACACAAAGTTGATTCCACAAGTATCCTACTGTGGAGTGGAGAAGACTTTGAAAACTTCTTCTACTTTCAATGGCTTGATGGGAACAACCCGCCTTTGGTTATCGAGGTTCAGACTCCATGGATGTTGGATAGGATGGTTAGCTGCTCACACAATTTAGTCATCTCGATGGATTCCACGTTTGTAACTAACAAATATAAGGTGAGGCCTTACAAACATTGACAAATAGTTCATCGTGCTTTCAATGATCTTATTGGCTGTAAAATTCACAATGCTCACGCCGAGTTGTTCTCTCTATAGTACCCATTGTATACTCTCCTCATTTTTGATGAGCAATAGAGTGGTGTGCCGGTTGCTTGGGTAGTCTCCTCATGAAACAAGATTGAGGACATCTTTGTGTGGCTACACATATTGCTCAAATGTGGAAGAAGAGCCAGGCCCGAATGGAGAATCAATTCATTTTTGATCGATGATGCGACTGTAGAGATCCAAACCATACGGTATGTGCATCCCTTTCTTCATTTGTGTACCTTTATCATTTGCTATTTACTTTGAATGCCACTTTCTCATGTAGTCGAGCGGTAAACAATATCGTTTGTATTATTTATTAGGGATGTCTTTCAATTCCATGTGCTTCTATGCCTTTGGCATGTCAAAAGGGTTTGGCTGAAGAATGTATACAAGTATGCAGCCAAGGAAAGGGAAATGGACATCTTCCGTAGTCTTGGCACGATCATGATGGCAATCGTTGACACCAAAGATTGCATCACTTAGCTAATGAATTCATTCTTTGAGGAGTTCAATGATCAAGTCTGATTCTTAAAGTACTTCAAGAAGACTTGGTGTGAAGGAGAAGGTCGAATTGGTCAGTTGACAATTTTTGTCACCTCGCATGATTCCCACCATTCAAATTCTTCGATGTCACATCTAATATGTTGTGGCTTACTTGACTATTACATGTTTTTTTTCGTAGCCATGTGGGCAAAAAATTGCAGTCTATTCCCACATGCCAACCAGGATACGAATGCAACCATTGAGTCATACCATTGCGTACTAAAAACTTGGTACTTGTGCAATCATTTAAAAAAATGCAATAGTAGAATGGACTATTTGTATTACACAGTTGTGTATAAAATGGAACCATTCTATAGGAAAAAGGAAAAGTTGCAGCATTATGGTTTTCTGACGAGCAAAAAATATTTAAATATGCGATCTAGTGTGGAGCGGGCCAAGGCAATTTTAGACGATGATTGTATTCCTGATGAAACAGATCCTGGATGGTACTGGGTGAAAAGTCAAAGCAGGCCAATGCACTACCTTCTTCAAAAATTTGGGGAGCACCTTTTTATTTGTGATTGCCCTTGGATTTTCCAGGGGAACACTTGCAAACATGTCATCAAGGTTGCACACTTGATTAAAAGATCATCTGTCGTTGAAGGGGTGGTCCACGGTAAGTGAATTTCAATTCGAATTGCCTTACTTTATTGGAGTCAATTGTCTTTTGCATTTTCTACAGCCAAATACAAATTTCTTCTGGTTCCTCACTCAGATGGGGGAGGTCAACCAATTGATTCAAACATAGATTTCAACGAGACATTGTTAGAGGGGGTCGTAGAAGAAAACAACCCTAATGTTCTGACCCCTATGCAAGCTCCTTCTATGAATCATGTATATGATGAAAATGTGCTGACAATGTCTCTTTGGAATGACACTAATGAGCTCATGAAGAAAGTGATGCGTACACAGCCACAATCTCCACAACAAGTGTAGTCATATGCAAAATGCATGGACAAGTTTGTAGAGGACCTACGACAATCAAATGCATTTCCGTTTGAATTCATTATGGATCTTGATCAAGCTGCAAGTAGCACCGTTCGCATGCGTCCATGGTTTAGTGCAATCAAGGATCATTGTCGACGTCCAACCTAGTGTATGAACCATTCCACACAACAGTCAGATCAGCGAACCCCTTTAGATGACTCATTTCCATTGTCTGTGAACAATAGTTTGAATTTGAATGTCAATATGCAATGTCAGACTTCAAGTGCAACTACTATGGATGTGGCAGAGGATACAACATCTAATACAGGTGAGTATGAGAAAACCCATTTCAATTTCTTTATTGTAATAGGAAATGGTATTGCAGATTCCTTTTTCCAGTATATGCTTGTACTACGCCATGAACTTTATGATTTCGTTTATGGATATTTTTGTTCACTTCAGCATTCCAAGCTTGAGAAAGGAGTCCTCGTCGGTGACTATCTTTTACGGGTGTAAACCCAATGGCAGGTATGGTTTGAATTTATTAACTTTGTTTACATAAGTCCATTTTTTTGGTATGACGTTATATAATTTAAGAAGTGTATTTGTTGAATCGTGTAGGGGAAGCGAACCATTCAATGTTTGGTTCCTGATCTTTATAAAATACAAAAGATTTCCAATGAAAAAGGATGCATGCAAGTTGGTAACTGAGAAAAGTGCATTCAAAGGGGCTCAAAGTTTGTTCCTAAAGCGTGGGCAGACATTTCTAAACATGTTTCATATGGTGGTAGAGGATGGGAAGGTTTGAAATACAATATTCTATTAAAGCCTCGTTTGATAGAGCTTTTCTTGTGCATAAAGTAAGGGTTTAGTAGATCAGTGTTGCCTTGAGCCTCTGTATTAGTAAAAGTAGATGATGATTTAAGACCTGCTCCTTACTAGATTTCGGCTAATTGAGTGCATTTCCAGCAGTAGAGTCATGCTTTCAAGCATTCTTTTCAAAACAATAGCATCTCAATTTCTGGTATGTAAAAATTGGCACAAATGGGTTTCTGGAACAAAAAATACCTTATGGAACAAACACTTCAAGCAAGCTCTTATTCGCTATCGTGGACCCCAAAATAGGCCTATTTTACAAATAGAATAATTAAGCCTATAAAATTCTTCAAGCATGACTAATTAAGACTAACAAGAAGGTGAACTTCGAGACCTTGTTTTGTTAGAGTCTATAGAAAATAAAAATGTCATGCAGAACCCACTGTGTTTTCCATCCTCCAATTGTGATTATTTGCATCTTGTGTTCGTAACAGAAATATATTTTGTACAATTCATTACTTCAACTCATGTGATTGCAAGAAATAAAATGCTCAAACTATTTTCCATGTTGGAAAAGACACTGTCCATACACTATTACTTAGTTATGAAAATTTTTCTTTTTCTTTCAATATTTTTAACAACTATTTCATGTGTTTCTAATTAGAGAATGTTGTTGTATGTGCTGAAATTTTTGTTGTCTTTCCTTTCAGGCATTGTTCTTCCCACTATTCGAATCGTGCGCTGCCATATGCCCTTTGGAGATACTGCATGTGTCGCCTTGTTCAGTTCAAACAATAGGTACAATCTCTTTAGTGGATACATTATCTAAATAAGTCCACTTTGCTCACTTATTTTTTCACTGTTTCCATTGCATTGACAATGTCCTTCTAATTAGAGAATGCAGGTCTACCGTCTAAAATAGTTGTTTTGTCTTTCATTTCAGGAATTTTACAACTTGTTGCTACAGTCCTATAGAAGATGTCTCACAGTTCTTGAGCATGGGTGGCTAGTTGGTTGACGAACTACCACCCGTATCTGCCATGCAATATTCTTGCTCGAATTGAGGAACTCAGCCTTCCGTACAGGTTGCGGGAAAAGATGTTAAGGAGAATTAATAGAAAAGGTCCAAACCACACATATTTGCAATATAATAATTATGCTCACTTCTTCAATGACGTCTTTGGAGTTTGGGTGCATATGGGCATGGATGTTCAATATTACAATCTACAAATAGAGATTGTCAATTAATGTGATTGGCCAATGTCTGTTTACCGAGAAATTCAAGACCTTTTCCTAGTTGGATGCATATGGAAGGTGTGCATTAGACCAACAGTTATCATACAGAGGCACAATCTTACAGATCAGTTGAGCATGAGGTTTATGAGATTCCTCAAGGGGGAATCTGTAATTAGTAATCACAAAGGTCCTGTGGAGGAATGGTTGTTGGCCGTGTTAAAATCCAACCACATTGTCAGGTTTGAGATCCACTGTGTGAGGCCCTCCTTCAGGCTGCTACATGAGAATTATGGGGTGGCAACATTGTATGCTGTCAATTCCACCTTGACAATCAGAGTGCAAAAAATGCTTCTAGATGCTGAGAGCATAGAGATTATACCTACTCGTAAATGGTTGACATAGTCTTCACTATGACCAGTATTAAATGTGCATTGTAATTTTGTTCAGATTGTGTAATATTGATGTGAAATATTTTTACATTTCATTGTCTGATGCATATTGTTATTATAAAATTTGATGGTTAACTCGAATACACTATTTTGTTATAGTCTGTGTTTTCCATTCTACAACTTTTCTTGTGCATCTTCTCATCAAAATGTATAAGGATATTGAAATGGAATGTTGAAATGGAATATCAAAATCTGCAACTTTTCTTGTCTTCTTACTGTGTGCATAACACTAGCTGTTGTCTTCTTACTATTTTTCTTAAAGTAAGGGGTGACATAAAACAAGAAACTGAAGTTGAAAAGACTATTTTGTTATAGTCCATAAAAGAAAATAAGTGATGAACAACCCAATGTGCTTTCGATGATGCTATTGTTATGTGAATAATGTGTTGGGCAGAGATCAAACAAGAGTGTTTTACTGAAAGTAAGGGTTCTTAAAAATTATGAAGCTCAGATTCAATGCATTGTCCTCTTACTATGTGCATAACACTAGCTATTGTCCTCTAACTATTTTTGCTAAAGTAAAGGGTATCATAAAACAAGAAACTGAAGTTTAAAAGACTATTTTGTTATAGTCCAGAAAAAAAAAAGTGAGCCACAACCCACGGTGCTTTCCATGATGCTATTGTTATATGAATAATGTGTTGGGAAGAGATCGAGCAAGAGTGTTTTTCTGAAAGTAAGGGTTGCTAAAAATTATGAAGCTTAGATTCAATACATTGTCCTCTTGCTGTATGCATAACACTAGTTGTTGTCTTCTTACTATTTTTGCAAAGTCGGGAACAACCCATTGTGTTTTCCATACTGCAATAGTTCGAAACATATGAACAGGTAGTGAACAAGACTATTTTTCTTAAAGAAAGTGGTCTCATAAGACAAGAAAGGGAAGTTGAAAACATTATTTTGTTACAGTCCGGAAAAAAAAAAAGTGAGCCACAACCCACTGTGCTTTCCATGATGCTACTATTATGTGAATAATGTGTTGGGCAGAGATCGAACAAGAGTGTTTTGTTGAAAGTAAGGGTTGTTAAAAATTATGAAGCTTAGATTCAAATCATTGTCTTCTTATTGTGTGCATAACACTAGCTATTGTCTTCTTACTGTTTTTGCAAAGTCGGGGACAACCCATTGTGTTTTCCATACTGCAACAGTGGGTTGTGGCTCACTTTTTAATTTTTTTCCGGAATGTAACAAAATAATGCTTTCAACTTCCCTTTCTTGTCTTATGAGACACCTTTCTTTAAGGAAAATAGTATTGTTTACTACCTATTCATATGTTTCCAACAAAAAATTTACTTAACTATTGTAGTATGGAAAACACAATGGGTTGTCCTTGACTTTGCAAAAACAGTAAGAAGATAGCAGCTAGTGTTATGCACATAGTAAGAGGACAATGTATTGAATCTGAGCTTCATAATTTTTAACAACCCTTACTTTCAGCAAAACACTCTTGTTCAATCTCTACCCAACACATTATTCACATAACAGTAGCATCATGGAAAACACAGTGGGTTGTGGCTCACTTGTTTTTTTTGTCAATCTCCTTGTTTAAATGTAAATGGAAAGATTAAGGTCTGAGTGCATGTGGAGGAGTTGGATTAGAATACTGACGAAATGGAGGTGAGGGGTAATTTGAAATTTGGGAAACACAATGTGGAGTATTTCAGTTTCTTGAATGTCTTCGAAATCACACATTCCATTGTTGTGTTTAAATTTAAGTCAATTGATAATAAAACTACACAAAATAACTCTAAATGTGAAACACAATGTTGGGTTTCATTTTTTTGAATCTCCTTGTTTTAATGTAGAGGGTTTTACAAGTTCTTTGTGTTTGAAATTTGGGAAAAAGAATGCGGAGTATTCCAGTTGCTTGAATGTCTTCAAAATCACGCATTCCATTGTTGTGTTTAAATTTCACACCATTGAAAA
Source organism: Sequoiadendron giganteum (assembly GCA_007115665.2). Lineage (NCBI taxonomy): Eukaryota > Viridiplantae > Streptophyta > Pinopsida > Cupressales > Cupressaceae > Sequoiadendron > Sequoiadendron giganteum. The sequence goes on from CM021100.1 coordinate 214,479,985, forward strand.
AATAAACTACAAAAAATAATTCTGAATGGGAAACGCAGAGCTGGGTTTCAATTAAAAAACTATACAAAATTAATCTGAATGGGAAACACACTACTGGGTTTCAGTTATTTGAATCTCGTTGTTTAAATGTAAATGGTCGTCTCATGGTGGGTTGCTTGCTTCTTAACATACATGGTCTTGCAACATGGAATGTTACGTGAATGTCTTCAAAATCACACATTCCATTGTTGTGTTCAAATTTCTCACCTTTGAAAAAGAAAGTGCAAAAAATAATTTTGAAAATAGTATGAAAGTCTTCTAGATCACACCTTCCATTGTTGTGTTTAAGTTTCAAGTATATAAAAAATTGCATTGTTCATAACACATTGCATTTTTCAACCTCCACATCACAACATACCCTATCCCTTTTTGGTTTTTAGACCAGTATATCTAGGTGTGCACATTCTGTAGTGCATGTCAAAAAATACAATGTGTTTTGAAGCCTGCCTTTACTTATACGGTATACCCAACCTTTGTCTTGTAATGCAAATATAAAAATGTATAGATAGTGTTTTATTTTATCAAATAGCACATCTCTCATTTAACAGGGACAATAATAACCCTCAACACATATTGTAATTCATAGTATGCACTTCATTCTGTTTTGCAACAATTCATGTTGGAAAACCCTATGTGTTAAGAAAGAAGCAACCCAAATAGTGTTTTCAAACCCTCTGCAACACTATTGGATAGTACACATCACCTCAATTTCATCGATATTCTCCTCGAAGTCATCCACGTGCACTGAGACCTTCTGCTTTCCCTTTCAACGTGCAGACAAGAAACAAAACAAATAGTATTTTCGCCTTGCTTTCTCCAAATAGAAAAGGCCCACGTCATTCCCTTCCACTTTTCCCATGCCACACAAAATAAAATTGCTGATGAAGCTAACCCACCCGCTTTTTCGCCTGGCAACGAGCGAGAAAATGCACCTGACGGCGTCATTAACTCTTGCCTGATTATAGCTCAAATGTTTGGTCCCGTCTACCCATTTCGTCACTTTTTGTTTCCATTTATGTCATTATTATAATAGCTCGTTTACAATTTGTCTATAATATTTAGGGCAAAGTAATGGGACTAGGCCAAATTATCAATTAAGTTATTCCTAACCATTGACTTTATGAGTTCTATTGAATACAACGCATAGAACTATTTGGAATAGTCGCTTGTTATATGTGCACATCTTTTTGCAATGTGGCACGGTCAGATCAAAACATACAAAAAAAGAGCACAAATAGAATATAGAAATAGCATTCTACAAAATTGCCATTAGATGTTAAAAAATGAACCACTTATAACTTACTAAATATTCTATACAAATAGCGAAATTGTAAAAAGAACTATTACGAATAAACTTATGCACCACATATATACTCTTTTGGTGAAAGATTTCAAATTACCGCAAAACACTTTAGAATGACATGAAAATGACAGTTGAATGAAAACCACAACATTTCACAATTTCAAACAAATCGACACATCTAAATGCATATTAAATTTTGGAAATTTAACTGTCCACTACACTTGCAATTCAAGCTATGGAAGCTAGAATCACCTGTATTTACTACAGAAGGTTCACATCTCCTAAAGCATCCTTGTCAATTCACTCGCGCTTGATTTGTTGAATCTTCTTTCGTGGCCTATATAAACCACCTGGAAGAGATACAAGTGTTACCAATAGATTAAATTGGAAAATTAAAGACAATTGGTGCTAGAAATAATTGTATTTCTTCCAAATTTCCCCAATATAAAATTTATATGTTCTGCTTAGTGCAAAATGACAGCTTGCACACACAATAAACAAACATATTAAACTATACATTGGGAATTTAATTTCCAATTTAACCTATCGCTAACACTAGTATATATATCAGAAATCATATGTGCCATTTTTCCATTCTGCTAGAACTGTGAAGCAATGAACGTTCATTCTGTTGGATAGATTCATTTCTTCCAATCAAGAATCAAGAGAAAGCTAACTCATAAACAAAAAGCACCTATGTATGTAACATGAGATAAAAATGGCATTTCATTTTCGTAATTTGATTCAACCAAATAAATGCTCGCACTATTTGCAGTGTTGGAAAATACAATGTCCCCATATAAGGTGTAAAGAAACAAGCAACCCAAATAGTGTTGTAAAACCCTCTGTAACAAAGAGGAAACAATGTGTTTTCCAACTATGACGTCTCGTCATGTTATGTATGTATCCATGTATGTTTTTCATGCATTTTTTGATGTACATTGGTGAATTTTGTCTAGGATTTAGGTGGATCCTTAAGAAACAAGCAACCCAAATAGTGTTGTAAGACCCTCTGCAACAGAGAGGAGACAGTGTGTTTTCCAACTATGATGTCTCCTAATGTTGTGTATGTATCCATGTATGTTTTTCATGCGTTTTTTGATGTACATAGGTGTAATTGTATGTCTAGTAATTAGCCGACTACTTAACAAACAATCAACCCAAATAGTATTGTAAAACCCTCTGCAACAGAGAGGAGACAGTGTGTTTTCCAACTATGACGTCTACTCATGTTATGTGTGTATCCATGTATGTTTTTCATGTGTTTTTTGATGTACATAGGTGAATTTTGTCTAGGAGTTAGCTAGCTCCTTGGGAGAAATAGAAACAAGCAACCCAAATAGTGTTGTAAAACCCTTTGTAACAAAGAGGAGGCAGTGTGTTTTCCAACTGTGCAAATAATGAGAGCAATACATTTGTTCTAATCAGGAGAAACCTAACTCATAAACAAAAAGCACATATTCATGTAACATGAGATCAAAATGGAATTTCATTTTCCTCATCTGATTCGACCAAATAAATGCTCACATTCTCTGCACATTTGGAAAACGCACTATGTCGATACAAGGTGTTCAAAAACAAACAACCCATATAGTGTTGTAAAAATTTGTTCTAATCAGATAAAGAAAGCAAAATGAAATTTCGGCTGTAGCAAAAAGTTGTTCAAAAATGCATGAAAAACATACATGAGAACATACATGGAAACATACATAGCATGACGAGACATCATAGTGCAGGGCCTGCCAGAATGGCGATTGGCACAAAACCGATAGATGGAACAAAACGTCCGGGCAATGGTCAGGTGGGAGTTAACGATGCCATCAGGTGGGTTTTCCCGCCTATTGCTAGGGAAAAAAGTGGGCGGGTTAGCTTTGTGGACAAGATTCTTTTGTCTGGCACAGAAAAAGTGGAAGGGAATGACGTGGGCCTTTTCTGTTTGAAGAAAGAAAGATGAAAATACTATTTCTTTCCTGCTCTTGGGACTTTTCTGTTTGAAGAAAGAGAGGTGAAAATATTGTTTTCTAGCAACAAATAGTCGTTCTTGTCTTCGTTGTTCATTGCATAGTGGCAAGATGGCACATACACAAAGTGGATATACATACCTGAAGGAGCTCCGCATGGCTGCTACTCTTTCCCTCGCTATCCACCAAAATTTCGCTGTCCAAAAATGGTGAAAATGGGACCTTGTCGGCCCTTTTTATTATTTGCTAATAGTGGTTTTGAATGACACGTTTTAGGGTTTTTGTCCATGCCGATAAATTATTTTAAAATCTCGCCAGCACTGACACATTTTCCCGGCAACAGTTGCAGGTATTGGCCCTTTTTTGTTTCGAGAAAGAAAGGTGAAAATACTATTTCTTTCCACTCTGCACATTGAAAGGGAAAGCTAAACATTTCAATGCAAGTGGACAAGTTGGAGGAGAAATCAGACCAAATTCAGGTGACATGTACTATCCAATAGTGTTGTAGAGGGTTTTACAACACTATTTGGGCTACTTCTTTCTTAACAGCAATGGTTTTCCAACATGAATTGTTGCAAAATAGAATGAAGTGAAGGCGAGAAGGCTTCAAAACACATTGTATTTTCTAACATGCAATACAGAATGTGCACACCTAGATATACTGGTATAAAAACTAGAAAGGGCTAGGGTATGTTGTGATGTGGAGGTTGAAAAATGCAATGTGTTATGAAGCATGCAATTTGTTACATACTTCAAACTTAAATAGAACAATGGAAGGTGTGATCTGGAAGACTTTCATACTATTTTTTAACATTCCATCTTACAAAACCATGGGTGTTAAGAACCAAACAACCCAGCATGAGACGACCCTTTACATCTCAAGTGGATGATTAAAATAATAGAAACCCAGCAGCGTGTTTCCAATTAAGAATAATTTTGAATAGTTTTTTTATTGAAACCCAGTCCTACATTTCCCATTCAAAATTTTTTTTGCAGTTTCTTTTTTCAATGGTGCATAATTTAAACACGACAATGAAATGTGTGATTTTGAAGACATTCGAGCAACTGAAATACTCCACATTTTGTTTCCCAAATTTCAAACACAAAGAATTTGTAAAACCCTCTACATTAAAACAAGGAGATTCAAATAACTAAAACCTAGCACTGTGTTTCCCATTCAGAATTATTTTGTGTAGTTTTATTATCAATCGAATTAAATTTAAACACAACAATGGAATGTGTGATTTGGAAGACATTCAAGTAACTGAAATACTCCACATTGAGTTTCCCAAATTTCAAATTACCCCTCACCTCAATTTCATCGGTATTCTACTCCAACACCTCCACATGCACTCAAACCTTAAGCTTTCCATTTACATTTAAACAAGGAGATTGAAAAAAATAAGAAGTGAGCCACAACCCACTATGTTTTCCATGATGATACTGTTATGTAAATTTTGTGTTGGAAACATATCGGCAGATATTGAAAAAGAGTGTTTTGCTCGAAGTAGGTGTTGTTAAAAGAGTACAATGCAAACTTCAAAACATTCATTTCTCACAGCCTGCATAAAATAATAAGTGAGCCACAGCCTAGTGTGTTTTCCATGATGCAACTATTATGTGAATAATCTGTTGGGCAAAGATTGAACAAGAGTGTTTTGCTGAAAGTAAGGGTTGTTAAAAATTATGAAGCTCAGATTCAATACATTGTCCTCTTACTATGTGCATAACACTAGCTGCTATCTTCTTACTATTTTTGCAAAGTCAGGGACAACCCATTGTGCTTTCCATATTGCAATAGTTAAGTAATATTTTTGTTGGAAACATATGAACAGGTAGTGAACAAGACTATTTTTCTTAAAGTAAGGGGTCTCATAAGACAAGAAAGGAAAGTTGAAAACATTATTTTGTTAGAGTCAGCAAAAAATAAGAAGTGAGCCACACCCCATTGTGTTTTCCATGATGCTACTGTTATGTAAATTTTGTGTTGGAAACATATGGGCAGATATTGAAAAAGTGTGTTTCTCTCAAAGTAGGTGTTGTTAAAAAAGTACAACGTGAACTTCAAAACATTCATTTCTCATAGCCTGTATAAAATAATAAGTGAGCCACAGCCCACTGTGTTTTCCATGATGCAACTGTTATGTGAATAATGTATTGGGAAGATATCAAAGAAGAGTGTTTTGCTAAAAGTAAGGGTTGTTAAAAATTATGAAGCTCAAATTCAATACATTTTCTTCTTACTGTGTACATAATACTAACTATTGTCATTGAACAAGATATTTGCTAATAATGGTTTCGAATGCCACGTTTTTGGCCTTTAGACCGTCCATGCTGAACAATTACTTTGAAAATCCATCGACGCTGACACGATTTCCCAATGACAGGACAACAAATGGCACACAAGATGAGACGTCCCACCCTCAAGTCTTTCCTTCCCGTCCGGCAACATTTTCCCTCGCCGGTCCCACCTCTTCCATCATGACTATTTTCCCCATGTGTTATTGGGGGCATATCCTATGTTATATACATAACTAAATTTTCTCCAGGAGTTAAGGAGGGAGCAAGCTAACACCTGCACAAAATTCACATACGTATATAACATACAATATGCCAATTTCAGGCATAAATTCATATATGTATATAACATAGGATATGCCAATTTCAAAATCCTAGACAAAATTCACCTATGCACATTGAAAACATGCGTGAAAAACATACACATGAACATACATGGATACATACATAACATGAGGAGATGTTGTAGTGAAACAGTGGGTTTTACAAGAGTCCAAGTTTTAGGAGACAGTGTGTTTTCCAAAACAACAGTGTATAAAATAGCGAAAAAAATGGGATTGGATGTGGGCTTTTTGCCAGTTACCATTTATGAGTTTTAGGAGATAGTGTGTTTTTAAAAACCTTCAATAGAAAAAACATTATCAAACCTGCATTTCATCTAAATCCTAGACAAAATTCACCTATGTACATCAAAAAATGCATGAAAAAAATACATAAGAACATACATGGATACATACATAACATGAGGAGACATCGTAGTGAATCAGTGGGTTTTACAATAGTCTGAATTTGAGGAGACATTGTGTTTCCCAAAACAACAATATATAAAATGGCGGCAAAATGGGATTGGATGTGGGCTTTTTCCTATTTCCCAATTAGCTTTTGCCAAATGGGTCGGAGCCAGCTAGCTTCTAGACAAAATTCACCTATGCACATTGAAAAAATGCATGAAAAACATACACATGAACATACATGGATACATACATAACATGAGGACACACCGTAGTGAAACAATGGGTTTTACAATAGTCTGAGTTTTAGGAGACAGTGTGTTTTCCAAAACAACAGTGTATAAAATGGCGGAAAAAATGGGATTGGATGTGGGCTTTTTGCCAGTTACCAATTATGATTTTTAGGAGACAGTGTGTTTTTCAAAACCCTCGATAGGAAAAATATTATCAGACCTGCATTTCAACTAAATCCTAGACAAAATTGACCTATGTACATCGAAAAATGCATGAAAAAAATACATAAGAACATACATGGATACATACATAACATGAGGAGACGTCGTAGTGAATCAATGGGTTTTACAATAGTCTGAATTTGAGGAGACATTGTGTTTTCCAAAACAATAGTGTATAAAATGGCAGCAAAAATGGGATTGGATGTGGGATTTTTGCTATTTCCCAATTAGCTTTTGCCAAATGAGTGGGAGCCAGCTAGTTGCTAGATAGAATTCACCTATGCACATTGAAAAAACGCATGAAAAACATACACATGAACATACATGGATACATAGATAACATGAGGAGACGTCATAGTGAAACAGTGGGTTTTACAAGATTCAGAGTTTTAGGAGACAATGTGTTTTCCAAAACAACAATGTATAAAATGGTGGAAAAAATGGGATTGGATGTGGTCTTTTTGCCATTTACCAATTATGAGTTTTAGGAGACAATGTGTTTTCCAGAACCCTCGGCAGAAAAAACATTATCAGACCTGCATTTCAACTAAATCCTAGACAAAATTCACCTATGTACATCGAAAAATGCATGAAAAAATACATAAGAACATACATGGATACATACATAACATGAGGAGACCTCGTAGTGAATCAGTAGGTTTTACAATAGTCCGAATTTGAGGAGAAATTGTGTTTTCCAAAACAACAGTGTATAAAATGGCGGCAAAAATGGGAATGGATATGGGCTTTTTGCTATTTCCCAATTAGCTTTCGCCAAATGGGTGGGATCCAACTAGCTGCTAGACAAAATTCACCTACGCACATTGAAAAAACACATGAAAAACATACACATGAACATACATTGATACATACATAACATGAGGAGATGTTGTAGTGAAACAGTGGGTTTTACAATAGTCTGAGTTTTACGAGATAGTTTGTTTTCCAAAACAACAGTGTATAAAATGGTGGAAAAAATGGGATTCGATGTGGGCTTTTTACCAATTACCAATTATGAGTTTTAGGAGACAGTGTGTTTTTCAAAACCCTCGACAGAAAAAACATTATTAGACCTGCATTTCAACTAAATCCTAGACAAAATTCACCTATGTACATCGACAAACGCATGAGAAAAATACATAAGAACATACATGGATACATACATAACATGAGGAGACGTCGTAGTGAATCAGTGGGTTTTACAATAGTCTGATTTTTTGGAGACACTGTGTTTTCCAAAACAACAATGTATAAAATGGCAGCAAAAATGGGATTGGATGTGGGCTTTTTGCTATTTCCCAATTAGCTTTCGTTAAATGGGTGGGAGACAGCTAGCTGCTAGAAACAATTCACCTATGCACATTGAAAAAATGCATGAAAAACATACACATGAACATACATGGATACATACATAACATGAGGAGACGTCGTAGTGAAACAGTGGGTTTTACAATAGTCCAAGTTTTAGGAGACAATGTGTTTTCCAAAACAACAATGTATAAAATGGTGGAAAAAATGGGATTGGATGTGGGCTTTTTGCTAGTTACCAATTATGAGTTTTAGGAGATAGTGTATTTTTCAAAACCCTCGACAGAAAAGACATTATCAGACCTACATTTCAACTAAATCCTAGCCAAAATTCACCTATGTAGATCGAAAAATAAATGAAAAAAATACATAAGAACATACATGGATACATACATAAATGAGGAGACTTCGTAGTGAATCATTGGGTTTTACAATAGTCTAAGTTTTAGGAGACACTGTGTTTTCCAAAACAACAGTGTATAAAATGGCGGCAAAAATGGGATTGGATGTGGGCTTTTTCCTATTTCTCAATTAGCTCTCGCCAAATGGGCAGGAGCCGGCTAGCTACTAGACAAAATTCACCTATGCACATTGAAAAAATGCATGAAAAACATACACATGAACATACATGGATACATACATAACATGAGGAGACGTCATAGTGAAACGATGGGTTTTACAATAGTCCGAGTTTTTGGAGACATTGTGTTTTCCAAAACAACAGTGTATAAAATGGTGGAAAAAATGGTATTGGATGTGGGATTTTTGCCAGTTACCAATTATGAGTTTTAGGAGATAGTGTATTTTTCCAAACCCTCGACAGAAAAAACATTATCAGACCTACATTTCAACTAAATCCTAGCCAAAATTCACCTATGTACATCGAAAAACGCATGAAAAAATACATAAGAATATACAAGATACATAAATAACATGAGGAAACGTCATAGTGAATCAGTGGGTTTTGCAATAGTCTAAGTTTTAGGAGACACTGTGTTTTCCAAAACAACAGTGTATAAAATGGTGGCAAAAATGGGATTGCATGTGGGATTTTTCCTATTTCTTTTGTGTGGCATAGGAAAACTGAAAGGGAATGACGTGGGCCTTTTTTGTTTGGAGAAACCAAGGAAAAAATACTATTTCTTTTGTTTCCTATGTGCACGTTGAAATGGAAAGGTGAAGATCTGAGAGCACATGGATGACTTCGAGGAGAATACCGACCAAATAAGTTGAAGGGTGGAGTGCACGTGCAGGATTTGGAGCAGAATACAGATGGCATCGAGGTGAGGGGTAATATTGTTGCAAGCAGAGGGTTTTGCAAGATGTTTTAATTTGAAATTTGGGAAACAAAATGTGGAGTATTTCAGTGTGCTTTTTGACTATTTCCTTATTAGCTTTCTCCATGCGGTATGGCTACATATGCTATCATATACACATAGGTGAATTTTTTCTAGCAGTTAGCTCCCCTTCCGAGGTGGCTAACTGCTAGAAAAAATTCACCTATGTACATCGAAAAATGCATGAAAATATACACATGAACTTACATGGATACATACATAACATGAAGAGACGTCATAGTGAAACAATGGGTTTTACAATAGTCTGAGTTTTAGGAGACGGTGTGTTTTCCAAAACAACAGTGTATAAAATGGCGGCAAAAATGGGATTGGATGTGGGCTTTTTGCTATTTTCCCAATTATGATTTTGAATGCCACGGTATGCCCTTTTCTATCCATTCCAAAAAACAATGCAAACAATGGTGACATTCCGGGTTTTACATGATTTTTGAAATATAGCATTTCACTGCAGAACCGACAGATTCTGCTTTCTACCAACATTATTCAGTAATTTCACTCATATTTCTGCAATGGGTTGTCGCTTTTTTCATTCGGCAAGGGCAAAATTCGATAACCAGCTAACAGGGAGAAAACAAGGATTGGATGTGGGCTTTTTGCTATTTTTCCCAATTATGATTTCGAATGCCACGATATGCCCTTTTATATCCATTCCAAAAAACAATGCAAACAATTGCGACATTCCGGGTTTTACATGATTTTTGAAATATAGCATTTCATTGCAGAACCGACTGATTCTGCTTTTTACAAACATTATTCAGTAATTTCACTAACATTTCTACAATGGGTTGTCACTTTTTTCATTCGAAAAGGGAAAAATTCGATAACCAACAAACGGGGAGGAAACGAACAAAAAATTTCAAAACCCTCAACAGAAAACACCCTTTCAACTAAATAGATTCTTCGACAACCCCATAATTTTAAAAACATATACGGGAGGAGACAAAAAACTAAAACCCTCAACTGAAAATAACAAACCCTTAATGGAGCAATGAATGCTCATTCATTGCTTCATTGTTCATGGCATAATGGCAAGATGGCACATACATAGAGTGGATATACATCCTTGAAGGAGCTCTGCATGGCTGCTACTCTTGCCCTCACTATCCACCAAAACGACATTGTCCAAAAATGGTGAAAATGGGATGCCGTCAGCTCTTTTTATTATTTGCTAATAATGGTTTGGAATGCCACATTTTAGGCTTTTTGTCCATCCACGCCGAATGATTATTTTGAAAAACCACCGCCGTTGACACGATTTCCCGGTGATAGGATAGCAAATGGCACAGGGGATGAGATGTCTAACCATTATGTCTTTCCTTCCGTCTGGCAACCTTTTCTGTCGCCGCGGGTACCACCTCTTTCGTCGTGACTCTTTTCTTCATGCGGTATGGCCGCATATGCTATCATATACACATAGGTGAATTCTGTCTAGCAGTTAGCTTTCGCCGAAGCCAGTCACGTTCTTCATTTTAATCAGTGTGTCATGCAGGGTACCTGGACCATATCCCTGCCTATTCACATCACTATCAACCATGGACAAAGGACCACACACACAACAAAGCTACACGCGCTTTTCATTTACCTAACAACATATTGCCCTAGGGACCAACCCTTTCCCCACCTCTTCACTCGGTCAAAAATAAATCAAATTCGCTCTCTAATCCATTTACAAAGCTAGGTAATAAAGACTTTTTAACTTCAAAGTGAGGGTGCTCCATATTGAAAAGGGAAAAAGAGAGAACGACAAATCCCTAAATTGCATTGGTTTTTACTTTTCATTATGTATCAGTTTGATCTAGATTTTAATCTGAGCTTTATGTTCCGCAATTTCTTTTAAGGATTCGTTATTCAGTTTATTTTTTAATTATTTTATTTTAGAGTATATTTTAAAATGAGTTCGGTTTGTATTTTAATTTTTTGGTGAATTCATCTTCTCTTTTAGTCTTTTTGAATTTTATTTTATTTTTAAATGTAGGTTTTAAATCTATTGTTACAATTTATATTCATTTTATCTTTGTTTTACATTTTTTATTTTTAAAGGTTTGTTTATTTCAAGATTCAATTAAAACTCTAATTATTTTTAAGGGGAATCGTTCATTTGAATTTTTAAATGGCTTCTCATTTTATTGATTAGAATATCTTTAGTAAGACTAATTATAATGGGTGATTCAATTGCGATCATGATATTTTTAGATTGAAAGAAGTTTACATGAAGAAAAAACATGTAAGCTAAACAAAATCTAAGAGGAGGAACACAACCAAGATAACAAGAGAGCTTGGGAGGTAAGACTAGGCACATTGGTGGAGGTAAAGTAGTATTATTTTTAAATGAGTTTCATTTGTATTTTAAATTTTTGGTGAATTCATCTACTTTTAGTTCTTTCAAATTTTATTTTTTATTTTTTATTTTTAAATTTATTGTTAAGATTTATATTCATTTTATCTTTGTTTTACATTTTTTATTTTTATAGGTTTTTTTATTTCAAGATTCAATTAAAACTCTAATTATTTTTAAGGGGAATCGTTCATTTGAATTTTTAAATGGCTTCTCATTTTATTGATTAGAATATCGTTAGTAAGACTAATTATAATGGGTGATTCAATTTCGATCATGATTTTTTTAGATTGAAAGAAGTTTACATGAAGAAAAAACATGTAACCTAAACAAAATCTAAGAGGAGGAACATGACCATGATAACAAGAGAGCTTGGGAGGTAGCAACACATCAACAAGGATGTGTCAATCATCATTGTCATAAATAATATCATCTTCACCATGATGGCCCAACACACTACTAGAGGGAGTCGGATTGGAAGTTCTCTACTAGTGGACTCTCTTGTCAAAAATCTTGTAGTTGTTAAGAGAATTATGGGTCATGCACATAATGTGAGGTGTGATTATGAAAAGGCCATAAATATCAAGGAAAAGTGCTCATGAGGTCTAGTGAGTAAGAAAAGTCTTTAAGATGGACTTGGTCGCAAAGTGGGTTCTCTTAATATTTTGGGGCCATGGGATGAGACTACATGTGGAATTATTCAACTCAAAATTGGTTTTGCACTAGGTTTGAAGAGTAGAGGTGATATGCATAATTAGATTGGAGAAAATCATTTAGATTTCAACTTGTTTAGGAAAAAGAGTACTAGATAAGGAAACCATGTAGTGAAACTTCCAAATGAACTTGAGGATCACATGCCTACAAGTGTGGATGATGAGATTGTGAGAGGTGGAAGTTCCCAAGAGAGGTGATTTCCAAGTTTATGTGTAAGCGATGTAGAATGTGAAATAAGATAATCAAATCTGAAAAGGAAATAAAGCAATAATGAATCCAATTAAATAATCAGATGACCTATCTCAATAAAGCATGTGCACAATCATGAAAGAAAATCAAATAATACTACTTTACCTCCACCAATGTGCCTAGTCTTACTTCATTCTAGAATGTGGTAATGCTAATTCAATAGTATGTGGATTTCTCATAAAAGCTTAGCATAACCTAGTTAGCAAAATTAATGCAAAAGTAAGATGAATACTGAATATTATTCAGTGTCAGCAATTTGGCTGACAAAAAAAAGCTATTGAATTTATCACTATTGAATTTATCACTATTGAATTTATCAAAAAAAAGAAACAAATTCTTTTATTTCAACATAATCAAATTTTATTCCTCTTTTAGAAATGTAATAATTAATAACTATCCACTACAAAGAAAAGGAATCTAGTTTTCAACATAATAAAATTTTATTCCTCTTTTAGAAATGTAATAATTAATAACTATCCACTACAAAAAAAAAGGAGTCTAGTTCAAATTTAAAATGGGTACCAAAAAAAATTTTGTCGTTCTTGAGGGCGTAGTTAGCACAGCATATCCTAATGGTATGTTTACAGTCTACCTAGATAACGATATGTTGGTTTTAACGGTTGTATCGGGTAAAATGAGATATCGAACAATACGAATAGTACCGGGAGATAGAGTGAGAGTTGAATTACCTCTTTACGATTTAAGCAAAGGACGTATAATATATAGATATCCCGTCAAACGAAATGATGACGATAACTTTCTACCTGCTCCCGATGAATTTTGAGGCCCATTAAATCTATAAAAAAGAACAAGATTTTAGCATTAAATAAAGGACCACAAATATGAAAATCCGTGCTTCTGTTCACAAAATTTATACTTAAGTTGCGCGAGTATACAATGCAGCTTGGGTAGTAAAATCTTGTGCTATGAATGCATAGGCAGGTAAAGAATACATGTGTTGAGCTACCAAGGAGGTAACAACTCCCAAAGAAGCTAGAGCAAGACCTAATTGAAAGTGAAGAGAATTATTGATTGTGTTGTAAAGACCCTTATGCCCGCGTCCTAATAAGCCTCCCGGAGGAATATGTGCTTCTAAAATATCTTTTATACTGTGTCCAATTCCAAAATTGGTTCTATACATATGACCAGCAATGAAGAACACAAATGCAATAGCTAAATGATGATGAGCGATATCAGTTAGCCACAAACTTTGAGTTTGTGGGTGGAATCCTCCGAGAAGAGTTAGAATAGCAGTTCCCGACCCTTGAGAGGTACCAAATAAATGACTACTGGAATCAGGATTTTGAGCATAAAGACTCCACTGACCTGTAAAAAGTGGTTCCAAACCTTGGGGATATGGTAATACATTCAAGAAATTATCCCATCTTATGTGCTGTCCTCTTGATTCAGGAATAGCGACATGAACTAAATGCCCCGTCCAAGCCAAAGAACTTACTCCGAAGAGTCCCGACAAATGATGATTGAGACGAGATTCGGCATTTTTAAACCATGAAACACTTGGTTTCCATTGAGGTTGTAGATGCAACCAACCCGCTGTTAAAAAGAGAGCAGAAAGAAATAGCAAGAAAAGAGCTCCAGTATAAAGATCTTCATTAGTGCGTAAGCCAATTGTATACCACCATTGATAAACACCGGAATAAGCAATATTGTCAGGAGAAGGCTGATCCATTTTGTTTTTAAAATCAGCTTGCAACTTTTTATAAATCTCTAAATTCACCAGATACTCTTCATTCATCTGCTTGATTCGATCATGCATCGTGGTTATCCAATCCTCTGTATCTTCCAGATCCAGATCTGGTTCGACCTGCATTGAAAATGGTTCTAATGGATCTTGTACAATTTCTAAAGAGAATTTAATATTTGACGTAGGCCTGGTCCGAATTATTACGGGAAGCTGATCATTTTTTTCTGTACTCTCAATATCTGGTCGAATGTTTATCTTTATGGTCTTTTGTGAGCAAAGCAGTTCTATCCATTGGATAATAGGTTTCATCATTCTCTCGATAATAACTTTTGCCCGATGGGACGTATAATTCAAAATCAATTCGCCAATGGGTTGCCAAAAGGACGGCACTTTTGTCGGATTTCCGAAAGGTAATTCATTTTCTGTCCCATACAGAGATAAGAAACTAGTTGTTTTTTTATCAGTGTCAGTAGATTGAGGGCTAGCTTCATACCAAGGTCTCAAGCGAAAAGGATACACAATCTTGATTTGAATACCCTCTTTCACATAATCTTTGATCCATTGAGCGAGGAAATAACGCAAATTGAAAAAAACATGAATATTTTTTCATTGCTGCGAGAACGGACAAAAGGTCAGCTACCTTGCCAACTCTCACAATTACATGTCGTTACTGTATCTATAAATCTTATCATGAGAGTATTTATTACTTGATAATTCGGGGGGGGGAGAGTAGAGCTGAAAATGGTAAACTATACAAGTTACCAAATACTCATCTTATATCTTACGGCTCCGGCGTATAGAGAGGACCTTACCGTTAGAAAAGGAACCATAGAAACGAAGAAATCCATAATATATATACATATATATACATATATATATTCTATTTTTTTTCTTACTTAAATGCAAGGTCCGATCCCTTGCCTACTTGGAAGGTACCTAACTGAAGAGAATTATGGTTGGGAAGGTTAGAGTAGCAAAAGCCATTGGAATCTCTATTTTATATAATATAGATGCAAGATCCATCAAAATTTGTGGATAGATTGAATGGCTAAAAGATAGATGATTTATAGCTTATACAAATATATCAACAATGTAGGATGATTGGAGATATCAATGGATGAGAATGGTTAAGAGATCATGAGGAATAGGCAAGTGATATGTATTAGGATGAAGGGTTGAGATGAGGAGTTAAGTTATTGCATGGATCAGATGGCATACTACATGGGTGGATGAAGAGGAAGTGAATGAGAGTGAACTAAAGCTATTTTTAGTCAACTCACTAAATTTAGAGATGGGGGAATATAAATATAATGATATATTTAGGAAATAAATAAAATAATGATATTATTTCTATTTAGAGGATATAAAAGTTAAATTAAATTAAACTAATAATTTATTTAATTTTAGAGAAAATATTAGCTAATTAAATAATTAAAATTGGATGAGAAGAATGAATGATTTAATCAAATAATTATAAATTATTAAATTAATTTGCATGGAGGAATAATTTAAAATTTAATTAAATAATTAAAATTATTTAATAAATGGAGCCTGCACGAGTAGTCAAGCTGGTTTGGGCCATGCGTTTGCTCCCCATTGGTTAAGGGTTCGACTCCAACCTGGGCTTACCCGATGCACATAGTTTGTGAGCTATTATGTGCATCACTAGGGGACTAGTCTCACCTTAGCTCACCCCGTAAAGGGAATGCGCTGGCCTAAGTTGCGAGGACACCCCTGGGTTACCAAAAAATATATATATTTAATTGTAAACCCTGATTTCAAACCTGCACATTAACAACAAACAAACATTATATTAGATCAAAATGCAAGGTGAAACAAGGATTCCCCATGAAATCCATTTACAAAACTTAGATAGAGAGAAAAAGAAGAACAAATGCAATAACCAAAGTAAATCTATCTAAACTAAGAAAACTCGTGATCCCATGGGGGAATTGGTACCAATTGGTGTGTCGAAATTGGCCCTTTCCCAACTCCTTAGTTGCAAATGTTGATGGTGAGTGACTGATCCAATCTCCTTGATGAAATTTTGGCATAACCTAGCTATGAAATTGTGAAAATGATGAACACTTGAAGAGAAGTGCACAAAATTAGCTCTCAATGTGGAGAGAGTAACTTTGCATGAGATTGTAGATGTTGAATGAGAGGAAGAACCTTTCATTTATACATTTTCAAAGTGGAGAAGAGATTGAAATGGAGCAATGTGGGATCATTCATCATCCAATGGCCAAGTGCCACTTGTCAAGATGTGAATGGTTGAGGAATGAACACATTTTGGCCAAAGTGCCAATAAATGCAATTAGGTGGAATTTGAAATTGAGGAAATGACATGTGAGAGGGAAAAAGGAATGAAATAAATGCCACTTGGCTCAATGCACAAGGACATGTAAGAGGAGTGAATGCTTTGTTGGAAGTACCCATCCACTTGGATTTTTGAATTCAGACTTGAGGGAATATTCCTCCTTTTATTCCATGTGAGGGAAAATAGAGATTTAATAAATTAATTAAATATATTTCCATGTGCAAGTTGCATTCTCTAGAGGATTTTAGTGTTTGAGATTAGATTAATCAAGATTTGATCAATTTAATGAGAGATTAGGTGATTTGACAATTTTGACTTAGATTTTAGAATTGATTAAAATCAAGAATTGAGAGGAAAATGATTAAATAAATGTTTTTTGATTTATTTAACCAAATTTTAGATTAAATTAAATAAGGTTTTAATTTATTTAGTTTTATGAGAAGACTTTAGGAATTTTAATCAAATAAAATGATTTATTTAATTAAAAGGGATTGTAGGGTTAATTGATTAATTTAATCAGAAGGGGAGAAAGACCTAATTAAATAAATAGAGTTTTATCTAATTAAGAGACAAAAGGTGATGATACGCTAAGAGTGTGATTCAGTAAGAAGCGTTGTTAGTAATCAAGATCAAGCGTGTAGAATCAAATTGTACATTTTCCATGTCTACATTTTGCCCATCTTTGAAGCAATGTACTTGTTGCATTGGTTCAAAGAAAAAACTGCTATGATCAAAGTTTAAATTGTTCTTGATTTTTCAGATGCCCCACTGTTGCCCTAGTGGAAGGATTATGCTGGTATACTGCCCCCTCGAGAGATCAGATGAAAATTTTGATTTTTGGATGATCTCACGATAAAAAGAGGACAAAGTGTCTGACAGGTTCAAAAATGCCCCAGAATGGTTAAAGATGCGTTAAAATGCCAAGAAAGATGCAAAATGGCCCTTGATTGGACAAAAATAGGATCAAGGGACCAAAACCCTAGCTTAGATGGCCAAATTAGGTCAAAAAACCCTAATTTGCAAGCTTAAATAGACCTTGAGGAGTCACTTTCAATACACTTGCACACTTAGCCCTTTGAAAATTTCACTCTTTGAGCTCTGAGTTCCGGTCAAGATGGCGCAATGATAGCTTCCCAGGAACATGTCAGAGAGAGTACGAGTGCACCAATGGCTAGTCGATGCAGGACCCATGGTATGTACCCCTTTATCGACTTTTAATTTCTCGTTTCTTGTGCATTAAATAGGGCTCAATTTAAATTTAAGATGCACGTCGCTATATGGTGCCACTGAAAATGTTTGGTCAGTGTTGCATAGTCCTAAACAAGGCTGCATATGCAAAGAGTGTCGCACAACGCAGTTAGGAAATTAGGGGTTTGGTTATCCAAACTCGGCCGCATGCACAAATAGCATCGCATGTCACAGTTTGGAGAATTAGGTTGTCAAAGTCTATCGCGTGACACAGTTTGGAACTTTGCAAACTATGTTGCATTTGAAAACAACACTGCATTTTCCATTTTCACTGCAAAAGTTTGACACGGGTTACAGATTTTTCTAGGAGACTTGACATGGTGATTTCCCTTGTGTAGGAGGAGCTCGATGTACTTCATTTGAGGGAGCACAGATAGCCAATACTCAATAGGTTGCAGGGTATGCACGTGTATCTTTAGGAGCAACTTGGTATTCTTGGGCTCTGGTATGTTGCATATGTCCCTCCTGTTCAGGTACACTTAGGTATGATGACTGCTTTGGCCGAGCAGTGGCACAGTGAGACTTCCTCTTTTCATCTTCCCACTGGCGAGGCCACCATCACTCTTGAGGATGTCTAGCGCATTCTCGGATTTCCCATCCACAGATCCCGAGTGATTTATGATCTAGAGGAGGGTAGGGATGCCTGCTTTGACATTATGGGCGTTGATGAGCTTATCCTTTCTGATGGACAGATTGACCTAGAGCGATACTAGGGTAGAGTGCCCACCTATAGATTGATTATTGCTGCCATTAATTCTGGTCTTGTGGCACCTAATCGACGTGGCTGATATTTTAGTCCAGGCTGGGGATTAGCATGGCATCGAATGTGCGTTCATTGAGAGTGCTTTACCTGGGGACCAGTATTGTTGGCCTCCTTATACAAAGATTCGCATGAGTTCACATATATGGACAGTCGGGCCCTTGGGGCCAGAGTTACTTTATTACATGTCTGGGCATGGGAGCGGATCCCAGTGCTTCACCTAGATGTCACACCAGTTCTCCTTGATATTGATGATCCTATTGTCTGGCGATATGGTGGGGTACAGATTCATTTTACCCACACTGGCATAGGTGGTCTAGCTTACTAGTGACAGGTTCTTGATGAGATGAGAGAGTTCGTCGGGAGACCTATGATGGGCATAGGCCCATGGTATGATGATGTAGATCAACTATTTTTTGCTCGACAAGACATTTGGATGCAAGGCTGGGAGCATACCATGATAAAGTGGTATCTCCCAGAAAGGGTGGCTCATCAGTTTGGAGATATGCAAGATAGGCCTGATGATCAGTATGTTGTGATCTTCACCCGTACTATGAGAGAGATGGCATGGGGCCAACCCATCCTAACAGTTGAGGCAGTGTCCTCCTTTAGGAAGTTAGTGGCCCGACTATGGCCATATGATTAGGGGCCAACAGATGCAGGGGTTACTCCAGCATACAAAGCTTGGTTCAGGCCTCCCCTGAGATTGACAGTTCCCGGTGTAGCACTCCCATGGCAAAGACCCAGAGGCAAGACAACTGGTAGAGGCAGAGGACAGGGGGGAGAGGCGAAAAAGATGGGGGCAGGGATGGAGGAGGAGGTGGGCCACCTCCTCATCAGACACCTCCTAGGGATCCAACATAGTAGTCATCTCCATGGGGAGGGGATCAGGATGGTCAGCCCAGATATGGGGATAGGGTAGTCCCACAACAACAACCAACAGTGGAGCGAGACCATAGAGATGCGTTGATCCAATAGTTGCAGGGTCAGATCAAGGTATTGACTACAAAGAGAGATCAAGCTCGATCCGAGAGGGATCAAGAGATTGGTCGGCGTAGGCAGCTGGAGAGTACAACTTCATCATCCCAAGGCCGATCAATTTCACTACTAGCATACAAAGAGGTAGTCAGAGAGGCCAAGTATTATCAACAACATTATAGACAAGCAGTGCTAGCAATAGGCCAGGTGCCAGACTTCTCTCAGCAGATCGGGATGAGGCCCCAAGAGGATCATGGCAAGAGGCCGGCGGGAGAGGGCAGTAGCCAATAGGGCTAGTCCTTGATAACAAATAGTTTCCATTTTTGACTCATGGGCCTCGATTACCTACCCTTTTTGTACTATGTGTCTTGATTGTACACTTGATTTGATTTTCTATCATGATAGTACATATTTTTGATGACATATATGAGATGGTTCACCTTTATAATATGTCTTGTCGTGTATGATATGCAAATGCATTTTAATTTCCTATGTGCTATGAGATGCTTCTATTTCTATGCTTATGCAATATGATGTATGTTTCTATATGATGGATATATTTCTTTTTGTATCTTTTCTTATGAATTTACATGGTAAATGATATGATGTATTCATATGCAAATGATAAATGAAATGTAACTGATAACTAATATGCAAATGTTTTATGATGATGATGCATGCTAATGGTTTTCATTATGTCCTTAATGATTCATGTATGATGTGCAATGATTTCTTAAGATGCTTAAAATAAAAAATATGTATTATTTCTCATAACTTAAGATGATGATAATGATATGTTATGCTCTATGTGATATGATATGATGTGCACTTATGCTAATGATCTGGTGGATACAGGGTGTATGCATTGGCGATGTTCTTGATTAACTGTCATGATATCATGTTAGTATGGAAAGAAGATAGAAGAATTTAGAGTCAAAGAGTCACTTAGAACGATGGTGATTTGCTTACCAAGAGTCGAGATTTTCAAAGGGCCAATTACGTTATGTTTGATAACACACATAGGTATGATGCATCAAGGTGTAGAGAAATAGGATGGCATTGTACTCAGTGTGATGGACTTTGACTTGACAATCAAATAGGCGTATTCTTGTTCACACTTAGCATACAAAAACTTAATCAAGATGTAGTTTAGACATTCTAAACACCACGCACCAAAACATAGAAAAATACGCTTTCCTATGTGGTCAACAAGATATCTAAAACATCCTCCCCACAAACCGAACAAATTATGTATGGCTAAGTTATTTTACAAGTGTATCCCACAACCACAGTAGATAAAAGAGACAATGATCATTGCCCCATTTTTTCTCTCTAAATCTTTTTTTGTTTAGGCATCATCGAGAGGTCCTTGGAATGAGCACAAAATAAGATGCCATAAAAGACCAAATAAAGTAAACAAACAAGCTAATGTTCTTCCTAGCGCTAGCCAAGAATAAACTACTATGAGATACTTGATGCTTATGTCCATCATGGGAAGGATTCATCCCAGGACATGTTATGATCAGGGTTTTTTTTTGTGAGACTGATTGGATGATAAGATATTGATACTCTGAGTTGATCAATTTGCTTGCTTACTGACTTAGACTTGAGACTTTTGACGATTAGGGTGTTCACTTTTGAACCTACTAGACTTGCGTACAACTAACCCACCAAAGGATAACGGCAATGACTGATTTTATTATGAGTGATTATTATTGCGAGTTAAAGTGAGATGAGATGGGTGCACCATTTTGGATTTTTTAGATATTTTGAGGTTGTTTTTGGTATTTTTGAAATTTTTCAATCTTTTGGTATTTTGAGATGTTTTACAAATGTTTTTGGTATTTTTGAGATTTATGACAAAGAGACTAACCTAAAGACCTATCCTAGGGGTCTCAAGAGCTGATCCATAGATTAACCTTGCCTAAATTATACACTCATAGACCACGTAGTTCGACCGATGACAGACATGACTTAATGATAAGATGGGCAAACGGATCACCATTTTATTGCAATGGACGCCTAAGGACTTACCTAAAATGTCTCAGGGGATGATCAAAGATCAAAATTTCCTATGTTCAAGCTTAGAGATGATGTATTTCGACAAGGTGAAAGACTGACAAGACTATGCGATGAACCTTTTTGAAGACTTTTCAAGATTTTTTGATGTTTTTGGATTTTTTGATAAGGTTTTCTGAATATTTTGGGATTTTTTGATTTTGAATTCTTTGGGGAGATCAAAATATACATGAATCTGATCCAATGCAGGTATAGGAACATGCCCCTAGTGTCATGTGATAGACTACTTCGATAAAGGTAGGACAAACTGATCTTAGGAGTATGCCAAGTAGTACTATGGTGGAATATGATACGGACACGAGATCAGGCTATGGTATGGATGCGAACTGATGGATGGATGGAAGATTAATGAAATGTAATGGGATGAAATGAGTGAGTTGTGTAGATCCTAGTGGATAGAGAATGCTTTATTTACGCTTGGTGCCTATTTGCTAGGTTTTCACCAAGGTATTTGTCCAAAGCGCCACCAAAGTGGTTTTCACTAGAGAACAATTTTTTTCTTTACTGTTTTCAATCCTTTTTTTGAATTTTTTTTTTTGTTACCAACATGCCTGTTTGTCAGGTTTTCATCAAGGTAACCATTTTTTCAGGAAATTATCTGGATTTTTTAATTTTTTGGTTCTATGCCCTGCAAGTCTTTAGGCATAAAACTTTTTAAGATGACAACCGTTCATGGGCTCTTGTAGAGGATCACCTTCTGGTGTTGACAGTTGATATGCCCCTGACTTGTAGCTTACCATTATGATGAAAGGTCTCAACCAGTTGCGCTCAAATTTTCTTTTGATTTCTGGATTTGGCACAATCTTTTGGTTCTCTTTCAGCACAAGTTCGCCAACTTGGAAGGTGCATCACTTGATCTTACTATTGTAGCTACACTTCAGGTGGTTCTGATAGACTTGTAGATGATTGAGGGCCTCCATGTGTCATTCATCTAGTAATTCTAGCTTGCTCAACCATGAAATCCGATATTCCTCATCTGTTATGAGGTTCTGCAATGATATTCTCAGTGATGGGAGCTCAATCTCAATTGGGAGGATGGCCTCTGATCCATAGACCAAGGAAAATGGGGTGGCACCTATTGGAGTGCGGATGCTAGCACGATAGGTCCATAAGGCAAGATTTAGTTGTAGATGCCAGTCATGACTAGAGTCATTGACTGTCTTTTTAAGGATTTTCAAAATGGTTTTATTGGTAGCTTCTGCTTGGCCATTGCCTTGGGGGTAGTATGGAGTTGAAAGGTGATGTTGGATTTTGAATTTGTTGCATAAGTCATGGACATCTTGATTCTTGAAAGGTGTCTTGTTATCAGAGATAATGGATTGAGGGACACTATTTCAAAAAATGAGATAGTTCAGGATGAACTTGGAAATCTTCTTTCCAGTGATGTAGGTCATAGGAATTGCTTTGAACCACTTTGTGAAATACTCCGTGGCGGTAATGATGAATTTGTGGCCGTTGGATGAGGTGGGTGTGGATTTTCCTATGAGATCGAGCCCCCATTATGAAAAGGGCCATGGTGTAACAATAGGATGGATTTCCTGAGATGGTGCATGAACGAGATCTCCATGCTACTAGAATTGTAAACATTTTCTGACAAATTCATGTGCTTCTCTTTGCATCGTTAGCCAGTAGTACCCAGTTCTTAGAAATTTCTTGGCAAAGGTCATATTGCTCGAGTGTGAACCGCAAGTGCCATTATGTATCTCAGTTAGAGCAGTCAGGGCCTCCTCAGGATTTAGGCAACGCAAAAGGGTCCCTTCAATGCTCCTATTGTAGATGGTTTCTCCTAGGATGACAAAGTGTGTGGAGTTTTTGACAAAGGCCCATTTGAGTTTTGGGGTTATGTCAGCTGGGAGGACTCCTATTCTTAGGTAGGTGTAGATTTCATGATACCAGGGATCACTGGCACCAATGAGTTCGCACACATATTCTGACTTCAGTACCTCGAATGTGGGTACGAGAAGTTGTTCCACCAAGAATTCATTTTTTGAGACATTGCAAGGGATATCTAGTAAGGATCCAATTGTTTCCATGGCATCAGCTACTCTGTTGTTAGCCCTTGGTATCTACTCAAAGGTGATATCAACGAATGATTATTTGAGGCTTTCTACTAACTTCTTGTATGGTGTGAGCTTGTCATCCTTGGTTTGGTACTCACCATTGACTTGGTTGATAATAAGTTGTGAATCCCCATAAACCTTTAGTGCCATGATCCGCCATTGTGCCGCAATTTTGAGACCTATAGTTAAAGCCTCGTATTTTGCAATGTTGTTAGTACATGGGAATGCTAATTTATAGGATCTAGGTATACAGTCCCCTTGTGGGGTGATGAAGAAAACACAGGCTCCTAATCCATTTTGTGTGTATGAGTTGTCGAAGTAGAGTTTCCAATGATCGGCTATGCTGAGATTAAAGATGGACTTGTCTGGAAATACTAATATGAATGGATTTTCTAAATAGATTGGAGCCTTTGCTAGTTGATCTCCAATGACTTGTCCTTTGATTACTTTTCACTCCACATACTTAATGTCATGTTCTGATAGTATCTTGACCCACTTAGCCATCCTTCCTATGAGCATTTCTTTTGACAGTAGATACTTTAGGGGATCGATCTTGGCGATCAGCTTGATCTGATGAGCCAACATGTAATGTCTGAACTTTTGAGCTACAAATACGATTGCTAGGAAAGCTTTTTCTATTGGTGTGTAGTTGAGCTCATGCCCTACCATTGTTCTACTGATGTAATAGATGGCCCACTCTGTCCCATTTTCATCGTGCTGAGCTAAAAGTGCACCAAGGGTTGTTGTTTTTTCTGAGATATATAAAAATCAGTGGTTTTTCGATAATGGGTGTCATTAATACTGGTGGCGTGAGTAGATATTCTTTGATTTTGCAAAGTGCTTGTTCGCACTTTTTGTACCACTTATATGCTACTCCCTTGTGGAGTAGATGTGAATATGCAATATTTTTATCTACCAATTATTCTATGAACCTCTGAATGGATTAGAGTCTACCTTTCAAGCCTTTGAGTTGTTTCAGTGTCCTTGGTGCTTCCATGTCAAGGATTGATTTGACCTTTGTAGAATCCACCTCTATTCCCCTCATTGACACTATGTATCCCTAAATTTTACCTTATTGTACCTCAAAGACATATTTCTTGGGGTTGAGCCTGACCTTGTACTTATCCAGTTTGTTGAAAATGGCACTTAGGGCTTCTATGTGATTTTGTCTTTCCTTTGATTTGGCTAGTATATCATCCATGTAATCTTCAACAGTTTTGTGTATCATGTCATTGAATATTAGTGTCATGGCCCTCTGATATTTAGCCCCTACATTTTTTAGCCTGAATGGCATCATATTCCAGCAGTAGGTGCCCCATGGGCATGTAAATGTCATCTTATGTTGGTCCTCCTTTGCAATCATTATCTGGTTATACCCCGAGAAGCCATCCATCAGTGATAGCATCTCATGTCTGATCATCATTTCCACTATCATATCAATGTTAGGTAGTGGAAAATCATCCTTGGGACATGCTTTATTGAGGTCTCTAAAGTCAATGCAGATACAGATGCCCCCATTTGGTTTTGAAACTGACACCAGATTGGATACCCACTCTGGATAATCAATTGGAAATATGAAGCCGACATCCAAGAGTGTTTGCAATTCTACCTTGACTAGCAAGGCTATTTGAGGATGTATTTTTCTTAATTTTTGTCTAACTGGTTTTGCTCCAGGGTAAACAGCCAAATGGTGAACCACAACTTCTAGATCAAGACCCGACATGTCAGCATAGGTCCATATGAAGTTCACCTTTCTTTCCTTTAGAAATGTCGCCAATAGTTCTTGTTCTTCTATCAAAAGTGACTCTGCATAGAAGGTGATTTGTGGTGTTCCCTCTATTCCCAAGTTGAAAGGATTACAATGTTCTGCCAAAACTGATGACATCTCCTAATGCAATGTCATAGGGGGAGATTGAATCCTTCATCTTCTGGCACCTCAGAGAGGTTTTCACCATTAGACGAGTCCTTTATCTTTACTATTCTTTGGTTAGAGAGTGTCATGGTGTGGTTTTCACTCAATAACTTTGAGCTTATTCTCGTTCTTTTTCTTTTGTGACTAAAGGACTTAATTGTCTCCCCATAATATGCTTGAGTGTTTAATGTGATGTTGAAACCTACCTTGTGATCTTTTCATGGGACTATATCCCTTAATCCCATGAACTTTGAGAGTGCCTCATCATTTTCAAATGAGTCCATAATCGACAGTCCTCATTCATCATAGTCGATGAGTTGAGGGTATACTAAGTTGATTTTGTGGGTTTGTTGGTTTGACTCAGTGGGTGAGGCACTAATCATTAGTAAATATGCATTCTCAAAAAGAATGGGAAGGTCATTTCTGGTATCTTCATCATCACTACTATTGCAGACATCAGTTACGTCGAAAGTGAGATTTATCTAGGGCCAGACCTATGGATATGGGTAGTTGAAGGGCGGCTACCAATAATTGAGGGAGGACTTGATTGCTCTACTAGGAGTACCTCTACCACGTATGGTTATACTCAGAGGGGTACATCTAAGGCCAAGGTTTCTCATTCTTCTTTCCAAAATTATGGGCTCTAGCTGTAAATCACTATTTCTTCCAAGGCTTTCATTCCTATTGCAGCCCATACCAAGCATTATTTGTAATCTTCTGTTGGCTTCATCCATGGTTAGAGTGGGTATGGGTCTTTCATCATGGTATAGAATGCTTGAAATATCTTCCTCATCCACATTTTCTTGACTTAGATCCCCCTAATGGTGGAATCTACAAGGATCTACCCTAACAGTGTAGACAGGTGTTTCAGCTGGCTAAGGTTGCCCATGCTACATAGGACATTGTGGTAACTCTCCTACAAAAAACACATTCTTCTTCATTCTGTAGTGTCCACACCCATTGTCTTGGATCATGATCTTTATTTCAGATATATCAGGGATGGAGGGTGTCTTTGTCACAGAACTGAAGGCAAGGTTAGATGGGTCTATGTATGAAGTGGATGGACCTTCATCATTTTTTGGGACTTTGGGAATTTTATAATACTTGGCTTCCAAGTTTTTGCAATAGGAAAATGGCTCTGGATCACCATGTATTGTGACCTCCTCATTCTGGTATAGGAATTTGACGCATTGATGTTATGTCGAGGCAATCGCCTTCATTCCATGGATCCATGGGCGTCCTAGGAGGATGTTGTATGGTAGGTCAAGATTAAGCACTTGACAAGTGGTTTCCATGGTTGCTGGCCCCACTTGGATTGGGATTTTGATAGTGCCTTGAGACACTCTTTCTTGATCATCATATGCTCTGATGGTGATACCTTTTTTCTTGTCGATGGAGTCCTCGAAAAATCTCAAGTTCTTTATGAGTTTGAGCGAATAGATGTTGAGGCTTGCACCTCCATCCACCAGGACCCTTTTGAATTTATTTTTTTGAACAAGCACTTGGAGGTGAAGTGCACGATTGTGAGATGGTTGGGTAGGGAAATCCTTATCAGAGAATGTGAGGAGATTTGGGGTAACTATGTTAGCAACCATAGCCTGAAACTGTTCTATGTCAAGGGTGGCAAAGACGGTGGATGCAACTAATGCTTCACCAAGAATTTTCCTCTGGGCGATGGAAATTTTCAACAATTCCATGATGGAGATATGGGAGGGGGTTCTCTTTAGCTGGTCAATAATGCTATAATCATAGGGAACAACTTTTGTATTTGAAATAGTGGTCTTAGCTGGCTATGATGCCCCTACAATAGTAACCTTTCTGCCACGTGCGGTGACTCCACAATCGGCATTGGCTCCTTTGATGTTAATGACTTTGACCAACTCGTTTATGCATGCGAAAATTTCTTCATATACAAGGTTTGCGCTAGCATACTTTTTCTTTCCTTTGTTGTTTACTTGGTTATTTCCTTGATTATGATTCGACATTAGATTCATATATATTTTAAGGTCCTGATTTCTAGCTGGTTGTTCAAAGTTAATGATCTTGTCCTCAATGAGGTCCTGGATGATTTTTTTTAACCTCATGCAATTTGTAGTTGTGTGTCTCTTGATTTTTTGAAAACCACAAAGAAGATTTTCATTTTACCATGGTGGTTTTGTCATGGGTTCCGTGTATTTCTCAAAGTTGAAAATTTTGATAAGGTTCTCCTTGACCAGATTTTTCATTATGGATTCAATCGATTCTCCAAGGGCAGTGAATTTTTGCTTGGGAGGAAATTTGTTCTGGGGAGGTGGTCCTCCTTGATTATTTAGATTGTTGATTTGATTGCTAGGAAGCGGTTGTGGTTGTGCCACCGTATTAGTTTGCACATTATTACTATTATGATTCTGTGACTGGCGATGGGTCTGGATGTTCTGCTTAGGGGAACTGATGACCACCTTAGCATCAACCACTCTCTCATTTATGATATTTTTGTTTCTTGACCACGTGCGAGGTTTATCATTATAATTGGTGGATGGGTGATTATCCTATTGTGGCAAAAATTTTGATGTGACTCCTCATGCAGTAATGGCTCTTTCGATATTGAGCGCCTTTGGGATCAATTGGTCATACATTGTGATGCATTTCATTTTGAAGTAGAACACCAAGTTTTCATCTAGATTGGATATGATTGTGCAAACTTGTTGTTCTTTTGGCATGGTCCACTTGCTTTGATTGGCCTTGGATAGCCATCTTTGCAAGAAGGATGTGAAGAGCTCTCCTTTTCTTTGCTTGAGCA
The DNA here is from genome assembly GCA_007115665.2 of Sequoiadendron giganteum. Lineage (NCBI taxonomy): Eukaryota > Viridiplantae > Streptophyta > Pinopsida > Cupressales > Cupressaceae > Sequoiadendron > Sequoiadendron giganteum. The sequence goes on from CM021100.1 coordinate 214,508,577, forward strand.
TTGATAGTTCTTCCAAACTAACATCTGCACCCATATTGAATGTGTAGTTTTTAAGGAGAGCTTCCACAATTTCCTGGAATGTTTTGATGCCTATGGGTAAATAAGAAAACCATTCCATGGCAAGGCCAGTCAGGCTTCAACAAAAAAGTCACATTAGATACATGTCATCATATGCGACCTCCATGCAATGCACTTGAAATTCCCTAACGTGATTTTCAAGGTTTCTCGTCCCATTATACTTATCGAATTTGGGGATCTCGATTCCCTTTGGGAATGGTAGCATCGTAATACTTCTGTCAAATGGATAGGGGCACAAGTTTCCTAGCATTTTGGATGTTTTTCCCACTTGGAGGTCCAGTACATGCTGCAAGAATAGTTTGATTTGTGTTGTGACATCGTTTTGTAGATTAGGAGGCGAGATGAATTTGTTTTGAGGTGTTGGCAAGGTTTGATTGATGAGAGGGGTATTGGTGGGGGTTTGTTGCAAGCTCTGCTATGCATTTAAGGACTGTTGATATGCCTTCATTTGCTTCAACAATGCTTGTTGTTGATCTTGTTGTCGTTGTTCCAAAAAAGCTTGTTGTTGGTCCTATTGTTGTTGTTCCCATAAAGCTTGTTGTTGGTCTAGTTGGTGTTGTGCCAACAAATCTTGTTGTTGTTCTAGCTACTATTGCACCAACAAAGCTTGTTGTTTAGCTTGTGCTTGAAAAGCTTGCAGGGCTTGTTGGTATGCTTACTGATGAATTTCTTGCAACTATACATGGTATTAAGCTTGCGTTTGTTGAGCTTGGTGTTAGGCTTGAGCTTGATCATGTACTTGTTGGGCTGCTTATGTGGCTTGTGTGGCTTGTTGGGCTTGTGCAACTTGTTGGGAAGCTAGTTGTGCTTGCACTTGCTAAGCAGCCTACTATGTAGCTTGTTGATTTTTATGAAGTATTCTTTGATGATTGGCCTTTTGGACTGCCTGAATCATTGTGATGAATGAATTTGTCACTTTGGCTTTTGGTGGGATTGGTGGTGGATTGGGGATCGTGCTACCCATTATGGTGGGTGGAGGGGTTGTGTTGGTAGCTTGGACTTGGGTTGTTGGTGGTGTGGTTGAGATGTTCAATCCTTGGGAAGGTATGTTTTGGGGGATTTTTGGTCCAATTGATGTATTGACCGTGATGGCTTGAATGGTTGCCTCCTATTGTTGTGATGTTGCTATCAAAAGGAGAGGATTTAATGTGATGGTCAGATTGCCTTGATTTGAGAAACTAGTGGTGGGTAGGGGGGGAAGACCCAACCCAAGAGGTGATATGGATGTGAGTAGAAATGGAGGGAATGATGGTATGTTCCCTTGGAAGAGCGATAATGAGAATGGATCAGTGATTCCCGCTATTTCGGATAAACCACCTTCTCCTTATGATAGAGAAGTTTGTATGTTCAATGGATAGGTTGGCGTTGCATGAAATGATGATGAGTCCATGTGATTATGGAATGTAAGCGGGAAATATGGGTCTGATGGATTTACTAAGATGTATTTATCCGGTGTGGTGCTAATATTTACCTCTTTATTGTTTACAAGGCGATATTTTTGCAATTCTCAAAACATGGTGCTTCCCTTGTTAACAATTGGTGAGGTTGGTTTGATTGTCTCTATGGTTTGGGGAATTTCTAGTGATGTTTGGGATTGACATTGGGGATATGCTTTCAGGGGGCCTCTCTACACTAGTACTTATGCCAAGGTCAGAACAGAATTGGGCCCCTTCTTCCATCAACGCGCATATGTATAGAGAAGGATTTAGTTTCAGCATGGAATTGACAATTCTATGATTCTCCAAATTTTGAATCAATTCAATTATTTCCTTTTGTGTCATTCCCAGGTCTTCGTGCATGATGTACTCTTCATAGTCTTCCTCTTGAGGATTTTTTGATGGTAGATAAGAGTTTTTTGGGGGATTGCTTGATCCCGCAAGGTTTATTTCAGAGGTTACTCGACTCAAGTCACTGGAAGTTGATGTTTCTTTGGTATTTTCCATGTTCCTCTTGTGTTGTGATTTTGTTTGGACCATCAAATAGAGACCGTTTGACCTTAATCTCTAGGTACAAAAAGAGAAGAACTGGGAAATTCCAAGGATAAAAAATGGATGATCCGGATGAGTGAAACTCTTGAAGACCTTTTAGGGGTGGTGCTAAAAATTTTAAGGCTTGGATTGATTTTGATGGTTTGACTATGTGTGTTTAAGCTAAACAAGATGATGGTGCACTTGTAAACCCTAGGAAGTTGTGTTATCATAGAAAAAACTTGCACAAGAGAATGAATTGGAAAAGTGTGTTAAGCCAATAAAAGTGATTATGAATGAGTAGACCTTAGGAAGTTGCATTATCCTAAAGGTAAATTTGTTCAAGAGGATTGATAATTTGACTAGGTGTATTAAGTCAAATAAAGTGATGTTGATTTTTCCTTTCAGTTTAGCTTAGATGATGTTTCAAAGTTCTCAAAATTTTGTTGGTGGGATGAGATTTGATTGATGGAGAGACGGATGAGAGTGAATATTTTGATCCTAGACATGACCTAGACAAGACTCTTTTTTACAAGACCTCGGTATTCAAGAACATGCCATACTTCCTATGTGAGAAAAGCAAACCTTTGGAAAAGAGTTGGATTATGTTGACAATAGAACTCATACAAACTTGGATTGTTCTTTGAAGCCTTCTTGTAGAAATTATACAGCAACCTTTCTCTAACTTCAAAAAATATTTCAAGACACTCCTCACAAGCTTTTAGGCTAATCTTCTTGAACTTTGGCTTTTGGATTTTGACTTTTCAGGAAATCATTTGAGGAAACACATGTGAGGTCCAATTGTCTTTATCTTCGCTTAATGAGTTCCTTTTACAAAAAACACTTTCTTGATTTAAGATTTCAAACTAAATGCCTATGTCTTAATCCCTTTTCCACAAAGTCCATTATGTGAAAAATCAACATTTTAAGAGCATAGTTCCCTAGGTTGACTTTGGTGAAAACAAATGACAATTAAATCCAAGCACTTAGAAACCTCTAAGGATAGAATCCCTAGGGCAAGCAAGAGCACATGGATTTGTCAAAGGTATTTTTTTCTTCCAAAGGGTTTGAAATTTTGAGGCTTTTGAGAATGTTTGTTTTCAATGTTTTAGAACCAAGCAATGTGTTTTGATTTCAAGAACATGTACAATCCCTAGAATGAAAAGACAATATTTGTTGGGTTCCCACTTGGATGAATCTAGTTGTGCATATTCAGTGTGGATGATTAGATGCTTGACCAAATAGGCTTTCCCTTATAGTGCACTCGCTTCTCAGGTCAACCAAGCATTAGTACCCATGAATCTCTCATGGCATAATTTTCATCTCTACAACATAACCGCATGTATAACGTGGGGCGGCTTCAAAGGACATGACCTTTTGCACCAAAAAATAGATAGGATTTTGGCCTTTGCTAAAAAAGGGGTTTTAATGCGAGCATTCCATTTGTGGGGGACTATCCAGTATGGTGAGAGACCATTTCTTCCCTTCTCGTTAGTATAATTCTCATGATTCTTGAACTCCTCAGGAATCCACACATATATACCGGTTGGAAGTTGCTTGGCTTTAGCATGTTCCCGGTTGGGTCATTCCCTTGGGTGATTACTTTTTCCCACAAGCCAGGCCTACTAAGATAGACAAAAGCAAGCAAGCATATCCCATAGTTCAATCAACCTTCATTGAAAAAAAAAGTGAGAACACTCGCAATATACCACACTCACACTCACAAGATGTTTTGTTCAATTTTAATCCAAAAAATGAAGTGTGGAGGAAATTATTTTATTCAACCTAAGATCACTGAAAGAGATTTTGATTCTCAAGATCACTGTGAGGTGCGAGAGAAGCACATACATCCTTTTGATGATGTCATTTTGAATAAAAAATTACAAGACAAAGCAACACTTGTTCATTTTAAACCTTCAAAGAAAAATGAATTTCTTTTTAAAGCACTAAATCAAATGTGAATTTTGTTGTGTTCAATTGTTAAACCTCAACCAAATCTAGTAGATTGTTCCTAAGATTCTTTTTAAACCTTTTGCAAACTTTAAAAGGAAATTTGTGTTGTTCTTTTTAGAGCCCAAAAGAAAAAACTATTGTTTCCTAAGGCATAGAATATAACAAATTTCTTTTAAAGGAGACTAAAGACTCTCTTAAAAGTGTTAAACAACACTAGAGTGTTCAAAAAAAAATTGTCTAGGATGAGGTTGATGTCCCAATGGAATTTTCCATCTTGCTTCCTTCCTTGCTTTTACCTACAAAATAGTCAAAACCAGAAGATGCAAAAGCAGTAAACAAGTCAAGAAATTAGAAAAAAAACCAGATTTAATTTTCTTCCTATCAACCAGTGGCACAGTTAGCATATGCGGCACAGTTTGGAAACCTAGTGGTGCAATGTGGCACCAAACTTTGACTAAGTGTGATGCTCTACAGGAAACAAAGAGCATGATTGCGACATAGTTTGTGACTCAAAAATCCGCGGCAGAGTTCGAGATTTTGAATATTTTGAGCGGGAAAGCAGGTGCGGCACAATTTAGGAAACATTTGGTGCAATATAGCATTGTGCCTTTGAAAGCGGTGCAATACAGTGTCATGAGACTATCAGCAGTGCATTTTGAACTCATAGATCTGTGATAGGTTTTGGAGATTTAAAATTCTGACGCGGGAAAACAAAGTGCAGTGCAGTTTAAGAAAAGTGTGGTGCAATATAGCATCACGCCTCTAAAAGCAGTGCAATATAGCGTCGCGGGACTATGTGCGGTGTATTTTCCTATGTACACACAAAAAAATGTTTAAAAAGCACAGAATTTCTGAAAAATGTGATGAAATCCTTGATATTTGCTCTCCTTCTAACGTCAAAATGTGAACCCTAATTTCAAACCTGCACATGAGCAACAAACAAACATTATACTAGATCAAAATGCAAGGTGAAACAAGGATTCCCCATGAAATCCATTTACAAAACTTAGATAGAGAGAAAATGAAGAACAAATGCAATAACCAAAGTAAATCTATCTAAACTAAGAAAACTCTTGATCGCATGGGGGAAATGGTGCCAATTAGTGTGTCGAAATTGGCCCTTTCCCAACTCCTTAGTTGCAAATGTTGATGGTGAGTGAATGATCCAATCTCCTTGATGATATTTTGGCATAACCTAGCTATGAAATTGTGAAAATGATGAACACATGAAGAGAAGTGCACAAAATTAGCTCTCAATATGGAGAGAGTAACTTTGCATGAGATTGTAGATGTTGAATGAGAGGAAGAACCTTTCATTTATAGATTTTCAAAGTGGAGAAGAGAGTGAAATGGAGCAATTTGGGATCAAATTCATCATCCAATGGCCAAGTGCCACTTGTCAAGATGTGAATGGTTGAGGAATGAACACATTTTGGCCAAAGTGCCAATAAATGCAATTAGGTGGAATTTGAAATTGAGGAAATGACATGTGAAAGGGAGAAATGAATGAAATAAATGCCACTTGGCTCAATGCACAAGGACATGTAAGAGGAGTGAATGCTTTGTTGGAAATACCCATCCACTTGGATTTTTGAATTCAAACTTGAGGGAATATTCCTCATTTTATTCCATGTGAGGGAAAATAGAGATTTAATAAATCAATTAAATCTATTTTCATGTGCAAGTTGCATTCTCTAGAGGATTTTAGTGTTTGAGATTAGATTAATCAATATTTGATCAATTTAATGAGAGATTAGGTGATTTGACAATTTTGACTTAGATTTTAGAATTGATTTAAATCAAGAATTGAGAGGAAAATGATTAAATAAATGTTTTTGATTTATTTAACCAAATGTTAGATTAAATTAAATAAGGTTTTAATTTATTTAGTTTTATGAGAAGACTTTAGGAATTTTAATCAAATAAAATGATTTATTTAATTAAAAGGGATTGTAGGGTTAATTGATTAATTTAATCAGAAGGGGAGAAAAACCTAATTAAATAAATAGAGTTTTATCTAATTAAGAGACAAAAGGTGATGATATGTTAAGAGTGTGATTCAAGAAGAAGAGTTGTTAGTAATCAAGATCAAGTGTGCTGAATCAAATTGTACATTTTCCATGTCTACATTAATAAATGTGAATGAGGAAAAACTAGAAATAATTAAATAATTAAAAATATTATTTAATTATAGTGGTTGGAGGAAAATGATTAATTAATTACAATTAAAAAATATTTAATTTGTGTGGATAAGAAGAAATGACAAATTAATTAAATAATTTAAAATTATATAATTAATAGTGATAAGGAAAAATGATTAAATAATTCAATAATTAAAAATTATTTAATTAAAGAGGAAAATGTGTTAGCTTAAATTAAAAATTATTTAATTAATAGTGATGAAGGGGTTGATGAGGGATGATGATGAGAAATTATGGTGTCTTGGAATAAATGAGTTAGTCATTTTTAGGTGTGTACAGTTTGCCCCTTTGAGACAATGTGTCTTACGTTGTTTCAAAGATATGCTAATGGTATGAAAAAATTTAGGTGATGATGTATCGTAGTGTTTCCTTGTGGATGAAAGGACGAAGGTTGGATGGTAGGTTGCCCCCTCAATTGATCAACTAAAAATATCAATGTTTGTGTTGAGCTCATGATAGGTAAATAGTGTAGGTTTAGTGGAGAAGAGGGTAGAAAATTGGCAAGTTTGTAAAATGAATAAGGTTCTAGGGATATAGATCATGAAGAAAATGGATTAGAGGAAGGTAGATTAGAGGAAATAGGGTTTGGATGCCTATATATAGGCATGGGGGGTCACCTTTAAGTCATTTGCATCCTCCTAGTTCTTGAGTTTTAGAGCCTCCAAAGTGATCAAAGAATAAAGGAGCTTTGGAGATGGCAGGGATTCTAAGATCTCTTCACCATGCAAAGAGACTCTATCAGCACCAATGACTAGTCGAAGCACCTGATATGGTATGTATCTAACCCTTAGGTTGTTTTGTCTAAGTGTAGGTGCAATAAATGCTAGGTAAAACTAGAATATTCAAATGCACCAAAGTACAAAATGACACATCTGAAACCCATAATGGCACATTTAATATGTGGAATGGAATAGAAAATAGGAGTATTACATATGATAAATAGATTCTCAATTAATTGAGTGCATCTAATGAAAAATTGCTGCATTTGAAAAATCAATTCATAATTGATGTCAAAATAGTGTATTTGATAAAATAGGCCACATATGATTTTAGCAATTTGATGTTTTTTTATTGAAAATCTAGGTTACTCTGATTTTTTTGATTTTGAATATGATTGACATTATGTGCACTATTTTTACAAGTTGTACTAGATCTTATCATGTCTAAAGAGAAACATCCCATTATTCTACAACTAGGAGAAACACTGGATGAGATGGATAGTGTGTTATTGGTAGTAGTTGGTTTATGGCATCACATATATGGTAGAGATTCATGCTCGCACGACCATGATGACAACCTTGGTCAAGAGGTGGCATAGTGTGTTGGAAGTTTGGGGATGTCAAAAACTTGAGTTGTTTGGGTGTTGTCATTGATGTCAACCCCTTGTATGAAGAGAGTATTGGAATGTTGCTAGTGTTTATTATGTCAACCCCTAACATTGGATTTTTTGGAAGTTTGGATTTGTTGGTATTTATTTCAACACAATGTTGTTGGTAACATTGGCATTGATATCTTACTTTAGTATAGTTATAGATTTTATTGAAGCCTGACTTGTGTTGGGGGATATTTTCGATGTTGGAAAGTGACACTATGTTGTAGTATTGTCATCAACGTTGTCATTGATGTATGTGTTATGTATGTCTTGCTAATTCAGTTGATTCACTTGGTTTCCAAGTGATTTTGGTAAAATTTGAATAAAAGCGAGTTTAGTGTGATAGAGGTGTGTTATGTGGTTCACTTTGCATTTCTTCATGGTTGAATAAATGTTCATGTGGTATGGATGTGATGATCAGAGGTGTTCAGAGGTGTAATATCTAGAGTTTCAAGTTTTAGATTGTATTGCAATGGAAGATGTGTTTGATAGTATGTATGTCTAGTGATACAAGGTGTCTAGGAGAGATGAGAATGCTCCAGATTTCTCCACAGTGAATTTTTTCATGTGGTAGATTTGAGAACATGTTTATTATGTTTGTATCTACCTTCCCTTGAAGTTTTATGTATTGAGGTGTTTCACAAGGTTTTTTGGTGTGTTGGATGTCTATTATAGTATGTCTGGTTACACAAAATGAAGGTGTTCTTGAGTTTCAGGTGGTTGTAGTGGTTGTGGTGAATATTTTGATGATGTGGGTGTTGCAAGTATGTGTAGTTGGTGTTGTCATTGGTGTCGATAATATAAGAATAATTTTGTTGCAAGGATGTGCAGTTGGTATTGAGTTGGTGTTGTCTTTGATGATGCTTTGATTAGTCGCATTATGTTGTCATTAGTAAGCTACTAGAGTCAACCTCTAGTTTTTATTTGATAAGATTTTGTCCATGGATATATGGCTAAGTTGCTATGTTGTAGTTGGTTCGGTGGTGATGAGGAAGTACTCAAGGTATGAGGATGTGTCTCTGGTGCTTGGTTTCCAAGTTCTTTTGAAAAAAATTGAATAAAAAGAGGAGACAGTGTGTTGTAGTGTTGTTTTGTGTTGTAGAGTAGCGTTCTGGTTTTGCTTCACATTTCTTCTATATTGAATATTTGCTTATGTAGTTTGGATATATTTTGATTAGAGGTTTTCAAAGGTGTTACATCCATAATTTGGTGTGTTGGATCATCATGTCACGGAAGTTGTGTTCACCACTGTGTGAACTATGCATAGTAGAGGTGTCTGGGAGAAATGGTTTTTCTTTGTATTTATCTGCATGATGGTTTTAGGTCTTGTGTATCTTGAAGTGTGCTAATAATGTTTATATATTTCTTCAGTTGAATTTTTTTGAGGTTTGGTTCTTCAAAAGTTGTTTTCTTGAGTTACAATGTATGGCATGATTGTCTAAATGTACTACGTGTGTACATTCTTCAATTGATTTTTTTTGTGAAGGAATTTGTTGGATTTTAGGGTTTTGTGGAATATTCCATATTATGTTCAAGTGAAATTTTTTGTCCGTAATTTGTCTTTGGACCAAAGGAAGCATGTACTTAATTGTTTAAAGGTGTTTACATAGGTTCGGTCGACCTTGGGTGTTTACACTAATTATGAAGTTGCTTCAGTGTTTGTGGAAGTGTTGTGTGGTGTTTATGAATGGATTTAGGTCCTAGATAAGGTGTGTTTTGGTCCATCTTCATTCATTTCCACCACGAGAATGATTTGGTTCCAACCTAATTTGAATTTGCACGATTAAGGTACATAACCGACCTAGGAGAATGTTTTCAAGGTTGAAGATGGTATTAATAAGTGATAAATTGTTGAGAGATGTTAAGATAGATGTGTAAGATGTGAATGATGCAAATCAAAGAGTTGTAAGGTGTGAATTTTTGAAGTGCAGCGTGATATTTTATGTGTTAGATTACTAAATGCAATGAGTAGACTTCATGTCTATAATTCTTTAGTAAGATTGCAAACCTGTGTTGGTGATATTGTGGTGGATTTTTTTGTTGCTTTGATATGTATTTATCATTGTAACATTCTTCTCTATATTATTTTCTATTTTGGTAGAGAGCCCATTGTAATTAGTGTTGATATTACTTTATATTGTGAGCTAATCCTCACTATGGTTTGTCCCTTCTTGGTTTTTCCACGTAAATATGGCGTTTCATTGTGCATGGTATTTCTTTGATTATGTTTATGTTATGTGCTTTCATGATAAATCATTCTAACATATTAAGCATTAATTGATTTGATATGGATATGCATGTTTGTGAGGGTTTTTTAAGTTTTAAGGTACAACTAATTCACCCCCGTCTCAATTGTCTTGTGCATTCAAAAATTGGTATCATAGCCAAGTTCCTTGGAAGAAAGATTAACTGCTTGAGGTAGATCTAGAATGACACATAAGAAAGATGTTCCCCTATTTGATGGATCAGATTATGCATTTTGGAAAACAAGGATGGAGGGTTTTATAGTTTATCTTGGATTTGAACTTTAGAAGTTTGTTGAGACTGGATATATTATGTCTGCAAATGGTTTGAGTACTAATGTTGAGATCAAGGTCGATGAAAAAAATGTTAAAGCAAGGTATGCTCTCTTAAGTGGTCCTGCTAATTTTGAATTAGTGAAAGTTATGAATCTGAAAATATACTAGAGAAATTTGGGTAGAGTTAGAAAGAATTTATGAAGGAGATGATAAGGTCAAGCAAGCTAAGATGTACAATTTGAAGATAATGTTTGAGACCTTGTGAATGTCTGAAGATGAAAAAATCACAAGCTACTTGCAGAAGGTGGATGAAGTTGTCAACGACATCAGAGGTCTTGGTGGAGAACTAAAAGAAGAAGTGGTGAAGAAGATACTTATAACTTTTCCTAAATCTTATAGTCATAAAGTTTCTGCTATTGAGGAATTACAAAATCTGAACCAATATACTAGAGATCAGTTGTATAGTTCTTTAATTTATTTTCAAATCAGAGAATTTGGTACAAGTAATGCAAAATTTGAGACTACTTTCAAGGCTAGAAAATTAGAGAGGATAGTGGAATCAAATCAAGAGGATCTTGATGATGTGTAAGAAAAATTTGTAAGGAGAATGAAAAAGTTACTTGTAAGCATAGAGGTAAGTTACCTTTCAAATGTTTCAGTTGTAGAAAGATGGGTCATTATGCACTTCAAGATGTCCAAATAGAGCTTTGAAGGAAAAAAATAAGGAGTACAAAGATAATATGATTCATAAATTTTATTATGTTAGAGAAGATGCAATTATATCTAATGATGAATCCGATTATGAGGATGATGAGGATGGTGAATGCTTGTTCATGGATTTTCAAGATGCAACTAATTTTGCTAGCTCTAATTTGTTGCTCGGTTGATGTTCCTAGGAGCTTCTAATTTGAGAGTAGGAAGGTTCCCTAAGTGAAAATTAGGGTTTCTTAAGTGAAATTATGGTTTCTTGAGGTTTTAATATAGGCCATTAGTCTTCTAATTAGCTTGTTTGTTCTTGGATCCTTTTACTAATTCTTGTCTTTGGATTTCCCATTTTGTTAGTTGTTGAGGAGAAATGTCGAGAGTTTAGGGAGCCCCACATCATTCAGACCTTTTTCAAGAGTTTGGATAGCCCATAGGTGTTAGTGGCCTGGTATGTACCTTGTCCCTTCATGTTTTTATTTTGTTATGTTCTCGTATTGTGTGTACCTAGTTTCTTGAGTCAATAGCGAAGTTCTGGTGATTTTTGAGAATCTGCATCATTTTCCTTGCATTTTCTGGGTCAAAACCTCATACTTGACCTTAAAAACCTCGCCCTTGACATAAAAAATCACCCTTGACTTAAAAACTTTCCTTTGTTTCATGCACTAGCTCTAAAACCTCACAATTGCTCAAGAACCGTGCATTTTTTTGTTGTTTTGACAAAAACCTCGCCCTTGCCAAAGAAACTTGCACTTGCTATAAAACCTTGCATTTTCTTTCCTTTCCCTTGACCTAAAACCTCACACTTGCTCAAGAACCTCATTTTTTCTTTCTATTTTATGATCATCTACTCTAAACTTTTGCATTTGACTTTAACCCTTGCATTTTTTTGAGCATTTTCTTTGAGCCCTTGCATGTGCTTTTTTTTCATCCTGTATGTTGTTTGTCATCGTGTTTTGTGTTGTTTTACATGTTCAGAGTGAAACCCTAACATTGTGACTTAAAAATGATTGCAGGCAATCCTCAAACCACTATAGTCAAGGGAGAGATGACCTCGAGACCTGTTTGATCTGATTGCTTGTTTCAATGTGTTGGAGAGAGACTTTCCTGATGTCGTTGAACTATGTTATATTTTCTACATGCCTATCGGGACTCACACAACAATGATGTCTACACTCATGGAGAAAAGGCATTTTGAGACGTCCTCATTTCATTTTCCTACAGGAGATGTGACTGTTACCCTTGAGGATGTGTAGAGGATACTTCGCCTTCCCATTCATGGTGAGATTGTTACATATCATGTTCGGTGTGGTACCCGTTCCATGTCGCATGTGTTAGGTGTTAGTAACTTGGAGGTGTGCCAGTTAGAGATTTATTTTTCTAAGTTTTCTGGTATCGTAGACCCTATTTTGTTTGTCTTGTGTGGTTTGATTTCAGGACTAGTTGTTCTTGATAGGAGAGGTTGATAGTTTCTTGCAAGTTGGGTGTATGTATTAAGAGTATGCTCAAGCATGGGACAAGGTATGCTTGGGGTGCGTGTCTTATTTCTAATATTTACAAAGATATGCATGAGGTTGTGTATCAAGGTGAGAAATCTATTTTTGTAGGTGTTTCTCTTTTTCATGTTTGGGCTTGGGAGCACAGTGCAGTCGCTCGACCTAACAAGATACATGATCGTTCTCCTGATGATCCATACTCATATTATTATGGAGATTTCATGCACTACACCTTGCTCGTGGATCTTCCCTATTGGCGTTGTGTTTTCGTTGAGATGCTAGGTTTTGTGTGGAAACCTTATATGGGCTATGAGGCATGGTCAGAGGATCCAAAGCATCTTGCTTACTATCAACAGACCTAATGGTTGATTGGTCATTCTTATTCTATGCTAGAGAATTACTTACAAGACAAAGTATGCCATTAGTTTGGAGAGAGACAAGATCGGGTTCCTAATTCTTATGAAGCTCAGTTCGGTTGGACCAGTAGGGAGGTCTATGTATGGGATCTCCAGGAAGATATAGATACTACTCTTATTGAGTTCAGAGCACTTACCCTAGTTGGTTGGGGTTGGTCAGTTGGTTTAGCAGATCTAGGTACTACACTTGATTATGATTAGTGGTGGGAATGGCAAAGGCCATTGAGATTCATCGATCTTCGGGGTGATTCCACTTTGGACAGAGCATGTATTATAGTTCATTGTGAGGAGTGACGGTGCATTGAGGTTCTTATAGAGAAGTTGGATAGGGCCCAACTGATGGGGCATAGGGTGGTCAAGATGAGAAGATACTTGAGGCACTGGGTCATGGATAGGTTTTTGTTCCTCCTCCACTAGCTAGGGATGGAATTATACTATTAGCCCATATGACTGCTGCTAGAGATGCAAAGATAGTGCGGTGATAGGTCACGGAGGCTTGGGTAGAAATTTTGAGGGTTGAGCGAGATAGTGAGAGCAGTCGATGGCATGTTGTAGAGGCTCAAGTATAGTTGCTTACATCAAAGAGAGATACTCTCAGGGCAGAGCGTGATAGTTTCAAAGCAGAGTGAGATCATGTTTTACAAATGGCCACATACTATGAGACCTTATATGATGCCACTATTCCTAGGACTACTCGACATCCATAGTTTAGAGAGCCTAGTGTTGTGAGTGATGGAAGTGGTGGTGATGGTGCAGGTGATTAGTCTGTGAGACAACTAGATCCTTTTGGTGGTTCATAGGGTTCTATCCTTCCTGTCGAGGTTTAATTTTTTTGTATTTGATCTTTATGTTGTTTATTGCTTAGCGACATATTGTAGACATGTGTTTTGTATATATATTCATCGGTCTAATCGAGGCCTCATATATATGTTATGATTTTGTATTACCCTATCACACTTTTTCACTGATGATGATGATATATGTGAGATATACCTTCTTTGTTTCAGCTTCATTTTATTCTTCATGGATGACGATATATGATGATATATGTTTATGTATGTTTTTGATGTATGCATATTATATGGATGGATGAATTGAATACTTTGTCTTATATGATGTTTATTTTGTGTTTGATATATGATGAATGAATTCCCCATACATGATACATGATGTTTTTCCTGGTTTATTATCATCATGATGTGTATTGACAACATTGTGGATGAAGGATGGCTATGGTACTAATGATATTGCTATGTAGGGTGGATGTTAATTAGAAGAAACATCGATGATGGATAGAAATATGATGTTAATTAGAAGAACTATTGATGATGGATAGAAATATGATGTTGTTAATAGTTGATGAGTTGCTTTTACTTTGTTTTAGAGACTTCGTAGTTTGAACAATCCTGTTTGATGTAGCAAACATATACGATGAACCAGGGTATTAATGACCAAGGTGACTTTGTACCTATTGCATGGAATTTGACTCTACAAATAGAGAGTATATTTTCTCATACTAGACATATGGAAAATTTGTTTAAAGTACATATTCGTGTTGTGCTAAAAACTTTTCAGACCAGTCACATAAAGAGGTATAGAACACCTAACATGTAACTGCTTCACGAATTAATTCAACACAAATTTCATATACTCAATAAAGAAAGTATTCACCATGGCAGTTTTACAAAAATATCTTACAAACAACAAATCAGAATGATGCTCAATTGCCCCCATTCCTTCTTCTCTAAATCTTATGGGGATCCTCGAGAGATCTTGGGAATGAGTCAACAAAATAAATAATAAAAATAAGACTACAAAAAAAAAGTTGCAGTATCACTTGCCATATTTGTTTGAGACTTCAAGACAATTATCCATTGTTGATCATGTCTTTCATAGGAACAGATCCGTTAAAGCATATCTCAGGATGTTGTTGGTGAATTGTCAAAAGATAGGTAGGTAATACCTTGGCATTTTTTCCATCTATTTTGTAATCAAATCTTTGTGATTGTTTTCTTGAAGGTTCTAGATTCTTGGTGTTCGCTTTGTTTGTTTGTCTATTTTGTCAAAGGGTGAGTGTAATGATATGTTTGTTATGGGTGAATATTTTATTGCAGATTTTGATGACAGGATAAATCTTTTTTATTTTTCTAAATTTTTATGATGCTATTTTTGTTGTTTACAGGGGACTAAACTAGGCCCTCGGGGGCTCATCAAAGATAAGCCTTGCCTACATTGGTACACGCAAAGGATCATAGTTCACTTGGTTTGATTTTTTATGTTTTGTGAATGTTTTTGGATTTTGTATTTTGTAGATGTTTTTGGATTTTGTATTTTTGACTAAGTTGAAAATAAAGCATGTTGGAAACTTAAGGGGATTGACCTAGGGTCTCGGTGGATGTTAAGCCTTGCCTACATTTTACATGTAGAGACCACGTAGTTCGACTGTTTGACTCAAAAATCATAAATTATTTTTGTATAAACAATATTGATAATTTGGATTGATATTCCAGTTTTGTGTCTAGAGGATATGTTGTAGAAAATCTACTTGAACTAGCTGTGAGGTTCAAGCAAATGTTGATATCTTAGGCTATTTGAGTGAAGGAATAACCCAACGATGTTGTTTTGTTTTTGATGTTTTCACACATGTTTTTGATCTTTGTTGTTTTCTAATGCTTTTTATTTTGTTGTTATTTAACCATGATAGGATGCTAAAAGATCTAACCCATGACCAGCTTCGGGAAGGTTCCCCCAGTTGGAGAAAAAATGGTTTTCCTTAATCAATGACAAGCCATGGTTGGATACATGTTTTATTATGAAATGTATGGGTGGATGTTGTGGATAGTAACGATAGATAATTATTCAAGTTTTATTCAAACATAGCACTTGTTTTCTAGGAGCACCACTAAGTGGTTTTCACTCAAAGAATGTTTTATTTCTCTTTACTTTTTTTTCTTTCTTTTTGATTTTTTTGTATTTTATCTTTTTTTATTTTTTTTGGATTTTTACCCTTTTGACTGGGGTATAAGATACTAAAAACTTGGATTGATATTTCATTTTATTTTCTAGAGTATATGTTGTGGAAAAGATTACTTGAACTAGTTGTGGGGTTCAAGCAACTGTTCATATCTTAGAATTTTTGAGTGAAGGAATAATCCAAGTTGTTGGTGTCTTTGAAGGTTACCTTGGTAGTGCGTTGGTGGTACACCTTGTTGTTGGGATGAATTGTTTTGAAGGTTATCCTGGTGGTGTGTTGGCGGGATACCTTGTTGGTGGGATGAATTGGGAAGGGTACCATGTGGCACATCTTGTTGTTTGGACAATGCCTAGATCACAACATGAGCTTTTTCATTAAAGCAATATGTAAGTATTTTCCCCCCAGCCTCTAGCAATGTAGGTGATGAATTATCTTATGATAAGATAACATGTTTGGATAGAGTATGCCCCTTTTGGACAATGCCTCATGACTCAAATAATGTTGGAAAGGATAGGATCATTGATAGTGACCCATGTCAAGATTGTTTCCATAAGCAAGTGTAAAGTGTACACCAAACATTTGTCAAGATCAAGGTAAGTTGGAATTGGATAAAATTGGATTGGGTTTGCTATGTATATGTTGAGATGTTTCCACCTAAAATGGTGCATGTAGATGCTCGATTACACATGATGCTTGTTTGCCATGTTTTCATCATGATACTTGTCCAAAACGCCACCATAGTGGTTTTCACTAGAGGACAATTTTTCTCTTGACTATTTTCTTGATTTTTTTTGTTTCTTATTGATTTTTGATGTTAGACAAGATGCCTGTTTACTAGGTTTTCATTATGGTGATAATTTGTTTCGCTCATGTTGAACCACCTAGTTGTGTTGATGCAGGCGTTGCTAGTGTAGACACATAAGAATGACCAAGGCTTGCAAGCAATATTTTATCATCTTTCGTCCTAGCATAATTATGGCATTTTAATTATGTTTCTAACCCACATTCAACTATTAATTAAATAATTCATAATTATTTAATTAATCCATGATCTTTCATTCTTCATGATTATTAAATAAATAAATCTTATTTATCTATTTAATGTGTCATTAATTATCAAAGCCTTCTTATAATTAAATAAACTGTCATTTATTTAGTTAATCCTTAATGTCCTCCTGATTATGAAATTAATATATTTTAATATATCTATTTAATATGTCACTAATTCCTAAATCCTCTCTTAATTAAATAGATTCATTAATTTATTTAATTAATTAACTGTATCTTCTAAATTAAATAATTATTATTAATTATTTAATTGCCTTATGTGACATTTCCCTTTTTTTAAATAAAATAATTTATTTAAAAATGACTTCACATTTGTTAACTGAATATTCTTTTAGTAATTAATTTCAAAAGCCAATTACTCATTATCTCACAAATCCATATTTTGAATTAATTTAACTCAAAATGGAAATATTCTTCTACAAATCAACTAATTGCTAAAATTACTAATTTTCTAAAATCTCATCTGCTTATCTCTTGATTTTTACTAATTTCATCTCAATGTCGCGTTTATTCTCCACCATTGATTTAATTTCCTAAATTAAATCTTGTCCACACATTTGGGATTTTTTCCCTAACCCTAATTGAGAGTTGTCACTTTGAATCTTAACTATTGATTCTAGGGCATTTCTCAATCTCTCATCTCATCTGTCCATTCAAGATTGCATTTTCTATAAAATGACAATCTTGATCTCATTTTCGAATTGATTATTATTATTGTTGTCTTGAATTTCTTAACATCTTAGATTTCTTACATTCTAGAAACTAAGAATTAATTTATACAATTAGGATTCATTTCTTTTGCATAGAGTTTTTATACAAATCCTTCAAAGCTTTTTCTAGGGCTAAATATCTAGAGTTTTCTCACATCCACAATCTGAGGGCATTCATTATTACAGCAAAGTTAGAAGGTACAATAGAAATGAGCCATGGAGAAGAAAGGATTGGGTGAGAGCTTTCTTATTCGTCCTTTTATTTTGTTTTCCTATGCATTCTATTGATTTGTTGGATTTAGATTAATATTGCATGCTTTATTAGACTAACAGTCTATTTTGCAGAACAAATCCATCATTACATTGGTAAACCCGGCCCACTAACATATTTTTCCAAGTTCTCGTACGGCCTCAAATTTTGTTTTGCAGGTACAAGAGTACGAAATGATGCAACCACAATCCCGTGTGATGCAAGTGCTCTATCGTGTCGCATTTGCGCTCACGAACGATGCATACAACCTATTGCAACACATACGAGATTGCTAACGACGCATTCGACATTATGCAATGCATTTGATAGATCTTGAACCGCAAGTGCAATGTTGAGCCGCATCTGCTATTTCGCACCAAAAATGACTGGTGATTTTCATTATTAAATTGTGATTTGGATCTGACACGACCGCAGCCAATAGTTTGATTAATTTATGGGGATTAAAATGAACCAATCCTAGGATAGGCACTTTAAAGTTGGAATTTATCAATCCTAGGATAGACACTTTAATTTGGAATTTACCAATCCTAGGATAGTCACCAAATTTTATTGCATGTTGGTTAAAATGAACCCCATGCTTGTTGTGAAGCAACATCTTCACTTAGTGTAGAAAATCATCTTTTGGATTTAAAACTGAACAACTTGTTTTTTGTGCTTGATTGGGTAATAGGTATATGCTCTCCCCTTTACTGGGTGATAAAAAAACAAGACTTTTCCATTTTTTCTTTATGCATTTTATGTTTTCTTAAATCCTTTAGAAGGCCTGTCGTAGTGGGAAAAAGTGCTCACCCTACGGGAACAACCTAAGTGGGAACAACCAAAGCTAGGTTTTCCAACCCACTATAATCAAAAGTGAATTTTGGGGAAACCCATATTCAATGGAAGTGGCATGATAACCATCCCCAAAGTATTTGTTCTAAAGATTGGGAGGTCTCCTGAGGGATTTTATCTATTGCCACACCGAACGAAAACCTTTACTACGAACCATAGTGTAGAAGCTAGTCGTGTCAGTATCTAGACATTATTTCAATCATAGTGGAAGGGGAGGGAAGAATCTACCCCCAAGACACTCACCATATAATCGCCATGGATTGTTGCTCAAGGGATTCAGTATCCACTTCCATCACCTTGAGTACGCACCTGGAAAAGACAAAAACACAGGCACCCTCTAGGGGGTGACACGGCCGTGTGAGGACACGATTTGAAGATGTGGGTTGTGATTGCTATGATGACCTTTTGACTATTAAGAGTGAGTCTACTTGAAGTGTCTTTTTGTTCAAATACTAGTGAAAACAAGGGTCATGCTTGATCCTTGAACATACACTCAATGTTTTAGTTTCTATGTGTTTGCCCATTGTTTTCAAACAAACTTCAACAAACTGAAAATCAACAATCTGGGTCCAAACTTGTCAAATCGGCCAAACTATTTTGTTTTTTCCAAAATTTGCTTCATGTGACGCAAACGCTCTGTTAAACCGCAATCACCATATTTTAAGCTGCATTCGCTCTAATGGGCCACATTTGAAACATCCTGAGCCGCATTCGCTCCTATGAGCCACAATTGAAACACACTAAGCCGCATTCTCTATACTGTACCGCATTTTCCAGTATCAAGCCACATTCACTATATTGCACCACAATTGAAACACACTAAGCCACATTTTCTATACTGCACCACATTTTCTAGTATCAAGCCACATTCATTATATTGCGCTGCATTTGCTAGTATCAAACCGCATTAAGTATCTTGAGTCGCATTTGAGAAATATCAACCCACATTCACCAGATTATGTCACAATCGACATTTCTGAACCGCATTCACCTATGTGAGCCACATTCGCTATGTTATACTACAAGCTCTGTGATGCATTTGCAAAGAATTTCAAATCATCTTCTCACTGTCAAAATTGAAAGTCCAAAACTTGTCTTAAATTCAATCCAGTCTTCCTTCACTGTTACAATTCAAAAACGAGACACTAAATTGCTCAACTTTCCTTCAAACATTGTATTTTAGGTACCATTTTTAGGATCACAATAGGGTTCCCTTTCGAGTCCATTAGATTGCATTAGTAACTTTGCCATCTTTGTAGACACTTACTTTTGCATATTTTAGGAGTTGACTCTTACCATCCATTGTCAAACTTTGCATTCAATAGTAGGTTATCATTGGGCCCAATTACCTTTTTTCATTTAGTCAAAAAAATTATGAATTATTTCCCACTCAATAGTCTAGTGTGGAAACTTCACTTTGTCCTCTCTTTTTTTAGTCCTCTTATGGTCCATTGGTCTTCCAAACTTGAATCATTGCAAAAAATTTGTTTTCTCAAGTTGTCCTCCTTATATCCCTCAATAGTAAGTACATCTTAGGATCTTTTAGTTTCATATCATTTAGCACCTCCATTTAGTATCACACCGTTTACATTCACAAGTCTTTAGTCTCATTTTGGTCTCACTTGCACTTCATAGCATTCCTTATCCAAAGAAACCAAAAACATAGTATCATACTTAGATCATTCTCTCTGTCATCCCAAGTTGAGCAAACCTTTTATGGTTGAAACTAGATTACAGAAAAAGAAAAGACATGGATTCCTTTAGACAAGACACCAACTTTCTTGATTTCACAACTGGCATGGATTCCTTCCCTAGCACCACGAACAGTCCTTGTTATGACATGGGAAATTCCAACATCAATCCTTTTAGTGAGATGAACATCCCACCATCTCCATCACATATTTTTGAACCATTTATCCAATGAGATCAAAATGGGGAAGTCTTTGAAGAAGACTTATTAGCTACTGCCCAACACCTAGAAGTTGTTGCTTTTGTGGAAGAAGTAGTCTTAAATGACTCTTCTAGATTCCTAGCTATGCTCCTTGACCAAGGGGATAAGTTACCAAAGGGATTTGATCTTGACACTCTTAGAGCAACATCTCCAAATCCCCCATCACACAATCCTTCCATGGGAGTCTCTTCACAAAATGTCATCAACACCATCAATGCTACCTCGCTTGGTCATACTACCACCATAACCAACACAACATCTATTGGGGGATCATCTACCCAAACTAACACTACATCACAATCCATCCCCCAACAAACATCCACCATTCCTTCACAAAAAATGAGTGCAACCACCTCAAACCTCTTTGGAACTTCATCTAGTTCCACGAGTACATGAAAAAACCTATTATTAGGTTCTTCAAATGCTATGGCAACCAACTCATCCAACCCTTTTGTGAGAAATAAATGAAGAGTTGTCATACAAGGCACCCAACCCAATTCCTCACAGGTTAATACCAATGTTCATGTGGGCCAAAACACCAACATTCCTCATGGTCACAATTTGTCATTTGGGCAAGGCAATCAAGGCCCTCAATCTTTCACCCCATTTGGGCACCAACAAGCTCAAAATCAATAAGGCCCTCAATCCTTCACTCCATTTGGGCATCAACAAGCTCAAAATCAACAAGGCCCTCAAATTTAGTCCATGGCCGGATCTCACATCCCCACTTATGCCTGTCAAGTTCATACACAACAACACATCCCTCATAAAAACACCCATTTCCAACAATCGCATAATCAGAATACTCATTTTTCTCACCGACAACCAATTCCGAATCAACACATCTCATCACAATAGGTGGGCACTCAAGCTATCCCTATCACCAACATGTGTGATGCTACTAACAACCCCATGGTGGAAGCACTCACACTCCAACTAGCTGCTCTTCAAACGCAAGTGGAGACCTTGCAAAAATCCAACAAAAAGTCATACATGTCACATGACTTGTGTCCATATCCATTTGACACAACCTTGTATATGCCACCCTTTCCTCATGCGTATGTGGTACCTCATTTTCCAAAATACATAGGCAAAACAAACCCCATTGAACACATAAGAGAATTCACCACTAGTTGCATGGACATTGCATATGAGAAAACTTATCTCATGAGACTTTTTTCTAGAAGTCTCACAGGTCATGCACTAGAATGGTTCTCACTATTGCCTAAGTGAATCAAAACATGGGTTGAATTGGTAAACAAGTTTGTTCAAAACTATGCCTATAACATTGACACAAATATCAACATTACCTCCTTATGCAGACTTACCCAAGAGGATGCAGGAGAGACTTTTATTCCATTCTTTCAAAGATGGAGAACCTTAGAAAGAAGATGTCCAATAGAAATACCTGAAAAGGAGAAAGTCACCATGTTTGTGCAAACTCTCCTCAGACCGCTAAGGTATGGCTTACAAGTCCATTGTTGCACCACCTTTGTTGACCTTGTTGAAAAATGTGTTCAACTTGAGAAAGCCTTGATTTCCAAAGGCAAATTAAAATATGGTGGCAAAACCATCAACACCACCACAAATAATAACCCAAGTAGCTCAAATGACAAAACCAAATACTAGGTTAAGAACAAGCATATCACCAATGATGGTGTAGTTGATGCAAAAATCGTCAATGCAATAGGTCATGTACTCGCAATCAAAGGAGTATGCACTTGTAACTACACCGACACCAACTACCAATGCTATCCAAAGAAATCATGCACAAACTAATCAAAGGCAGCTGCGTCTACCCTAAAAATTCCAAAAATGCACATACACCCCTTTGGGTGAACCTATTGAAATTGTCTTGAAGAAACTTCTCCAAAATGATGTCATAATGCTGGAAGAGCCAAAACCATATGACCTTGGTTAGTTCAAGCCGTCATGGTGGGATGACAGTGCATTTTGTGATTACCACCGTGCCAAAGGGCACAAAACTTCCTCTTGTCATCAGTTGCGAAATCTGGTTCAAGACCTCATTGAGAACCACACCATTGAGTTAGGTGGTCAATCCTTCACATCTAATGCGGATCATACTATCCACAAAATCCCATTGTAGGATCATGGTAAAGCTTCCTCATCTGGCACAAAGAATACCAACAATCAAGCCAACCACATCCATTCGGTCTACAATAATGTTCGTCCTGCATACAATTATCCCGGTGGTACCATTATTAACAATCTTCGTGTTGCTGATGAAGATAAGTGTGTTAATACCATTACCATTAAAAAGGCCCCATAATGCAATTTCACCATGCGTAAAGGAAAGTTCACTATCCTAGGTCCTTCTGCACATCAACCTAAGATCACCATACCTGGTCCGTCGGCCAGACAATCAAACCCAAAACTAGAGTTTAACCTTATCAAGCAATTGAATAAAACACCTGCTCAAATATCCATTCTCGAACTGCTTCGTATTTCACCCACACATAAGGCCATCTTGGATAAAGTCCTACAAGAGTCGTCTATCCCAACCAACATTGATGCCAACCACTTTGAGACTATGGTCGAATATCTTAATTTTCCTCATCACGTCACCTTTTCGGATAGTGACTATTCCTTGCCCAAACTATCTCATAATGATGCCCTTCACATCGAGGTTTTTTTCCACAAGCATAAGGTTAGATGAGTCTTAGTAGATGGCAGAGCAAGATTGAACATCTACTCTCTAAAAATTGGTTAAAGCTCTTGGTTTATCTGATGCACATGTAGATGCTAGCAAGAGCATCATCACCAAGGCATACGATGATGAAGAATGTGCTTCTAAAGGCGTCATTACAATTCCACTTCGGGTAGGACCAGTTATCATAGATACAACATGCCAGGTCCTGGATCGTGACATACACTATAATATTTTACTTGGTCACCCCTGGATTCATGCTCTAAAGGCCATTCCATCCACATACCACCAATGCCTGAAATTCTCTTTTGATGGTACTAAGATCAGTATCCCAAGAGATCCTGATCCATTTCAATACTATACAAATATGTGAGCCACTGCTGAGCACCAGGTACCCATCAATCAGGAGGCCTGCACTTCCACCTCATCCAAATATATTGACCCATTGACACTCACCAAATTATCCATTCCATCAACTTCTACAACACCGTCTTCCTCGGCCTCCATCCCAAGTAAAGACCTTCAGATTTAGGACCTTGGCTATGGAGAGTTCAAATTGAATATGGCTTACTATATCACCACAATACCTAAGCTACCTGAAGTCTATGGTAGACCATGTTTTGCAATTGAGCCCAAAACAACTTTCAATATTCCACCAAAAAGTGTTTTCACACTATGGGGCGATATGGGTAATGAAGTCATCGACGACATAGCTAACTAGATCTATAAAGACCCAGAGGAGTTACCTCCGCTACTAGTGCATCTCTATGGAAAAGGCTATGAGATATGCAAGGCACTAGGTTTTGACAGCACAAGTGGTTTTGGAAAGGCCAATAATGGAAGGATGGAACCTATTATCATAAATACATGACTGAAGTACATAGGGCTAGGGTTTGACCAACTCAGAACTAATGATCGACATACCTATGAACTTTCAAGTGAGGACGTAATGGCTACAGAAAGTGTCAAGACAAGCAAAGAATCCCTTACCAAAACTGACTCAAATGAATGGGAATGGGGATCTGACAAAACCCTAAGTAACTATGACATTAACAAATTATTCTTGGAACCTGGCCAACTCACATTTGAAGAAAGATTTCGACAGGAATATAACATTGACCCTATCAACTAACATTCCAAAAAGAAGGAATGGGTGAGCATTCCTTGGAACCCAGAAGCACACAAGGTGTCATCGGTAACACCTGAATCATCGCACCCCATTCCCAAGCCCACCCATGAGCCTAACTTATTTGAGCCCACTATCCATACTTCTGAAATGCCAACCACTAGTCACAATGTTGATAATTTTATCGCATATTATGATTTTGAATTTGATTCATCTGACTCAGAGTATGGGCCATCCATTGCATCTGACATGAAATTTGCAATTGACAGCTTTACCTTTACACTTGAGGCATCAATTTGCACACTTTCCACATCCTCCCCATATTTTACCAACACTGACAATGGGATTCCCCTTGTTTATCCACAACTAATCGACTGGGACCAACAAGATCCACCAGTGATGGACATTTTTCAGAATGATGAGGCAATTGGAGAATTCATGGGGCTCCGAGAAGGTATTCCATGGGGTGATCACAAAATAGGGTTTTCCATTGATCTAGATTGTGCTTATTTCAGGGAGACTGTCTAATCCTCCAATCGCAAAAATACAAAGAATAAAAAAGAAAAAGAAATGTCTTTAGGTAAAAACCGCAAGGCACCTTCTAACAGCAAAATAGTAAAAACAAAGGATGTATCTGAAGGTGAAAACCTCTCTAAGGGGCATAAGGATGGAGGATTGGACTTTCCTCCCATGAAACAGGACAAATCAGCTATGCTCATTGAGGACACAATGAAAGTTAACATAGCCACACCAGAGAATCCCAAAATGATTCTCTTGGCCGCATCATTGTCAGACGAAGAAAAACCCGAATTTCAACAATTCTTCATAGACAGGAAAGTTAACATCGCATGGTCATATGCTAACATGCCAGGCCTTGATCCATAATTGGTTTTACATCATCTTCCTTTAATCCCAGGAATCAAGCCAATCAAACAAAATTTGCAAAAAATGCATCCACAAATTGCACTTGTCAAGGCTGAACTAAAAAAGTTATTGGATGTTGGGTTCATAAGGTCAATAGACTATGCTGATTGGATATCCAACGTTCCTTTTACAAAGCCAAATGGACAAATCCGTATCTGCACATATTTCTGAGATTTGAATAAGGTTTTCCCAAAGGATGACTTCCCCTTACCAAATATAGACATGATTGTCGACCTCACAGCAGGGTACGAGATGCTATCCCTCATGGATGGTTTTTCGGGATATAACCAAATTCGAATTGCAACAGAGGATCAACAGAAAAAAAACATTCACTTGCCCTTGGGGAACATACTGTTGGAATGTCATGCCTTTTGGCTTAAAGAATGCAACCGCCACATACCAAAGGGCTATGACAAAAATCTTTCATGACATGATGCATATCCTAATGGAAGATTATGTGGATGACCTATTGGAAAAATCTTTGACACGGAAAGAACATCTCAAAGTCTTGGATAAAAAATTTAGATGGCTTGAGGATTACAAGGTTTGATTGAACCCAAAGAAATGTGTCTTTGGAGTCACTTTAGGCAAGATGTTGGGATACATAGTTTCGCGATGAGGCATTGAGGTTGACCCAACAAAAGTAAATGAAATTCTAGACATGCCTCCTCCCAAAGGAATTAGTGAGTTGTGAACACTTCAGGGCATATTGCAGTCTATCCGTCGCTTCATCGCATTGTTAGCAGACAAGTGTCAACCATTTCAATATATGTTACGCAAAAGCATTCCTTTTGTATGGACGGATAAATTCCAAATAGCCTTTGAAAAAATTAAAGAATATCTATTGACACCACTAGTGTTGATGCCGCCTATTGAGGGCAAGCCTTTGATCCTGTATGTCTCCACAATGACAAATGCACTAGGGGCATTATTGGTGCAAATGACCATGAAGAAAAAGAAAGAGCCATATACTACATTAGTCGCACACTGATAGGATATGAGCTCAACTACACAACCATTGAGCGGGCATGCCTTGCAGTTGTCTTTGTGGCACAGAAACTAAGACACTATATGATGAGCCATCAAACACATTTGGTAGCCAAGATTGACCCACTAAAGTATCTTGTAAGTCGGGCGGAATTGACAGGTGGTTTAGAAAAATGGGTCATGATATTAAGTGAGTATGACATACAATACGTGGAGCACAAGGCAATAAAAGGTCAAGTAATAGTAGATCAACTAGAAGATGCACCAATCCAAGCCACTCATCCGCTGATAACCGATTTTCCCGATGAGTCTATCTTTCACGTAGAACCAGCCTTACCATGGAAACTATACTTTGATGGGTCCCACACCGGTCACGGTTCAAGAGATGACATTTTATTTCTCACACCACAAGGGGAT
This sequence comes from Sequoiadendron giganteum, assembly GCA_007115665.2. Taxonomy (NCBI): domain Eukaryota; kingdom Viridiplantae; phylum Streptophyta; class Pinopsida; order Cupressales; family Cupressaceae; genus Sequoiadendron; species Sequoiadendron giganteum. Next base: position 214,535,208 of record CM021100.1, read on the forward strand.
TCAATTCCTAAATCATTTCGGATCGCCTTCCCTTTTACAAATAAAATCATAGAATATGAGGCATTAGTCACAAGTCTCAAGATAGCAATTAAATGGAAAATTCAGACATTGATCGTATTCGGGGATTCTCAGTTAGTCATCAACCAAGTCAATGATGACTATGAAACAAAAGATGAGAAGTTGCTTCCTTACAAATGAATGGTGGATAGTTTCCTGATATATTTCAAAATGATTGCATTTGAACAAATCCCAAGGACACAAAATAAGGCAACCGATGTAATGGCTACCATTGGATCTCTCTTAGACATCCCTAAGAATGTGTCACAATTTGAATTCTTAGTTGAATAGTTGTTGATGCCGGCTTATGCTATTCTAGAGTCATAAATGGTGTGTGAGATTGTTCGTCCTAGTTCACCTTGGTACCAGGACATCTATGACTACCTTAAGTCCCAAACCCTCCCGCCCAACCTTTCCAACAACCAAAGAAATTCCTTTATCCAAAAAGTGGCTAGACACACCATCGTTAGTGACACCTTATACCGTCATGACTTTGATAACACCCTTCTTCGCTATCTCAACTTTGATAAAGCCCAAAAAACTTTACGAGAAGTGCATGAGGGTATATGCGGATCTCATTGGAGTGGTCCAATGTTAGCTTGAAAATTCATTAGACTTGGATACTACTGGCCGACATTGGAAAAAGATGCTCTTCATTTTGTCACAACATGTCAGAAATGTCAGGTGCATAGTGATCTAATTCATGCACCTGCACAAGAATTGAGACCGATTATTTCTCCATGGCCTTTCACACAATGGGTACTCGACCTCGTGGGTAAGATCCATCCATCCTCTTCTAGCGGCCATAAATTCATAATCACCACCAATAAGTACTTTACTAAGTGGATTGAAGCCATCCCTCTCACTTACATCACTGGTAAGCAAATATCCAAGTTTATTCTAAATTACATCATCTGTCGGTATGGTGTTCCATAATCCATCATCACAGACAATGGCAATCCATTCAAAACTCAGGACATTTGTGAACTCTGTGAGCGATTCCACATCCAACACCATTACTCAACCCCATATTACCCACAAGGTAATGGCCAAGCTGAGGCATCAAATAAAACAATTCTTCATAATTGTGAAGAAGACTGTCAACGACACTGGCCGAGATTGGCACCTGCAACTCAATCCTGCTTTATGGACCTATCGTACCAACATTCGTACCCCCACTGGAGCCACTCCATTTTCCCTGGTCTACGGATCTGAGGCCATATTGCCCATCGAGGTTGAAATTCCTTCTCTCTGAGTCTCCTTGAAAGGAATGATTGATGATGAAGAATACATACATACTCACCTACATGAGCTAGAAATGGTACAAGAAAGATGACAAAATGCCTTAAATCATCTATAGGCATATCAAAATCGTCTTTGACGAAGTTATAACAATAGAGTAATGGTGAGAAATTTTGAAATTGGTGACTTAGTCCTAATGCAGAACCCAAGAAATCAGGCGGACCGTGAAAAGCCTAGAAAATTTGAGGCTAATTGGCTTGGTCCTTATATCATTACTATCGCATTTAGTTCCAGAGCTTATCAGTTGGCCACACCTGATGGAGAACAGCTGATAGAACCCATTAACAACTTAAATCTGAGAAAGTTCTACACATAGCATTAGAGAGCTGGGCTAAGAACCTAAAAATATAAAAAATTGTCCCTTGATGAAAAAATTGGAAAACAGGTGTCTTAGTGACATCCAAAAAAAATTCAAAAAAATGGAAAATATAGTAAAAATAAATGAATTCATCCAATAGTGAAAACCTGGCAAACAGGCACTTTGGATAAGTACCATGGTGAGAACCTGGCAAATAGGCGCCATGCATAGTCGATCATTTCTTCACCATCTACTGTTACTCAAATTGATATTTATCCATTTTTCATAATCATAAAGGCCCGACACATTCACGACATCCATCCTAAGTCCTATCGATTCCGGCCATGGCTAACATTTGGTTGACATCATCCCTTGCATATCCTTGTCTTTTCCTTGCATCTACCTATTTCCATATCATTGGACTCAGATAATCCCTGATCTATCTGGGGGCAAGACCTTTATCATATAACTGTAGTGGGTGCCGCACATGATCCTACATTCGTAAAAAGTCTTGAAAAAATCCTAAAAATTCGAAAAAGTCCTGAAAAAGACCTAAAAATTAGAAAGTTTCTTGAGAAAATACAAAAGCATCCAAATCAATGTCAAAATCCCAAAAACAAAGTCAAGGCCAATCTTTGTCTGGTCAGTCCAATCAGTCTCGTCAATCAATCTTTTGTCACCGTCTGAACTATGTTGTCTCTGGGCATTTGCTACGTAGGCAAGATTCACCTTTGAATCCCCAAGACATTAGGTCAGTTGTTCTAGGTTTCTCGCAATAAAATCATTATTTCAAACTTTTGTCCTCTAGACAAGGTCTTTGGTCATGTCGAACTACGAGGTCTCTGACTGCACGACATAGGCAAGGCGATCAATCGATGAGCCCTCGAGGCCACACTAGGTCAGTCCATTAGGGTTCCTGGCACAACATTTTCACACACATCAAGCTATCTTCAAATCAAGCAAATATTAGGTCAATCTCAAAATATCAATCTATTGGAAACCTGTTTCATCAACACTTCCAGTCAATTCAACATGTCCGCAATGACATGTAGTCAAAATCCTATCACGACAATTTACCATGGTAAAATTTTGGGTTCTTCTTCAAATGTGTCCTTCTTCAAAGAGACTCTCATCATTTCTCTATGCTTGTGGATATGTCCTTCCTAAGCATCGTCCTCATCATCGGGCATCTTGATAGTTTCTCCTAACTTCAAGGAGTGATCTCCTGGATATCAACGTCATTCCGGATGTGTCCTTCCTGAATTTGATATCACTCGACATTTGGCAAAACCTGACATTGAAACACTTGGCAAACACTTGGAAAACTTTTTTTTTGTCTTTTGATGATTATCATGATATTAGTTCCTTATGTCTTAGGAACCATGACATATCATGATTATTATCCTTGTCTTTTTAAATCACTCTGCTATTAGTTTCTCCAGGATGTCCTGACTTCAGGATTTAGAGAAGCAACGACGTAGTATGATGATTTTACTGTTTGTTTTTTACTATCATGTGGCTAGTTTCTTAAGGATTTCTTGACGTCAAGATTTAGAGAAGCAATGATGTCTCATGATTGGTTTGGTTTTTTCTAGTAGTTGGTCATGACAAAGTGACTAGGGGCAATTATGTTCCTTGTATGAGTGATGATCATCCTTGTTTGCGACTGTTGATCTATGTGATGGTTTGACCTTGCACACTATTGATCTACGTCATATCATAGTGTTTGTCATCCATCATGACATTTTTCACCCAATGATGATTAAAGAGCAATAACTAGGATAGTATTATAGAAAAGCTTTGAAGGATTTTAATTTCCTCACTAACATGCATATCTTTCTTCGCACTAACATCAATCTTCACCTTTTTTTTCTCTCATTCTCTAATGATATCCTATGACACAAAAAAAAAAACAAAGTTGCATACATGATTTCATGAGCATTTCATATTCACATCTACATAAATCAAATACCATAATTCACATTACATAACACTATCATTTACATTCATCCATCTCACATGATTTGCATCAATATATAGGCATCATAAATAACATTTGCATTAACATATAGGAATCACATCATCATCACATACACAATGCATACATAACCACATTCATAATTGCATTGATAAACATAAGCATAATATCCATACACCTCATATCGACATATAAGCATCACATAAAACATATGATAAAGCATTAGAATACCATAACACATAACATTATATAGGCCACATCAAAACTATATCGTATATATATAATCTCAAAAAATGTCATGTCACATGATAGAGTCATATGATATCCCAAAAATGAAGCTCCCAGGCTTGAATATCAAAATATACAAGTGTCGAAAAACAAGTCCTAGGATGGCCCTCCTCCATCTCGTGGAGGTGAACTGTGAGGTAGTTGTGGCTGACCAACCATGTGAAATGTGACCTGAATGGGAGTGGTGTCCTGAGTCTGGCTCTGAGAGCCTAAGGGCTCGGTAACATGAGGTTGGCTTTGCTTTGTTTGGTGTCTTGATGATACTGAGCTGTGCCCATGCTCTTATCTATGGTTGTGGCCTAATGAATGCCTATGAGAGTTGTGTGACCAGTGTTCCGATGATTGACCTGATGCAATAGACCCCCCAACACTGGTATGACTACTGTTATGTGATCTGCTACTGCTACTGTGTGTCTGGCTACCACTACCTATCGTACTGTAGGATCGGGACAATCCTGGATCCTGTCTCTCTAAGGGAACTAACTGCTCATATAGAAAATTGTACCACCGCCTACTCTTTGCCATCCTGGTCAACTCCCTTGCCATATCCCCTGTCGGCCTTGAGCATAACTCTGCAAACTTAGTGACCCATCGGTCTGACTCTTGCCGTCGAATGACAACCTGATCCCTCTCCACCTGGGTAACCTCTAACTCTTCTACCAAGGCCTTGTTCTGAGACAAGGCCACATCGAGTCTGCTCTAAAGATCGGTGATCCTTTGATCAATGGTGGCATCGGAAAGAAAAATCAGTGATCTGTCACCCTCCTCATCCCCAGAAATCATCCGCTCCTACAGTCTCTGGTCTACCTCATCCTCCTCCTCCTCCTCCTCCTCATCTCTCTCCTCATCCCTCTCCTCCTCTGCACAAACCTCCTCCACATCTATATCAAGAGGGTGTCCCCTGACAAATGGATCCTTCTCTACCCTCTCCTCTACCCTCACCTTTGCCTCCTCATCTCCACCCCTAACCTCCTCCTCAACCCTCACCTCTACCTCTTCCTCACCCCCTCTGATCTCCTCCCCTGCCTCTTGCTCAACAGGAATCTCTCTCTCATCACCCTCTTCTGGGATGGGTGACAATGGTGCACCTCTCACTCTCCTTCTAACTCTCCTAGGTTGCATCTACCCTCCATCGTCCCTTTTCCTCCTCACACCCCTCCCATCTTCTCTATCCCCTCCCCCTACACCACCCCCATCATCTCCCCCACCTCGGCCTCTATCTCCTCTACCTCCATCTCCCCTACCTCCATCTCTCCCCTTAGCCCCTCTATCATCTCTGCCTCCATCCCTGCCACCCCAGCCTCTCCTCGATACCCATGGAATAACTGACCTCTGATCTATAGGTGGTGAACCATCTGGATCTATCAAAGGGATAGGCCTTTGAATCTGCCACTAGGCATCGAACTCGGTCAATGTACCTGGATCTGCTAAACCCCCTCTCCACATCCACTAAACTACAACTAGACCATCGACCTATTGCTCAGCCACTATCATTGATACGGGCGGCCCCCACATGGTCTCCCTAGAAGACTTGCATACTCTATCATGCCTACTGGCACATCCTGCTACTCTCCAAACTGTCGTAGTACCTGTTGGGGTAGGTACATCTCTATGATACGCTGACTCTGTACCGTATGACCGATCAGGTATCTAAACTATCTGCATAATGATAGATGATCATCCTCATCTGGCCACTGGGCACAATCTTTGTAAGGCCTCCAGACAAAGCTAATCGTGGTGTCAATCATGTGATTCCAATAACCAGTATCCCCCACGTGATTCTAGCTGAATGAACCTACATACAGGTAGATGTATGGCATCCCATTGTGCAACTGTTGCATCTGTACTGGTGGTCAAAAGATGAGAATGCGCTCCTGAACTCAAATCATCAAAAGGGTAGTCCCACAGCTGATACTATGGCCCTGATGATAGATGACCTCATGTAGTTGATGATATAGCATGGCCAACAAACAAGGCCCCCAAGAAAAAAACAGTCCTCTATCCCCGCATACAGACAAGTACATCCCCCATCCAATGGGAAATCCATGACCACGAAGATCTAGAATTAGTAATCCAGCAATCAATGTCATCAGCATAGCATCCCACCTAGGAAACTGGTCAGCTACAACATCCCAACCTATCTCATGCTCATCCATACCCAACTGGGCACCATCGGCATCCTCATACATATCTAATGGAGCCTGTCACCCTTGGTGTGGGTCATATACAACCCTTTCTCCGTGGATTGGTATGCATAGAATGTGATACACATCCTCTAAGGTGACCATCACCTCTCCTATCAGCAGATGAAAGGAGCAGGTCTCTGAGTGCGACCTCTCACAAAGAGCTATCAACAACCCCCTATTTTCCCAACTAATGTGCATGTAGGCGATGTAGTACAAACCTAGCGACATCAGGCGTTGTCTCTCCTTGTCGCTCAAATGGTCTCTAAAGGCATATGTCGCCGACCTGAACTCTCGGGTATATATAGGCACTAGTCGAATCTACACAGGCAAGGACAAGAGTTAGCACACATGGGTCAGCATCACTAAAGTCTAAAGGAATCTAAAACTAAGGTCAACACAAGTCAACTCTCATCAACTACAATTGTGTCGCGTTGACCGTAAATGCATCACAACTAGTCAATTGTGGCTCCACACTTGGCAATTATGTTGCAACATGTCAAATGTGTCTCTTTATCTATCGATTGCTCAACCTAACAATGATTGCGCCATTCCACATGGCAGTTGCATCGCGGTTTTTCAATTGCGGTGTTTGACTTGACAATTATGTCAGAACAGTGCACATGCGTCGTAAATGTCCTCATTTGTGTTGCAATCAGGCAATTGCATTGTTTCCCCTCGTGTTTGCGCGAATGAACAATATAGCCTACCTACCTGTTGCACTTGTGTCGTGATGCAAACAAATACGGTGAACGTGAAGGCAATTGCAGCTTATGCGATAGCATGTGCATCGCAATGCATTTGTTTAACCCCCCTTAAACCCTCATAAATGCGTTAAATTTAAAAATTGACAAGTTGGATAGGGTACTTACCGATGCCTCTGTGCCCTCGGGTCATCAGAAAGTCTGCACACAGTATCAACGGTGGGTAGTTACTGGAATCACCATCGTCTCTTTGAGCTCTAATCACTGAAATTTCTATATAACAAATGAGCAAATGACACTTGCTTTTACGTTTTCAACCTATTTATAGGCTGGAAATTAGGGTTTTGACCTGGTAGGTTCATATTGGAGGCTCATTTGACTGCCTTTGACTGGCATTTTCGTTGACCTAACATCCTTCGTTCTCGAAATCGCTTGCACCGTTATCTGTCTCGTCATTAATTTGATTAGTCGGGATATTTTCCAAATTTTTTTGACCCCGGGTTGAAATTCAAAAATTTTCCCGAGGGGGCATAGGCACTCTATACCTTCACTGGGGCATATTTTGGACTTGTTTTCTTTGCCATAATGTGATAAACTGCATTATGACAAAGAGGGGCAAATGTAGACACATAAAAATGACCAAGGCCTGCAAGCAATATTTTATCATCTTTTGTCCTAACATAATTATGACATTTTAATTATGTTTCTAACCCACATTCAACTATTAATTAAATAATTCATAATTATTTAATTAATCCATGATCTTTCATTCTTCATGATTATTAAATAAATATATCTTATTTATTTATTTAATGTGTCACTAATTATCAAAGTCTTCTTATAATTAAATAAAGTCTCATTTATTTAATTAATCCTTAATGTCCTCCTGATTATTAAATTAATATATTTTAATATATCTATTTAATATGTCACTAATTCCTAAATCCTCTCTTAATTAAATAGATTCATTAATTTATTTAATTAATTAACTGTCTCTTCTAAATTAAATAATTATTATTAATTATTTAATTGCCTTATGTGACATTTCCCCTCTTTTTAAATAAAAAAAATTATTTAAAAATGACTTCACATTTGTTAACTCGTTATTCTTTTAGTAATTAATTTCAAAAATCAATTACTCATTATCTCACAAATCCATATTTTGAATTAATTTAATTCAAAATGGAAATATTCTTCTACAAATCAAGTAATTGCTAAAATTACTGATTTTCTAAAATCTCATCTCCTTATCTCTTGATTTTTACTAATTTCATCTCAATGTCACGTTTATTCTCCACCATTGATTTAATTTCCTAAATTAAATCTTTTCCACACATTTGGGATTTTTTCCCTAACCCTAATTGAGAGTTGTCACTTTGAATCTTAACCATTCATTCTAGGGCATTTCTCAATCTCTCATCTCATCCGTCCATTCAAGATTGAATTTTCTATAAAATGACAATCTTGATCTCATTTTCGGATCGATTATTATTATTGTTGTCTTGAATTTCTTAACATCTTAGATTTCTTACATTCTAGCAACTAAGAATTAATTTATGCAATTAGGATTCATTTCTTTTGCATAGAGTTTTTATACAAATCTTTCAAAGCTTTGTCTAGGGCTAAATATCTAGAGTTTTCTCACATACACAATCTGAGGGCATTCATTATTACAACAAAGTTAGAAGGTACAATAGAAATGAGCCATGGAGAAGAAAGGATTGGGTGAGAGCTTTCTTATTCATCCTTTTATTTTGTTTTCCTATACATTCTATTGATTTGTTGGATTTAGATTAATATTGCATTCTTTATTAGACTAAAAATCTGTTTTGCATAAGAAAGCCATCATTACAGCTAGTGTTGATATGGTTATTGTTGCTATCATGACGTTCCAATGATATCCTGCTTGGAGGAGTTGTCTTGCTAGGGTAGGAGTGCTTGAATGTAACCCCTGATAATTCTTGTCTTCTTTGTTGATACCAGAATTATCCTTACATTGATGCGCACATTGTAATAGAGTGCCCTTAGAGTCCTTATGATAAAGATTTGTTGCGAACAAATGTTTAATGTGAGATTTGGATGTCTTGGATGGAAAAATGCGTAGAGAGATATGATATTCAGATGGATTTGTTAACAGTTTGGAACCTTTGACTCTCCAAACTTGGGATGATGAGAAATGATGGGTGGATATGGAGATTCGATTGGGACCAACAGCTTGATATACCTTGTAGGTTGCTCTTGAAGCTTTCTTTTGAATTGTTGAACATCTTTGATGGATGAACTTCCCTTTTTGACTTTTCCCCAATGTTTCTTTGACTAATGGAGTTTGATAGGGATGATTTTCTTTCTTTTTCTTTTGTATCCATTTGAATCTTTCTTGTCCATTTTTTTTATTGATTCTTTTGCTTCAATGACTTGTTTCGTTCTTGTGTATAGCTTTTTCTCTTGTTGTTGGTACCAATGAGAGGGTGGAAAAATATGTGGATGAGGATTCATAACATGGCTAGTTGTATCGTTGGTAGTAAATTCATCATAAGGACTCTTCGTGCTCTCTATGTGGATGCTTGCAATAGATAAAGTTTCCCCTAGTATTATAGAGGTATCCCTGATATGTTTAGATCCCCTAATTGTTGAATAACCAAGACCTTGATGCTTAGGATTGCCAATAATTTGTGTCGTTTCTAGTATACCCTATTCATGTAGGCCTAATCCTCTGTCTTCATAATGAATCTGTTGATAAATTTTATTTGCAATAGGATATGTCTTACCTTGGAAACAAGGTGCTAATCCTTATCTGCTATGTTGGGGATCTTCAAATGTGATAGCTTCTTCACTAGTAGGATCCTTCATATGTGAGATATCTTCTTGATTGATATTTTCAACTTGATTCTGTGAAATATCAGATTTTGATGGCCCTTTAGAATATATTGGTGCTTCTTTGACTGTTGTGTACCCAATGCTCTGTTGCTCAAGATTTTCAATTATCCTTGTTGATTTTAAGATATTGTGCTCCATATTTTCATGCTTTATGTCTTAAACCTGCTTGGAGGATGTTTCTAATCTTAATGCTTCTTCTTGATCAATTTCTAATATGTCTTTAGATTCTACCATGCTTTGATCATGTGTAAATATGTTAAGAGTAGGTGACTCTTTCTCCTTGGTAGTGATATCAAGAGTATGAAACTCTTGTTTTGGATGAAGATCATCTACATGTCCATTAGGAGTAAGCATCTCATGGTTAGTTGTATGTGTGCTCAACATATGGATGTGTTCTTCTTTTGGAAGACCTTGGATGTCTTGGAAGATATTTACCAAGTCATTGTAGTATCTTGATGGTAAGGTTTCTTGATCTTGACTTTGTGTTGGGTTATCTTTGATATGCTTTGGTTCTTGCTCTTGACATGGATCACTTTCAAAGAATGGATTGGTTTTAAAGGATCCTTGGGTTTCCTCAAAATGTGGAAATTTGGGTAATAGCTCTTGGCTTAGAATTTTTGCATTGGGTATAAGTGTTGGATTAAGAGTCTCTTGATAATCAATGTGTACTACCATGAGGTTGGATGTTGTCAATATATTTTCGACTGGATCATTTCTAGACTTGGTTGATTGACTTTGATCATTCTTGGAATAAATTCTTGATGTATGTCCTCTTGCTCACTAGATGATGTAGAGACATTGTCAATGTGATCAGTGATAGATAACTCTTGATTGTTGTTTCAACTTTTGAGACATTGTTATTGTTGTCATAAGTGTTTGAGCCTTGAACGTCATCTTCAATAACTATTTATCCTTCATCAATAAGGTCTTGGATGATATTTTTGAGTGTATCACATTTTGATGTATCATGACCTTCAATTTTGTGGAGCTCACATGGTTCATACAATCTATACCTAGGGGGTTTAAAGTTTGGTCCACCATAAGTTGGATTGTCATTGATTTTGATAAGGTCCTATTGTACTAGTTTGTGCATGATTTCCTCTAAATTCTCTTCCAAAGGGGTGAATTTCCTTCTTGGTTGATTACATTGCCTCTGTTTCCCTCCTTGATTTGTCTACTCTTGATTTTATTGTTGGCTATTTAATTGATTGTTTTGGTAGCCGAGTTGATTGTTGTTTTGTAACTACAAGGTTATATCATCAATAGGTGCGTTAATTTAGTTTGGAAGGATGTTATAACCTTGTTGTTCGATGATGTTTTCTTGATCATAGGTGGGTTTTTGTGAAAGCATGGACCCTTGATAACCATGTTGTGTATAAGGAGGGTTAAGTCATTTTTGTGTGTTGTAGGTACCTTGAGGGTGGGGTGCACCTTGATATTAAACTTGAGGAATCCTTTGATCTTGAGTTTTAGGTACACCTTTGTGTTGTGGAACTCCTTGATACTGTGGATATTGGAAGTGTTGTTGATGTGGATATTGAGGTGTTTGTGGAATGATGTCCATTTTTTGTGGACATGTAATGTTCTGACATTGCACATGGCATTGATGATACATCAGATTTTGATTTCGTTTAAGTTCCTCAAGATCTCTCTCAATTTTATTTAGGGCGATTTGATGTTCTAGACTTATGAACCTTGATGGTGATTTTGAAACCCTTGATGTTGTTTCCCTATTTTATGTTGTGACCCTTGCTAAGAGTAATTTGGGCAATAGATCGACATGTTTTGGGGATGTTTTGATAATCAATACCCTATCATAAGGCCACTTGGTTTATATTTATAAGAGGATCATAGCTATTACCATTCGGGAGGTGGTAATACGTGTCTTCCTTCTGCTAGGTCTACTTTCTCCTCTTCTTTATCTAAGATGTTCACTGCATTTCTCTAGTGGTTGGGTGTTTCTTTTTTCTCAAATATAAGGCTCCTTAAATTACTAATGATATATGTTTGTGCTCCTTCATTCAGTTCAAAGTTTCATTGTATGATTGTTGGTGTAAGGTTCGATTGTTGAATCAAATCAGTCAGTCATCGGATGGTCATATGGTGAATGGTGTTTGAGATGGTTACTATGAAGCTCAAGACCCTAAGGTTTGAGTGTTGTTTTGGAATGGTACTAATTTTCGGAAATCAAAATGTTGAAGGACTAGGTTTGATATTTCACTTTCTTGTCTAGAGGATATGTTGCTCAAAAGCTTACTTGAACTATCTGCAAGTTCAAAGTAACTGTTAATATCATAGACATCTGAGTGAAGGAATGATCCTAATAGTTTGTTTGATTTTGATTTCTATTAAGTAGGATAGAAATAATGTATGAGGGACTATATGATTTATCTGGTTTTCCAATTATTTTTCATTCTAACAATGGTCGTATAAACAACTTTGGTTTTCTTTTCCCAATTATCAACAGAATAAAGAAATAGCATTGGTTTTTGAGAAAATGCACAAGAATGTGAGCAAAAGCGGCCAAATTTATCAAATGCGGCCAAAAATATGTCGAGTGCAAGGGTTTTGGAGAAGCAAGTGCGATCTTGGAATGAAAATCACAACTTATGTGTGTTTCTATCAGATGCAAGGACTGCCCAAGAAAAAGTGAGTTTCTTTGGAAAATGCAAGCATCTTAGTGGCAACTGCATTGGTTTCTCAGAAGCAAATGCAAAGAAATAAAATCAATTGTATGGGTCCCACAACAAGTGTTTTGTTTCTGTCAAAAGCAACTAATTTTCATCAATGGAGTTTCTAGGACAACAAGAAAATGCAATGATATTTCACCAAGTGCACTGGAAAATGATGCAAATGCATTGGAAATGATGCAACTGCTCTGGTTTTGTATGCAAAAAGTGGTCAAATTTAGCAAGTGCAACTGTTGTGTGTTTCTATCAAATGCAATGTTTTCTCAACATTTTTGCAAGTTTTATATCTATGTCTGGAGTATGGAAAATGATAGAACAATACTAGAATGACTCCAAAATCATGACTTTGTGTGAACTTAATTTCTATGGCTTAAAGTTTTGAAATCAAAATACCCAAGCCATAGTTCCCAAATGTTTAGTTTGATCTAATGTAGCTTTGAAGCAAAATCCTAAATATTCAAAAACTTTTTAAGGAAAATCCTTTCAAGGAGTGCAAACATAAGGCTTCTTTCTCAAGTATACACTAAGTCAAAGGGTTTGGGATTCAGCAATCATGTTCAGTGTTTTTTTGGATGTGTTCTTTTTAGATCAAGCACAGAGTTTAATGTCAAATTGTTTTGAATATATTTGACAAGTTCAACATAAACAAGCATTTACATCCCTAGTGGATAAAAACCATTGTTTTAGGTAGGCCTGCCTCATTTCCCCAAAGGGATGATTTTACATGCAACTTATGGCATGGGCCTGTATTCAGAATGGAAAGTAACTTCTCAGAAGTAAATTTTGATGCACCACTTTCAAAGAATGTTTTTGGATAAAGGAGTAGCTTCTAAAACAATTTTTCTCCTAGTAATGTTTTGGGGATATTATTTTCGGGCCCCTATACATGTGGTGTTTTTCTCAATTAAGAGACCTCCTAGCCCTTGAGGGTTTTTACACATCACAAGAATATTGAGGGAGAGTACATTGACATAGGCTAGAAACACTCGATAGGTGATGAACTTTCCTCACACCCACAAAATATTTATATAGCAGTCCAGAATGAAAGTACCACTTGGGTTACCTATGAGTTCTCAAACATAGGATGTTTCTTAATAGGCATTCCCTTTGAAAAGGTATGCTTCAAAAGAAAGGTGTGAAGCTCAAGATGTTTTCACTCACCCAAGACTTCCAAAAGGTGTGAGGGGAGAAGACAACCATCTAGCTTGCCAATCACTCAATGCACAACATACACTTCATAGTAGTCTGATTCTTTTTAAACGCCTCGAGCGGTGTTATCCCCAAAAATATGTGAATAAAATAAACAACTTGTTTTTTTAATTGCACCAATATGGAGTATTTCGGATATCAGTCACTTAAGATAGCAATGGTGCAAGACATAAATAATATTTTGTTCATTTTTAATCCCAAATATGAGTGTTTATAAGAAATTAGTCCTGGTTCTAACTTGGTCAACAAAAGCAAAATGAGCGTGTGTCAACAAAAAGGAAATCATTTTTTTGCATCTTGTTCTTTCTATGCACCAAAATCAAAGCTCCTAATTATGAAAACTTCGAAAGAATTCATTTTTAAAGCACCTTAATTGAAATTTTTTGTTCTTTTTATTCACCAAATGAGAGTTCCTAACTTAGAAAAACTTGAAATGGTTCATTTTTTAAGAGCACCAAAATGAAAGATTCATTTGTGTTGTTTTTTTTTCAAGCACCAAAATCAAATATTCCTAACTTAACAAAGCTTGAAATTGGTTCAATTTTTAATAACACCAAAATGAAAGATTCATTTGTGTTGTTCTTTTTAAAGCACCAAAAACAAATATTCCTAACTTAGTAAAAGATGTTTGTAGATCTGGAATTCTTTGACTAATCCTAGGTTCCCTACAAAAAATGAGTTAATATGTCTTAAATCCTACATACAAACATGTTAGTACCTACTACACATTAAAAAACATGCATCTGTTAGCCAAAAACTATTTACAAATTTGTAGATCCTGTGCATTGGTTTGTCAGAGCAACTACTTAGAAATCAAAGTCAAATTCTCGTTCTATCAGAAAAGAAAATGCAAGGATTTAGAGCAAGTACACCCTAGCATAGTCAAATGCTCAGAACTTTTTGAAAAATCATGGTTCTTGGTGCAACTGCGCGGATTTTAGTGTCAACTACGTGGTTTTCTTCACAGGCATTTGTGCAATTTTCTGGCCAATGCGTGAAACATTTTCAAAAGCACTCTAGAACTTTGCAACTTCAATTTAAACTCATAACAATGTTAGTAGTGAGGATCGTGGTCCCACCAAGAGTGCTAGAATGTGTGAGGGGAAAATCATAAATGCAAACAAGGTAAACATGCTTGAAATTAGAATCTAAGCTAAGATGAAACACGCTAATCTAAGATCTAATCCTACACATACGAAATGAAACTAAGATATTGAAAACACATTAAGAAATCTAATGATTATCAAATTGAATCCAAACAAAAGAAGAGTGTTACCATCCCATATCAGAGTGTATTCGCCTGATGTTGGATTGTTTGAATCATTGCAAAGCCTCCATAGTTCGTCTGCAAATCTTTCATGAATGATGCATGTTGGTTGATCAAAGGAAAGTTGAAGCTCTCTCCATGGTGATCTTGACAGTACTTCATTGCATAAGGTATATTGATTCTCCGATCCTTTTTTGTGAGGAAAGAGGTTTTTTATATAGAAAATCAGATTTTGAATGAACGATTAGGATTAAACAATGTTGATCGAAGATCGACGGTCGAAAGGTGTTAAGTGGATTTAGACATGAGTAGATTGTGCAAAGTTGATTGCACAATTTTTGTGATTGAGGAATAGATTTGCTAGTCGGGAATTAGATTGATCAGTCAGGATTTAGATCAATTAGTTAGGATTTAGATGGTTTAGTTAGGAAATAGATTGATTAGTCAGCAAATTAGATTGCTCAATCAACAATCATAATTTTCTGAATCAAAAAGTGGGTAAAGAATATGAATTAATTGATTTAATTAATTAATTCCTTTTTAGAGTTGAATGTGCAAATCAAGTTTGAATTTTGCAACCAAAGTTGCATTAGTTTGATTTGATTTTTGATAAATGATTTGAATAGTTTGATTTGATTATTCAAATTTTGGAGGGAAAGTGTTGAAATTAAATTTTTATGATTTAATAATTTAATCAACGTAGAGGAATAAGGTGTTTTAGCGATGTAATTAAAGAATTGGTGTTATTTAATGAATCAGAATGAAATAAACTGAGATTAAGAATTTATTAAATAAATGTAATTTATTTAATTGGTTGAAAATGAAGAAACACAAATTAATCAAATAATGTTGTTTTATTCAATTAATAGCATAAATAGGGTTTTCAAGACTTTATTAAATAAATGAAATATATTTAATTTGTCAAAAATGATGAAAAAGTGAATTAATTAAACAATGGTGTATTATTCAATTAACAGAGGAAATTAGGGTTTTGGATGTTGTTGCGATATTTTAGGATGCTCTTGGTATGTTGCGAGATGTCGTGGGACATTTCTAATATGTTGTAGGATGTTGTGGGACATTGTGAGATGTTGTGAGATGTTTCTGAGATGTTGTGGGATGTGTGATAGGTGTTAGATCAATTTTACATGTCTACAAAAGGTGCTAATGGTCATTGTTTTATAACTTAGATTAATGAAAGCTAGCTATGGCACATGATAGAATAATTATGGTCATATAGCAACACCCATCACAAATTTATTAAAGAAGGATTATTTTCATTGGAACAAGTCCACTAATGCAACATTTGAGAGATTCAAGGAGGCTATGTGTACAACTCCAATTCTTTCCACTTCAAACTTCACCAAGGATTTTATTATGGAATGTGATGCTTTAGGAAATGACATATGAACAATTTCAGCATGTAGCAGGGTCGACCAATTGTTTTTGGGAGCCATCAATTAAAGGGTAAGAATCAACTAAATCCTATTTATGAGAAGGAAATACTAGCTATTCTTCATGCATAAAAACAATAGAGGCATTATCTAATGGTTAGATACTACAAGGTTAAGATAGACCATGATAGCTTAAATTATTTTTTAGAACAAAGACTACCTTCTGAAGAGCAACAAAAATGGTTTACTAAGATGTTGGGATATGACTTTGAGATTGTATATCTAAGAAAGGGAATTAAAATTTGGTGAAAAATGGACTTTCTATGAAGGATGAGAAATATGATGCTTTATTACATGTGTCATTTCATTATTACAAGAAAATTGGGTAGTAGAAGCCAAATCAAAATGGCAGAATGATGCATCTACAAGTAATCTCATTCAACAATTACAAAGTGATTCCAATAATATAGAATTTTTTGTTGGATGGGAGATACTATGTCATATAAAGAGAAATTATATCTCTACAATGATTCCACTATTAAACACAAGATTCTCATAGAACTTCATGATTCTCCAGTTGGTGGTCATTTGGGATATTTGAAGACATATCATTGATTCAAGAAATATTTTCTTTGTGAAGGACTAAAAGGTGATGTTCAAAAATTTGTGGTTGAATTTTTGGTTTTCAAAGAAATAAAGGGTATATAATTAATACATTAGGTCTCTTGTAGCCCTTACATAATCCTAGCTAATGTTGGGAAGAGGTATCCATGGAATTCATCACAGGGATTCCAAAATCTAAAGGTAATAATTTCATCATGGCTTGATAGTAGATCACATCACTAAATATGCATATTTCATTACATTATCACACCTAAGGTTGTTGTTAGTGACCATGATCCTATCTTTAATAGTCACTTTTAGACATATTTATTATCATGTTTGGGTACTCAATTGGCTCATAGTTCTTCATACCAACCTCAATCTGAAGGGAAAATCAAGGTTGTTAATAAGTGTTTGGAAGGATATATATACACTATTTCACTTTAGATAAATAGTCTGAATGGGTAGGCTGGCTACCACTAGCAGAATGATGGTATAACACTTCCTTTCATAGTTCATAAAAAATGTCTCCATTTATGGAACTATATGGATATCAACTTCCTTCCATCACAACATCATTGAAGGTGTGACTAAGAGTTCAGGTAGTGGAGGGCCACTTGCTTCATCAACAATAGGTACTCTTAGGAATCAAGGAGAATATGTTGCAAGTATGAAGGTGTTGTCATTGACATCAACAAGTTGGTGTTGTCATTGATACCAACTATATGATGAGGATATTGAGAAAATTGTGAAAGCAAGTGATTGATGCAATTTGTACATGTATAGTTGAGATATTGAGGAATTTTTGTGAGTACATGGAGCTATATTTATGTTGCAGAGTTTGAAGATATGTTGGAATGATGTAAAGTGTTGAAATGATGTCTCTAGTACTTGGTTTCCAAGTGCTTTTGATAAAATTTGATAAACATTGAAAATAGTGTTGTGCAAGTGTTTAGAACGTTCTTTGCATTTCTTCTATATTGATTCTATGCTTGTGCAGTTCATATATGCTAATTAGGGTTGTTAGTAGTTGCTATATTCTGAACTTGGGTTTTTGGATCGTTGTGAAGTGTGAGAAATTTTCACGAGTCTATGAACTAGGTTTTTCTGTGTTGTTTTTTGTGGTATGGGAGAAATGTATTTTCTCCAAATTTCTTTGCATATTTTTTTTAGGGCTTGCAATTCTGAATGAGTGTTGATGGTGTTGCTCTCTTGCCTATGTCAAGAGGATTTGAGGTATGGTGCTTTGGAAGATGAGTCTCCAAGTTATAGTGTGTTGTAGTGTTCAACAAAGTTATCTGGATATACATAATGATCATTTTTGTCATGTGAAATTTGTTGCAAGGTTTTGATGGATTTAAAAGTGTTCATGGATTATTCTAGACCATGTTCAAGTGAAGTTTGTTGTTAGGAAGTTTCAAATTGAATTAAGGAAATGCATGTGTACTTAAAGTTTCATTATGTTTGCACGAGTAATGATTGACTTGGTGTTAACACTATATACGAAGCTTATGGAAGTGTATTGAGGCATGTTAGGACATATTTGGGTCCTAGCTAAAGATTTTTATAGGCCGCCTTCATTCCTATCCACTATGAGAATGGTTAGGTACCAAACTAATTTAAAATTGTAAGTGTAAGGTGTGTTTAGCCAACCTTAGAAGGGTTTCAAGGTTGAAGATGGTATAAGTATGATTCAAGTTGATGAAGGACGAAAAGATAGATGTGAGATTGATGTGGATGATGCGATCGATGCAAAATTGAGCAAAGCTGTGTGAATTTCAAGTGTAGGGTTTCCTAATATAGTGAGCTAAAGGTTTCCTCAATCTTTCAAGAAAGACTACAAGAGTGTATGTGAGAAATTATGGTGGAATATCAGTTGCATTGAGATATTGTTCTCTATGTAACATTTCTCTCATATATTTTTTTCATTTCTAAGCAGCGAGCTTTGGCTGTGAGCCTTTTTGGACAGTGTGTCATATTCTGGCAGTGAGACCTTTTGTACCGATTTTGTAATTACTTATATTGTGAGCTAATCCTCATTTTAGTTTTTCCCTCATTGGGTTTTCCACGTAAATATGGTGTTCTCTTGTGTATGGTGTTATTTTAGTTTCTATTATCTACATTTAATTATAACAAAATAAAAATTTAATGAATGCATGTGGATCTAATTACTGTTGAGGGTTTTGATGGTTTTCATTAGATACAACTAATTCACCCCCCTCTCAGTTGTCTTGTTCATTCAATATAATATAGTCATGGTAGAGAATCAAATAAAGTAGCAGGTGGACCAACACCATAGTGAAAGAAGTTTTGAAGTTGAGGGTCAGGTCTTCTTGATATTGCAACCTTACAAGGAAATATCATTGAAGTAATAAAAAAGAAAAAAATGTCTCTAAAATATTTGGCCCATACTAAATCATGCAAAAGATAGGTAGTGTTTCCTACACGTAGGAATTACCATGAACAACAAAGATACATCCATTTTTTCATGTTTCTTGTTTGAAGAAGGTAATTAGGCATAACATCCCTACTGAGACAATATTACCATATCTCAATGAAGATGGAAGAATCATATTGGATCCAGATTTCATTCATCAAACACACACAAAAAGGCTAAGGACTGGAACATTCATTGAGTATCTCATTCAATGGAAGAATTTACCAGTTGTAGATGCCACATGGGAGGATGGGGAGTTTATTCAAAAGCATCCATAGTTGATTAGCATTGACGAAAATGCTTCTCTAAAGAGGGGGGCATGCTACACCTTTAATATTTATATACATAGAATTATGAATATTTGACTTGTGGCTATCTTAACTCTTAATTAAGTTATAGTATCATTATTATACTATTATTTAGTTAATTAGGCTGACCTAAGGCTTATGTAAGGCTATCCAAGTTGGCTTGGGTGGTGTCCTAGGTATAAATAAGGTATATATATGAGGTAGTGAGTTATTTTATCATCATATTGTGAATTGTACTCTCATTGGAGATATTTGGAGTTTTTTCCCTCTTAGAGTGGCTTATTATTCTCAATTATTATCAAGTATTTGTAACATATGTCCTATCATATTCTTCTATTGTGCAAGTTATTTTATTACTAATTTATATTTATTTATAGAAATCCATGTAAAGACTCTTAGCATTTAAAGACACGAGGTAAAAAATATTTTTTAGGAAAATAAATTTAATATTAATGAAATGTATGGGAAAAAGGGCCTATTAATGTCAATTGTTTGAAAATTTGGAATGATGCTATTAAAATTGATTGTAATTTTTATGTTGTTGTTCTAAATAGCTTCAAAAATTGTTGAAACTTAGAGTTGGGTAGTTGGGTGTGCTCTTGGTGGGGTTTGTGGTTCTCGTTGTTACAGTTTTGGCTATTGTTTAGTCTTAGTTGGTTGCTGTTTTTTGCAGCTGTTTGTGTAGTTTTCTGACTGTTTGTCATGTTGTAATTGTTATCTCTATTTTGACAACCTTTGTTGCCCCCCCTATTGTATTATTTGCATTGTTTCAATATATATTAAAAAAAAAGATGCATATTGACAATGTATTTGCACTATTTTTTGTAAGGATGGTATACATGAACCCCAAGCTCTTTCATATAAATATACACCTTACACCTTTATAAATTTGTATCACATTAAATAATACTATTAAATTTCTTTAATAAACAATGTTTTTTACACTATTTTCCAATATAAGTTAATAGTGATTTTTTAATATGTACATCACTTAAAATAAAAATAAAAATAAAATGATAAATTAGATAGTCAATTAAATTTATTTTGAACATCACAAATTATGTTAATAAAAAATTAAAAACTGATTAATTCATTTTACAAATTAATTCATGTAATGTGAGCTTTTTGTATGTTGCAAATCAAGAAGTATTACAAATTAAGGGAATCTATATGTAATTGAAGTGACTATATGTTGCATCTTGCACAGAATACTTCTCGATTCCAAACACGATTAAAATGAATTAATTCATGTAATGTGAGCTTTTTGTTCTGTAATTTCTTTAAGGATTGGCAATTCAGTTTTATTTTTAATTATTTTATTTTCAAGTTTATTTGAAAAGGATGGTGGTTCATTTTTAATTTCATATGTTTTATATTAATTTTATCTTTATTTTATAAAAAAATAAATTTAAAGGTTTATTTATTTCAAGATTTAATTTGAAAGATTAATTTATTTTTAAGAAGAGGTGTTCATTTAATCTTTAAATGACTTCTCGCTAATTGATTAGGAGACTATTATTAAGGTTAATTATAATGAGCAAATCAATTTTGATCATGATATGCATGTAGATAAGCATGATCTATATCTTATTGGATAGTCACTTTTTTAAGACCTTGTTAATGCTACTTCTCTCATGTAATTATCTAAATCTCTTCATAATTAGTTGCTTGGAGCAACCTTTGATATATATAATTTTCATAACATATTGATACTATGATTGCCTCTTCTACTTCTTTAAATGGTGCATCATCCCCCGTATCCACCCACTCTTCATCTTTCATTGACCTTCATCCCCTTGTCCTAAGGTAAATCGCTTCATAGTGCCTACATTTTATGTTGGTACTTATAATGTGACCTCTACCTCTTATGTTGTCACTTATGATGTAACTGCCACCTCTTATGTTTCTTCCTCTAGTGTTATTTCCAATTCTTCTTCTACTAGTGTACCACTTCTCATCCCACTAGTTTCATGCCATCTTCTATGCCCTACCTTGATGTTATAGTACTAGTGTTATCCCCTCATCTCATTGTGTTAGTATATCATCTTCTTTATTGGGTTATGGTGTTGCTTATCATCCCTTCTTTTTTTGTATATTTGCCTCTTATTTCCCATCATCTACATACTCCACTATTATCCATGCTACTATTACTACTACCACTATCCCCACTTTTATCCTAGATGCACTGGTGTAGAAATTAGAAAGTGCTCAGAAGAAAATTGATTTTATGTCAATCATCCAAGACACTATTACTTATACTTCAACACATAGCATACCTCTTGCATAGATACATATCCACTACCTAGGTTTGTGGCACCTCACTTTGAATTGCATCAAGGTAAACATAAGAGAAATACTCACTTACAAGCCCTTAATGCAACATGGTTAGACTATGCTTATGATGATAAATTTTTTGGTAAGTTATTTCCTCTCTCTCCATGTCTATATTATTTAGTGGTTCTACTCATTGGATCCATTCACTCTTTTTATGAGCTAGCTACAACATTTCCTAGCCATTTCTACATGAATATAAAATTCAAAACAACTTTTTTCAAAATTATTTGAGTGTGCAAAGAAATCCAATGATAATATTAATGATTATATGTCACCCAATTTCAACCACTTTGTGTTAAAATGAAATGTAAAAAATGTAAGTTGCAAAGGATTTTTTTTAATGGTTTATTATCTCCTATCTATGATACATTTTTTTGAATAATTAGGTTTTTTGAGAACCTTTACATGCTCATGTCAAGGATGTTGAACTCAAATTAATTATTTTCAATACTTTGAAATATGGGTCATTCCATACATCTTCTATACCTTATTTCCCTTTTGGACCTTGAGCACAAGACATGTATACTTTATTCCAAAAGGGTAGTGATGAGAAATAATTTAAATTATCATCAACACTATGTCTACTATTTCTAATGCAAGTTTCCTTTAAGCTCCAAACTGTTGAACATATATTGTTATTTATGTTAGAAGAGCTCATTGATGTCAAAGGATTGATGTCAATAGATCGGTGACAATTAAATGTAATTAATTTTTTCATGTCTAATCTTTTGAAATTAGGAAGTATTAAAGTCATGTCATGTTCAAGCATTAAAAATTGGGAAGTAGTGTGATCAGTTGCAAAATGTTAATGTTATCATTACTAAGAAGAAGCTACTAGTAATATGCTTAAAATATAATCTTATATCTACTACAGTTGTTGGAAGTAGTCTAGAAGTGTTTGTAGTAGTATTATGTGGTTTTCTATGCATACACTATCATAGTGTTTTGGTCTACATTCTAACACTATTGAATGTTATGGCTTGTAGTTTGGACCCAAAGTAGAGGTACTCATGATGTACCAGATTCTAGAGTTTTAGAGGGCTAGCTTTAGTAGAAAAAAAAAGTTATAAGTAATAGAGTGTTATCTATCCTGGTCAATTGACTGTAAATAATGTCTAGGTGTTTGCACCAAAGAAAGGAAGCATCCGCCAATTGGAGGAAGCATGTGAAGTTAAAATAGGACTAGTTTAATATATTTGATGGAAGCACATAACATAATCTAAAATTTGCAGTAACATATTTGTTTTTTGGGTTGAGCTGACTACATGTTTCGTATCAATTTGAATTAAGGTCTACCCTTAGCCAACATGACTAATTGTAGATGGTGTTAAGAGGTTCTTAGCCGACATATGATATTGTTTTTATTATATGGGAAAAATAGGTTTTGAAGGGACTTGGAACCCTTTACATCACATTACAACAAAATTTTGCTAAGAAAAATAAACACATTAAAGCTTAAGTAGTAGCCATCAGTAAAAAAAATATCCAAAAAATAATGACCCAATAGCAGGAAAGTAGAAACAAAAAAAAAGAAAGACATAGAAATCACTTCATATTCTTCAAGGTATTGGCCACCCCAATCTCTTGATTGTAGTGCAGGTTAACCATCTGCATCAACTTGTTTTTCTTCTTCAAACATCTTCCTAAGGCCCCCCGTTGTTCTAGTGCTCAGGCCTTTAGACTTCTCTTTAACAGTCTTCTTCCCCTTCCCCTTGGAGGTCTAATCCTTCTCAAGCATGTCTGCAAAGTACATTTGATCCTCCTAGAGTTGAATCATCTTGCCATATATAACCTTAAGAGACTCCACACTATTCTAAGTTACTGAATTATGACTAACTTGTAGTAGTTTCTTGATGTCCTCATTTGTTTCCTTTATTTTTTCCTCCATTTCACCAAGGTGGCTTTCACACTGGGCTTTGAAATTAGAAAATGAGCATTACAAATCCACCAAGCTCTCAATGATAAGGTTTGATGAAGATATCTTTGGTTGGTTAGACATGTTCTCCTTCAAGCCATTAATTTTAATGTTGACTTTGTTCAATTCTTGCAAAACCCATTTAGCAAGTTTAAAGGTGCAAGTAGCACCAAACTGAGCCATATCCAATAGTTCATACATGGTAGTATTATCATCATCTAGTTACGAAAAATCCTTAGAAAGAGGATTAACATTTAAAGGCTCTGCCTTGCCAAGGTTTGGGTTCACACCCTCATCCTCTAGCACAACCCTCTCACTTGACGCCTCCTCAATGCCCAAATCCCCAACATCATCCACAAGAGGGGAGGTTTGTCAAACAAGGGAATCATCAATATCAACAACATTGTCCATCACAACCTTTACCTATTCTAGAGCCACATTCTTACCCTTTGCACCATGTTTAGTCCCTGATCTTTTCCTTTTAACAAGCCTTTTGGAAGCCCTTCGAGGAAGCCCTTCATCCACATTGTCCCTTTCCTGAACAAACTACTCCCCATCTCTACTAGATGCAATAGACCCCTAGCCATGAATTTCAACATTCTTCTTGGACAGGCAATGGTGAGACCCACCAAAGAGGGACCCACGGGAATTCGACTTCTACATCACAAGCTTCTTGGTGGCTCCCAAGTTCTTAAAATTCACCTTTTTCCTCTTTTTAGAAGGGGAGGCCATAGGGGACTAGAAAACCCCCATAGTATTATCCTCCTCCACATTCCATTCTGCATCACCATCAACACTCATCTCCAAACTAGATGAAAAAGAGTCCTCACTTATGGCCTTTTATTTTCCATTAATAGACTTAGCTAGGGTATGTGCTCTCACATGCTCCATGACGAGAAAAATGAGGCCTTCATGAAGAATAAGGGACCTATGATTCTTTAAGTGGGCATAAACCAAAACTTCTAGGGAAGAAAGAAGAAAAAATGGAAAAGACAGATGCAACCCATGTCTAATATAGTTTAGCAGAGTAAAATGATTCCCTAGAATAGTAGTAAATTGACCATCAAGAGTAACATGTACCAAATTAACACTTCTACCACATCAACCCAGATTCTCTTAAGGGAAACCTATTGATAACCCCATGAGGGGAGCTTCACCAATATAGCTCTTTCATTATCCTTGAAGAACTGGTCCATAACATCTTCATTACTCTTCCTCTCTTTATAAAATTTGTGTCCATCTATTGGTAGCCCAGTAATGAAATCAATAAAGTCTTCATTGATAATGAACTCCACACCATTCACTTTCAAACATCTATTGTTCCAACAGTGAACAAAATTCACATAGGCTTTTGGTTCATGGCCACGCAGCCATTCCAAATAGGGTGTGATATGCCCATGCCTTAGAATCCTCCAAATTATGCATTTATTTTTCCACTTCTCACAAGATAGGGGTTCAATCCTCCTCGTATCTCCACCCATTTCAATTGCCAACATTAACTAATACTAGAGCCAAACCACAATTGCAAGAATACAAATGAGCACAAGAAAAGCATAACCCATAAAACATGTGGTAATTAAGATGGCGATAATTACTCGATCACCCCAAATCACAAGCCCAAATATAGATATCATCTCACAGTAAAATCTTAACCTTCTCAGGAAGGGAAGATTACTCCTCCCATGCCTTAAAATTATTAAGGCTAGCAACCTCATTAGCAAGATAATTACCTTCCCTATAGGTATGAGTGACATGAGTCTCATCAAAGGATCTCAACATCATGATTGAATCAACAACAAGTTTCTTGACTATCCATCTCAGCTTCTACTTGCCAAGCAAGCAATTAACAATGTTAAGGGAGTCCCCCTCAACCCATAACTTAGAAAAAACCCTATCTACCATAGCTTTGATGCTGATGTAAGAAGCTTTGGCCTCAATGCGGTGATTATTCTGGTTTCCCAATGGGAATTCCACTACACCTAATAACCTTCCATCTTCATTCCTCAACACCCCCCATGGCCTGTAGGCCCAGGATTACCCTTGGTCACCCCATTAAAATTAACTTTCACCCACCCCGGGGGTGGGCACTTCCACTTAGTATTTTGTATAGCATTATTACTAGAATTAGCTAAACCAAAAGGAAGAGAAGTGAACTTCCAATTAGTAACCACCAAGAGATCATAGCCAACCAAAAAGGAAGATGGAGCACACTTAGGAGAGTCCAAAAATGAAAGAGAAAAGTTTTCAACAATGGCCCTCCAAATTTGATAAAGATAATATCCTCTTTATGTTTTGTGTCCCAAAAAATTTGGTTGTTTCTTTCTTTCCATAATCCCTAAGCAATATGAGGAGCCATGAGCACCTAGAGCATCCAAAGAGGGGGGAAGAAGAAGGACAATTCCATTGATCAACAAAACTATTTAGATAATTAGGAAAAACCCAATCCAAGTTCCAAAGAAAAAGGAACTTTCTCCAAATGAGAGGAATAATTTCATCCACGAAGAATATGAAAAGTAGTTTCCGGATTGCTCTCACAAAGCACACATCTATTAGGAATAGAAAATCCCATTTTACAAAGGCTCTCTTGAGTCAGAACCTTCCTTTGCATTAAAATATAGAAATATGTATTCACCTTAGGGATCAACATCTTGTTCCACAACTGAACCTCCCAAAAGGATATGGGTTAGGCTTTACCAAAGAATTGGAAAAAGTTGAAGAAACATAAAAGAATCCATTGGCCTGAGGGGCCCAAATAACATGATCTAAGTTTGGGAATTGAGGAACACAAATACAAAGCAAGGAAATTATGAAGAATAATCAACTAAGGGTCCCAATTCTACAAATCTTTCTAGGAACCATTAACAATATAATCCGCAACTATATGATCAATATTACGCTTGCAAAAATCAACCAAAGGATGGGCCCGAGGCAAATTCATCAACAAACCACCATCACACCACACATCCTCCCAAAATAAAATCCCGGTACCATCACCCAACAACAAATTAATGCCCTTGGAGATGAGATCATTGCAGGGCATGATATTCTTCCAAAAGCAAGAGCCCATAGGAATGGAATCGACATGAAGGAAGTGCCAAAATCTCCCCACCCTAGCCAGATATTTATTCTTGACTGTAGAGGACCAACCATCCTCACCATTGAGGAGCCTCCAGAAGTTCTTCAAGTGAGGTCCTTATTGAAGGATCTGATTTTTCTCAAATCAAGTCTGCCCCACTTCTTCAGCTTACAAAAAAGGTCCCAAGCAATAAGAGGAATTCTTGACTTTTCTTCCACTCTTGACCATAAAAACCATCTCATGATTTGTTCCATTTTGTCTTCAAATTTCACTGAAATCCTAGAGAGGCTCAAGGCATGAAGATAAATATTTTACAAAGTGGAGGATATGAGTTGAACCTTATCAGTGTGGTTGAGAACGGCATCCTTCCACCCAACCAGCTTTCTATTAAACTTATCCAAGAGACCAAGCTAGAAAGAATTTGGAATCTTAGACACACACAAGGGAAGGCCCAAGTAGATAGATGGAAAGACACCATGATTTCTATATAAATCCTTTCCAATTTAATTTGGAGGTACATTGGGGTATTGGGGAAGAACAACTAACTCTTAGGAAAGTTAACACGCTGACCAACAAAATTCTCATAGCCGCTAATCACCAAATTAATAGCCTTAATTTCACAAAGTGAAGATTCTCTCATAATGATAGTGTCATCAACAAATTGTTGATGCGTGATAGGCTCACACCGGGATGAGGGACCCAAACCCTTCAATGAACCAACCAAAAGTGCCTTTTGAATATTCCATCCTAACACCTTCACCATCAAGATAAAGAGAAGCAAAGAAATGGGATCCCCTTGCCTGATACAATGAGAATTTCAAAAGAAGGGGGATGGGGAGCCATTAACAAGAAAAATAAAGGAGGGATTCGAAATGATTTGCTCCAAAAAATGTAAGAACTTTTGACAAAATCCAAAACAAGCAAGAACCAACAACAAGAACTTCCAATTAACTCGATATTAGGCCTTGAGAAGATCCAGTTTAAGGAATCTAATCCTCTAATTCTTGTTAGAAGTAATAGAATGAGAAACTTCATGAACTATAATAATGGAATCTAGAATTTGTTATTCCCACACAAAACAACTTTGATGCTTGGATATAAGGTTAGGGAGAATCTGTTGAATCTTAATATCCAAAAATTTAGAAAAAATATTATAAATGGAATTGCATAAATTGATTGGCCTAAAATCCCTAAATCCATTAGCATCAGTAAACTTAGGAAATAGAACAATGAACATAGCATTCAATTCCTTGAGAAATATTCTACAGCCAAAAAACTCCTTAGTAGCATTGATAAAATCTGAAGCCACAATATCCCAACACAATTGAAAGAATAGAAAGGGGAAACCATCAGGCCCAAGGGCCTTATTACCTTCAAAGGAGAAAAAAACCTTCTTGATTTCAACCAAGGAAGGAATCACAACAAGATCCTTATTGATTTCTTTAGACACCAAATTAGAAATGACTTCCAAAGAAGAGTCCACACTTTGTTGATCCCAAACCACATCATCCCTAAGGGGATTTTGAAAAAAAGAAACATCAACATTCTTGATGGAATCTTCATCAGTCAAAAGCATACCATCAGATAAGATGTAAGAAATATTATTAGATGATTTGTGCCTAAAGCAGTAAGATGGAAAAATTTAGAGTTCTAATCACTAGACTTAAGATAGACAACATGAGAGAACTACCTCCAAATATCTTTGTCTTTGGTAACAATATCATGCATCTGGGCCAAAAGAGAATCTTCCAACAACTGAAGGTCCTCCAATAAACCTTTAGACTAAATTTCTAGTTAAACCATATCCAAGCATTGAGCAAGAGTTTTCTTATTATCAAAAATATGCCCAAAGGTATCCTTATTCCATCTTCTAAGATTTAGTTTCACAGAAGAAATGTTTTTGGAAATTATATACATAACACTTATGTTGGAAGCTGAATTACTCTGAGAGGGGGGGGGGGGGTGAATCAAAGTAATGTACAAATTTAACTTTTGTAACTTGAAATGTAGATATAAAAGTGAAAAATTTTGATTGCAAATTAAACTTTTAACAAAACTGAACTTTTATAAAAAATGATAATTTTAAGTGACTTTACAAACCATTTTAAAAGCATAATATAAATTGTTCATATAAAAGTGATTGAACAATTCCCTGTATAATGCTTTAGATTCACAAGATTCTATGCATTGATGATAGATTGAACATTCTTGTATAACAGGTTGAACAACATACATTCATGATAGATTGAACTTTATACTTTGAACCGTTTCAGAATGAAACATTAAACATGTATCAAAGCATTGCATGAAATTCTTTTGACATATGACAAAATAAAAACTTAAATACTTAAGCACATGAGATGAAACAAAATTGCACAAATTTTAACACATGACACATTATTTTTCCTAAGTGGAAAAACCCTCATGGGGTATAAAAAACCACTCGTAAAATGTTCATTTTATTCATTCAAAGAGCACCAAGTCTGTAACAATGGTGGAGCACCAACTCAACACCGAAAATATTGAAGTACCAACTTCAATAGGAGCACCAACTCCTAGTTCTTACAAACTTAGGAATACCCATTCCAAGAAGTACCAACTTCTTTTAATAAATATAAGCATCCTATCAGAATCCTAGAAGTGCATATTTTGCAACTCTAGAATTTCAATAGAAGGCTATGTATAAATATTTCAATAAGGACACTAAAGAATGTTGTGCATCAACATCTTATTTTTCAAAGTATTTGAGATTCAATGATTTTCAATGTAAACCCAGTTTCTTGTCAATGCAAAGATAAATTGTGATGTTTCACAAAAGCATTTTCTCTTCTTCTTTGTCACATAAAATAAAATCTTGGAATCATCTTTTTAAAGCCATAGTGAATGAACAGTTTCAACAACTGTAAGCCATCTCAGGTTAGGGTTACACGAGCTTTCAACTAACATTGTTCAATTTGAGCAAGAAATATAATATCAAGTAACAAATTTACAAAGAAACTACCGAAAACCACATGAGGGTTTGCATAATACCTAATTACTGAAAAACCTCATTAACCATAGAACCCATAACTGTCAAATGATAGAATATAAAATAGTTTCATTCTTTGTTTTTCAAAAACAAATAATATAGGATTCTTTTCATATCATTAATCAATTGTTTTAGCATGAAAATCTCAAGGAAAAACTGAAATTATGAGAAGTTTTTTCTTTTACCTATTCACGGTGGGAGAAAATGAAACAAATACCATAAAACACTGTTGAAGACCATTGTAACTATCTAGCTAAAAGGTAGACCAACTTCCATAGTCGCAGCTCATACTAGCTCATAGCTAGCATACCAAACTCAAAGCCCATGGCGGCAAAAATTAGGGTTTCAAACCCTATGCTTATCACTTTTTCATTTCCTTTTTACCTTTTGTTCTCTAAGACTTTTGAGAAATTTTAAGTTTTACACAATGATTTGAAATCCACAAATGATGTTTAATCATTATTTGAAATCCATGACACAATGAAGCAAATGAAACACATAATAATTTTTGAAATCCATGAGAACCGACAACATGATGATACAATCAATTGCCATTGTCCACATGAGCTATGAAAACCTTTTTAATGTCCAAGTCATCATCACATAATATGTAGGTGTCACTGCCAAAGACACATTCAACCCGATACATCATAAGCCAACTCTCCAATGCAAAGTGATTGTCCAAGTTTAGTCAATACCAACTTATAACTTAAGTCGAAGTCAATGAAACCTAATGACCAAACAAATAAGGTGTAGCCCGATGATTATGTGAGATTCAATACAATGTCATTACCATGTTAAACATAAAAGGCTCAACATAATATCACTTTAAATATTATTTATAAATAAAAATTTAGCCCGATGATAATTTAATATCATATGCAAAATGTGAAGGGCTCGATCAATAATAAAGACAAGTATTTTTGAAGACCAATGCTAGGACAAAGTCCAAGTATTCTCCTTCGTGTATCAACCAAGATGTATAAGAATGTGTGTTAGAAGACTTCACACAAGGTGAAGCACATCTTTTTAAATACCTTGTGAATACAAACAAATCTCATAACTGAATGTCAACACTACCTTCATCTGTATATGCCTTATCAATGCCATGTAATCACTAAAATATGATCATGCCAAACAACCTATATGAAAGAACTACAGATGTATCTAAGAGATTAGTCCAGCCAAAGATAATAGATTTGAATGGAATGCCAACTATATCAAAGTGAACTGAGCACCATCAAATGGAAATCAAGATACCAAACAAGTAATTACCTCAACTGTGCCAATTTCAAATGAATATATACCATCCCAAAATATATAACCAATGTATGTTAAATGCATAATGCCAAACTATGCAATGCCAAGGCACCAACTCAGGGTAGTTTTGACATCAAGGAAAAATGCCACGGAAGAAGCCAACAAACTCCCCCTTTGTCCTTGATGGCAAAAACTTAGCCATCTAAACCACTAAACCTTCATTTTCTCCCCCTTTTTGTCACAAGGACAAAGGAAGAAATCTGTAATATGTCATGAAATACAGCAACCAACCAATACCCAGCTGCATAAACAATGTTCACCAAGTAGCCTTGCTCCCCCTAAACCACAACACTGAAATGCCATTGAGTCATGCACATAACCTGCCCAATAATATCAACAACATCAATAGGGTTAAGATTAAGCATGAAAAGCTCTGAGAGAGATTCATAATATGCACTTTCATTAATAGACCAAACAAACTCTTCCACTGTACTGCCACTATCCAAGCAACCTTTCAAAGAACCATATCCAAAACTTCAAACCAAGGATAACTATTCCTGTGTATCAATATTAGAAAAGAAAGCACTGTTTACCAATATCAATGTTTCATCTTGCCCTTTGTCACACAGATATCACTTGCTCTTTTGCAAGTAACATTTGGTCAAAGCCATAATAATGTTCAAGTAACCTTCCACAAATCATCTTTAAGACCATACCTAACAATGAAGCCCTTCTCATCTTTTGATAATAACGTCAAAGAAGTTACAAGAAAGGACTGTTATCACTAGGCAGTAGAATATTAATTGACCACAAGTAACATTGAAAGTTCTACAAGACTCTACTATTTTCATACACCAAGTAGTTGTGATACATTATCATCAAACAAATTTCTAAGGACCACCCTAGAGCAGGGTTCCAAAAACTATTTTACTGTGTATGGCAAAAATAACACCACTATAAAGCCTTAAGCACATCGTTGTAATGCTCAAGATTCATTGTTTCAAAAAATGTAACTTACCGCAACTGATAAGCATGACTACCACCATAGAAGAGTAAGTTGTACTATTAAAGCAACAAAAAACCTATTTATAGCATTATCATTTTTGCTAGAACAGAGAACAATCACTATCATTGAATCGACTGTCTATCCACCAATTTTGTACAAACATCATTCATGTTGTCTTTTACTTCTCAGTTCATAGGAATACTTGTTATGAAAATCACTATGTGAACCAAAGTAAACCATTTCTCCTTCTTCAAATCATTGGTTTTCAAAGCTAAGTCACTGCACCTTAAGAATTGAACATCGAACTTGCCAAAGAACTATAAAAGTACTTTCAAACTTGAATTCCTACAATGAATGTGTCAATAGAAAAACATAAAAAATGATGTGAACACCTGTAGAAGATCATGATACAAGAATATTCATTAACTCAATCCTTCATGTTGCCTGAATGATAGGAAATGAAAGACTCCATCAAATCAACACATCAACCTTAACAATCTGAAATAGCAAATATGTCAATAACAATTTCAGAATTGGTGTCAAGATGCTAATATAAATCACTTTTTCATGTGACTGAGGACTCCTACAATCTAATCCACCCATGATCAAGGAAATAAGAATCAATAATTTTTACAGGCACATTATTGTTTAAATCTATCTACCATGCTTCAAGGAAAATACCAAGAATCCAAATACAACATATATCAAACAAATAATTGAACAAGGATGAACATTGTCTTAAGAGTGCAATGTTTTTTCAACAAACACATTATCAAGTCTGCAACCTCTTGCAACTTTTATCATGAATACAAAACTCCAAAATAGTACAAATGACCTGTATGATAAAATTTTGAAGATCAATGTCACTGCTATCCAGTAGAAGCTCTATCAAAGAAGAGTCACTGTCAACCATAAATATTTTAATCAAATGATTGCACAAAAAAAATTCTAGAATCAGCAACATGGTACTTGTCAAACACTTTTGTAATAACTTCTTGAGTGTTGTTCATGTTCCAACCATGGAATTTTACCATTATCTACTGACCATCAATTTTATTTCCAATGAACTAACACTAAACATTTAAACTTGAAGCTTCCTGCAAAAGATATGTCAAAGGAACATAAGTGAAAAGGTCACTGTCCTAGCAGCAAGAAAATCATATCAGGTATAAACAACTGTAAGCACTGAAATATAGACTTGTCATATGTCTATTAGTTTGCAACACTTAATTTCAAGCAACATTCACTGTCATTGTCTTTTCAGCTAGTTGCCACTATCATTACAAGCCAAATTGCATTCCTCAAGATCTTAAACAATTAACAGACCTCTGTCTTATCATGCTCTTCATTGAAAATTCACTCATAAAAGATGTACCAACCATTACAACAAGAAACTTTTCCATTATCATTATGTTGCAGCAAAGGAAAGCTAAAATAATCTATCCACAAATGGCATAAATTGTGTTTCAAGCATCCTTCACAGATTTTATACAATGTTTTACCACAAACACTTTCAAAGAAACATAAAGCACCCAATGCAACTTCAGTAGACATATGAGAAATTGTCACCCATCAGTATGATGATATATATGAACCATAGTATTAAAACTATTATCATCAATTGTTATTCTCAGCACAAACACAAACTCAACATGAAACACAAACAAAAATATGATATATTTGTGACTTAACACTATGACTTACACCCTGATATGAAAATAAGTCATGAGGCAACAACACACAACCATTTCTTGTTTGATACCAATGAGGTCTATTTTATAATGCACTGATTATCTCCCCTTATATTCATGTTGCCTTTTAAATGCTAAGGGATGATCCTTGTGCATATGCACAAGACTAAGTCCTTCCTTCTCCTTTTCTTGCTTTCTTCTCCAGACCATTAAAGATCCAGATGATTTCTCCCTGTAAAACCCTGCTTTATGACCAAATTCATTACAACTATAGCAAACAACTAAAGATTTTCACTCTTCTACATCATCTTTCAAAGACAATTTATCACAATTTCTTGCAATATAACATGACTGACTACACCTGAAGCATGTGACAATTCCATAGTTCCTTTTCCAATCATTTTTCTTCACTTTAATCCAACATTTATATGCTCTATGGCCATAATCAAAACAAGAATAACAATAGCCTAAAAAAGAACAATCATACCTCAATAATGTAACTTTCCAAGTAGAGTGAGATCCTATGAATCTATTTGTTCTATTCCTTCCTCCTCTATTGATATCCTTGTGTTGGTTGTTTGCTGCAATTTCAATATCAGCAGCATCAAATTTTAAATCTACCTTTGTTCTAGGTGTTTTTCTAGCCTTAGAGCACTATCCTTCTTCTAAGCCCAGACCACCTTTTTCACTTGGAGCTTTTTGTGCACTAGAATTTTTATTCAAAAGACATAGAGCCATTCTCATTAATTGTATCATCACTTAACTGCTTTGGTGTTTATCAAAATTCCTCAGTAAAACCACTTGCCACTCAATTTTTTCTATACTCTATTCTTTTACCTTAAGTTGATTTGTAACTTCTTCCTCAATCTTTCTAGCTTCTTCAACTTGTATCTTTGCTTCTATAAGATCTGAACATATCTTATCTTTGATATCTTTTTCTTGTTGAAGTTTCCTTTTTAAATTCCAGTTCTCTCTTCTAAGCTGCTTAATTATATCTAAAGCACACAGGAATTCACCTTCCAAATCAACCTCACTTTCTTGTTCCTCATACTCCTGTTCAAAGTTAACTTCTCCAAAACAATGATCTTCTTTTTCATTAATTTCTTGGCCATTTGAATGTTCATTGGTAATCACTATAGATTTAGACTCAATCTATTTTTCTTGAGAACGATAAAGACTTGCACAACCATCACTATCAGATGACCCACAACTTATTTCAGTTCTCAAAGATATCTCCTCTTGCAACTCACCATTCTAATTCATTTCAATCAAATTGTCCCAAACTTCCTTTGCATTCCTACAATGCATAACCTTAGCAATAATTTCATTTGGAAATCCATTGAAAATAGCATCTATATCCTTAGCATTGGATTCAAGAGCTATTTTCTCCTCATGTGTGGAAGGAGATGTTACAGATACAGTGCAACCTCTTTCTGTTGCTTCCCACACATCAAACCCTAAGGAAGCCAAATATGTCTCCATCTGAAATCTCCAAAAAATAAAATTGGTACCTCCAAACTGAGGTGTTCTAAACATAGGATACTCTATCAATTCTAGATTGTTGCTAATGATCTCTTCCTCATTCCTTCTCATATTGAGTTCAGGAAGATCTTGATAATTAGCATTTTGTTGTGAACTTCTTTTTCCCTTATTCCTTCTACTTTTTCCCATATCAGACACAAAACGTCAATTCCAGAAACCTTAAGTCAATTAGACTTTATTAATCAAGGATTTGGCTCAAGTCATAGAAGCATCTTCTTGAATTCAAGATATGTTTGACAGACTTCCAAATACCAGAATCAATCCTAGGTATGAAAGCTAATGCAGGACCCTACGCTCTGATACCAATTGTTGGAAGCTCAATTACTCTAAGAGGGGGGGTGAATCAAAGTGATGTACAAATTTAACTTTTGTAACTTGAAATGTAGATATAAAAGTGAAAACTTTTGATTGCAAAGTGAACTTTTAACAACACTGAAATTTTAAACAAAATGATTATTTTGAGTGACTTTACAAACCATTTTCAAAGAATAATTTAAATTGTTCATATAAAAGTGATTGAACAAATCCCTATATAATGCTTTAGATTCACAAGATTCTATGCATTTATGACAGATTGAACATTCTTGTATAACAAGTTGAACAACATGCATTCATGACAGATTGAACTTCATACTTTGAACCCTTTCAGAATGAAACATTAAACATGTATCAGAGCATTGCATGAAATTCTTTTGAAATGACAAAATGAAAACTTTATCAGTTAAGCACATGAGTTGAAACACAATTACACAAATTTCAACACATGACACATTATTTTTCCTGAGTGGAAAAACCCTCATGGGGTATAAAAAACCACTCGTAAAATATTCCTTTTATTCATAAAAAGAGCACCGAGTTTGTAACAATGGTGGAACACCAACTCAACACCGAAAATATTGAAGCACCAACTTTAATAGGAGCACCAACTCCCAGTTTTTACAAACTTAGGAATACATTCTAAGAAGGGCAAATTTTGCAAATCTAGAATTTAAATAGAAGACTATGTATAAATATTTCAATAAGAACACTGAAGAATGTTGTGCATCAACATCTTCTTTTTCAAAATATTTGAAATTCAATGATTTTCAATGTAAACACAGTTTCTTGTCATTGCAAAGATAAATTTTGATGTTTCATGAAAGCATTTTCTCTTCTTCTCTGTCACACAAAATAATAGCCTGGAATCATCTTTTTAAAGCCACTGTGAATGACCAGTTACAACAACTGTAAGCCATCTTGAGTTAGGGTTACCCGAGCTTTCAACTAACATTGCTCAATTTGAGCAAGAAATATAATCTCAAGTAACAGATTTACAAAGAAACTATCGGAAACCACATGAGGGTTTGCATAATACCTATTAGAGTAGAGGTTTTAACTTAATTATATTGATTAAGTTACCTTTATTCCCTTATTAATATTTCACTTTAGTTTGCATAAAGTGACATTTAATAATTATATTAATTATTAAATATTTTCCTATTAGGGCTTCTTTTAGGTTTTTCCTATTAGGGTTTCTTTTAGGGTTTTGCATGATCTCCTTTTATAAGGATTGATCCATTGTATATTCAATATACTCTCTGCTTAATACAATTCATTTTTGTTCTGATAAGATCATTTCTCCATTTTTCAGAGCTTCAAACCCTTGTTTGTTTTCTCCATCCATTCTCTTCCTTGTGACAAGTATCCATTTGCATGCAGCTTTTCTTGGAGTCTGAAGTTGGTTTTGACAATTTCTACATGGTATCAGAGCTTTCCTATTGCATGCTTGCTCTTGTTTGAAGAATTTGGAGCTACAAGGGTTGGATCAGGCATTCATAGTTTTGGGGTTTTTTTTTTTGATCCAAGGAATCTCCTGTAATTTCAAAGCATTTTGAGTCCAAACAAACCTCACCATTGGATCCGCAGCGATCCGAAACCCTTAAATTGACTATTCATTCATCCATTTTGGACAAAGTTGATTTGAGAGGCAAATTCTTTTTACCTGTACGGTCGTCTGCAAGCGGATCGAAGAAAAAAATCCTGGTAAAAAAATTAAATTTTTTTTTGAATTTATTTTCATCCGCAATTTTTTTTTTAAATATCTTTTTCAAAAGTGGAAAAGCCCATTTTTGGGCATTTTTTTTGAAAAATTTGCAAGGGATGGTACCCAAGGGTACCGCCGCCTGCCATTATGGCAGGCAGTGGCCCCTTGGGCCCTGCCTCCTGCAGCCAACGGTACGACATGGGTACCGCCCTGCCACCTTGGCAGGCAGCGGCCCCCATGCAGACCCCTCCCTTTTTTTTTTTTGAAAATTAACATTGTATTTTTTTAATGTTTTTTTAAAAAAATACATTTTTTTGTAATAAGCCTAGTTGTGCAAATGCAGCAACAGTCATTTGACCATCAATTTTAGGCTCGGATTTTTGCTACGACGGATGTATGACTGTCAAATTTAATCCCCCACTGTATTTTTTTTCAATTTGGAGTTATTTTCTTCCAGAGGCCATAACTTGGGCATACGATATTGGTTTTTGGAAAATGAGGTATCGTCGGAAAGCTAGTTCTGTCAAATTTCCAGTGGTGTGGGTCTCATCGCTTCATTTTTTGGTTGGTACATTCTATAGCCAGTTGAAGTCAAATGAGTTGTTTTTCAGTCCTGAGCTCGTAACTTTTGATTAGTTTCTCCATTCTTCGCGATCTTAGCAGCATTGGAACCGTTTTTCAGAGCTCTTCAATTCCATCCATGCAATTTTTCCAGATTTCACTCTAGGTATATTTTATTTTATTTTTTGTGTTTTCACACTCTGGTGAATTACTTGGACATATTTGCTCTTGGGAACTTTTCATTTGCATGGGATGCTTCGTTTTTGGTTGTTCTTCATGTATTTCCAATTTTTTGTCCTTTGTGGGCATTTTGAGCATCATTTGTAAGCAATCTCTTATGTAAACACACTGAGATAAAGTGTCACACTATTGTACCTGTATTTTTGGGGTTTTGAACATAAGGTTGTGCCATATTTTGTACTCACACTGTTTTATAAAGTGCCATGGGGGGTTGTGTAGTGCCTTTGTTTTTCCATCACACCTTTGTCTGGTGAGTGTCCCTCCACGATGACAGTGGATCCATATGATTCCAGCCTCATGCATGTGTGTTTTGTTTTGCACACCACTTTTTAAGTTGCAGGTGCTTTCTTATGCTCTTTTAGATGTTGTTTCTTCTCCTTCATGCACTACAGGGTGTTACACAACATTTCAATGGATCTATCAGGCTCTCCCAGTTCAGCATTATGGGGGGGTGTTCTATTATATTGTTCGTGCTAATGCTTCCTTGGTTTCACCTTGGAAGGAATCTTCCATTCTCAGTTGATCAGTTTTTTTTAGACTATTGGTACTTGTGCCATCTGTATCTTCGTTCCAAGTGTTTGCCTTTGTTTTCCATTTGATTCGAGTAGTGTCATTTGGGGCACTCATGCAGATTGTTGTCTTCTTGATCCTCATCATCCTATCTTGAGAGGAGGTTCTTTAGCACCATAGCAGTCATCCTTTGATGGTTGTTTGTAGCTTCTTCTGCTTCAGTGATGTTCTTCATGGATTTTTGTATCTCTTTTTAGAGTAGAGTTTTTCCCATGAGGTTTTCTCTATTTCTCCACTTTACAGAGATTTGGTTGTATTTAGGTACCTGATCTGGCCTAGTTGTCAGGACCCATGTTTGCCTTCTTGCATTGTAGTTACCTTTGCTTTCTTGCACATGTTTGTAGCTACACTCTTGCTCATCTTAAGGGGGGTGTTAGAGTAAGGGTTTTAACTTAATTATGTTGATTAAGTTACCTTTATTCCCTTCTTAATATTTCACTTTAGTTTGCATAAAGTGACATTTAATAATTATATTAATTATTAAATGATTTTCTATTAGCGCTTTTTTTAGGTTTTTCCTATTAGGGTTTCTTTTAGGGTTTTGCATGATCTCCTTCTATAAGGATTGATCTATTGTATATTCAATATACTCTCTGCTTAATACAATTCCTTTTTGTTCTGATAAGACAATTTCTCCATTTTTCAGAGCTTATAAATCTTGTTTGTTTTCTCCATCCATTCTCTTCCTTATGACAGGTATCCATTTGCATGCAGGTATTCTTGGAGTCTGAAGTTGGTTTTGACAACTTCTACAATACCCAATGACTGAAAAACCTCATTAACCACATAACCCATAATAGTCAAATGATAGAATATAAAATAGTTTCATTCTTCATTTTTCAAAAACAAATAATATAGGATTATTTTGATATCATTAATCAATTGTTTTAGCACAAAAATCTCAAGGCAAAACTCAAATTATGTGAAGGTTTTTATTTTACATGTTCATGGTGGGAGAAAATGAAACAAATACAATAAAACACTGTTGAAGACCATCGTAACTATCTAGCTAAAAGGTAGACCAGCTTCCATAGTCACAGCTCATACTAGCTTATAGCTAGCATACCAAACTAAAAGCCCATGGCGACAACAATTAGGGTTTCAAACCCTACGCTTATCTCTTTGTCATTTTCTTTTTACCTTTTTTTCTCTAAGACTTTTGAGAAATTTTAAGTTTTACACAATGATTTGAAATTCACAAATGATGTTTAATCATTATTTGAAATCCGTGACACAATGAAGCAAATGAAACACAATCATTTTGAAATCCATGAGAACCGACAACATGATGATACAATCAATTGTCATTGTCCACGTGAGCTATGAAAACCTTTTGACTGTCCAAGTCATCATCACATAATATGTAGGTGTCGTTGCCAAAGACAAATTCAACCCGATACATCATAAGCCAACTCTCCAATGCAAAGTGATTGTCCAAGTTTAGTCAAGACTAACTTATAACTTAAGTTGAAGTCAATGAAACCTAATGACCAAACAAATAAGGTGTAGCCTGATGATTATCTGAGATTCAATACAATTTCATTGCCATGTTAAACATAAAAGGCTCGACACAATATCACTTTAAACATTGTTGCCAAATAAATATTTAGCCCGATGATAATTTAATATCATATACAAAATGTGAAGGGCTCGATCAATAATAAAGACAAGTATTTGTGAAGACCAATACTAAGCCAAAGTCCAATTATTCACCTTTGTGTATCAACCAAGATGCATAAGAATGTGTGCTAGAAGACTTCACACAAGGTGAAGCACATCTTTTTAAATACCTTGTGAATACAAACAAATCTCATAATTGAATGTCAACATTACCTTCATCTATCTATGCCTTATCAATGCCATGTAATCATTGAAATTTGATCATGCCAAACAACTTGTATGAAAGAACTACACATGTATCAAAGAGATTAGTCCAGCCAAAGATAACAGATCTGAATAGAATGCCAACTATATCAAAGTGAACTGAGCACCATCAAATGGAAATCAGGATACTAAACAAGTAACTATGCCAACGGTGCCAATGTCAAATGAATATATACCAACTTGAAATATATAACCAATGTATGTTAAATGCATAATGCCAAACTATGTAATGTCAAGGCACCAACCTAGGGCAGTTTTGACATCAAGGACAAATGCAATAGAAGAAGCCAAAAAATTCCCTCTATACTCATTTTCCACCAATCCTTAACACAATCCATAAACCTAGAGTCCCTCAGCCACATAGTTTCAAAATGAAATGAAAAACATTTTCTTCTACCAATTTTATCTGTCACAAAAGAAATGGGAAAATGATGAAATCCACATTTTGTAATAGAAGAAAGAGAGAAAGAAAAGTCCACAAACCATGAATTTGTAACCACAACATGATCCAATCTAACATGAATATTATCTGCACCAACTCTTCTATTGGACCAAGTGGAGTTTGACCACTGCGAGTCCACATCAATGAGAGCATTGTCATCTATAAACATCCTTAAATCCAATTGATTGTCATGGGGATTTGAGATCCTCCTGGCTTCTCATAATCAAAAAGGGGAATTTTAAAATCACCAATCACCAAGCAAGGAAAATCCAAAAAGTTAGATCTCAAAGAACCAAGCCTATCCCATAACCTCTTCCTAGTCCACTTCATATTAGGGGCATAAATATTATAAATAACCCATGAGAAGTTATCATGAAGACGGATAAATCAGGTATCCACATGATTAAAGTCTTCCACAACTGGGATTCCATTCACAACTCTTACATTCCAAAATGTATCTATACCACCAGAGGCACCCTCAGAGTTAACCCCATGAAAACCACAATCTTTAAAAACAATTTTCTTCAAAGATTCCAACTTTCTTGATTTCCATTTTAGATTCTTGAATCAGTAAAATATCCAGCTTATGGTCCTAGATTAAATTCTTTAGGAGGTCATGCTTATGCACATTATTTAACCCCCTCATGTTCCAAGAGATGATCTTCATTTGAAAGAAGAATTTGTGCTCTTTGAGCACAATTCAAAGAGATTTTTCTAGACCCCATCCGCAATATCCTTCTTTCACTCCCTTTCCCTACTCTTCTAAGAGGAGGGCCTACCTTGACCCCTATATTCAAACCCACAATCCACTTTATTCCTTCTATTAGTAACCCTCTTGTGACCTTGTGGGGGGGGAGGGAACATTCAACTTCTTTTTTTTACCCTTGACAACAACATAGCTATCCTCCTCCTTATTAAGGGAATCTAAGATAGCCAAAGTAGCCTCACATTCAAATCCCTCATAGGATTCCATAATCCTCATCATTCTCATCCTCATAACACTAAACAATATGCTTAGCTGAGGTAAGTTAGGGCAGCCTCTCACATCTTTACCCTTCGTGACCTGGAGTCTTACATGCGGTGGTCCCCCTCTCTTACACTTAATTAAATTTTATTCCTCGAATAAAATGTAAACACTAAGTCGGTCAAACCTAATGAAAACACAAATAATCATTGATGTACAAACTTCCCAACTAGAAGATGACACACAGATGCCACAACACACTTCCTTAAGCATGAGAATACATCTCAGAACCTTCCAGATACATCCGCAATAATAACAAGCTTCAATCACTGAATTTCTTTCATCAGACAAATTGGGACACACACAAAAATA
Source organism: Sequoiadendron giganteum (assembly GCA_007115665.2). Taxonomy (NCBI): domain Eukaryota; kingdom Viridiplantae; phylum Streptophyta; class Pinopsida; order Cupressales; family Cupressaceae; genus Sequoiadendron; species Sequoiadendron giganteum. Next base: position 214,577,711 of record CM021100.1, read on the forward strand.
CTAAAACATGATTTTCAGATCTCCAAACTTCAAACCTCTTCACTAGAGCATATAATATACCTTCACAAAGAATATTCCAGATCCGTAAGATCTGAGACGAAACAAAGAAAAATTGTAGAGCAACAATATTTCTCTCAGTCCACAGAATACCAACTCTGTTAGAACAGTTCACATACCAATGAATGTAACTTTCACATACCATCACACCAAAAGCTAAAACTCAGGAGATATCACCACTAAATCACCTTTATCAAACCTTTAGGTCTACACAAGCATAGGATCAACACAGGAGAAATGCAGAGCACATACCAAAGCTCAATCTAAATACATTCCTTCTTCTAACTTCAATTCTTTATTAATTTTCTCTAAAGCACTTTAAAGCTCATCAACACACCACATTTGTAGCTATATATGATAGCTCCATGTAATCACAACATCTTATTAGCATCTCAACTGTATATGTACAATATGCAACATATTGAACTGTGTTGACATCAATAACAACATCAATTGCAACACCACCAAACTAGCCCATACTTGCAACATAGTGCTCCTGGTATAAGTTTCACCTTTTAAGACCTCTCGATGGATTTTAATAGAGAGTTGTCTCCTCTTTACATCCCCACACAAATCAATGGAAACACTGTGACAAGTTTTCTTCTTGACTTGACGTGTCGAGTGAATGTTATAACATAGGATATTATGTTGATAAATTTATTGCATAAAGATGGGTATGATGCACTTGAAAGTACCATCTATACACATAACAAACTTTTTGCACCTCCCCTTGGTAGCATCACCTTGTCTATCCTTGTCAAACCTAAGTTAGTAAACTTTCTCTATCATATAATTTTGGGGTTTGAACTCTTCATAGTGAAACTGGGTATCCCCTAGTTGGCCGCTATGAATGCAGTTCCCTTGATCATACATAAATGTTTAAATTTTATCTATGAGGGTTCAGTGCACGTAATCCATGACACTAGCTATAATTTGTTGATTGCACATGGCAGCTCTTCTCTAGACCACTTTTGGCCTTCACCCATTTTCCCACTTCCACCTAGGATGAATCTCTTGTATCAAACCTATGAGAAGTAAAAGAAAGGGACCTTAACACCTAGGTTGAGATACCCTTCATCTCCTTATGATGTTTCACATAAGGCATGTTTGAAAGCCGACAGTGATGCCACCTTGGCCTAGAGAAGGGGAGAAGAGAAGCACCCTTGAGGTTCCTCTTCCTCCTCTTCCATTATCCATCCTATCACTTCCTCTCACCCTATTATGCTGTCATCAAATTATTCTCCATGTTTTTAGGAGAAACCTATGGTTCCCACTTGGTGAAATATCAAGCGTCTTGCATTCGAGCTTCCCATCTTAGCTATGGTGCCTAGGATTGTTCAATATGGTAAGGGGAAGGGTCCTTGTGAGGAATCCTATATGTCTCGGCCTCTACGACCTCCTACCACTCCTACCCCCAAGGTAGTGAATGGGAAGAGGTCCACCGCCAAGGCACTAGAGTTGAATCCCCCTAATTTTTATCAATCTCTTCCTCCTGCTCTGATCTAGGAGTCTCTGCCTTCACCAAAGATGACTATGATGGACGCTCTGATGGCCAAGTGGGAGCCTTTTATTACATCTCAGCTCCCGGCCTCTTGTTCTTAGAGTCATAAAAATCACCTTGTGCATGAGTGCAAGCATTGGAAAAAGGCTCTAATGACTAAGAAAGTCGCTTTGTAGAGGAAGAAAGGGGAGCCGACTGTTGTTTTAGGGTCTCCTACAATTTCCTCCTCTCATGTCCCCTCTACTTCGGTTCATTCGAATTTGATTCTAATTTCAGCTCCCATTGTGAGTGTAAACACCCCTAACCATAAAAAGGTATAGGTTCTTATTGCTCCTTATGTCAAGCCACCTCTCTTGATGTCCCTCCCAGACATCCTACCATTCCCTAAACCTATGGACATGTCAAACACTTCAGTGGTGTTCATCGTGGTTTATCCTCCTCCTTCATGCCACTTTCCTCATTCATGGGGAGTTTACACCCTCTGATGAATTACAAGGAAGAGGTTGGACCTTCCAAAAATTGGGGTCGAATGAGGAGCCCACCCTCTTCAAAGGGTGGTTCTGTATTAGCATGTATCATGCTTGTGATAGAGGCATTTCCATCTTCCCCTAAGTTTGTCACTACTCTCAAGTCACTCATTGAGCCTAGCAGTGAATCTCGGGCATTGTCTCCCTTGCTCGTTGAGGTAACACATGGCATTCCTATGAACTACATGTTTAATTCTTTGGGTGAAGTCCTCACCCTGTAAATGATCTTCACAAAATCACTGACCTTTTCTCCATAGGAGCTGGGTGGAGGAGATATTTAAGAGTCTCCTTCCTTGTCTCTTGTTGTAGGGGGGTCAGAGGGTTTCCCCCTTAACATTCCACCATTTCAAGCTCATCTTCCTTCCCCGTATAATGATCTAGATTGAGAAGTAGATGACCTCTTGCTCGATGAGTGTTATGGGGTGCCTCTTCTTTACCTTTAGATTAGGTTTGTGTTTATTTTGATGTGTTCCCTATTCTTGCGTTATTTGTTCCTAGATGACCTTTGTCACCCTTGTAGGTGCTTGGATACAAGAGTGATTATGTGTCGTAACACTTCCTCTATTTGTGCCATCATTCTTCCTTTGTTATGTGTATTGATTTTCTCCAAATTGGGGATGATGCAAAGTGTTGGGGGCATTTAGGCTTCCCTTCCATGTTGATCCATTTTTTATTTTTACTTTTTTTTCTCATGTATTCTTCATATGGTCTGATATAGTAGGGCGTTGATGACAGTTCATTAAATATACTATTATTATACTTGTAGACATGGAAAATGTACAATTTCAATCCGACACGCTAGATCTTGATTTACTAACACTATTTTATCCTAAATCATCCCCTTTGCTAGTCATTTAATCGAATAATCTATATTTGATTGAATTCATCGCTCTTCATCTCTTAATTAAATAAATCTACTTTATCTAATTAAGTCATCATCTCCTGTTAATTAAATAATTCATTTTATTTGATTAAATCCCTAAAGTATTCTTATTAAATTGAATAAATTAAACATTATTTAATTTAATCTAACATTATCCCCTTTAGTTAAATAGATCAAAATCATTTATTTAATTAAATCATTTCCTCTCAATTCTGATTTAAATTAATTCGTCTATTTGAGTCAAAAGTGTCAAATCATCAAATCTCCTATTAAATTAATCAAAACCTTGATTAAGTTTATCTCTCACACTAAAATCCTCTAGAGGATGCAACTTGCACAATAAATCAATTACTTTGATTTATTAATTCATCTATTTTTCCTCACAAAGCATCAAAAGGGAATATTCCCCCAATTTGAATTCAAAAAGGCCAAGTGGACTTGGTCCTTCCAACAAGGCATTCAATGCCTCTTACAGACATTAACTTCATTTCTCTCTCCCTCCAACATGTCACATTCAAATTTCAAATTTGAATCCAAGGGCATTTATCATGCACACTGATCAAAATGTGCTCATTCCTCAACCATTCACATCTTGACAAGTGGCACTTGGCCATTGGATGTTGAATGATCCCACATTGCTTATTTTCATTCATTCTTCCAAGATTGAAATCTATAAATGAGAGATGCTTCCTCTCATTCTATCATCCACAATTTGAGTAAACTTACTATACTCAAATCCATCCTCATCCACAATCTTCATGTGAAGTTACTCTCTTCATATTGAGAGCCAATTTTTCCCATTTCACTCAACCATTCATCATCTTCAAGATTTGTAACAAGGTTATGCTCAAATCTCTTTGGAGATTTGACCATTTCTCAATCACACACCATTGCAACTTAGGAATTGGGAAAGGGCCTATTGCAACATATCATTGGCACCAATTCCCCCATTTAATCATCATGCAATTGGCTTAATTAGGATTAATGCTCTTTCATTTAAATTTTGTTTGTTCTTCATTTCCTAATTCTAGTTTGAGTAGATGGATTTTATGGGGAATCTCTCATACTTGTTTGCATGCATTTTATCTAACAACCTAATGTGTTTTGTTGCTCTTGTGCATTTGCAGGTTTAGGGGTTCACAATACTTATATATATTCATGAGCAGCTCTGACCCTAAAATATTAGATCGCCCTTGTGCCCTTTGTTTGTGATGTTATTGTGTCCTTTTGTAGTTATGTTATCTTTCTCTCTTATTTTATTGATTCATGATGTTGTGGTGTTTATATGTTGTCCCTTGTGTGTTCAACAACATGACTACAGTGACATCTCGTTATGTCCTACGGGCCACAACATCACTTTTTCATTCTTGTTTTTCTCTCCTTAGGATGTCATGTGCCTTGTGTTCATCACACACCACCATAGGGGGGGCTACTATGTCAAGTTTTATTTTTAGAAAATGTATTCGTAGCCCATGAATCTTTTCTCAAAAATCTTTGCAAACTTTTTTTTAAAAATCGCATTCTCAACTTGGATCCCTAACGAAACGTGTTTCCTTCGTCATGGTTTCGCAAAGAAAGAACTTGAAAACTTTGCTCTAAGGAGCGAGAAAATTTTCCTATGAGAAAAGTCTCAACCTTCCCCTCATGAGGGGGAATTTTCTTCCTTTTGAATTCCTTAATGAAGTGAACATATTTCAAAAGGAATCCTTGATGGTGAATTGATTCATGAAAAAAAATTCTTACACTTTCAAACAACATGTCCCTTGAGTGAACCCCTTTTTCTTTTGAAGGGTTCTCGAGGGACCCCTTTGAAAGCTTCTAAATTTTTTGATTGTTTGCTTGCTTGCTGGCATGGCTTCCTTTTTTTTTTTGACATGTTTTATCCATGGATTAACATGTTGCTTTGCAAGTGCACCTGTGAAGCTCCTCTCCAGTTCAAATGTGAGTCCCCTTACATTGGGATTACTTAATGAGAGATTACTTGGGGGAATGCCTTCTTTGTAGGTCTCAGGGCTTGTGAAGCTCTAGCATCCTATAGGATTTGTCCATCATTGGTCTATGGGCCTTTAGTCTACTTTGATCAACATCGTAGTTTCATAGAGCTACGAAGTCCTTTTGTTTGAACCTCCACATGAGAGAGTAATTTTGGATTCCTTTACCTGCCCTGTGATTTTGAGTTCACCAGATCGTGGTGTGCTTCCTCAACGGTTGAGGTATACATTTCGAACTCTTTGATCTAATTTACTGAACACTCATCGATACTCGTGCTCACTAAAGCAGGGGAAAAATGTATGGGAGTGAATTTTCACCCCTTGTGTAAATTCTCCTTTTGCATACCCTCACCTTAGAAAATAAAACCCAAAGGAAAAATTCCACATCACCCATTCGAAATTAATCCACTTGGTGCATGTTGTGTGTGTTAGTGGGGGAATTTTTGTCAAGGACACGAGTGTAGAATGCTATCATCCCTGATAGATTCCTACCTTTGGAGTGTGTAGGGACATTACACTTGTCATTGGGGATGAATTGTAACGCCTCTATGCGACCAACCGACCCGAAATGGCTCCTCTTCCATTTTGATCTTCAAATGCATCTATTTCACTCACTTCATCCTCCTAGAAATTCTGGATCTTCTAGAAATCGATCACATTTTCTCAAGCCTTATCACAAATCCAATGAGCATTGTAGTAGCTTATTACTCCATCAACTTCATCTTTGTATGTGTTTCTCTACCATAGAAGCTGTGAGTTTGGAGTATTGCGAACCTCCCTTCATCACTGTTGTGATCATGTTGACTTTTCCAAGCTCATTTCCTTGCATTCTCCCTTCATTGGATTTAAGATCCTTTGGGTTGAGGTGGTATTGCATCACTTTCCTTTTCCTTTTGTGGTGTTCAATACTTTCCTTTCTTCTTTCCTTTATTGCATTTTCTACTTTGTGTCTTCTCTAGTTGTTTGTGGAGGTGGAAACACCAAAGTGAGGGTTTGATTGAGGCAAACCCCTATACAACCAAACATTTTTTCCCTCTTTATTTTGTGTAGGTGAATGTGTGCATGGAGCTCGCTGGTGAACTAGAGCTTTAGTGGGTTGATATTCATCACCCTTTTCTTCATATTTTTTCTTTATCTTTTACATAGTTACTTTTCATACTTCATAATTCTATTTATTTTGTTAAAACTAGTTTGCTAGATAGTTAGTAGGTTTTTCTAGTGTTTCACCCTGCATTTTATGTTTTCTAGTCATACAGACACCAGTGCACCACACTGTCATCCTAGACCCACACAACCATCCTTGGACAAAGAGTTGTCTAAGGTGTATTTTGATCTCCAAAAACTGTCTCGTCTAGCCTCATTTAGAATTTTGAATATGTAGAGTGATAGAAGCACTTGAGAGCGCTCTTCATTCTTGATTCTTGTCCTAAACACATGTTAGCTTGAGGTAAGTTAGGGAAGCTCTCTTCTCTTACCTATTCGTGACCTGGAGCCTTGGTGTGCCTTGTCCCCCTCTCTCACAAAACCTTTATTATCATCTTCCATTTGAAGAACGAGCATGGGTAGGTTGTCTTGATAGATCAATCTAGATACATTTTCCTCATTGACATCCTCTCTATTCAATTCCCCCCACTTGGTGATACGTGGTAGATGCCAACTTTATTGTTTTACTCACTTTGATGATAGGTGTGGGTTTTCCATGATATTTGGGGGAAAGAGGTAACTCACCCAGCACAAAATTTTCCTTTTTTAGCTTATAATCTCCACAACCATTGTCCTTGATTTTGGGTACATTCTACATAATGGGTGTTTTGGTTTTTGAGGTGGATGTAAGGGAAGATTTGTCAACAAATGAGGATGAGGATGTAGGGCCTTTATTATTCTTAGGTATTTCAGGGATCTTGTATAACTTAGATGCAAGGTTCTTGCAATAGTAGAAAGGCTCGAGATCTCCATGGATAGTCACTTCTTTATCCTCAAAAGGAAACTTGACACATTGGTGATAGCTGGAAGCTACAACTTGCATGGCATTAATTCATGGTTGACCAAGTAGGATTAAGATCTAGCACCTGGCATGTAGTCTCAACAATGGTGGGTCTGACTTGGATAGATAGATTGATGATTTCTTGTATTGTTCATTCTTGATCATCATATGCTCTTATGGTTGTACCTTTTCAATAGAGTCCTCTGAATAATATAATTTCTTGACTAACCAAAGGGTGAATTTTTTAAGACCAACACCTCCATATATTAAGACTCTTTTAACCTTATTCTTATGAATAATGACCTCAAGGTGAAAATTGTGATTATGGGATGGTTGCATTGGTAGGTCTTGTTCTGAGAAGGTGAGAAGATGGGAGGTAGTGATATGCCCTACCATAGCTTGAAACCACTCTATATCAATATTCTCAAGGATGGAGGAAGTTGATAAATCCTTATCTAGTATATCCCTATGTGTGGGGGATAGCTTCAATAGTTCCAGAATAGAGATTTGTGCAAGGGTCTTCTTAAGCTAGTCAAGGAGATTGTAGTTGATAGGGTTTGACGTCAGAAGTGTAGCTCATGCCCTAGGTTGAGATGAGCCCCTTGGATTGTAACCTTGCCACATCATTTGGTTACTCCACATTCTACACTAGGTCCTCAGATGATGATGACTATTATGAGATTGTCATAAGAGGTGATAACATTAGAATAGACATGTCTCATGTTAGTGTAATTTTTTCCTTTTTCATTTTCATTCCCTTTTTTATGACCTGGTAGTGGGGTCTTGTTTATCTTGAGGTCCTAGTTACCTACTGGTAGTATGATAGTTACGTCTCCATTTTTTATGAGATCTTGGATAACGTTCTTCAGTTTCATATAGTTTGACATTTTATGTCCTTTGATCTTGTGAAATTTGCAAAGATCCTTTTTTTATACCAAGGTGATTTATCTTGAGGTTCTTGATAGTTTTGGAAATTGGGGAGTCTAATTAAATTTGAGTGTATCAATTTTTCCATGATAGATTCAATAGGTTCCCCCAATTGTGTGTATTTGTGTTTAGGGTAGTTATTCCTATTAGGGGGTCCTCTTTGTCAAGTTTTTGTGTTACTGATCTAGTTATTCTGTGGTGGTGGTGTGATTTTTTGTACAATTTTTTATGCATCGGTTGGTTGATTAGTATTTTTCCTAGGAGCACTTATGACCACTTTAGCATCAATGACACCATCATTTTTCATGTTCTTATTTCTTAGCCTAGATGTAGGGCTTGTCATTAGAACTGGTTGTTGGATGGTTGTCTCTATATGCTTGTGTGTTCCCCTTTGATATTAGAGATCTATCAATGTTGAGGGCCCTAGGTACAAGCTCATCATAAGTGGTGATACATTACATCTTTAAGTGGAAGGATAGCTCTGGATCAACATTTTCTATGATAATCCCCACCTATTTCTCATTGGGAATGGGCCACTTTCTCTTACTAGCTCTTTGCCTCCACCTTTGTAGGAAATTAGCGAAGGATTCTACTTTCTTTTGCTTGAGTGTGTAAAACTCTTCTAAGATTACATCCATGTCTAGGTTAAAGGAGAAATGGTCCATGAATCTATCGATGATTTTTGTGAAGGTTCTAATACTCAGGGGCAACTATGAGAACCAATCAATTGTGGGTTCCACCAAACTTTGTGGAAAGAGACACATCAAGTAGGAATCATTGTAGGGAACCTCCATACACATGACATAGAATTATTTGATGTGATCCATAATATTTCCCCTCCCTTTGTATTTATCAAACATAGGGACCTCAAAACCAGGTGGGAAAGTTACCATTCCAATGCTCCTATCGAATGGGTATGGACACAAGTTTTTTTGTGTATGTGGCTTCTTCTTTTTTCCCATTTGAATGTCCTAGATCTATTGTGTGAGCTCCTTGAGCTGCAATGACATATCATCTTGCAAATTTTGTGGAGGAGCATATGTTGTGTTTTGTGGGATGGTGGATGAAGTGTAAGTGTGATTTTGATATGATGAGGTGTTATATGTTGTGTAGGGTGGATTTTGATACTGTGAAGGTGATGGTGGTAGAGGTATAGATGCTCCTTATGTATTTGGATTGACAATTTTTTGTTGGGGATTATAGTATAAACCTTGTTTTTGTTATTATTTTTGTTGCACAAGCACTTGTTGTTGGGAGTATTGTTGGGCTAGCAATACTTGTTGTTGTTGTTGCATGAATAAGGCTTTTTTTTTAGCTTGTTTTTGTTGTTGTGTAAGTAACGCTTGTTGTTGAGCTTGGTGTTATTGTGTGAGTAAGGCTTGTTGTTGTTTTTTTGCGAGTAAGGATTGTTGTTAAGCTTGCTATTATTGCATTGCTTGTTAATAAGCTTGTTGTTGTTACAAAGCTAGAGCGTGAGCTTATTGGACTTGCAACATGGAGATGTTTTTTTCTTGGGATACATGAGATGGGTATTGGTTGATCATGGTGTGAATGGGTTATGGGTTGTTTTTTGCTACCATTCCTTGTAAGATTGTCGATTGGGAGGGAGGAATGTAGGTTTGAGGTCCCATTTGATTTTGCATGATTTGGGGGACTAGTGGTAAAGATGATGATGGCACCATTTGGTATTGTGATATCAATGGCACATTTGGACCTTGGATCAATAGATTGGAAGGGTTCCCTTGACTAATGCATTGAGTATTCCCTTGTTTTGTTTGATGTGGGACCAAGGCATTACCTTAGTTGATGGGGTTTGTGACTAATGTGTTGCTTTGATTTGGATTGATGATAGATGGGGTTGATGTGGATGGTGGATTGACTTGAGTAGTTTGGGTAACCACTTGTTTTGATGTGTCAATGGGGTTATTGGAACCACTTTTTAGGGGTTGACTTTGCGTGAGGGTGTTAATGTGCCCTTGTTGTCCTATTTGAGGCACTTGGTTCACATTACCTTGTGTAATGTTGGGCACACTTTGGGTACTTGTGGTGATGGATGGAGATGGTTGTGCTTGAAATTTTTTCACAACAATTTAAATTCACCTTCTTGGCCACTTAAGGCTCTTCAATCATTCTCGTTCCAGTTAAGGCATAGGATTAGGTGTAGTATGTTGTTGGTGTGATTTGAAGCTACTTTCTCATGATTTCACAACCTTTAATATAGCCTGTCAATAAACGCACTTGCAATAACTTGATTATAAGTTCTCTAGTGTGGGATGTGTCTCATAGAAATTCCTCTCTTAATGGTGACTCAAAGCAAGAATGTACACTTGAATATTTCTCTTCATCCAAGATCACACAAAGCGTAAGGGGAGTGGATATGCACTACAAGTGTATACAAGAAAAGTACACTTGAGTGTTTCTTTTCACCCAATATCGCATGAAGCACAAGGGGGCTGGATACATACTACAAGTTTATACAAGAAAAGAAAGCACTCATTAATTTTAACCCCATATAGCATAATGACTTTATTTTAAGAACCAATGGAAGTGTTTGTTTGTTTTGTCCAATTTTAACCGATATTGCAAAATGAGGATGTATGGGTCCAAGTTTAAGAGATGTGTTTTCTTTCTTCTTATTTCTTTATTTTCATTTAATTGTATCACTTCTTAGGAATTCCCATGTGCCACAAGGAGTTCACTTGCATTGATCAATACATAAAATTCAATTTTAATTTATACATGATAATTTGTCACTATTATACATATTCAATTTTCTCACAATGGTTGATCATTTTAGTAATTTAATTATATGTGCTTTGACAGTTTCCATTGTGTATATGCATCATGACCCTAAATTCTCTCTCACACACATTTTTTTTATTTTTGGTTTATTTATTTTCATTTAACTATCTCCTTACTTAATCATTCCCCCAGACCATCAAGAGTTTTCTTGCATTGATCAATATATATAGTAATATAAATTCAATTTCAATTACACTAAATTATAACTTCAAGTTTAATTTACTTGTAATGATTGGTCATCTTAATTCAATGTAGCGATGTATGTGTAATGTCACCCGTCATCTAAATTAAAAAAATCATAATTTCATTGTTCAATTCTTGCGTACAAGATTTTTGAACTATAATAATGAAAACATAATTGATTGGTTGTTTCATAATGGAGGTTGAATCCTAACTATCATTAGGAACATGATTCAATGTCTAAAACTATTTGGTGACACAAAATGAAAAGTAGCTTTTAATTAGACCATGTTTTCCAAAATGTAAAGACCTATTTGATAACAAAAAATGAAAATGGCTCACTGTTAGATGCTTGCAATGATGCATTACAGACTTGTATATAGGCCATATAAGTGTTTTCAAGATCTAGATTGCATGATTTGTATAGTAATAGAGGAAATAACTATGAAAATTTTAGAATACTTAATACTAAAAATTTGAGTCTATGAAACTGTGTAAACTCACAATGTTCTAGGCTGAGCCAATAGTATGGTTTCTTATTTTTCTTTTAATATTTTTTTGGTTCTTGTATAGTGATGGACAAGGGGCATCCTAATGTCCCCATATATCACAAGAATTTTGGGGATGCCACAAGATTTCCAATACATCTCTACACAAGGGGCATATCCAAGAAATGTCCCACAATATGGCAAGACATCTTGAGTACGTTAACTAAAATTTTGATAGATAGGGGATGAGAAGGGGATATTCCCAAGATAGATAAACTTGGGTAAAAACACAGTGATGATGCCTGCTCAAATTCCATTTAAATTTTGATAATTAAAATTAATAATTCTAATTTTGATTTGCAGTATTCATTTGTTTAGCAGAAGCTTCTTCATGCTTTTGGTAATATTTTTAAACTTTAATTTATCAAATATCTCAAGTTCGTTGAATCATGAGCAAACACATTCTCACAAGGGCTAGTGGAACCTCAGGTCATCTACTAGGTGAGCCCCCAACAAGACATATGAACATGGCCAATATGCGCTCACACACACAAGCAAGTGGCGATGGAAAATTCATGCCTAAGTTCAGCTCCCATGCAACAATCATACCAAAGCTATACCTCCTAATAAATTTGATAAGGCACCACACAACATGAAAAATAGGATCTATGAGGCAAGCAAAGATTTGTATCCTTGACACCCTTGAACAAACAAGATGGCACCATAGGAAAGAAAATCGTTTTATGCAAGGTGGCCATATAACAAGTATTGTAAATGTGAAAGGTAGTGTAAAGTACATTCAAAAGAGATTTGCTAAATTCATGTAAGGTCTTAACTTAGGGAACATTATGCCTAATGTCTCCAAGAGAGGACCAATCAAAGAATAGAAGATTCACAACTTAGGGGATGCAGTGTCGCCCATCAAGCCACTAAGAGGAATATAATATGCTAAGAGACATCACGCTCTTGAAGGACATCACACCCAATGTCACCACAAAGAGAAATATGTGTCACGTGAAGTAATAAGACTGGACAATGAAACATGAGTTGTAAAATGCAAAATAATAATTCCAATATATGTCCCCACTTTAAAGAAATTTCTAAACACCATGTTGTGAGAAATTAATTTAAAGTAGCAAATGATAAATGCTAACAATAAAGAGGACATGAGAGCCTATCCAAAAATCCCTATGCCAAGTCATATGTTTCCAAATGAAGCTACATCATGAAAAGGGGTTGCCCCAAAAAATGAAATCCCAAAATCACATAAGGGATCCACAAATTTGGGGTCAATATGTCCTTACTACAATGTTGTTAGAGATCTCAAAAATGTCATCATTCCCCAAATTCTCATGGAACGAGAAGAATGATACAAAGAGAGTGAAAAAAAATATTTCGGGTCAACATGGAAGAGACCTAAATGTCTTGATGCCTTGCATCATCCCAAAAAGGAAAACACAAGACAAATGGAAAAAGATGAAGGTTTACGACATAGAGAAGAATGTAGATACAAATAGAGGAATTCCACAAAGAGTGAGATACATCAAACAGAATGGGTATGGGGAGATCACATTACATACATGCAATCACATACATAACATGAAAAATAAATAAAGACAAGACTAGTAAGGCACATGCGATTAAACTTCTAGTAGGTCGTCTGCATCCCAATCTTTTTCATTGTATACGAAAGGAAAAAAACTAGCCAAAGGGACAAAGGCAAGTGTCAAATTAGGTTCATCACCAAGTTCAACACTCTTCCTAGGAGAATTATCATTTAAGCTCATAGAAGAGGAAAACAATGTATTCAATTCATTATGCACTTCTTCATCAATTCTAGCAACCTCATCATCATCATCCAAGTTAATCACAATGGGAGGTCAAATGATAATGTCTAAAGAAGGATTTATCTCTTGTTGCAATTTCCATATAGGATCTTTTTGTTGCAATAGAAAGGGAGATTCATCATGTATTGCTTCAGTTAATTTTGGATGTTGATTTTCATTGTTGTTCTCTTCATTTAACCTTCTAGTAAGAACATGATGTGTACGCCTACACTCTCTAGAATTATTTTTCTTCAAGTATGGTTTTCAAGTTGTGTTTGTGTAGGAGCGGGTTTATCAAGCATAGGTTTCTTTTCTTCCCTAAGGGGAGGAACGAAAGGAACCATGGGAGGTTGTTTAACCCCTGTCTCTTTAGCTTTATAAACTTGTTTTATCTTAGGAGACATGATGGAATTGCTTTGGTTGTGTCTTCGTTGTTTATAGGAGATAGGAAAGGGTTCTATCTTAGGTTGGTCTTGGTCATTTGGAATTTATTTAGGTTCAATCATGGTTTCATCAAGGATAGGTGGCTCAATCATAGGTTGAGACATATTTTAGAGGGATAGTTTTTATGTGCATTTCACCTTAAACTTTTGATAGGATTTGAAAAATAAGTCTTCACAAGGCTTAATAGGTTCCATAGGTTTGAGCCAAAAGAAACCAATGAAAAATTCCCACGGCGAGACACAAGATTGAAGCCACTATGGAGCATAGTAAATATTTCATTGTCAAAGGAAAACACTAACCATTTATGTAGGACCAATGGGATGACTTTCATGGAGCATAGCCATGGATAACCAAGCTTCACATGGAATTGATCCGACATCGAGATGATGGAGAATGAGACATCTAATTTTTTTAATCGAATTTTTAAAGGAAGGGTGATTGATCCCATTGTAGGGAAAGTGAAATAATTATGCATTTTTATCCATGCTTTTGGTTTATCATATGTTTCTTGATAGAGTTCATGCACAAGTAAGAATTCTTTAGTGATCACATTATCTCCACAGATAGGATTAATTAATATCCCATTAGTGGGCTTGTCATTGATTTAGTCAACTATGTAAAGAGGACTATCGTGTGCATGTTTAAGTATGTCTTTAGATGAGAAAGCAATGTCAAGAGGCTTTTTAGTTTGGCGCTTACAAGGTATATTTTTGATCAATGCAATCAAGTCATCCATGGGATTTTGTTCACTAGTATCCATAGGAACTTGTTCAATATTATCCATGTTTTCATCATGTTGGAGGTTCCAGCTGATGGTCTAGCATTTCCTAAAGGGTAGCTACGCATACTCAGAGACCCTAGGTCAGTGGCCAACGAACATGAGATGATTGATTTGCAAGCCTCTCCTCTGCACTTTGGGCTCTGCAAGACCAAGGTGGGTATCCCTATACATTATGCAGATCATCACACTACAATGGTGGAATGCCTAAAATAGGATAAATCATATACACAACCTTCACTACTGGCAATGGCTTGTGGTAGTGTGGAAAGGGAAAACATGAAAGAAAATCTAAACTAAGAAAGTAGGAAATGTTTTTAATTGAAATATTTTTTATTCTGCCCTAGCTTCATACTTTGTGAATCTCCTTGACCAGTTCCTAATCCACATAAACACCTACAACAAACCAACCATGGATTCTCATAACCCTACTACCTTGTAGCAGGAAACCAACAAAAGGACAATCATCATGTTACTTAGCAATCCACACCGCTACAATACCCTTGTTATCTCTATGTAATAAATTACACCATTCCTTGAATGATAGGAAAAGACAAACATAACTCAAACAAAAAAAATTCTTGGAGCATCAACCCAACCCTTGATTATATTGATTCAAAAGATAATGCATACAATATTTGGAGAACATACATATTGACATATATAATGAAGTAGAATACAATTTTTTTATGGCGGTCAGCTATTGTTATTATAGAGCATAGCTCATTACATTCCCTATGTGAAAATAACTTACCCTATTCCACTTGACTCAAAGAAAATAATTACAGAAAGCATAGAAACAAAATCTGGTAGGGAAACACTATAGTAGACCACTCAGGTTGGAGAGTAGAAGTCTGAACAATACAAATGCAACAAAACTTGCCTTTATAGTGCATGCATAACTTAGATTTTGAATTCAAACCCTAACCCTAACTCAATCAGAGTTATAGAAAGGATGGAATCCCATCATATTACAAACAAAAATAATTCCCCCCAAAAATGGAGCAACAACTAGCCATAAAGGCCTCTAACACCTCGAGCATAGTCCAACATTGATGGCATTCTGAAAAACAAGCATGGAACTCTTGAGAAATCCACGCTCAGAACAAGATCACACCCTGACAAAGAATATAACCACTGCAACACTCCAAGGAGTAAATGGTACCACTCAACAATAAATTATGCTTGGGAGAAGCAAAAATTTGATCTATAATTATCCTAGATCGATCGTGGTAGCTGAGAAATAGATACACCATTACTATGCAATCAATACCCACAAATAGGAGCAACTAATTGTTGGGAAATTGCACTTTGAATTGTGGCCATCGATATATCTTAATCATGCCAAGATCCAACAATTATCACTCACTTCCCATAACTTTAAAACCCAGTCATCAGATTTAACCACTTTAAATTTGGGTCGCTCGATCAACCATCACAACACCACATGACTCACAATAATGCTGTGAGTCATCCAACTTCCCAATTGGGTCATGCCACCTAATGCCATTTGTCATCATCCACCATCACCACCACCCGTCAAGCCCCACTACTCATCAATAGTCAACATGCATCCATCATGGATTAATCTCCACTACTCTCCGCTAGCCCCACGAGACTCAGTCGAGATCCACCAAAAACTTAGCGGAACTGATAGGCACCGTTGGATCCTCTAAACCACCACTATTGATCCCTACCAACCGTCAATGTGACATCACCATTCACCACCACATCTGCCGCCTTTGTAGGACCCACCAAAGGCATGCATCACCAGCCCGCTAACCCTACAAGACTTTGGAAAACAATATTTTATTCACGCAGGGTGAATGGGGAGCGGCCAAGATTTAAATCTTAGCAACAAATCTCCACCATCGGATTTCAACTTATGATATCGGGCATGTAAGTGGATACCACGCCCCAAACCTATAGCAGTACATGTTTCCACATCTCACTAACCTTGTTGCTTTTCATAAATCAATATTTTATTCCCACGAGGCGCATGAGGAACGACCAAGATGCAGTCAACACTTTTACTTTGATATCCACCATTCAATCAAGGGCCTACCTGGACATTTAAAATTTTAATATTCACATGTGTATAAGTCATGACTTAAAAGGTGGTTGTCTTAAGATATAAGACTTAGGGGATGACAAAATACTTTGGCCTGTTACTTAGGAAAATATTTAATATTTCAAATGGGGTGGCAACTGGAAGGGCAAGGTGAAGTGGTCAGTAAACACATGACCGCCTAGACATAATTCATAACTCAGATGAGCAGGAACCACCGATAACAAGGAAATCACTAAGTCATCAAAAATCCACACAACAAAACCTCATGTCAGAGGTTTCAAAGTTAGGAAAACCCGCAACTTTCCAATAACAAAGAGATCACCAAGTCGAGAGGTTACAAAACTCTAGAACGCCACGACATAGGTTAGGAAAACTTGAGAACCCGTGACTTAGGAAAATGAAAAAATATCTAAAGGGGTAGTGGCTAGGAAAATGATGAGCCAAAGACATAAGGTTGCAAATTAAAGGGAAAAGGCTAAGCTGGTGCAAAAATTCAACGTAACTTTAGAATAAAAGTGCATGCCAAGGGTTTATGGTTTTAAGATATAAGGGTTTAAGGGCTTCATGCAATTTTTTGAACCCTAAGCAGACAAAATGGAGGAAACACAGAGGCTCAAAAGGAATTTTTTTTTGGAAATAGCCATGGATTTTACAAGCACCACCAGTGGCTCCAATTGAGGACGTATGCTTGACAAAGCATAGCAAGAATTTAGATCTCTAGAGAAGCAGACTGTTGATGGGTGAAAATGACACAAACAACGTTAAACAAAATATCTCTACTCTATTTCTCCTGAAAAACAAAGACAACATATAGTAGACTAACTTCCAATGTCCTGGTAGTTGGTTCTCAACTGTCTAGTGTCACTCAATTGGTCCATGCAACTATAATATTCAAGGGGGATTTGTTTGTGATAAGGAGTGCAAGCAATGATGGATCCATCAATCCATTTTTTAACGAAAAGGGGTTTTTAAATAAAAGAAAAAGATAGATCAGGGCATACATCAATGAACATGAGTAAAAATTATCTAATAACTGGACATATATTTTTAGCCACAAATGTTCCTCCAATAGATCAAGAAAACCATAACATGATGAAATTTATAGAAAAAATCCATACTATTGCATGCATCTATGGTGCTTAATTTAATCATCACCATCACACACCATAATAATTAAAAGATTAAAAAGAACAAACCCTCATTCATTGCTAAAATCATAGATCAACAAACATTCAATAATTCAATCGATAGATAATTTAATGAAATAGTCTTTAAATCTGGTTCCTTCTAATTATTTTAATCATATAAGAAACATGCATGCTTCAGCACAATCACTGGCATTAAGATAGACTATGATTCATTAACCTTATCTAGTAAACTCAATTCCAACACCATATAACACTACATAAAAACTCTATCTAAATCCAGCATTAACTAAACAAGGGCTTCATTTCCAAGCTGTAAAATGAACCTATCTGCTATCACAGGTGGCCAAAGGATCAAAAATAACTAGCAGTCATCAACTCCCTTAAAATGACCAACCTCCAAGCGAAAACAAGAAAAAATCCTAGCTAGCAACCAACCAACAACTAACCAACCCTCTACAAAACCCAAAATTGCCCGCTTTATAGAGAAAACTCACAACGTGAACGGAGCTAAGGCTTCAAAACAATCGACCACCAACAAAAATGGTCCGACAAGGAGCAATAACTCTACCACCCATCCAGGAAGCATCCAGAAACAAAAGGAAATCCACACAGGTTCAAAGCAAGGGCAGGAAGAGGCAAAGAAAAAGGAACAAGTCAAACACATCGGCAGAGCCAGAGCCAAAAAAACAAAAACAAACCAATGCAGGCGAGAAATGCACACCAGCGGAGCCGGGGCCAAAACAAACCAAACTGACAGGGGCGGAGACAAGCAACAATGCAAGACCGAAAAGAAAAAAACAAAACTGGCGGAGCCAAACCCATAAACGAATCAGAACCACCCAAAAACAGTAGAGCCCAAAAATGGCACAGGTGAAACCAGGACAGAGACCGACAACGGGGAGGAAGGCAGACAAACAACACACTGGTGGAGCCGGAACCAGAGTCGGATCCGAAACAGAACTAGAAACATTGGAGAATTTCCCAATCAGGTTCCATTTCACCTCTGACTCCGACAAACCAAACGAAGAAAAGGAAGCGAACACGCCAGTGGGGAGGAGCAAGAGCCAAATGGCCCAAATAGCAGCCCAACGAAGAAAAGACCAACCCGGCGGGGGTGGAGCCAGAGCTGGAATGAGAACAAAACTAGGAACTTTGGAAAAACATTCCCAATTATGTTCCATTCTATGCCTGACTCTGCCAGAGGCAAACAAAGGGAAAACAAAACAAATAGCCAGTGTGATGGGGACCAAAAGGGGAAAAGGAAATAATAGCCAGACCAAAAACTGATCCGGCCCCGATTCTGCCAGACAACAAAGAGAAAGAGAACAAAGGGAAACAACACAACACAATGAAAAGACAAAATAAAGGAAAACCAAGAAAAACAAAGCAAAGGGAGAAAGAAAAACCCTACAAACAAGCCCAAAAACAAAACAAGGACAAAAAACAAGAAGGGGGACCCATTTTGACTAAGGCAAAAGATGGGGTGGTTGTGCAAGGCATAACACAGACCAAGCTAACCATTGGCCTACAAATTCTACCCAAAACATACCACCTCATTTGACAGCCCCAAGGCCACCAAATGAAAAAGGGGAATTAACATTTACCCCTATCAAACACCAATTTGATAAAGGAGATAATCTCCTTCAACCAGTAATTGTTTTTGTCACACCACGACAACATAAGTAGCCTCTCTCATACCTAAAAAGATATGTGATTACCCTTGAACAAGTGAGAACTTGCTCCATGTTTTTCTTTTCTATTACATGGTAACCACATGATATAACCCACCTCACTGGAACCCATTGTATTTTTTGACTTTGTATTTAGTAACCAAAACTGTGAACACTAATCAACATTATAAAAAACCTCTATCTCTTCATACCTACAAATCACTTCACATGAATCAAGGCCAAAATAAAAAGCCTCAAACTCACATGGAATATAAAAATGTTCCATCCTATCATGTTGACATGCAGAGGGAAACTCATCCTTAGACAAGTCAAACTGAAAACTTTGAACCTCAAGCACATAAGGGACATGAGCAACCAAAAAAATTACCTTGTTGCTACCCATTAGAACTGCAAGCAACATGCTTGGAGTCCTCAATGTTGATGTAGGCCTCATCAACATATCCATTCAAATCATGAGACACTTTGTGTGAAGAGCTATACTCTTCATATTGCCTCTCTTTTTCATCCTCTTTGTAATCTACTGAAGTACATGTATCATAAAAACATGAACTATGACACACATCAAGGAAACTTACCTCAACAATAGAACTTTTCCATGAAAAATTTGAAGCCCACTGCTCATGAAGAAGACTACGAGTTACACTCCATGAAAACAAATCTTCATATGCATCCATATGATCCAGATAATCATACTCTTTAAGTGTCAACTCATCATAAATAACATCATTAGTTGTAGCAACATTTATTTCTTGCTTTTCTTCTTCACATACAACTACATCTATGTTATCCTCATGCAAAAAATTAGTGGCAACTTCAAAACCAAAAGCAAGGACAAAAAAAAGTGAGAAATCAAACAAGGGAGCAACCTCTTATTCATTACTTACTGTAGATATATCTTCTTCTTCCCTGCTACTAAAAATACTAGCAGAGTCATATCCCAAACTATCAAATTGGAAATCACCATTAGATTCATCATTGTTGCTTTCTTCCAATTGAAAGTAACCACACAAATTATTACACCCATCTGATACAAAGAGAAATCTTTCTTTCTCCATTGGTTCATCATCAACAAGAGGTACATCTGCACAAAATTCTTATGTGGGCTGCTCAAAAGAAAAATCTTCACCACTACAAGATGCGTCATTGATATTTTATATACCATCCAGACGCCTAGAGTAAGTACCATCACATAGTATATATAGGAAGCGATCTGCATGCCTCCATATCAACTTGTCAATCATTGAAATCCAACCATCAATGTCTCCAACTCTTGAAGGCTTTCATCTTTTTGGATTTGTACTCATACCCAGCTCAAGTCTCTCACAAAATAGATCAACACATGTTGATTCATCTGGCCTCTCTAATTCTAGTATAGCAAACCAGCATTCCATGAACTTGTCATGAAAATGAGATGGGGATTCATCTCCATATCTCTCTATATTACATAATACATTTAGAGGCAAGAAACTTTCAACCTCAAACTCATATTCTTCTTCATTTTCCTAACTGTGCAGAGAATAACCATAAGGCAAATGATTGCCATTCACCTCACCAAACTGGTCAGAGAACATTTATTTAAACTCACACCAGAAAAAATAGAAGGAAAAAGAATATTAGCAAACCATTCCTTAGCATCATCTTCTAAAGTTATTACAAATAAATTCATGACAATGTCCTCTTCCTCTATCTGACATTCCACTTAGAACAAGTCAATGAAATCTTGCCAATGTTTTGATGATGGTTCTTCTAAACTACCTCTAAACTTAGAAAAATATTTCTTTATTTCCCATGGAATAGAATGTGAATAGCCATGGATTTTACTAAAATCCAAAGGGTTATATATCTCCAAAGAAAAAGGTTTTCTTTGAGGATATGAATGTAGTTCAATCATGGTAGAATAGCTAGTAGTGGGGGAATCCATTTGATGATACATTTTGAATCTTAACCCTTTACAACTAGCTATAGAATATCCAACTTCACTTTTCTCTTTTGAACTAGTACCTTCAAGCACTGAATAAGAGGCAATATTTATCGAAACTTATTGCTGACCTTCATACAAAATGTTGCAATAGAAAAATACCTGAAAACTATTGCAACCAACTCTTTTGATGATGTGGAATATTATGAAAAGTCGCCACCTCTTTGAAAGAGGAAAAGATCTTCAAGCAATAGAGAGCTCCTTCAGAGATCAATAAAGTTTTGAGTTCTCTCTACCAACAGAGCACCAGACTTCAAGAACACACTAGAAATGTTGCAACAACCTCCTTCTTCAAGTATGAAGGTCACTTCGGAAGTCTCTATCTTCCTTAATAAAGCAGATCATATTTGCACTTGCTCACCCAAAGATTCATGCACTTACCTTTATCTTCCATAGAGCATGCGGTTCACAAAGAGGTAGAGCATGTATTTATTTCCTCACCCAAATATCTTTTTATTTTTCCTAGTGGAGAATGACTCTTTCATAAGACCATCTGTAACCAAAATAATAAGTTCATCCCTAATGGAGTCAACAATTTGTTGGCTTAGATGACGCTTTTGATAAAACTGTCTACAACCAAGATTCTGAGTTCATCCCTAGTGGAGTTGCCAATCTGTTGGAGGTTCTAGCTAATGGTATGGCATCTCCTAAAGGGTGGCTACTCCTTATACTTAGAGACCCTAGGTTAGTGGCCAATGGATAGGAGATGATTGATTGAAAATCCTCTCCTCTGCATTTTAGGCTCTGCAAGACCAAGGTGGGTATCCCTATACATTAATGCGGATCATCACACTACAATGGTGGAAGGCCTTGAATGGGCTAAATAATCTACACAACCTTCTCTACTGGAAATGGCTTGTGGTAGTGTGGAAAGGGAAAACATGAAAGAAAATCTAAACTAATAAAGCAAGAAATGTTTTTAATTGAAATATTTTATGTTCTACCCTAGCTTCATACTTTATGCATCTCCTTGACCAGTGCCTAATCCACACAGAGTCAAGAATGAAATAAACTCCTACAACATACCAACCATAGCTTCTCATAACCCAACTACCTTGCAACAGGAAACAAATAAAAGGACAATCAGCATGTTACTTAGTCATCCACATTGTGCTACAATACCCTCATTATCTCTATGCAAGGAATTACACCATTCCTTGAATGATAGGCAAATACAAACATAACTCAAACAAAAACTATGCTTGAAGCATCAACACAACCCTTGATTATATTGATTCAAAAGATAATGCTAATATTTGAAGGACATATAGATTGACATATATAATGAAGTAGAATACAAATGTTGTATGGCAGTCATTTGTTTTTATTATAGAGCATAGCTTATTACATTCCCTATCTATGTCCAAAGGACTTATCCTATTCAACTTGACTCAAAGAAAAGAATTAAAGAAATCATAGAAACAAAATCTAGTAGGGAAACACTACACCAGACCACTCTGGTTAGAGAGTAGAAGTTCAAGTAGTACAAAAACAACAAAACTTTCCTTTATAGTGCAGGCATAACTTAGATTTTGAATTCAAACCCTAACCCTAACTAAATCAGAGTTATAGAAAGGATGAACTCCCATTAGTTTACAAATAATAAGAATTCCCCCCAAAAATGGAGCAACAACTGGCCATAAAGGAATCTAACACCTCGAGCACACTCCAGCATTCAATGATGGATCCATCAACCTGTTTTTTAGCAACATGAATAAAAATTATCTTATATCCAGACATATATTTTTAGCAACAAATATTCCTCCAATAGATCAAGAAAACCATAACATGATGCAGTTTATAGAAGCAATCCATACTATTGCATGCATATATGGTGCTTAATTTAATCCTCACCATCACACACCATAATACTTAAAAGATTCAAAAGAACAAACCCTCATTCGTTGCTAAAATCATACATCAACAAACATTCAATAATGCAATCCATAGATAATTTAATGAAATAATCTTGAAATTTGGTTCCTTCTAATGATTTTCATCACATAAGAAACACTCATGCTTCAGCACAATCACTGGCATATAGATAGACTATGATTCATTAACCTTATCCAGTAAACTCAATTCCAACACCATATAACACTGCATAAAAACTCTATCTAAATCCAACATGAACTAAACAAGAGCTTCAGTTCCAAGCTGTAAAATGAACCTATCTACTATCACAGGTGACCAAAGGATTAAAAATGACTAGCAGTCATCAAATCCCTCAGAATGACCAACCTCCAAGCAAAAACAAGAAAAAATTCCAGCTAGCAACCGACCAACAACTAACCAACCCTCTACAAAATCCAAAACTGCTCGCTTTATAGAGAAAACTCCCAACATGAAAAGCTAGGGTTTTAAAATGGTTGACCACCAACAAAAATGGCTCGACAAGGAGCAATAACTCTGTCACCCAGCCAAAAACAAAAGGCAAACCAGATGGGACTGGAGCCAAGGCAGGAAGAGGGAAAAAAAAGGAACAAGCGAACACACCAATGGAGCTGGAGCCAAAAAAAGGAAAAGAAACCAACGCAGGTAAGAATGCACACCGGCAGAGCCGGGGCCAAAACAGAAATGGATGGGACAGACCAAATCGATGGGGGCGAAGACAAGCAACAACATAGGACCAAATAGAAAAAACCAAAACTAGTGGAGTCAGACCTAGAAACGGATTGGAACCACCCAAAACTAGTAGAGCCCGAAACCGGCGTAGGTGGAACCAGGACGAAGACTGACAACAAGGAGGAAGGAAAACAAACAACAAGCCAGTGGAGCTAGAACAAGAGCCGGATCTGGAATGGAACTAGGAACTTTGGAGAAGTTCCCAGTTAGGTTCCATTCTTCCTCCGACTCTGATAGACCAAACGAAGAAAAGGAAGCGAACACGCCAGCGGGGAGGAGCCAGAGCCAAACGGCCCAAAAACCAGCCCGACGAAGAAAACACCAACCCAATGGGGGTGGAGCCAAAGCCAGAATGAGAATAGAACTAGGAAATTTGGAAAAAAGTTCCCAATTCTGTTCCATTCCGCACCTGACTTCGCTAGAGACAAACGAAGGGAAAACAAAATAAACAGCCATC
The DNA here is from genome assembly GCA_007115665.2 of Sequoiadendron giganteum. Classification (NCBI taxonomy): domain Eukaryota; kingdom Viridiplantae; phylum Streptophyta; class Pinopsida; order Cupressales; family Cupressaceae; genus Sequoiadendron; species Sequoiadendron giganteum. The sequence goes on from CM021100.1 coordinate 214,602,069, forward strand.
GAGATCGAGACCAAAAGGGGAAAAAGAAACAAAAGCCAGACCAAAAACTGATCCAGCCCCGATTCCGCTAGACAAGAAAGAGAAAGAGAACAAAGGGAAACAACACAACACAATGAAAAAGACAAAAAAAGGAAAACCAAGGAAAGCAAAGCGAAGGGAGAAAGAAAAACCCTCCAAACAAGCCCAAAAACAAAACAAGGACAAAAAACAAGAAGGGGGACCCGTTTTGACCAAGGTAAAAAGATGGGGCGGTTGTGCAAGGCATAACAAATGGTGACTTAGCTGGGGAAATGGTTTACCCATTTTCAAGACCTCAAGGAATTCAGTCACCCAAAACCACCTAGCCAATGAAGCATGCCAATCATGAATAAGATCAGATATGCAAAACAAGGTTGAGTTGGAATCTCAGATGTACGTGCTCATGAACTATTTTGAATCGAAATATTGCATATATGGTGTACCTTTCCTCATAGACACTTTCTCCACTCCCGAACAATGATATCTAAAGTTCAAGTTACATGGGTTGAGTCCTTCAACTGTCGTGCAAGGAAATCCCGGGCATTGCTCCACTGCCAGATAGGCGTCCATAGCCCCGATGGAGATACCTCTAGTTCTCTAAAAGCATTTCTCTACTGCCAGACATGTGTCCATAGCCTCGATAGAGATACTTGACCCACCCACATTATATTGAGACTGCCCCTTTTCTTTTCTTGCTTTTCTCTTTTCTATACTTAGGCTTTACTTGTGGGAATTCTTTATGCACTTTTCTCATTAATACTCAGATGCAATTGATTCGAAATGTGGGTTAAGAACTACAATGGATTTCATGACAATCTTGGAATCAGATTTTTCACTTGAACTAGAGATATAGTCATCCTGAAATGAATAGGTTTTTACTTAGGTAGATGCCTATCTTTTTTGTGACAAACCTTAAACATAATTCATGAGACATTTACAATGCACCCTTTTCTTAATATCCTACCAAACCTACAGTAAGATGATCATAGGACATGAGCCTTGAAAGTGAAATCCTTCAGTAGAAGTCAATTGAAAATACCTAAACCAATTCCCCTCCCAATGCACATAGCATACTTTGCATAACAACCCCCCGACTCATGGAACGGATAGAAATGAAGATTCCCCAACAAAATGAAACAACACAAGAATAAAAAAAAATACAAGGAAAGAACAAAAAGAAGGAAACAAACAAGAACAAAAAAAAGACCAAACACATATGATACAGTATAATACATTTAGCCAAAACACCAGACCACTTATGAACCAAAGTAGTGCTTGAGATACTGACCATTAACAGGCAATAGAACAGGCTCTCCTATTAATGAACTCAAGTGAAAAGAATTCTCGCCTAGTAGCTCAGCCACTTGATATGGACCCAACTAGAGTCTATCGAACTTCTGGCGATCCACTCTCTTCTCTCTAGCTTTATCCCATAATAACACAAGGTCTGATATCCCAAAGGCTTTCACCTTGGTACTTTTGTCAAACCAGCATTTGATGACTACCTCATGTTTAGAGAATTGTTGCAAAGCAGCATCTCTCTGTTCTTCCATGTTAAGCAAATTGGTTAGTCTGACCTCAATCCTATCATGTCTCACATAAAATTCCTGCATAAACTTAAGGACAGGTATTTGCAGATGGATCGGGAAGACTGGATCTTGGCCATAGACTAACCTAAAAGATGAGTTTCCTAAGGAAGCTTTGATTTGGGTTCGATCTTCCCACAGGGAAAATCTCAGTTGGGTATGCCAGTCCCTAATATTTCCTTCTAACAACTTTCTTAATACTTCCAATAGATTTTTATTAGTGGACTCAGCTACATTTCCCTGGGGATAGTCATTAGATGAATACTTCAAAATGATTTTATGCTCATAAGCCCATTGACTAAAATTTAGATGAAGAAAAAGTAGGGCCATTATCACATACCAGGGTAAATGGAACTCCAAACCTGGTGGTGATGCTCTCAGTTAAAAACTTGATGACCACCTCCGTAGTGTTGTTTTTGCATGGTTGAGCCTCAGTCTAGCATGTGTAGTAGTCATTTGCAGTCAAGATAAAATTGTGACTGCATAAGAGTTTGGATTAATAACACCTACAAAGTGTAGTGCCCATTGAGCAAACGGTCTTACCTCATACATTGGATGCAGAGGCATTGCAGGATTTCTTTCCCTGGGTGCAAAGGTCTGGCATATGTGACATGTCCTGACATGTTGGTGCACATTCCAAAATACATAAGGCCAATAATAGCCTAATCAAAGAATTTGATGAGCCAAGGTGTCAGCAGACCCATGTCTCATACCATGTCTTCCATGAAACTCAGCAATGGCATGCTTAGCCTCTTGTTGATCCAAACAACGTAGGTAAACTCCTTGGAATTTTCTTCCATAGATAGAGCCTCCTTTAAGCATGTAGTGAGCACTCTTCATCCTCAATTCTCTCCTTTGAGTAGCATTCATTCCCTCTGGACATCTATTGTTGAGGAGGAAGAAGATTTAGTCTGTGTACCAGGGATCCTTAGTAAATGATTGGATAGTATATTGTTGGCATGTAATATTCTTGTCTACATCTGCCATTGCCTTTGATAAGCCTTGCCCTCGGATGAGCTTCATTGGATGAATATCCAAATCAAACTCCTGCAAAATGGCCATCCACTTCCCTCTTCGCTCTACCAATTCACTTTGCATTAGAAGAGATTTCATAGCTCGATCAGGAACTATGGCCATTACCCGACTTTGAAGAATGTAATGCTTGAACCTCTTTACAGCTAGAACCAATGCAAAGGCCTATTTCTCCAGGGGCGGGTAGCTAACTTCTGCATTCTTGAATGGAGATCTCATGAAGGCAATAGTTCTTTCTTCTCCCACACCTCCTCATTGTGTTAAAACAATTGCACATGAATGATCAGATGTGAAAGAATAGATATAAAAAGGCTTTACATAATCTAGGCTAGTTAAAATAGGTGCCTCAGATATTGACTGTTTGATCTACAAGAAAGAAGACTTGGCCCCATTGCTTCATTCATATTTTTCCTCTATCTTCATCATTTCATTGAGGGGTTTGACAATTTCTACAAACCCTATTATAAAATTTCTGACAAAATTAATCCTTCCGAAGAAAAACCTCATTTCTTTCTTACTTCCCGACCTTGTCAATTTCAAGATAGCCTCCACTCTATCAAGATCTATGGATATCCCTTCTTCTGATATAATGTGGCCTAAGATTTTCCCCTCAGACACTCCAAACACACACTTCTTTGGATTTGAGGGAGACACCATAGCTTATGCACCTTTTGAGAACCTTTTCCAAATCTGTAGCATGATCTTCTCGCTTCTTTGAGAAAAAAGTTAAGTCATCAACATAAATATGATGCACTTACCTATGAGATCCTTGAATGCTACATCCATCGCACGTAGAAAGGTTGCTCAGGCATTGATGAGGATGAATGGCATCCTCCGATAGGAAAATGTGCCCCACTTGGTGGTGAAGGCAGTTTTCATCCAAAAATGACATCATTTGGGACCTGTTGTGCAGTTTTTGCACACACACCCCACTGAAAGTTGGGACCCTCATTTTTTCTACTTTTGGTGTCTTGGCCTTTCGATTTTGGAATTTTGCTTGCTTGGGCTTGTGCTTTGATGTTCATCCTATCAGTCAGAATGGCCCATTTATGATTTATATTGTCAGCCTTAAGTTCTGGGTGCACCTCGAGCTTTTCTCTGTGTTCAAGAAAATCCGCTCTGGCCAGACTTTCCCAGTTTCCCTTCAGTACTCGATAATGGTTTCCTTTCTACTCAAGTCCGAGGAAATCTGTCGTGTCTAGATTTTTTTAAAGTCCATTGCTATGTCGGATTTTCGGATTTTGGTCTCGGTCATCTTGTCGATCACATTAATGGCAATTGGACAACTTTTGGGGCAATGTTATATTGAATTTTGGGAGGTGATTTTGCATTTGAGTTTGCTTATTTACTTGTCATTTTAGTTTGGAGTCCTGGAGCTTGAGTTGTGTTGCTAGATTTTGCGTTTGGAAGGGATTTCGAGTGTTGCATTTGGATGTCTTGAGTATTGCTTGTATTTTCCTTGTGCTTAGAGGTTGTTTGCTAGCATCCCTAGTTTTGATTCCTTCTTTTCTCATTGTATGTGGATGTGCTCTCTTCCTCTTTTGGTTTTGATGCTTTGCTATATGCACTTTCATGTTATTCATGGCTTCGTTCTTGCTTGAGTGTGCATTGCATTTCTAGGCATTTGGGGTTTCCATGTCTTGCCAGTCCATTCGGGTGTTTGTTTTGAATATTTGTTTTGGGGGTCTCTCGTTGTTGTTTTTGGGGCTTGCTTGCATTTGCCACAAACTTCCTATCCTTGTTTGCAATCAAGTTGTGCCTGAGATTTTTTGTACTTTCATGGCAGAGGTTTTTAGGGTTCTTGACCTAGGGCATAGCCAATCCCTTTCAAATTGTTGAGACGAGAGTTTTAAATTCATGGTTCATCCAATGGAGGTGTAGGTCAAGTCATTGTCAAGCTGCAGGCTCTTAGTGTGTGTCCATTCGGTCTATTTGGGTGAGGATGTGAGAAACATAGGCGTTCGGGTTTTCATTGCCTTCACGGAATTTTTCCTTTGCTAGATTTCCCCGAGTCTTCCTATTTTTGCCTTGTTCTTCGTATTTTCTTTTAATCCGTACTTTTGCTGGCCTCACAGAATTTTGCTTCCTCCGTATTTTCCCGGTGTCTGTTGCTTGATCGTTCTATTGAATTCATGCTTCCATGATGATTTTGCCTCGATTCCAATAAAATCCGCGTTGTTTGGATTTTCCCAAATGTTCTAGGCTTCCTTCATTTTCTCGGATTACTGAAACTGTTGTTGTTTTCAAGGATTTCCGTCTCTGGTGGATTTTCCCGAAGTTTTGTGGGAATGAAGAATTTGATGATTACATGAGGAATTTTCTTATTCATAATGCATTTAGATGATCAAATGAACCTATGCTAAGTGGTTTCAATTTATTCCTTTATTATACTAATTGATGGAAATGATATTGTGGGGTTTGTATGTTTGTTTCACAAAATTTTGCCTTGTCCGGATTCCCCGGAATTTCTCTCAAGTCTAGATTCCACGGAGGAGGCTAAATCCCAGACTTTGAAATAATTGATGTTGGCAATTTTTGTTGGTCTTGGATCTCATTGTGGTTTTTTTACTTGTTTCCAGGCAGGATCAGGACAAGATGTTGTTGGTCATGGCAAGGGAAAGGCAACTGATCCAAGTGTTGAAAGTTCTGCTACCTCTGATGCAGAAAAGGTAAAGATAGACATAAAGAGTAAGATTCTTGAGAGCAGATTGGCTTCTGTCTAGTCAGGGATCACTAATACCAATGTAGGAATGTGGGATTACAAGGAGTTCAAGGCTGAGATTGTATCACAAAACCTCCCTTTTCTAGCCAAAAGAACTCTAGAATCTGGGTTAGCACATGTAGTTGGTTTCCCCTCCATAGTGCAATGCTATGAGTTGGTTCTTGAATGTGCCAGAAACTATGACAAGGGAACACAAAGGATAATTGGCCCCCAGGGAAGGATTGTGGCGAGCTTTGATCTTGTGTCCATTGCTAGGACTTTTGATATACCTGATAGGTCACATGTGGTGGCCTTTGATATGGATACAACAAAGAAATATTATGAGGAGAATGTGGTTAAGTCCCAATAGGTGATCAATTCTTGGTTGGAAAAGCCCAAGTCCCACTTCTCCAAGTTGCCAAAATAGTTATTTAGACTTAAATTCAAAAGGGAATACTATAATGTCATCACTCTCCTCAGTAGGTTGGTAGGGCTGAAGAGTACAGAATTTTTTGAGAGTTGGATGTTTAACAGCATTGCTCATATGGAGCAGGTTATAGATTACCACTGGGAAGGGGCCATAAGTGCAGTAATCCATGAGCAAAAGTGCAATTTCTTGTAGACCAATACTTTCACCATGACTTCCTACCTGGTGTATGCATTGGCAAGATTCCACCCATACAAGGGGTTGAGTACTAGGGGTGTATTCAGACAGGATGCAATCTATGAGGTGTCTCCACAGCTTCACCTGGTAGGAGGTAGCTACAAAAGAGAAAATGATGCTTTTACAATGCATATTACCAGGTTGCTACAGGGTGCAGAGCATGTGAGAATTTTAGACAAAGCCAAGGAATTGATAAGGAGGTATATGGCATGGTTCATCCAGTTCCCCTCCTTCTCCTACATTAGGATTGATGGTTGTCAAAGGGCTCCCTAAAGACTCCCAAGGTACCCAACTGACCACATTATACTATTGGAGGAGACTAGGTAGATTTGTGACTTTGATGTGATTGTGAAGGGAGATAAACATAAAACAGGATTTGGGAATGATTTCCCCTTGACGATAGGAACGAAAGAGGTTTGCCCTTCCATCCAGTCCACTCATGCTTTTGAAGAGGAGATGAGTACTTTTGGTCTCTCTTTCTATTCTAAGAGGGCAAGGTTTGATACTAGTAATGAGGCACAAAAGAAGGCCAGCAAGGAGTACAGCCACAAAGACAACATTCAAGACTATTGGGCTAACCTTGGCAATGAATTTGATGCAAGGAAGAAGAAATTATTGAGGCTACCAATAGACTTAGTAAGGTTGTACAACATAAAAGCCATTCCTGACCAAGTGGAAAAGGATGGAAATCTGATTCAAGGTCATATCTTTGAGGCTATGAAGGATAAACTAGTTGGAGATATTGACTAGTTGGAAGAAGAAAAGACAGAGTTGGAGCAAATTATGACTTTGGTGATTAAGTATACTAAAACATGGCTAAAGTACAGGATACTAGAGTTAGAAAGTGAAGGTGTCCAATGCACCTATGATTTGATGGGATATTTAGAGTCTCATTCTGCATCAGAGGAATCACATGAACAAGATCCTAAGGGTAAGGCCAAGGTGGAATCTACCTTCAAGATTAAAGGTAGATGTGTTCAAACTGAAGAGGTAGCAGATGTAAGTAAACAAAGAAAGCCTATTGCCAAAAAGAGAAGGCATGTTTCAAGGAAAGAGGTTGAGAAGGGTAAATAAGATAAGGAGGAGAAGGAATATCATGTTGCTCCTTTGCTCAAAAGGAGAAGACTTGTGAGAATAAAACAAAAAGAGAAGGAAACTTCCAAGTTAGAAAAGGAGGTTGAGACACCTGTGGTCGAGATAGAAAGTTCAGGGGAAAGAACATAGGTATATATGAGGAGGTTAAGGACTCCTTCCCTAAAGGATGCTACAACAAAGGAGGATGTTCCTGTGACTGCTCTTATCATTGAATAGGAGAACATTCCCCCTCCTCAAGATATTGGCAATGTGCAAGAAGAGCCAAGGAAGGATGAAGATCCTAAGGACTTGGGAGAAGAGGAATTCCAAGAAGGGGACCTCTACAATGCCAAGGCAGAAATCTATAAGGTAATCCAGTCTCCCTTGGTAGCCTATGCAGATTCACCTGCGAAAGAGAAATTGAACAAATACCCTCAACAGGAGGAGATACCAGCTAGGATCCCCTCACTGGAATAGGTTGTAGAGGAGCGATATTTAAACAAGGAAGATCCAACTAAAGAGATCCCTAATTTGTGTATTATTGAGAAGGATGCACCTAATGTCCAGCAAGAGCAGGATAAATAGGATAAGGTGCCAACCGAATCCACTATTCCAAGTTGGCTAGATAGAGAGTTAAAAATTAAATTGGTGATAGTGGAAGACACTCCTCCCAATTGGGATGACCTAATGGCCAATATTGGAAAAGGGAAAACCAAGAAGAAGGCTAGGGTTGTATCTAGGATTGAGAGGGATGGATCAGGCAAAAGGTTGGCTTATATTACTACCCCTGCTCCAGACAAAGATAGAGATGATGTGACTGCAAGGGACTATCATGTGCAAACCATTGTTTTAGGGTATGCTTCTATGGAGTGGGATATTGAGGAGTATGAAGGCTCCAGTGTCGTAATTGTGGGAAGATTGAAGAAAGAGGTACAAACAAGGCATGAGTTAGAGAGGGAGAATGAGAAATTGAAGAAGTACTTGTAGGAGTTGATGAAACCCTTGCACTATATTAGCTCTTCCTCCTCTGCTGCAAGTTTCTTGCCCCAGGAAATAATCTCTGAACTTGAAAGAATGAAAGGCACTACACATGCCACAGTTGGTTGGTTGCAGGGAGTCCAAACCAAAGGAGATGGTGCCATCAAGGAAATCTTGTCAACTGCAAGGGATTCCATAAGATCAGTGGATTGGCTGAAGACTGTGTTGGCCCAAGACAGAGAGGGCATTCATCTCCTCTTGCAGAAAACAAGAAAAATCATGGAGTACACCAAGGATAAGCTGGTGAAGAGTGGGATTCTTCCTTTTCCAAGGGTTTCTGAGCCTTGGGAATGGTTTGAGATCTTGCAGATGAGGAAAAGGGCCTTGAAGAAGATTTAAAAACAAGGGAATCAGATTGAGGACACCTTGACTAGCATTCATGATAGGTGCATCTCATTCTTTGAAATTATAACAGGGAGGAAGAAAATCGCTCCAAAGCATCTCAATTTGCAACAACTCAAGAAATGGTGGAAAGATTTCTATTCTCCAGTCAGTGATGGTCCAGTCACTGAACATCAGCTAGATGATGCTCCAACCTAGATTGTAGTTATTGATAGATATTTAACGAATAGGGCTGATTGGGATGGCACAGTAAGGCAGGCAAGAGATGACATTAAGTCTCTTGAAAGAAGAGTTAGGGTTTTTCCTATGCCACCTACTGCAAAATTGGACAAAGTGTTGTTGGCAGTGCATGGTGAAGTGGATCGAGCTAAAGACAAGGATGGGAAGTAGTTATATAGGGCTACATTAAATTTTGTGCTTCCCATTATCCACATGCATTGGGCCGACTTGGATGAAATTGGTGCAAATTGCACATTTCATGTTATATTCAAATATCTTTTGAGGCTGGCCTCTTGTGGTATTTTTATTGTAAAACTCTTATTTGGGCCCACCAATCATGGGGATTCTCTATAAATTGGGCATGTTGCCTCATTTGTAATATATAGAGATAGATAAAGAAGGAATATAATAGACATAGAGACATAGAATAGAGATTTCATATTTGAGCGAGCTAGGGTTTGTCTTCAAGCAATTATTGTAACAGAAGACTGGAATTGTTGCCATTTTGGATGACCTAATATAAGAAAGGATATTGTGATTTGGTATCTCTCTTGTGTTTAGTTTTATTTGGCATGGTTCTTGTTATTATATCCTTAAAATTGCTTGAGTTCATTGTTAGATAGTTTGGTGATGCTTAGGGTTTCATGTTTGGAATGTTTGCAACAATCTCTAGTCCATACTTTTTGCAGTTAGTTGATTGTTAGTTGCTTTGCAAAGTTAGCGTAGACTTAAAATTGTGCTCAGTTCAGTTATGAATGTTTGTTCATTTCAAATTGCAACAGGATTGTCTTCAATGAATTTTTATGATTTGAAAATCTTTTAAAACCTTAGAAGATTGCACTATTCCTGTGAGATTGCAGATTTACTTGGGTCAAATAGAAAGTAGTTTATGAGAGATCGGTCCATTTTGAGCATCTTATCTTTTGGCATTGTCAGTCTTAGGGTTAGAATTATCTTTGAAACCTTTATCTTTTGTTATTTTCTTTATTATCTGAGTTCAATTGAGGATTTCAAGTATCAATTCATTGTTTAGATATGATAAATTCAAAGTCCAATATTTGCTTGTAGTAAGGTCCCTTTGTGATTACCAGCATTTTCACATTATCTTTGGGTTGTTTTGTTGCATTGTCAAGCCCTGACATTAGAGACCTTGGGGTTATCTCTTTGTTCATAGAGATTTACCTTTCAAGAGAGATAGGATATCATATTATGTCTAAGTTGTTGTTGTGCATAAAACACCATCAATAGGACCCATTGACATTTTGCAATATCTAATCAAGAGAAGGAAGTGGGTAGTTATCCTTCTCAGAGGCCTTATTTAAATTCCTCAAATCAACACATAACCTGATTTCATCATTATTTTTACGCACAGGAACTAAATTTTCCACCCACGTGGAATGTCTGACTGGGAAGATTATTCTTGCAGACATGAGATTCTGCACCTCCTTTTGGATCAAGGGCTCAATCAAAGCATTGATTGGGCATTTCTTTTGATGAAAGGGCTTGGCTTCTAGCTTAAGGGGTATGGCATGTGTGATCACTGAAGTGTCAAAATTCTTTAAGACATCATACCTCCAAGCGATGGTTGCAATGTTATGCTCCAGAACCTTGACTATCTTTTGTTTGATTTCCTAAGGACAAGTTTTCCCTATGAGGACATTCCTTTCAAGGCCCAATTGAGTCAATTTGATAGACTCATATTTCCCTCCATCAATCTTTGCGGGTACCTTTTGATGAGCCTGTTGGTTAGAATCAAATATTCTCTCCAAATCTACCATCCCCTTTGGAATACTATTGCTCTTCAAATCCAATATCCCCTCTGCATCAGCACTTTGAGGATCCCAATCTCCCTTATATCTTTCAAATTCATCTATTATCTTCCCTTCAAAGACATCCACATTATCCGAGACAGCTGGGACTGAGATTAATTCAACTGAAAATTTCCTTAGTTTAGAACCCTTCATAGTTTCCAAGGTGGCAGCAACAACTCCATAATTGGTCTTTGCTTTGGAGCTCCTTCTTTTTCTCAGTGACACTAGGTGACTTGCTTGGGATAGGTGGCGGCTCAGACTGTTGTTGGTCATGAAGAGTTGAAGGTGATTGGGGGCAGGCTTCAATCAATAATTTATCAACATTTAAGGCTTGTTCAAGAATTACTTCATGAGCAACCTCTTATTTCAAGTTGTAATCTGATTCAATTTTTATCAACACCCTCGGCATGGGTAGGGTATTTGGTGCAGGGGCATTGGATAAAGGCCTAGACACCCCAAACTCCTGTCAAAACTTGGAGCACAAAACCTGAGTTTTCTCAAATTGTGAGGGCTCATCCCCTTGAGGAAGATGGGTTCTGGTGAGGATGGTGGTGTCCTTGGCCTCAAACAAAAAATTATTGGTAGGTACTTGAGGTTCATCCCGACAAATGCTTTGAGGCTGACCTCTATGTTTTAGGACTTCTAGGCAAGGTTGGCATGTCAACTCGTAATGATTATGATAATGTATTCTACACCAATTGGGAAGCAACAAACTTCCCACATCAGTCTCTTCTCCCAATACCAGCCTGTCCTTTTGCAATTTTCTTATTAGAGCTTGTTGGTTGACTGAGATCATTGGATCACTATGTTCTAGGGGTAGAGTATCACTTGGGTTGAGGATTGAAAAGGTCATGATCTCCACCTATTTGTACACTCATATTTCAGTCTCGAAATATGCTACCTCATTAGGGGAATTATATTTGGTAATCATGTGCTTGAGTCTAGGTTCACTCTCAATCCTAATCTACATTGCAATCCCCTTCTAGGGCAACCACATGTGAGAGAAATATAAAGATAAGTATCCCCCAATTCTCTTTATCAGCTCCCAACTCAGGAGCATACCATATGTTTTTGGGATATCAACCACTTGGATGTCTATGTAGGTTTGGATTCTTGGGTATGATCCAACCTGCACATGCATATTTTTCAGTTCCCCTACCACATTAACCTTGATCTTGTCTAACTGAATCAATTTCTTATTTGTTTGGGCAGGACTTAGTCCCAACTTCTTGCAAATTGAAAAGGGCATAACATTACCGGATGCTCCAGAATCCAACAAAAAATTATGCAAGTTCTTTCCAAAGATTCTTAAACTTAAAAGGAAAGGTGGGGCACTTGTCTTACCTCTATATATGGCTACATTAGTCTCCTTCACTAGAGTCACTTTCCCCTTTCCTCTTGAAGGATCTGCCTCCTCCAGGGCTTTCAACACAACTTCTCATTGAGTTGGGCACCACTTCATAATGTCAAAGAATTATAGTGATGTCTTTTGTCTTTGTAGCTCTACAATGAAATCAAACTCCAAATCATTCCTAACTTGATATTTAGGAAAAGAAGGTGTATTTCCTTTTTTATGAGAGTTGGAAGGCCCCTTTGGTGGTGGTGGGTTATTATCTGCATTTTGATTAGGTGGGACCATGTTGTTTGGGGGTGCAAATGTAGTGAATGGGCCCTTACTCTGATTTCTCAGGAAGTTACCACCCTTGGATTGGAAGGCTTGAGCATCATACACATCCTCCTCTGGTTCATTGTCTCCCTGCATGGGAAATTGATACGGTTCATCAATGGTCTCATAATTTATAGCAGTACTTACTGACCCACCGTCTTGATTGGAATTTCCTTGTGCAGGGTGGGAATCAGATTGCACAATCTTCACCACTTTTTCCATTTCCGGGCAATTAACCTCAGAATGTGTTGCGGTATCATGGATTCTACACCAATTGGTCATGAGATTGAGATCCGCAACATTAGCAACATGTGGTCTATCCTCACCAGACTGATAATCATGGGGAACTCCCCCGTTATTGGGTCTAGTGTTCCACTTCCTATTGTTGTTGTTGGACCTCTGATTGTATCCTCTATTCTGATTTTGATGATGTTGGTTAGAGGATTTTTTATTTTGGAAACTCCTATTGATGTTCTGATTTTTGTTTTGATTAAAGTAATCACCCTAGTTGTTATAACCTCCCTAATTCTGGTAATTCTGATTTTGATGATTTTTTTTTTTTGGGGGGGGGGGGCGTTAAATCTAAGTTGTGACATGTCATTGGACATCTGTGCTAGGGTCTTTTTAACAGTTTTCACCTCATTGGTCAGTTGACTAGTGCACTCATCTTGCACAGTCTGCCCCATAGAAGGAGGATGAACAAGAGTTGACCCTCCTTGCTACTAGTAATTTTGAGGTTGCTCGAAAGGGTTATGGGTGCTACTAGCGAAAAAAGGAACGGTAGGTGAGGCTTGTAACTTAGAAACAGGTCTGTAATGGGAGGAAGACATCCCTCAGACTGTATTGAACAATGGTGGACCTAAAATATGATAACTCATAGGGGGAAGGACTCCTGCTAAACTTCTTGATTGTAGACTTATTTGCTGTTGCAATTTAATGGCCAGGTGATACACTTTTGACAAGGAGTGAATCTCATTGGGATCATAGGTTCTCTATAAAAATAGGCCAATCAGGGGATCAACGACTCTTAAATATGCCTGAATGGCAACATTTTTAGCTATTAGTATGGGTCTTGTAACCTACGAAACATCCTTTGGAATCTAGTGTTGAATAACGGCAAGGGTTCATGAGGTTCCTTCTTTATGTTACAAGATGGTGGGGTCTATATAGACCCAAAACTTATTAATGAAAGAATTTTCTAAATTTTCCCACCCTAGAATAGATCCCTGGGGAAAATTTATATACCAGTTATACGCCATGTCCCCCAAAAAATAAGGAAATAATCTACAGACCACATCCTGATAAGTTACTTGAGCATGAGTGCAGGAATCCTTGAATGCTTGTATATTCTCCTCAGCACTTCTTGATTCTCCATGCATGTACTTGGGGAAAAACCTCTCTGGATTTTTTGGTAGATCATGTATTCCACCAGGGATGGTCCCCAGTGGAGAAGGATTATTCACAAAGTAAGCCATGGGTGGTGGTGGAATCAATTGAACTGGTGGAGATATTGGTCGAACTGGGGGTGGTGTTGGGTTTGGTGGAAATCCAGGCAGAGTAAGCGATGGTGACAATGGTGGGATAAAACGTCCATGAGCTTGATGTCTATGTCTAACTGGGGTTCGTAGTTCAATTAATGGTTCAAGGTTGGTAAACAATATGAGAATCCTCCCATATTTTTTAGGTGAGAATGACCCAATGTGAGTCAGCTTGCTCCTTCAGGCCCTCCTTCTAGCGCTAGATCCGTTGATGCATGAAAATGACACAAACAACGTTAAACAGAATAACCCTACTCTATTTCTCTTGAAAAAGAAAAGACAAAATATAGTAGCCTAAATCCCAAGGTCCTGGTAGTTGGTTCTCAACTATCTGGTGTCACTCAATTGGTCCATGCAACTGTAATATTCAAGGGGGCTTTGTTGGTGATAAGAAGTGCAAACAATGATGGCTCCATCAATCTTTTTTTTAATGAAAAGGGGTTTTTAAATAAAAGAAAAAGATATATCAGGGCATACATCAATGAAAACATGAATAAAAATTATCTAATATCTGGACATATATTTTTAGCAACAAATTTTCCTCCAATAGATCAAGAAAACCATAACATGATGCAATTTACAAAAACAATCCATACTATTGCATGCATTTATGGTGCTTAATTTAATCATCACCATCACACACCATAATACTTAAAAGATTCAAAAGAACAAACCCTCATTCGCTGCTAAAATCATAGATCAACAAACATTCAATAATTCAATCCATAGATAATTTAATGAACTAGTCTTTAAATCTCGTTCCTTCTAATGATTTTAATCACATAAGAACCACTCATGCTTCAACACAATCACTAGCATACAAATAGACTATGATTCATTAACCTTATCCAGTAAACTCAATTCCAACACCATATAACACTGCATAAAAACTCTATCTAAATCCAACATTAACTAAAGAAGGGCTTCAGTTCCAAGCTGTAAAATGAACCTATCTGCTATCATAGGTGGCCAAAGGATTGAAAATGACTAGCAGTCATCAACTCCCTCAAAATGATCAACCTCCAAGCGAAAAAAAGACAAAATCCCATATAGCAACCAACCAACAACTAACCAACCCTCTGCAAAACCCAAAAATTCCTGCTTTATAGAGAAAAATCATAACGTGAACAAAGCTAGGGTTTCAAAATGACTGACCACCAACAAAAAAGTCTTGAAAGGGAACAATAACTCTGTCACCCAGCCAGGAAGCAGCTAGAAACAAAAGGCAAACTAGATGGGACCGGAGCCAATGCAAGAAGAGGCCAAAAAAAAGGAACAAGCGAACACAGCGGTGGAGACAAAGCCAAAAAAAGGAAAACAAACCAATGCAGGCAAGAAATGCGGACTAACAGAGCCGAGGCCAAAATAGAAATAGACGGGACAAAACAAACTGATGGGGCCGGAGACAAGCAACATCCGGGGACTAAAAAGAAAAAACCAAATCTGGTAGAGCTGAACCCAGAAACGGATCGGAACCACCCAAAAATAGAAGAGCCTGAAACTGGCATGGGCGGAACCAGGACGGAGATCGACAATGGGGAGGAAGGTAGACAAACAACACACCGATGGAGCCAAAACCAGAGTCGGATCCCAAATAGAACTAGAAACTTTGGAGAAGTTCCTAGTCAAGTTCCATTATGCCTCCGACTCCGACAGACCAAATAAAGAAAATGAAGCGAACACGCCAGCGGGGAGGAGCCAGAGCCAAATGGCCCAAAAACCAGCTCGACGAAGAAAAGATCAACTCGATAGGGGCAGAGCTAGAGCCAGAACAAGAACAAAACTAGAAACTTTGGAAAAATGTTCCCAATTCTATTCCATTTCGTGCCCAACTCTGCCAGAGGCAAATGAAGGGAAAACAAAACAAACAGCCAACGGGATCGGAACCAAAAGGGGAATAGGAAACAAAAGCCAGACCAAAAACCAATTCGGCCCCGATTCTGCCAGACAGCAAAGAGAAAGAGAACAAAGGGAAACAACACAACACAATGAAAAGACAAAACAAAGGAAAACCAAGGAAAACAAAGTGAAGGGAGAAAGAAAAACCCTCCAAACAAGCACAAAAAACAAGAAGGGGGACCCATTTTGACCAAGGCAAAAGATGGGGTGGTTGTGCAAGGCATAATAGGGACCAATCCAACCATTGGGCTATGGATTCTAACCAAAACATACCCCCTCATTTTATAGCCCCAAGGCCACCTCATGAAAAAGGGGAATTAACATTTACCCCTGTCAAACACCAATTTTATAAAGGAGATGATCTCCTTCAACTAGTAATTGTTTTTGTCACACCATGACAACACAAGTAGCCTCATAAAAAACCTCAACCTCTTCACACCTGCTAATCACTTCACATAAATCAAGGCCAAAATAAAAAGCCTCAAACTCACATGGAATAGAAAAATTTTCCTTCCTATCATGTTGACATGCAGAGGGAAACTCATCCTTAGACAAGTCAAACTAAAAAATTTGAAGCTCAAGCGCATAAGGGACATGAGCAACCAAAAAAATTACCTTGTTGCTACCCATCAGAACTAAAAGCAACATGCTTGGAGTCCTCAATGTTGATGTAGGCCTCATCAACACATCCATTCAAATCATGAGGCACTTTGTGTGAAGAGCTATGCTCTTCATATTGCCTCCCTTTTTCATCCTCTTTGTAATCTATTGAAGTACATGTATCATAAAAATATGAAGTATGACACACATCAAGGGAAATTACCTCAACAACAGAACTTTTCCATGAAAAACTTGAAGCCCACTAATCATGAAGAAGACTATGAGATACACCCCCTAAAAAACAATCTTTATATGTATCCATATGATCCAAATAATCATACTCCTTAAGTGTTGACTCATCATAAATAACATCATTAGTTGTAGCAACATTTATTTCTTGCTTTTCTTCTTCACATACAACTACATCTATGTTATCCTCATGCAAAAATTTAGTGGCAACTTAAAAACCAAAAGAAAGGACAAAAAAAGAGTGAGAAATCAAACAAGGGAGCAACCCCTTGTTCATTACTTACTGTAGATATATCTTGTTCTTCTTTGCTACTACAAAAACTAGCAGAGTCATATCCCAAACTATCAAACTGGAAATCACCATTAGATTCATCATTGTTGCTTTCTTCCAATTGAAAGTAACCACACAAATTATTACACCCATCTGATACAGAAAGAAAGCTTTCTTTCTCCATTGTTTCATCATCAGCAAGAGGTACATCTACACAAAATTCTTATGTGGGCTGCTCAAAAGAAAAATCTTCACCACTACAAGATGTGTCATTGATCTTTTCTATACCATCTAGATACCTAGAGTAAGTACCATCACATAGTCTATATAGGAAGTGATCTCCATGCCTCCATATCAACTTTTCAATCATTGAAATCCAATCATCAATGTCTCCAACTCTTGAAGGCTTCCATATTTGTGGCATTGTACTCATACCCACCTCAAGTCTCTCACAAAATAAATTAGCAGATGTTGATTCATTTGGCCTCTCTAATTCTAGTATAGCAAACCAACATTCTATGAACTAGTCATGAAAATGAGATGGGGATTCATCCCCATATCTCTCAATATTACATTATACATCTAAAGTCAAGAAATTTTCAACCTCAAACTCATAGTCTTCTTCATTTTCCTAACTATGCAGAGAATAACCATAAGGCATGGCAAGGGAAAGGCAACTAATCCAAGTGCTCAAAGTTCTGCTATCTCTTATGCAGAAAAGGTAAAGATAGACATACAGAGTAAGATTCCTGAGAGTAGATTGACTTCTGTTTGGTTAGGAATCACTGATACCAATGTAGGAAGGTGGGATTACAAGGAGTTCAGGGCTGAGATGGTAGCACAAAACCTCCCTTTGCTGGCCAAAAGAACTCTAGAATCCTAGTTAGCACATGTAGCTAGTTTCCCCTCCACAGTCCAATGCTATGAGTTGGTTCTTCAATGTGCCTGAAACTATGACAAGGGAACACAAAGGATAATTGGCCCCCAGGGAAGGATTGTGGTGAGCTTTGATCCTATGTCCATTGCTAGGACTTTTGATATACCTAATAGATGACATGTGGTGGCCTTTGATATGGATACAACAAAGAAATATTATGTGGAGAATGTGGTTAAGTCCTAGTAGGTGATCAATTCTTGGTTGGAAAAGCCCAACTCCCACTTCTCCAAGTTGCCAAAATAGTTATTTAGACTTAAATTCAAAAGGGAATACTATAATTTCATCACTCTCTTTAGTAGGTTGGTAGGGCTAAAGAGTGCATGATTTTTTGAGATGGAGTAGGGCATAGCTTACCACTGTGCAAGGGCCATAAGTGCAGTAATCCATGAGCAAATGTGCAATGTCTTGCAAACCAAGACTTTCACCATGACTTCCTACCTGGTGTATGCATTGGCAAGATTCCACCCATACAAGGGGTTGAGCACTAGGGGTGTATTCGGATAGGATGCAATCTATGAGGTGTATCCATAGTTGCACCTAGCAGGAGGTAGCTACAGAAGAGAAAATGATGCTTTTACAATGTATATTACTAGGTTGTTGCAGGGTGCAGAGCATGTGAGAATTTTAGACAAAGCCAAGGAATTGATAAGGCAATATGGGGCATGGTTCATACAGTTCCCCACCTTCTCCTACATTAGGATTGATGGTTGTCAAAGGGCTCCCTAAAGACTCCCAAGGTACCCAACTAACCACATTATACTATTGGAGGTGACTAGGCAGATTTGTGACTTTGATGTGATTGTGAAGGGAGATAAACATAAAACAGGATTTGGGAATGATTTCCCCTTGAAGATAGGAACAAATGAGGTTTGTCCTTCCATCCAATCCCCTCATGCTTTCGAAGAGGATATGAGTATTTTTGGTCTCTCTTTCCATTCTAGGAGGGAAAGGTTTGATATTACTAGTGAGGCACAAAAGAAGGCCAGCAGGGAGTACAACCACAAAGACAACATTCAAGACTATTGGACTAACCTCGGCAACGAGTTTTATGTAAGGAAGAAGAAATTATCAAGGTTGCTAGTAGAGTTAGTAAGCTTGTACAACATAAAAGCCATTCCTGACCAGGTGGAAGAGGATGGAAATCTGATTCAGGGTCATATCTTTGAGGCTGTGAAGGATAAACCAGTTGGAGAGATTGACTAGTTGGAAGAAGAAAAGATAGAGTTGTAGAAAATTATGACTCCAGTGATGAAGTATACTAAAAATTTTCTAAAGCACAGGATACTAGAGATAGAAAGTGAAGGTTTCCAATGCACCTATGATTTGATGGGATATTTAGAGTCTCATTTTACTTTCAAGGAATCACATGAACAAGATCCTAAGGGTAAGGCCAAGGTTGAATCTCCCTTCAAGATTAAAGTTAGAGATGTTCAAACTGAAGAGTTTATAGATGTGGGTAAACAAAGAAAGCCTATTGCCAAAAAGAGAAGGCATGTTTGAAGGAAAGAGGCTAAGAAGGGTAAAGAAGATAAGGAGAAGAAGGAAGATCCTACTGCTCCTTTTCTCAAAAGAAGAAGACTTGTGAGAATATCACAAAAAGAGATGGAGACTTCCAAGTCAAAAAGGAGGTTGAGACACCTGTGGTGGAGATAGAAAGTTCAAGGGAAAGAACACAGGAATATATGAGGAGGTCAAGGAATCCTTCCCCAAAGGATGCTACAACAAAGGAGGATGTTCCTGTGACTGCGCCTATCAATGAACAAGAGAACATTCCACCTCCTCAAGATATTGGCAGTGTGCAAGAAGAGAAAAGGAAGGATGAAGATCCTACGGACTTGGGAGAAGAGGAATTGTAGGAAGGGGACCTCTACAATGTTGAGGCATAAATTTATAAGGTAATCCATTCTCCCTTGGTAGCTATGCAGATTCACCTATGAAGGAGCAATTGAACAAATCCCCTTAATAGGAGGAGATACCAGCTAGGATCCCTTCACCGACACAGGTTGTAGAGGAGCATTATTTAAACAAGGAAGATCCAACTAAAGAGATCCTTAATGTGCCTAGTATTGAGAAGGATGCACCTAATGTCTAGTAGGAGCGGGATAAATAGGATAAGGTGCCAACCAAATCCACTATTCTAGGTTGGATAGATAGAGAGTTAAAAATTAAATATGTGATAGTGGAAGACACTCCTCCCAATTGGGATGACCTAATGGCCAATATTGGGAAAGGGAAAACCAAGAAGCAGGCTAGGGTTGTATCCACGATTGAGAGGGAAGGATCGAGCAATAGGGTGGCTTAAATTGCTACCCCTACTCTAGAAAAAGATAGAAATGATGTGACTGCAAGGAACTATCATGTGTAGACCATTGATTTAGGGCATGCTTCTATGGAGCGGGATATTGAGGAGTATGAAGGCTCCAGTGTTGTAATTGTGGGAAAATTGAAGAAAGAGGTACAAACCAGGCATGAGTTGGAGAGGGAGAATGAGAAATTGAAGAAGTACTTGCAAGAGTTGATGAAACCCTTGCAGACTATTAGCTCTTCCTCCTCTGCTGCAAGTTTCTTGCCCCAGGAAACAATCTCTGAACTTGAAAGAATGAAAGGCACTACACATGCCACAGTTGGTTGGTTGTAGGAAGTCCAGACCAAAGGAGATGGTACCATCAAGGATATCTTGTCGAATGTGGGGGATGCCATGAGATCAGTGGATTGGCTGAAGACTGTGCTAGCCCAAGACAAAGAGCACATTGATCTCCTGTTGCAGAAAACAAGAAAAATCATGGAGTACACCGAGGATAAGCTGGTGAAGAGTGGGATTCTTCCTTTTCAAGGGTTTCTGAGCCTTTGGAATGGTTCGAGATCTTGCAGATGAGGCAAAGGGCCTTGAAGAAGATTCACAAACAAGGGAAGCAGATTGAAGAAACTTTGACTGGCATTCATGATAGGTGCATCTAATTCTTTGAAATTATGAAAGGGAGGAAGAAGTTCGCTCCAAAGCATCTCAATTTGGAACAACTTAGAAAATGGTGGAGAGATGTCTATTCTCCAGTCAGTGATGGTCCATTCACTAAACATCAGCTAGATTATGTTGCAACCTACGTTGCAGTTATTGACAGATATTTAACGAATAGCGCTAATTGGGATGGCAGAGTAAGGCAGGCAAGAGATGACATTAAGTCTCTTGAAAGTTGAGTTAGGGATTTTCCTGTGCCACCTATTGTTGAATTGATCAGAGTGTTGCTGGCAGTGCATGGTGAAGATGATCGAGCTAAAGACAAGGATGGGAAGTAGTTATATAGGGCTACATCAAAGTTTATGCTTCCCATTATCCACATGCATTGGGCCGAATTTTTGAGACCATAGGCGGACTTGGATGAAATCGGTGCAAATTGCACATTTCATGTTATATTCAAATATCTTTTGAGGCCAACCTCTTGTGTGGCACTTTTATTGTAAAACTCTTATTTGGCCGACCTATCTTGGGGATTCTCTATAAATTGGGCATGTTGCCTCATTTGTAATATATAGAGATAGATAAAGAAGGAATAGAATAGACATATAGACATAGAATAGAGCTTTCATATTTGAGCGAGCTAGGGTTTGTCTTCGTTGCCATTTTGGATGACCTAATATAAGAAAGTATATTGTGATTTGGTATCTCTCTTGTGCTTAGTTTTATCTAGCATGGTTCTTGTTATTCTATCCTTAAAATTTCTTGATTTCATTGTTAGATAGTTTGGTGATGCTTAGGGTTTCATGTTTGAAATGTTTGCAATGATCTCTAGTCCATACTTTTTGTAGCTAGCAAATTGTTAGTAGCTTTGCAAAGTTAGCCTAGACTTAAAATTGTGCTTAGTTCAGTTATGAATGTTTGTTCATTTCAAATTGCAATAGGATTGTCTTGAATGAAATTTTATGATTTGAAAATATTTTTATACCTCAGAAGATTGTAATATTCCTATGAGATTGCAGATTAACCTAGGTCAAACAGAAAGTAGTTTATGAGAGATTGGTCCATTTTGAGCATCTTATCTTTTGGCATTTTCAGTCTTAGGGTTAGAATTAGTCTTTCAATTACCTCTGAAACCTTTATCTTTTGTTATTTTATTTATTATTTGAGTTCAATTGAGGATTTCAAGTATCAATTCATTGTTTAGATCAGATAAATTCAAAGTCCAGTATTTTCTTGTAGTAAGGTCCCTTTGTGATTACCAGCATTTTTACATTATCTCTGGGTTGTTTTGTTGCATTGTCAAGACCTAAAATTAGAGACGTTGGGGTTATCTCTTTTTTCATAGAGATTTACCTTTCAAGAGAGATAGGATATCATATTATGTCTGAGTTGTTTTTGTGCATAAAACACCATCAACAGGACCCACTAACAGTTTGCAGTATCTCATCAAGAGAAGGCAGTGGGTAGTTATCCTTCTTGGAGGCCTTATTTAAATTCCTGAAATCAATAAATAACCTAATTTCACCATTCTTTTTACGCACAATAACTAAATTTTCTACGCATGTGGAATGTCTGACTGGGAAGATTATTCTTGCAGACAGGAGCTTTTGCACCTCCGTCTGCATCAGGGGCTCAATCAAAGCATTCATTGGGTGTTGATTTTGACAAAAGGGCTTGGCTTTCGGTTTAAGGGTTATGGCATGTGTGATCACTGAAGTGTCAAAGGTCTTTAAATCATCATACCCCCAAGCAATGGTTGTGATGTTCTGCTCCAAAACCTTGACTATCTTTTGTTTGATTTCCTAAGGACAAGTTTTCCCTATGAGTACATTCCTTTTAGGGCCCAAGTGAGTCAAATTGACAAACTCATATTTCCCTCCATCAATCTCTGTGGGTACCTTTTGACGAGCCTGTGGGTCAGAATAAAATATTCTCTCCAAAGCTACCATCCCCTTTGGAATAGTACAGCTCTTCAAATCCAATATCCCCTCTACATCAGGACTCTGAGAATCCCAATCTCCCTAATCTCTTTCAGATTCATCTATATCTTCCCTTCAAAGACATCCACATTTTCCAAAAAGGCCAATATATGTTGATCATCATTGAAAATCTAAAAATTTCGTACATTATCTGGGACAGCTGGGACTGAGATTAATTCAACTGAAAATTTCCTTAGCTTAGAGTCCTTCATAGTTTCCAAGGTGCCAGCAGCAACAGCAAGGGCATTTGCAATTTGATTAGCTTCCCTAAGGATCAAAGTAATCCCAAAAGCATCAAAGTCTTCAATTAAGTTCCAAATTCTATTTTTGTACGTAGCTAATCTTTGATTGTGACAAGTATACTAGTTGCGTACCTGCTTTATGATTACCTTTGAATCCCCCATTACCTTAAGAGTGGTGACCTTATTTTGATGGGAAAACATAAGCCCACGAGCAAGTGCCTCATATTTAGCCACATTGTTTGTGCAACAAAACTGCAACTGGTAAGATGCAAAGTAAACCTTCCCCTTTGGGGTGCTTAGTTCAATCACTACTCCACTTCCTAATTTGGATTTGGAGCCATCAAATTTAAGACTCCATAATTGGTCTTTGGTTGGGAGCTCCTTCTTTTTCTTAGTGATAGGAGGTGACTTGGTTGGAATAGGTGGCGGCTCAGACTTTTGCTAGTCACAAAGAGTTGAAGGTGATTGGGGGTAGGCTTCAGTTAATAATTTATCAACATTTAAGGCTTGTTCAAGAATTACTTCATGAACAACCTCTTGTTTCAAGTTAAAATCTGATTCAATTTTTATCAACACCCTGGGCATGGGTAGGGTATCTAGTGCAGGGGCATTGGATAAAGGCCCAGACACCCCAAACTCCTGCCGAAACTAAGAGCACAAAACCTGAGTTCGCTCAAATTGTGAGGGTTCATCCCCTTGAGGAAGATGGGTTATGGTGAGGATGGTGGCGTCCTTGGCCTCAAACAAAAATTTATTGGTAGGTACTTGAGGTTGATCCTGACAAATGAGATGAGGCTGACCTATATTTTTTAGTACATCTAGGCAAGGTTGGCATGTCAACTCGTAATGATTATGATAATGTATCCAACACCAATTGGGAAGCACCAAATTTCCCAAATCAGTCTCTTCTCCCAATACCAACTTGTCCTTTTTCAATTTTCTTATTAGATATTGTTGGTTGACCGAGATAATTGGGTCACTATGTTCTAGGGGTAGAGTATCACTTGGGTTGAGTATTGAAAAGGTCATGATCTCCACCTGTTTGTACACTCATATTTCAGTTTCGAAATATCCTACCTCATTAGGGGAATTATATTTGGTAATCATGTGCTTGAGTCTAGGTTCACTCTCAATCCTAATCTACATTGCAATCCCCTTCTAGGGAAACCACATGTGAGAGAGATCCAAAGATAAGTATCCCCAATGCTCTTCATCAGCTCTCGACTCATGAGTATACCATATGTTTCTAGGATATCAACCACTTGGATGTCTATGTAAGTTTGGATTCTTGGGTATGATCCAACCTACACATGCATATTTTTTAGTGCCCCTACCACATTAACCTCGATCTTGTCTAACTGAATCACTTTCTTATTGGTTTGGTAGGACTTAGTCCCAACTTCTTGCAAATTGAAAAGGGCATAACATTACCCGATGCTCCAGAATCCAACAAAAAATTATGCAAGTTCTTTCCAAAGATTCTTTAACTTAAAAGGAAAGGCGGGGTACTTATCTTACCTCTATAAATGGTTACATTAGTCTCCTTCATTGGAGTCACTTTACCCTTTCCTCTTGAATGATCTTCCTCCTCCAGGGCTTTCAACACAACTTCTCATTGAGCTAGGCACCACTTCATAATGTCAAAGAATTATAGTGATGTCTTTTGTCTTTGTAGCTCTACAATGAAATCAAACTCCAAATCATTCCTAACTTGATATTTAGGAAAAGAAGCTGTATTTCCTTTGTTATGAGATTCAGAAGACCCCTTTGGTGGTGGTTGTTTACTATCTGCATTTTGATTAGGCGGGACCATGTTGTTTGGGGGTGCAGATGTAGTGAATGGGCCCTTATTCTGATTTCTCAGGAAGTGACCACCCTTGGATTGGAAGGCTTGAGCATCATACACATCCTCCTCTAGTTCATTGTCTCCCTGCATGGGAAATTGATACAGTTCCTCAATGGTCTCATAATTTATAGCAGTACTTACTGACCCACCGTCTTGATTGGAATTTCCTCGTGGAGGGTGGGAATCGGATTGTGCAATCTTCACCATTTTTTCCATTTCTGGGCAATTAACCTCAGAATGTGTTGTGGTATCATGGATTCTACACCAATTGGTCATGAGATTGAGTGATTCTGGCGGGGGGAGGGGTTAACTCTAAGTTGTGCCATGTCATTGGACATCTGTGCTAGGGTCTTTTAAAGTGTTTCCACCTCATTGGTCAGTTGACTAGTGCACTCATCTTGCACAGTCTGCCCCATAGAAGGAGGATGAACAAGAGTTGACCCTCCTTACGGCTCATAATTTTGAGGTTGCTGAAGGGTTATGGGTGCTACTAGCCAAAAAAAGGAATGGTAGGTGAGGCCTATAACTCAGAAACATGTCCATAATGGGAGGAAGACATCCCTGGGACCGTATTGAACAATGGTGGACCTTTTATCTGATAACTCATAGGGGGAAGGACTCCTCCTAAACTTCTTGATTGCAGAATTATTTTGTTGTTGCAATTTAATGGCCAAGTGATACACTTTTGACAAGGAGTCAATCTCATTGGGATCATAGGTTCTCTATAAAAATAGGCAATCAAGGGATCAAGGACTCTTAAATATGCCCGAAAGGCAACATTTTTAGCTATTAAGTATGGGTCTTGTAACCTATGAAACATCATTTGGAATCTAGTGTTGAATAATGGTTAGGGTTCATGAGGTTCCTTCTTTATGGTAGAAAATTAATGGTACAAGATGGCGGGGTCTACATAGACCCGAATCTGATTAATGAAAGCATTTTCTAAATCTACCCACCCTAGAATAGATCCTTGGGGAAAATTTATATACTAGTTATACACCATATCCCCCAAACAATAAGGAAATAATCTACATACCACATCTTGATGAGTTACTTGAGCACGAGTGCAGGCATCCTTGAATGCCTATATATGCTCCTTAGAACTTCTTGATTCTCCATGCATGTACTTGGGGAAAAACCTCTTTGGATTTTTTGGTAGATCATGTATTCCACTAGGGATAGTCCCCAGTGGAGAAGGATTATTCACAAAGTAAGCCATGGGTGGTGGTGGAATCGGTTGAACTAGTGGAGATATTGGTCGAATTGGGGTGGTGTTGGGTTTGGTGGAAATCCAAGCGGAGAAAGCAGTGGTGACAATGGTGGGATAAAAGCTCCATGAGCTTGATGTCTATGTCTAACTGGGGTTCATAGTTCAATTAATAGTTCAGGGTCGGTAGAAGATCTGAGAATCCTCCAATATTTTTCATTTGAGAATGACCCAATGTGAGCCAACTTGCTCCCTCGGGCCCTCCTTCTAGCGCCAGATCTGTTGATGTGTGAAAATGACACAAACAGCGTTAAATAGAATATTTCTACTCTATTTCTCCTGAAAAAGAAAGACAACATATAGTAGCCTAACTCCCAAGGTCCTGCTAGTTGGTTCTCAACTATCTGGTGTCACTCAATTTGTCCATGCAACTATAATATTCAAGGGCGATTTGTTGGTGATAAGGAGTGCAATCAATGATGGATCCATCAATCTGTTTTTTAACAAAAAAGGGGTTTTTCAATAAAAGAAAAAGATAGATCAAGGCATACATCAGTGAAAACATGAATAAAAGTTATCTAGTATCCGGAATTTTAGCAACAAATGTTCCTCCAATAGATCAAGAAAACCATAACATGGTGCAATATACAGAAATAACCCATACTATTGCATGCATCTATGGTGCTTAATTTAATCATCACCATCACACACCATAATACTTAAAAGATTCAAAAGAACAAACCCTCATTCACTGCTAAAATCATAGATCAACAAACATTCAATAATTCACTCCATAGATAATTTAATGAACTAGTCTTTAAATCTCGATCCTTCTAATGATTTTAATCACATAAGAAATACTCATGCTTCAACACAATCACTGGCATATAGATAGACTATGATTCATTAACCTTATCCAATAAACTCAATTCCAACACCATATAACACTGCATAAAAACTCTATCTAAATCCAACATTAACTAAAGAAGGGCTTTAGTTCCAAGCTGTAAAATGAACCTATCTACTATCACAGGTGGCCAAAGGATCGAAAATGACTAGCAGTCATCAACTCCCTTAGAGTGATGAACCTCCATGCGAAAACAAGACAAAATCCCAAAAAGCAACCAACCAACAACTAACCAACCCTTTGCAAAACCCAAAACTTCCAGCTTTATAGAGAAAACTCATAACGTGAATGAAGCTAGGGTTTCAAAATGGCCGACCACCAACAAAAATGGCCTGACAAGGAGCAATAACTCTGTCGCCCAGCCAGGAAGCAGCAAGAAACAAAAGGCAGACCAGATGGGACCGAAGCCAAGGCAGGAAGAGGCAAAAAAAAAAGGAACAAGCGAACAGACCGGTGGAGACGGAGCCAAAAAAAGGAAAACAAACCAATGCGGGCAAGAAACGCACACCGATGGAGGCGAGGCCAAAATAGAAACAAACAGGACAGACCAAACCAATGGGGGTGCAGATAATCAGCATCGTTGGATCGAATATAAAAATCCAAAATTAGCGGGGCCAGACCTAGAAATGGATCGAAACCAACCAAAAATAGTAGAGCCTGAAACCAACGCAGGCGGAACCAGGACGAAGACCAACAACGAGGAGGAAGGCCGACAAACAACACACCAGCGGAGCCGAAACTGGAGCCAGATCTAGAGTAGAACTGGGAACTTTGGAGAAGTTCCCAGTCAAGTTCCATTCTGCCTCCAACTCTGATAGACCAAACGAAGAAAAGGAAACGAACATGCCAACTGGGAGGAGTCAGAGCCAAACAGCCCAAAAACTAGCCCGACGAAGAAAAGATCAACCCGATGGGGGCGGAGCCGGAGCTGGAACAAGAATAGAACTAGGAACTTTGGAAAAATGATCCCAATTCTGATCCATTCCATTCGTGACTCTGCCAAAGGCAAATGAAGGGAAAACAAAACAAACAGCCATTGGGATCGGGACCAAAAGGGGAAAAGGAAACAAAAGCCAGACCAAAAACCAATCCGGCCCCGATTCCGCTAGACAACAAAGAGAAAGAGAACAAAGGGAAACAACACAACACAACGAAAATATAACACAAAGGAAAACATTGGAAAACAAAGCGAAGGGAGAAAGAAAAACCCTCTAAACAAGCCCAAAAATAAAACAAGGACAAAAAACAAGAAGGGGGACCCATTTTGACCAAGGCAAAAGATGGGGCGGTTGTGCAAGGCATAACACGGAGCAAGCCAACCATTAGGATATGGATTCTACCCAAAACATACCACCTCATTTGATAGCCCCAAGGCCACCAAATGAAAAAGGGGAATTTACATTTACCCCTATCAAACACCAATTTGATAAAGGAGATGATCTCCCTCAAAAAATAATTGTTTTTGTCACACCACGACAACATAAGTAGCCTCTCTCATACCAAAAAAAATATGTGATTACCCTTGAACAAGTGAGAACTTTCTCCATGATTTTCTTTTCTTTTACATGGTAACCACATTGTATAAGCCACCTCACTGCAACCCATTGCATTTTTTGACTTTGTATTTAGTAACCAAAACTGTGAACACTAATCAACATCATAAAAAACCTCTATCTCTTCACACCTGTTGATCACTTCACATGAATCAAGGCCAAAAGAAAAAGCCTCAAACTCATATGGAATAGAAAAATGTTCCATCTTATCATGTTGACATGCAGAGGGAAACTCATCCTTAGACAAGTCAAACTGAAAACTTTGAAGCTCAAGCACATAAGGGACATGAGCAACCAAAAAATTACCTTGTTGCTACCCATCAGAACTGCAAGTAACATGCTTGGAGTCCTCAATGTTGATGTAGGCCTCATCAACACATCCATTCAAATCATGAGGCACTTTGTGTGAAGAGCTATACTCTTCATATTGCCTCTCTTTTTCATCCTCTTTGTAATCTACTGAAGTAAATTTATCATAAAAATATGAACTATGACACACATCAAGGGAACTTACCTCAACAACAAAACTTTTCCATGAAAAACTTGAAGCCTACTGCTCATGAAGAAGACTACGAGTTACATCCCCTGAAAAAAAATCTTCATAGGCATCCATATGATCCAGATAATCATAATCCTTAAGTGTCGACTCATCATAAATAACATCATTAGTTGTAGCAACATTTCTTTCTTTCTTTTCTTCTTCACATACAATACATTTATGTTATCCTCATGCAAAAATTTAGTGGCAACTTCAAAACCAAAGGCAAGGACAAAAAAAGGTGAGAAATCAAACAAGGGAGCAACCTCTTGTTCATTACTTACTGTAGATATATCTTCTTCTTCCCTGCTACTACAAAAACTCGCAGAGTCATATCCCAAACTATCAAACTGGAAATCACCATTAGATTCATCATTGTTGCTTTCTTCTAGTTGAAAGTAACCACACAAATTATTACACCCATCTAATACAAAAAGAAATCTTTCTTTCTCCATTGTTTCATCATCAACAAGAGGTACATTTGCACAAAATTCTTTTGTGGGCTGCAAAAAAGAAAAATCTTCACCACTACAAGATACGTCATTGATCTTTTCTATACCATCCAGACGACTAGAGTAAGTACCATCACATAGTCTATATAGGAAGTGATCTCCATGCCTCCATATCAACTTGTCAATCATCGAAAGCCAACCATCAATATCTCCAAATCTTGAAGGATTCCTTCTTTGTGGCATTGTACTCATACCCAACTCAAGTCTCTCACAAAATAAATCAACACATGTTGATTCATCTGGCCTGTCTAATTCTGGTATAGGAAACCAACATTCCATGAACTTGTCATGAAAATGAGATGGGGATTCATCCCCATATCTCTCTATATTACATAATACATCTAGAGGCAAGAAATGTTCAACCTCAAACTTATATTCTTCTTCATTTTCCTAACTGTGCAGAGAATAACCATAAGGCAGATGATTGCCATTCACCTCACCAAACTTATCAGTGAACATTTATTTAAACTCACGTCAGAAAAAATAGAATGAAAAAGAATATTAGCAAACCAGTCCTTAGCATCATCTTCTAAATTTATTACAAATAAATTCATGAAAATGTCCTCTTCCTCTATCTGACATTCCACTTAGAACAAGTCAGTGAAAGCTTGCTAATGTTTTGATGATGGTTCTTCTAAACTGCCTCTAAACTTAGGAAAATATTTCTTTATTTCCCATGGAATAGAATGTGGATAACCATGGATTTTACTAAAATCCAAAGGGTTGTATATCTCCAAAGAAAAATGTTTTCTTTGAGGATATGAATATGGTTCAATCATGGCATAATAGCTAATAGTGGGGGAATCCATTTGATGATACATTTTCAATCTTAACCCTCTACAACTAGCTATAGAATATCCAGCTTCACTTTTCTCTTTTGAACTAGTTCCTTAAAGTACTGAATAAGAGGCAATATTTACCGGAACTTATTATTGACCTTCATACAAAATGTTGCAATAGAAAAATACCTAAAAACTATTGCAACCAACTCTTTTGATGATGTGGAATATTATGAAAAGTTGCCACCTCTTTGAAAGAGGAAAATATCTTCAAGCAACAGAGAGCTCCTTCCAAGATCAATAGATTTTTGAGTTCTCTCTACCAACAGAGCACCAGACTTCAAGAACACACTAGAATTGGTGCAACAACCTCCTTCTTCAAGTATGCAAGTCACCTCATAAGTCTTTGTCTTCCTTAATAAAGCAGATCATATTTGTAGTTGCTCACCCAAAGATTCATGCACTTACCTTTATCTTCCATAGAGCATGTGGTTCACAAAGAGGTAGAGCATGTATTTATTTCCTCACCCAAATATTTTTTTTATTTTTCCCAGTGGAGAATGACTCTTTGATAAGACTGTCTGTAACCAAAATAATAAGTTCATCCCTAATGGAGTCACCAATCTGATGGCTTAGATGACTCTTTCGATAAGACTGTCTGCAACCAAGATTCTAAGTTCATCCCTAGTGGAATCACGAATCTATTGGAGGTTCTAGCTAATGGTATAGCTTCTCCTAAAGGGTAGCTACTTTGTATACTTAGAGACCTTAGGTTAGTGGCCAATGGACAGGAGATGATTGATTGAAAATCCTCTCCTTTGCACTTTAGGCTCTATAGGACCAAGGTGGGTATCCCTATACATTAATGCAGATCATCACACTACAATGGTGGAAGGCCTTGAATGGGCTAAATCATCTACACAACCTTCTCTACTAGCAATGGCTTATGGTAGTGTGGAAAGGGAAAACATGAAAGAAAATCTAAACTAATAAAGCAAGAAATGTTTTTAATTGAAATATTTTTTGTTCTACCCTAGCTTCATACTTTGTAAATCTCCTTGACCAGTGCCTAATCCACATAGAGCCAAGAATGAAATAAACTCCTACAACATACCAACCATGGCTTCTCATAACCCAACTACCTTGCAACAGGAAACCGATAAAAGGAAAATCAGCATGTTACTTAGTCATCCACATTGTGCTACAATACCCTCATTATCTCTATGCAAGAAGTTACACCATTCCTTGAATGATAGGAAAATACAAACATAACTCAAACAAAAATTGTGCTTGAAGCATCAACACAACCCTTGATTATATTGATTCAAAAGATAATGCATACAATATTTGGAGGACATACAGATTGACATATATAATGAAGTAGAATACAAATGTCGTATGGTAGTCATTTTTTGTTATTATAGAGCATAGCTTATTACATTCCCTATCTATTTCCATAGGACTTACCCTATTCAACTTCACTCAAAGAAAAGAATTAAAGAAAGCATAGAAACAAAATCTTGTAGGGAAACATTACACCAGGCCACTTTGGTTAGAGAGTAGAATTTCAAGCAATACAAAAACAACAAAACTTTCCTTTATAGTGCAGGCATAACTTAGATTTTTAATTCAAACCCTAACCCTAACTCAATTAGAGTTATAGAAAGGATGAACTCCCATCAATTTACAAACAATAACAATTCCCCCAAAAAATGGAGCAACAACTAGCCATAAAGGAATCTGACACCTCGAGCACACTCCAACATTGATGGCATTCTAAAAACAGGCATGGAAGTCTTGGGAAATCTACACTTAGAACAAGAAGATCACACCTTGACAAAGAATATAACCATTGCAACACTCTAGGGAATAAATGGCACTGCTCAACAATAAATTATGCTTGGAAGAAGTAAAAATTTGATCTATTATTGTCTTGGATCGATTTTGGTAGCTGAAAAATGGATACACCATTACTCGTCGATATATCTTAATCACAACAAGATCCAAGAATTATCGTTCATTGCCTATAACTTTAAAACCCAACCATCAGATTTAACCACTTTAAATCTAGGCCACTCGATTAACCATCATAGCACCGCATGACTCACAACAACGATGTGAGTCATCCAACTACCCAATTGGATTGTGCCACCTATCAACCTTCATCATCATCCACCATTGCCACCACCCGTTAGGCCCCACCACTCATCAATGGTCAACACACATCCACCATGGATTAATCTCAATTGCTCTTCGCTAACCCTACTAGACCAAGCTAAGATCCACCAAAAACTTAGTGGAACTGATAGGCATCGTCAGATCCTCTAAACCACCACCATTGATCCCTACCAACCATAACCATGACATCACCATTCACTACCATGTTTTCCACCTTAGTAGGACCCACCAGAGACACGCGTCACCAGCCTGCTAACCTCGCAAGGCTTTAGAAAATAATATTTTATTCGCATGGGGTGCACAGGGAACAACCAAGATTAAATCTTAGCAACAAATCTTCACCAACGGATTTAAACTTATGATATCAAGCATGCAAGTTGAGACTAGGCCCCACATCTGCAACAATACATGTGTCCATATCTCGCTAACCTTGTTGCTTTTCAAAAATCAATATTTTATTCCTACAGGGTGCATGGGGAATAGCCAAGATGTAGTCAACACTTTTACTTTGATATCCGCCATTCGATCAAGGGCCCACCTGCACATTTAAAAAGCTAATATGCACATGTGTATAAGTCATGACTTAAAAGGTGGTTTCCTTCGGACATAAGACTTAGGGGATGACAAAATACTTTGGCCCGTGACTTAGGAAAATATTTAATATTTCAAAAGGGTTGGCAACTAGAAGGACAAGGTGAAGTGGTCGGTAAACACATGATCGCCTAAACATAAGTCATAACTTAGATGACTGTGAACCACCGATAACAAGGAAATTGCTAATTCACCCAAAATCCGAATAATAGAACCTGATGTTGGAGGTTGTGAAGTTAGGAAAACCCACGACTTGCCAATAAAAAAGAGATCACCAAGTCGGGAGGTTACAAAACTCGAGAACCCCGCGACATAGGTTAGGAAAACATGAGAACTCATGACTTAGGAAAATGACAAAATATTTGAAGGGGTCGCAGCTAGGAAAAGGATGAGCCAAAGACATAAGGTTGCAACTTAAAGGGACAAGACTAAGCCAGCACAAAAAGCCAACATAACTTTAGAACAAAAGTACATGCCAAGGGTTTAGGGTTTTAAGATATAAGGGTTTAAGCCCCTCATGCAATTTTTTGAACCCTAAGCAAACAAAATGGAGGAAACAAAGAGGCTCAGAAGGAAAAATTTATGGAAATGGCCATGGATTTTACAACGACCACCACACCATCCATGTCAACATTCATCACATCATTCTTCTTAGTTTCACTAGTTTTAACAAATGAAATATTATGGTTAGGCATAAGATTGGTAAAGATTTGCATGTTTTGGTTGGGAGGGGCAATGGACTTATTTCCTTGATCGTTCACACCTCCAAATTGAAGTAAATCAGAATCAATGAGGTCTTGCACAAGATGTTTAAGATGCTTACAATGTTTTGTATCATGTCCATTTTGTCAATGATAATGGAAATAGGAATTCAATAGATAAAGTTTGGAGGTAAAGACTTATTAGGATCGAGTATTTTAATGAGAGATAAGGTTATCATCTTTATTTCTAGAAGTTGTGACATTGTGCTATGCAGAGTATTGAGTAAGGCATTAAATAATCTAGCGGGATCCCGTAATGTAAAATAATTTTTATTCTTTATAGCAACCACTTGGGTATCAACATGTTGAGTTGGTTGAGGGATATTTAGTGTAAGGAAGCCTTTATTCTATTTTCTAAAAGATTGATAATTGTTTAGATTTGTGGACTCAAACTTTTTCAGGTTAGCTAGAGGTGGGTTTTTTTTCATGACTACTAACCGAGTATTGATAATCACGAAGGCCAGTACACAAGTTTAAGAAGGAAAGAAACTTCATCATGCCAAGCTTATCTTGTATCTTAGTTTGCAAGTTTTAATGAACCTTCGTTAAAGGTGAGGGTTGTGAATCTTTACGTTGATTTGTGAATAAAGCCACTAGTAGCATAAATGAAGTCAATAAATTTTTCATCATCCTTTTTCTTACATCTCATCAAATTAACTAATGTCATCTTAGGAGTCATATGCACTTGGAAATGGTTGATAAAGGCCTCAACAAGTTCATTGAATGAATGATTTGAGTTATTCGGTAACAAGGAAAACCATTATAAGGTGGTATCTTTCAAGGATCTAGGGAAAAGTTTAGCCAAGAGTTTATCCTCAAGGACAAAATAACTACATAAGGCAATGTAAGTAGAAATATGGTTAGAAGGATCTCCTCTCCCCCCATATTTCTCAAACCTATAAATATCTATACCTTGTAGTATCGGCGTTCTCAATATCTCAAAGGATAAGGGATTTCCTTTGACATAGTATGACGGTTGGCCATTTTGATTTTGGTTTATGGTGTAAATTTGATTTTGAAGGGATGAAACATTTAAAAAAAGTTGATTTATGACGGCATCATTGGTTGTATTTTGAGATGGAGGTGAATATGGTGGAGGTGTATATTTATTTGAAGGGGAAGTGAATGGAATGCTTATGGGAGGTAAAGTGGTAGGAGATATGATGTGAGATGTCACAAAGGTACAAGGATTGCTAGTAGAAATATGCAAGGTAGGAGAAACATTACTAGTGGGTTGCATCATTGTTGTAACTCGAGGATTGGTATAGGCAAAATAGAGGCAATGGTTGTGGGAGGAGGAATTTGAGTTCCTCCTTGATTTTGGACATTGTTTGAAGTTCGAGCATAGCTAGTCATTGAGGTAAGATGCTTTCCAAAAATATGAGCTAGGTTATGCACAATTTCTACTCCTTCACTTTCAATAATGTAGTGTGTTATCTATGATAGGGATAGTAGTGTTGGAAATTTTTTTAGTACTCACTTGATGTTGTAGGTTTGATAATTCTTCATGGATTTGGATTATGTTTTCTTGAGGAATACTAGCAACCATTGTATCAAAATTTGTCATGCTACTTGAAGGTATAGAGTTGTTAAGTGTATGGTCCATACCTAGAGAACTAGTGTCAACACTAGGAGTGAAAGAGCTAGATAACCCAAGATCCATGGCATTTGTGCTATCACGGGATGACATGAGTCTTAAACTCTGTCTCACTATAGTATTAGTAGTAGGACACCAAGTTGTAAAGCTCATGCAATGGACAATGAATGTAAGATAAATGATATTCTTTGATTTTGATTCAAATGTAATTAAGCTAGATGCAATGAAATGAATCAACCAAAAACATAGTAAATTGAGACAGAAAACTAACAACAGCAAACCAAAGCATAGAAACGGAGTTTTCAATGTTGTAAAATGCAGTTTCAGATCTGACATGAGACTAAATCTCCCAGAGGGTTTTCTGAGTCCCAATAAGGGGTATGTGTAGGATCATCATCGAAAAAATAGGCCTTTAAGTGGTGATGAAAATTCAGAAAAATCAGAGTTAGGAAACTTGACGTAAAAAATTGAATAAGTTATCTATATTATTTCAAAAATATGTAAAAATAGAATCTGTAGCAAATTGAATGTAGTTTCTAAACTACTAGGTTTTTTTTTTTTAAATCTATTTGGTGAAAATTTGAAATTTCAATGCAGTAGTACTTCAATTTTAGGGAAAAAATAAGTAGGTGTATGTCTAACCACCCTAACCACAATAAAATAAAAATAATATTTTATAAGATTTTAGATATAAGTAGAGGACTCATGTCCCGATGTGATGCATACTTTTTTGTAATTTTTTTCCAAATAAATAATTAATTATGATTTTTTTATTACAACTTTTAAAAATATAAAAAACTCGTATGTCTGACCACCTTAACTTGGTCAAAACATCAAGAAATTCAATTTTTTTTAATCCTATATTATCTGAAGCATTGAATGTGACGCATGTTTCAGATTCAAAAAATGTGATATTGTTTGAAAGCTATACATGTTTTTCAATCAGCCTAGCAATCAAGACTTTAGTCGTAATTCAAATAGAAAATGAATAATAATTATTTATTAAATTCAAAGTAAAGCATAATTTATATTGGTGAAAAATTGGGAATCTCCTTTAAAATCCCTTTTTCGTTTCATCAATTTTGGGTAAAAAAAAAGTCATCAGCCACATACCCATCATATCGCCACTTGTTAGCCCATCATGATCCTGCCCATACCCTTAGGGTTTTTGAAGGGTTCAAATGTTAAAAAATAGTCCACACAGAATACCCAAAAATTAGGCAAAACCACTAGTACTAGGACTAAATCACCCAAAGGGGCGTATGAGTCCCAAATTAGGGTTTTTGCACTAATTTCAAAAAATTATAAGTGAATGTTAGGTTTTTTGGTTTGAATGTTGTCTAGACTATGTGCAATTATAGATTTCAAGTGAAATTAAATGATGCAAGAGGAATAAATGCAACCTATATGAACTTTCACTAATGCAAAGTTTAGAAACCCTAGATGCGAATTAACTAATGCAAGACCTAATGGAAAGTTAATGAATGCTAAATCTAGGACTATGATGCACTCCAAATAAGAAAGTAATGTGTTCAAAGGCTAGGTTCACCAAAATGAAACAACGAAAATAGGGTTAGTTCCCTATCTTTTGGAGATGGAACCAAAGGGAGGTTGATTTTAGGGGTCCTCCTATTCCCTTTAAGTTTCATTCAAGGAACCCTAGAGATCACAATCTAAGGATGGAATTAGGAAAAGAGATCTGCAATAGGGTGTCTTAAGGGTATGATTAAAGACTAAAGAGGGTTCACCACCAAGAAAAGGCTTAGAAAGAAGAAGATGCAAATGATGTGCAAACCTAACTATTCAACCTAAGATATAAAACTGAAAAATAAGAATAATGAATTGAGAAAGGATAGAGGTGCACCTAGAAATTGAAGAAGCTTGAAACAAGGTTTGTACTCTCAAAAATATCACTTTTAATGCACACTGGGACTCATACGCCAGTAGGGGTGATTTAGTCCTAGTTTAGGGTTTCAAGATGAAACCAGAATCTAGAACAAGTTGTAGACATCTGAATTTGACAACTCCCATGTGGTCAAACCCATCTCCTTCATCCATCTATTAATTAAGTTACTTATTTAATTAATATTTCCCCTTTCCCTAAGGTTCCTAAAGTATTTAATTTTACAATTAAATACTTTATCTTTCATCCTTTCTCTAACTTAAATAAATACATCAGTTTATTTAATTTGGTCATTTAGCCTTTTGGAATTTAAATTAATTTTAAATTCCTCTTTTTCTCTCTCCTTGTCACATCCTCCATAACCTTCTTCTAATATGGATTAATCTAATTAATCCATGATTAGGATGTCCACACCTTTAATCAGGATTAATGTCACATCCTCCATATTTGTCCACTTGCTTCTAATCTTCCATTAATCTTCTTAATCACCTATTTGCACAACCTTAATCTAATCCCCTTGCTACATTTAGCATACCTTTTTTGGTCAACCTTCACAATTTCCACACTGATCCTAGACCCTCTTCCCCATGTGAATTTAAAATGCACATTTATCCCTCCAAGACTCTCCTCTTCCCCATGCAAGTTGTTAGGAGTTCTAGAACACCTCACTTGTCACATTAGTCACGTGGGGTCAAGAACCTTCCATTATAAGGACCTTGTCTTATCTGCAAGGTACTTTTCAACTTCCTTCATAACAACCTTGTCTTATCCACAAGGTGCTTCTCATGTGAATTTAAAATTCACATTTATTCTCCCAACCACTCTTCCCATCCAATCATGTGAATTTAAAACTCACATTTATTCCTCCAACAGCCTCTCTCTTCCCCATGATGATGTGTGAGGAATTCTAAAATTCCTCACATGTCAACATCCTTCCCACATAGGGACAAGAAGTTCCTTTTTGAGGAAATCTTCTCCTCATCCTAAGGTACTTGCAAGTACCTCCACCTCACATGTCCCTTTTCCAACTCATTTGTCCTTGTGACACTTCATCCTCCACATGGAAAGATGTGAGGGCTTGTGATTCCTCAACTCACCACAACCCTTCATCTTGCCCATGTTGGAAAAACCTCAATCGTTCAATTCCTTAGAGAAATATCCCTTAAAATGGAAGATTTTCTATTCAATTTTCTCATTAGGCATTCATCACATTAAAGAATTCAAGCTCTAGCTCTCACACTTGAATTTTACACTCACAAACCTCCATTATTTCATGTTTTCAAGCTTTTATAATTTGCACTTACACTCATCTATCAAAATACCGAAATAGCTCATTGCATTCCTCATCTCATTTAGAGAATTTTACATCCATTCTTATCACATTTTGCCATCAAGGAGCATACAAAACATCAACTATCTTTGCCACTCTTCTAGTACGTGCACCTATTATGTTGTTGCATCCAATCCTAATAAAAACATTCAAGTGACCGCTTAGAACCCCCCACGGACTCAACTGCCTCCATACACTAATCCTCTGCAATCGAACACAAACCCATACCAATAGCACTCTAATCCAAAGCAACCTCCATACATCATGCAACAACCCAACATTGCATACAATTACCAGTCCAATCCATACTACACTCAACAACAACATCCATACCAACAAGGTGCTCCATCCACATCCTATACGTAGCAACAACCACCTTATCAACACAGTGCTCAATCCACCTCTTATTATCAACAACCTCTACCTTACCAACAAGGGGCTTCCACATCATCATACTATCAAGTTGCCATGCAATACCAGTAGGGTATTCCATCCACATAAAATCAACAACAACCACCATACCAACAAGCGGCTTCCACCTCTTACCATCAAAATCCGTCATCCTCCTATCCACCTTATGTCAATCCTCAATCCGCTTATGACACTCAATACTAGCAAACACCTCCATACACACATCAACCTGCTTATGATCTAGCTACTTTAGCACCATCCTCATCATATCAGTAGTATCCTACATACAATCAACTTAGTTCATCCAATCTCACTCCCGTAGCACCTATCAATCAAGATCTAGAGTAGTCAAAGTTGCGTTAAGGGACTTACAAGAAAGGACCGACAAACAATCGTTCAATTTTGAGGACGCTTTTCCTTATCCATTTGATCCCTCTATTTCATTAGTTCCTTTCCTGAAGCATTTCAAAATGCCAAAATTTGATAAATACAAAGGAACCAAAGACCCTAAGGCTCACCTTTAAGAGTTCCACGCCCATTGTCAAGAAGTCATGGATAATGACAATTACCTCATGAGATTGTTCCCTAGGAGTTTACAGGGAATAACTCTTGATTGGTTTATGGGTCTCAAGAAAGGCTCTATCAAGTCCTTTGCTCAGATTTCAAAAGAGTTTTTATCCCACTTCTCCTTCAATCTAGAGAAGTATATTGATACACTAGACCTCCTGAACAAAAATCAGCATGAGGGAGAAACCTTTGCTAGCTATCTACAAATATTGTGAGTCGTAGCCAGTCGCATAAAATCTCCATTACGGGAAAAGGACATGGTCACCTTGTTCATCAAAAACTCCCATCTAGACATGGCCCACAACTTCATATTCCATTGTGTCACGACCTTTGCTGAAATCATGAAGAAAGGTCCTATTCTTGAGAGAGCCCTCATTGCCAAAGGGCTAGTCAAAATATTTAATTATGATAAGGAGAAATCATCCAGAGACAAGCCTCATTATTGGAACAAAAATAAAAATGTTGTCAATGATGGTTTCATTAACACTAAACATGTCCAAGTAGCCGACAATTCCTAGAAGCAACAATATCCACCTCATCAGAAGCCAATGCCTAATGCCATATCAGTACCTCAAGGGGTACCTCGTCCATCCCAACAATCTAATCAAAACAATCAAGGGGGTAACAATCGTCAATTCACTCAATTAGGATAACCCCTAAGTGTCGTGTTTAATAGACTTTTGCAAGCTGATTACCCGATCACATATCTTGTGACCAAGCCACTCAACGAATCCAAGCCCAAACCAAATTGGTTCAAATAAAATGAATATTGTGAGTTTAACAAGATTGAAGGGCATACATTGAACAAGTTTCAAGGTCTAAAAATGTACATCCGGGATCTTATAGATCAGGGTGACATACATGTGGATGCCAACACGACACCCTCATCCAATGCTCAATTACAGATATATTAGAATGCCTTCCCTAAACATAACCAAGGGCCTAATACGTCAAATTCAAATCCAAGGCCTAGAAATAGTAATGATCAGAATAATAGTACCAACAACATCAGTTATAAAAATATGTCATTCAATTACCAAGGTATCGTCATGCATATTGAATAAGCAGAACCATGTGTATCTATGATACACATAAAAGGAAAAGACCCACAATGTGATGTCACCACTCGTCGAACTCGCATCATAGTCCTTGGAGCCTCCGCATCCACCCAACCCCAACTTGTGAATTCTCAATACAAAATTATTGATCATCTAGGAAAGACTTCGGTAAAGATATCTATTCTGGACTTGCTTAAGTTTTCTCCCGCACACCAAGAAATCCTAAATAAGGCCTTACGAGAGACCCAAGTTCCTAATGACATAGACCCTACAAAATTTCAAGCATTGGTAGGGCACCTCTTCACAACCTATCAACTGGGTTTTAGCCAAAATGACATGCCCTGCATTGACTCTAATCATAATTTTCCCCTCCATCTAAAGGTCCTGGTAAACTGTCACAAAGTAAAAAGGGTCTTGGTAGATAATGGTTTTTCCCTAAACCTTTGTACATTGAAATTCATAAAGCAGGTAGGATACACCCATGCTGATTTAAATAATCAAGTCACCACAATCAAGGCGTATGATAAAGCGGAACGTGATTCTGAAGGTACAATATGTCTTTCAATTTAGGTTGGTCTAGTTGTGTAATATACTACATGTCATGTCCTTGATCTAGAATTGACCTATAACCTCCTCCTCAATCATCCATGGATTCACACCATGCAGGACATTCCATCCACATACCATCAATGTTTGAAATTCCCATTCAATGGGGTAGAAGTTACCATTCACATGGATCCCCAACCATTCAAATATTGTTGCACATTAGAAGCTTCTTTCCCTCATTCCCATTATTGTCCTAGAGTGGAAATGGGACCACCACAAACATCATCCTCCTAATCATCTACCACTTCATCCACTCCATCATCCACATATGATTCCACCCTTACCAAAGTCTAGATCATTGACAAGGGATGTGGTGAATATGAGATGTGCACAACTTTGAACTTGGAAACTATGCCATGCTCACCACACACATATGGTCAACCTTCGTAGTCTACACTAAAATCATAAGACAAGACTATCACTTTGAGCTCCAACAAACGTGGCAACTAGTAATTACTACTCTCCTGGGTTAAGACAAGATGCACCAAAAGATGACATAAGGCAATGGGTCGACCGTGAGGAACTTGATCCCTCCGCTCCTTTGAAAGAATATTTCCAGGAGAACTATCCTTGGCCCTCTAAGTTTTTGGAGTACAATTATCAGAGGGGAGGCCTTGGCATCAAAGAGCAAAGAAGGAAGCACCATATTGAGGCTACAATCAGACCAAGATACTCAGGCTTGGGTCATGACACAAAACAAAAGGGACCTATAGCATCATCTAGTGCCTCTAACAATGTCAGTGAGAGCAGAAATCTCCTTGAATACATACCAGAAGAGGAATCCATCATACACACATATGGTGATGTAGATCACATAGA
Source organism: Sequoiadendron giganteum (assembly GCA_007115665.2). Classification (NCBI taxonomy): domain Eukaryota; kingdom Viridiplantae; phylum Streptophyta; class Pinopsida; order Cupressales; family Cupressaceae; genus Sequoiadendron; species Sequoiadendron giganteum. The sequence continues at coordinate 214,644,054 of CM021100.1, forward strand.
CCTCTCTTCCATGTTTGACTGCTTATATATCTACGCCATTAGCCTATCCCTTAAACATCCTGAACTCATAGATTGGGACCTAAATGGTAGCACACCTATTGATACATTTACCACAATGGATCAGTACGTACATCTTATGGGATTAGGGGAAGATGAACACCCTAAACGCAAAACTAAAAATAAGAAAAATCCAAAAAGGTCACCTAGCAAAAAACCTCCCCGAGGCGCTTCTTGACCTAGAAAAAGTAAAAGCAAAGGGTGTATGTGATGGAAAAAACCTCGATGAGGTGCTAGAAGATGGGGATGTTCATCTTCCCCTTGTGGGAACTTAGCTCTCTGAACGATCATCCATCCTAATAGAAGAAACATGGGAAATAAATTTGGGAATTGAAGAGGACCCCAAAATCACTTATGTAGCCAAAGCACTATCAAAGGAAGAACATTCTAACATCACCAAGCTTCTCAAAGAAGGCATTGTCAACTTTGCATGAACATATTCAGACATGGCAGGCCTTGATCCTGCCTTAGTAGTACATCATTTGGACATACATCTTGAGGCTAAGCCTATCAAGCAAAAGCTTTAGAAAATGCACCCCCAAGTGGCCCTACCGGTTAAGAAAGAATTGGACACGCTATTGGATGCCAGATTTATAAGGACTATTGACTATTCAGAATGGATCTCAAACATAGTGCCAGTAGCCAAACCAAACGGTGCTATTAGAGTATGTACAAACTTTTGTGACCTCAACAAGCCTTGTCCCAAAGATGATTTTCCTTTGCTGAACATAGACATGTTGGTTGACCTTACTGTAGGACACGAGATGCTTTCCCTCATGAATTTCTTCTCTAGATACAATCAAATTAAAATCGCACCTAAAGCCCAACATAAAACAACCTTCACTACACCATGGGGCATGTTCTGCTATAATGTCATGCCTTTCGGTCTCAAAAATGCAGGGGAAACCTACTAGCGAGCTATGAATTTTATCTTCCATGATCTCATTCACATTATATTGGAAGATTATGTTGATGATCTAATAGGAAAATCAAGAATAAGGGAAGAACATCTTGTGGTCCTCAAGAAGATCTTTGAGAATCTATAGTATAAGCTAAGGCTAAATCCTAAGAAATGTGTCTTTGGGGTCACATCAGGAAAACTACTAAGATTCATTGTTTTCTGAAGAGGTATAGAAGTTGATCTGATGAAAGTTAAAGTAATCATGGATATGCCTCCACCGCGTAACCTCAAACAAATAAGAATCCTTCAGGTTAAACTGCAATCCATCTAGCGGTTCATAACTCAATTGGTTGACAAGTGTCAGTCATTCACTCATCTCCTGAAGAAGGATACCACTCTTAAATAGAACCAATAGTGTTAAATCGGCTTCAAAAAAATCAAGGAGTATTTGGCTCACCCACCAATTCCTGGTAAGCCACTCCTATTGTGCATTTATTCTACTTTAGTGGCATTGGGGGCATTGTTGGCACAACATGATGAGTCATCAAAGGAAAGAGTAATCTATTACATCAGTCAGACCCTAGTTTGTTATGAGCTTAATTATTCCCCAATGGAAAAAGCTTCCCTAGCTGGTTTTTTCAGTTTGCAAAAACTTCAACATTACATGCTCAATCATCCAATAAAACTCATCTCCAAGGTTGATCCACTCAAATACCTATTATCTAGGACATGGCTAAGTGGGTCATGCTTCTGAGTGAATTTGCTATAGAATATGTGGATTGTAAAGCTATTAAGGGATAAGTGGTAGCTAATCAACTGGAAAATGCTCCCCTAGTAGATGCCTACCCCCTAACAACAAAATTTCTTGATGAAGGAGTCTTCACAGTAACAGAAGCGGCCACATGGACACTATGCTTTGATGGGTCATACACACACAATGGATCAGGGGCAAGAATCTTGCTCGTCACTCCCCAAGGAGATTATATACCAAAGTCATTCAGATCGGCCTTTCTGTGCACAAATAACATAGTGGAATATGAAGCTCTGCTTACTAGCCTCAAAATAGTAATCCAATGGCATATCCCTCACCTAAGATTTTTTGGTGATTCTGAATTAATCATCAAATAGGTCAACGATGAGTTTCTTGCAAAAGATGATAAGCTACTGCCCTATAAACACATGGTAGATGACTTCAAGAAGTATTTCACTTCCATCCAGTTTGATCACATTCCAAAAGTCCAGAACAAAGCAACAGATGCCATGGCTACCATTGGTTCCTTAATTGACATGCCCAAAGACAAAATAGAGTGTGATTACTCATTGAACAACTCTTAATCTCGGCCTATGATATCCCAGAAAGTGAGATGGTGTGTGACATTGTAGGTCCCACCTCCCCTTGGTACCATGATATCTAAACTTATCTTTGTGACAATATCCTACCTCCCGATCTCACTCGCAATCAAAGAAAATATTCCATCCACCAAAAATCTCATTACATAATCATAGGTGATAGACTTTATCAACGTGGGTATGATGAAACCCTCCTTTGGTGTCTAAATGAGATTGAAGCCCATACTACGTTAATGAAAGTACATAGTGGTGTATGTGGGGCCCACTCAAATGGCATGGCCCTAGCCAAGAGAATTCTTTGAGCAAGATATTATTGGCCTACATTAGAACATAATTCTTGTGAGTTCATCAAGAAGTGTTTACCCTGTCTGCAACACGTTGATCTAATACATGCTCCATCATAGGATCTGCAGCCTCTTGTAGCACCATGGCCCTTTTCTCAGTGGAGTTTTGACCTAATCGGAAAGATCTATCCCCCATCCTCTAATGGCCATACCTTCATCATTACTGCAACTGAGTACTTCACCAAGTGGGTGGAAGCAATGCCACTCTCGCAAATCACAGGTACTCAAATTTCCAAGTTTATCCTCTTCCATATTCTCTAAAGATATGGAATACCATCCACCATCATTTCTGACAACATAAAACCTTTCAAAAACCAAGCCATGAAACAAATTTGTGACACCTTCCATATCCAACATCGTTATGCCTTATTACTCCCAAGTTAATGGTCAGGTAGAAGCCACAAACAGGCCCTTGTCAGGATCCTTAAAAAGGTGGTCAATAGTACTAGTTGAGATTAGTACCTTCACATCCATTCCGCCCTTTGGGCCTACCGCACCTCCATCCACACCCCTACTGGAACCACTCTGTATTCTCTCATCTGTGGTGCCAAATCCATCTTTCCGATTGAGGTAGAAATCCCATCACTAATAATCTCCCTGAAGAATCTTATCAGCGATGAAGATGCTCAAGTTGCAAGACTCAACCAACTAGAACTCCTAGATCAAAGATAGATCAAATCATATGACCACCTTCAAGCCTATCAGAATTATTTGAAAATAAGCTACAACAAGAATTTTTTCCCTCACTAGCTCAACATTGGCGATCTATTCCTCAAGGAGAATCAGTGCACTCAACAGGACTGAGAAAAGAAGGTAAAATTTGAATCAAATTGCCTAGGTCCTTATGTCATCGCCAAAAAATATGGATATGGGGCCTACAGACTGGTCTTTGACATCGTTTTTCTATCGCTCACTCCATTTGTCCTTTTTTCGCTTTTATCCATGGTCTTTTCTTGAACTACGAGGGCTCTGTGCTTTCACGTAGGCAAGGCTAATCTTTGATCGGCCCCCGAGCCCCTAGGTCATTAGGATGTGTCAGTCTTGTGTTTCATGTCTTGTGTCCTATCATCAAGTATGTCCTTATCTAGTTGGTTCTTCACAAATGAGATCCACTCGTATCATGAGATTCAATTGGTTTCATAATTTATTGCGTCATTTATCGATCTTTTAGTTTAGTATCCATCTTTGGTCTCAACAGGATGCATCCTTCCTAACAAACCTCATCAACCCCATCCATCCTCTCTATCCTATGGCAAAGGAAATTTGAAATTGATTGCGATCTTTTGATACTTTTTGATTTTATTCACTATTTGAGCTCCCTATCACAACTTGTTAAGGCTGCCATGATCCATCATATTATGGTGTGTTTTGATAGGTTAACATAGGGGTATATCTTGATCCTTTTTGTTTTCTTGTTGTCTTCTTGGTTGTCCCTTGTGGTACCCACCAAGATCCTTGAGGTCTTGTGTTATGTTGGGGCATCCTTTTGTGCTTGTGGTTATTCCAATGCCTGGCCCGACCAAGGTCTTCACAACTTTGGGGTGTTGGGATAACCTTCTTGTCTGTTGTGTTTGTTTTATGCATTAGATGCTAATTCTCCCTAGTTCACATACCATGGTACCTAGTGTCTTATGCTATAGCAAAAATCAGTGCTCCGAAAATGGAAAATTACATTAGGATTGCATTTCATGATCAATTCCATTGTATTGCATTCATACTTCACCTATGACCTATAATTTTGGTTGTACAAACATTCATCCAAGTTCCATCTCCCATTCTTCTTGGGTTACCTATAGTTCTTGATAGGTGCAATTTCACACCCATCTTCCCTTGATTTTATAATTAGTACGGGGAAAGTACTCGCCATTAAAATCAACAATAAACCTACCATCTACCCTCATTACTATGCAAGTCCTTATTGGCACTTATGTTCATGTTGCATTGCATTCCATGTTAAGCCATCACACTCACCTTTCACACACCTTTATTCTATATAAGCTAAAGCAAGCAGGATCGCAAATAGGGTCCATCTACCATCCACATTACATTTCATTTATCCATTAGTGTTTTTAAGAAATTTAATTGCATCTCATCCCACATTATAGGTTCATTACATTTCATCTCATATGCATTACCATATTATATGTAATTTAATTTTTTAAGGTTAATTATATTTGGTTATTGTAAGCATCTTAAATTCATTTCATTATCCATTCATTTCCACATTAATCCATATCATTAACATACTACATATATCACCACCTGCATCACAAATCATTAGATCCATATCCATAGTATATAAAGTCATAAAACATACATCACATCCTACATCATACACGTTAGTTGTCATACATATAAACATTAACATACATCATCATAAGCATATCCATACATCATATCATAATGATCGTCCATAATAAAATCATCAACATACACATATGCATAAATCACATCATCCATCATATGTACATCACATGGTATCAATAAAGGTTGTTGCACATCATATATAAAAATAAAAATATGAATGTCCATCACATAGTCCATAATAATATCCATCATATAATCAAAATACGTATGCATCAAATATATCATCAAATAAAGTATAAATACAAAGCTCTAGATCAACTTTGATCTTTGTTGCTTTGTATTGTACCTCCATCATGCACCTATCAAAAACCAGTATCCTATCACTTGTCCTCAACCCTCTCTACTATGATCTACCCACATCTGATCTCTGGGGTGAGTCTGGCACTCCCCCTCTACGTGGAGGAGTCTCTCTCCAACTATTGTATCTGTGGGTATGTGTCCCTCCTGAACTAGGATGGGTTTGGCATATATGGCCTCGCTCGAACGTAGGGAGGAACCTGCCACTCCTCTGGAATTGATGTATAGTAGGCCACCATATAATAGTTGGCCTCTTGCATATACTCATCTTGCTCCACTTCCTGATATCTGACTATGTCCTGCTCTACCCTATATTTGTCCTTGGATCCACATATGGATCTCCACTCCTATGCCCATGCGTCCTGTGCCAACCTCAACTGATCTATCTCTACCCCCATTTGTGACACCTGCTTTATGGCCCTATCGCCCTCAGCCTCCATAGCTTGTATTTGTGCCTATAATCTTTGTACCTCTGCCCTCATGTGACCATGCTCACCCTGCACTACCTATGCCTGAGCTTGTACTGCATCTCTCTCTCTCTTTGTTGTTTGTGCTCGAGCCACCATTGCATCCCTCTCCCTCTACAAGGTCTACATTTGTATTTGTGTTGTGTCCCTCTCACTCTATAGGGTTTGAAATTGTGTCTATGCTACATCCCTCTATGGCTGCAAGGTTTGTACCTCTACCCTCATAGCATCCTCCCCCACCTACATCAGCCCCATGTCCCCCACTATCTAATTTGCTACCTCGACTCTCTCACAAAGTTCATCTTTCTCCCATCTCAGCTCAATCCTCTCTCTTAGTAGCCCCTCCACCTGTATAGTCAAATCATCTAGGTCCTTCTCTACCTCTGCCATGGTCCCTATCAATACATACTTTGTTAATCCTCCTGGCTCTCGTTGTCCCCTCGACTGTAGTATAGTCACCACTACCTCTAGCTTGTCTCACTCCCACCTCACAATCACCGCCTCCTCATTCTCTTTAGATACCTCTCCCTCCAGTCGAGTCACCTCTACTCGTAGCTATCTCACCTTAGCTAGCAGACTATCCCTCTCTACCCGTAACTCCTCCTCATGTTGTGACACCACATCGGCTACATCTTTGAAAACCCTCTCGCCCTCTGCCCGCACGCTAGCCACCTCTGCCTCTATTCTACATCTCATAGCCTATGCATCTGTTAGTCTCTACTCAGTGATCTATAATATCGCCATGACACCTCTCAATAGTATATTTGGATCCTCTACTATAGGTGGCACCATGGCCAATGGGGGAATATCATGAACATCCATATCCATTAGCTCCGCCTTTGCCTCATCTCTCTCATCCATCATCTCCACATCTGTATCATCTCTCCCATCCTCTCCCCTGATCTCCACCCCGTCTCTCCTCAGTGGTCTCCTCCTCACCCTCTCTTGTCGCTTTGCGGCCCCAACCACCATCTTCCCTCTCTCCTACTATTATGTGGCCCTAGTTTCCTCCTGCCCTCTCCCATCCCTCTCTGCCATCCCTGCCTCACCTCTCCCATCCCTGTCCGCCATTGCTGCCTCATTTCTCCCCTCCTCTACCTCCATCCTCACTCTAGCTCTCCTCCATTGTCTCCTCCTCCTCTCCATCCTCTCCTACTGCCCTATGGCCCCAACCTCATCTTGTCCTCTATCCTGTTGTCCTACGGCCCCTACATCCCCCTGCTTCCCTAATGCTCTAGCTGCCTCATGTCCTCTCCTCTGCTATCCCCTCCTCCCTCTCCTTCGGCCTGCCAATCGAAGCTCATCCTCTGGCCCAAACCCTAGTGCCCCCACAATCGGCTCCTCGAGAGTAATCTATGGAGACTAGTGATGGGTATTCCACGCGACATATCGAATTGTCACTCCTGCCTCTATGTCCCCCTTGGTCCTACCTGAGTAGGGTATCAACTACAATGTCTCCCAGTGCTCTCTCACAAACCTCGATGAAATTGGCTTTCCCCAGGATCGCTCTCACATAATCCATCGAAACCTCTCTAGTCCATGCAGAATGTCCTATGTAATCCTGAACTATCAAGTCACTTTGTCTAGCCTATATGCCTCCACTGTCTATGGCTCCCTCCCAACTATGTAGCATCTGGTGCATAAGTAGCCTCTCTATCCTGCCTCATCTCTCCTCCATCCTGAAAACTGCCATGTCATGTATGGCCTCCACACTATATTGCCCTCCTGAAAGTCATCCATTGTCCTCCTCCACCTGTCTAGATTCCTGAAGCCCTCATAGTGTCAAATCCAACCATACTCTACCCCGTACTAGTAAGCTACTGGTGTTTTATCATTCTACACTCCTGCTCTCACCACTCCCATCCTGGTGACACTGATGTGCTCCCATGCCATACCTATAGCAGCGTCACCTACATCACACTACATGGCTCTCGATAGCACATGGCGTGCATGTCTCTGTACATCTGTGCTATTACACATGTACCCCATGCAAATTTCCTCTCTCTCCCCTCGACGATATATCATATCACCTCCATGTAGCTCAGGCTGTAGAAGTGCCCACTTTGGTCTGGTAACAACAACCCACTAATTAGCCCGCATAGGTATAATGGTAGCGTTGTCACCCCCAATGTCAGACATCAGTCCACGTCTAGCCTTTGCCTCTATATAGGAAGGTCATCTCGCCCAAACAACACCCACATGGTATGATCCAATGTCTCCCCCTTTGATGTTGTCGCACTCACCAGGTGGCCTGCTATAGGCAGCCTCAGTATCTGTCATACATCCTCCAATGTCACAGTCATCTCCCTTGTTGGGAGATGGAAAGTTGAAGTCTCCGAACTCCAACACTCAATCAAGGTTGTTAGCATCACACAACGCAATCTAATCATAGGGTATCCTAATAAATGCAATAGTCCTACCCATGACAAAGCCTCATGGTCCGCTTCATTCATGGCCGCTATCATCACCTCCAGCACCTCTGACCGCCTCTCGCATGTTTGCAAATTGTCGAAGCTCTGCATTCACACTAGGCACCACACATCAGTCATCTTATTATGTTTCCTCCTCTCCTCCCTCTTATCCCTTTCCCCGGCCCCGGGCTCCCTTTTCACTAACTTCTCCCCCTCCCCCTTTTCGGCCCAAATTTTATCTCTCTTTTCTCGATCTTTTTTTTCTTTTTTCTTTCTCTCTCGTCCACCTCTTGGGCAAACCCGCCCCGGCCTGCAGGTGAGCCTGCTCCAGCTTTGGGCGAACTGGCCTTGGACATGGGTAGACCCGCCCCAAACAAGGGCGAACCCACCCCAGACAAGGGTGGACCCGCCTCGGCCCAGGGAAAGCCCACTCGGCCCACGAGCGGACCCGCCCCGGTCCGCAAGCAAACCTACCCTGGCCCGGGGCGAGCCCACTTGAAGAGTAGGCGAACCCACCTAGGCGGGGTCACCCTATCCCGAGTGGGGTCGCCCCTCTACTGGGTGTAGTCGCCCTTTCCCCCCAACCTATTTCTTTGGGTGGATTTGTCTAATCCTAGGAAAATCCACCCTCCCCTATTTTTCTCCTTGCCCTTTTTGAGCATTTTCTTTTCTTTTTTTGAATGAATTTACCATTTAATGGGGAAAATTCACCCCCTTTCCCTTGCCTCTAACAAACAATTCTGCCTACCCGTTCGGCGAAAGAAAAGTTTTTCCCCTAAACCATTTTTGTAAAATACCCCATTTCCAAAACCCATGTTTTGAAAAAGCATTAAAACTTAAAAATACATCATAAAATGCTTAAGATCACAAAGAGAGTTTTAAACCTAACTTGGCGTGGAACCGTGCACTCATGGAAGAACCGTCGTACCTCATCCCCCCAGTGGATGATGTCAGAATCATAATCCTCCGACATCCTCGTCTCCTTGTCTCCTTCCTCTCTTCTTCACTCTCTCTCACTCAACTGCTAGGTGTGCAAATGAGGAGTGGTAATTTCTAAAATTACCTTATATATCTTTTTCCCTCCATTTTAATCTTTTTAAGTGAAGGGTATTTTTCCCCTTTATTTAAACCTCTTTTCAATTCAACTAATCTTCTAACTTCTTGGGGCCACCATTTGAAAACTGTGTGTTCGTTTCACTTTGTTCAAAAGCTAATATTCATGGTTTTGTAGCTCTATCCAACTGTACTTATGTTTCCTTATATTGAGAAGTCACCAGGGGCCCCTTTTTCTTCCCCAACCACCCTCTCGAGGGGGCATACCCTACCATTTTCCTCCATTCCTCCATTATGGTCATTCCCTTGCAAGATTGGGACATCACCTTTCATTTCCCTCTATTTGGGCAGCTCACACAACTTCTCCCATACTGGGGCATCATTTTCTAGTTGCTTCTTCTATAGAGTCATCTGTATTTTATTTTTCTTTGAAACACTATTATTCTAACAATATTTCGAAGAGGGGAAAAATGTAGACATTCAAATTTGACTACTCCCATATGGTCAAACCCTTCTCCTTCATTCGTCTATTAATTAAGTTACTTATTTAATTAATATTTCCCCTTTCCCTAAGGTTCCTAAAGTATTTAATTTTACAATTAAATACTTTATCATTCATCCTTTCTCTACATCAAATAAATACATCAATTTATTTAATTTGGTCATTTAACCTTTTGGAATTTAAATCAATTTTAAATTCCTCTATTTCTCTCTCCTTGTCACATCCTCCATAACCACCTTCTAATCTTGGTTAATCTAATTAATCCATGATTAGGATGTGCACACCTTTAATCAAGATTAATGTCACATCCTCCATATTTATCCACTTGCTTCTAATCTTCCATTAACCTTCTTAATCACCTATTTGCACAACCTTAATCTAATCCCCTTGCTACATTTAGCATACCTTTTTTGGTCAACCTTCACAATTTCCACATTTATCCTAGACCCTCTTCCCCATGTGAATTTAAAATTCACATTTATCCCTCCAAGAATCTCCTCTTCCCCATGCAAGTTGTTAGGAGTTCTAGAACTCCTCACTTGTCACATCAGTCACATGGGGTCAAGAAAATTCCATTATAAGGAGCTTGTCTTATACACAAGGTATTTTTCAGCTTCCTTCATAAGAACCTTGTCTTATCCATAAGGTGCTTCTCATGTGAATTTAAAATTCACATTTATTCCTCCAACAACCTCTCTTTTCCCCATGATGATGTGTGAGGAATTCTAAAATTCCTCACATTTCAACATCCTTCCCACATAGTGACAAGAAGTTCCTTTTTGAGGAAATCTTCTCCTCATTCCAAAGTACTTGCAAGTACCTCCACCTCACATGTCCCTTTTCCAACTCATTTTTCCTTGTGACACTTCATCCTCCACATGGCAAGATGTGAGGGCTTGTGAGTCCTCAACTCACCACAAGCCTTCATCTTGCCCATGTTGGCAAAATCTGAACCGTTCAATTCTCTAGAGAAATCTCCCTTAAAATGGAATATTTTCTTTTCAATATTCTCATTAGGCATTCATCACATTCAAGCATTCAAGCATTCAAGCTCTAGCTCTCACACTTGCATTTTGCACTCACAAACCTCCATTGTTTCATGTTTTCAAGATTTTATCATTTGCACTTACACTCATCTATCAAAATGGCCAAATAGCTCATTGCATTTTTCATCTCATTTAGAGAATTTTGCATCCGTTCTCATCACATTTTGCCATCAAGGAGCATACAAAACATCAACTATCAAAGGGCCAACCAAGGAGAAATACAAGGTATAAATCTTGCTTGCATCTTTATTTTGTTTGAGTTTAACGTAGCCCAATCTTGAGGTGTTCTAGTGTTCTTACCTTCTTTTGCATTCTGTTTTGTATCACTTAGGATAGGTAAAAAGCGTTGATCACACAGGTAAACTAGGATCTACAGAAAATGCTCTAAATTTGGTGTATTGGGTCTCATACGCCACAAGTGGAAATTTAGTCCTAGTATCAGGGTTGATCTAAAATTATGGAATCCTCTAGTGATCTTCTGTAACTTCTCTCCCTCCCGGTCTCTGTATTTGAAACACTGAATTTTTCTTTGTAGGTGACTTACCATGATCTTACAATGTAGATGAAATTTTTTGATAACTTTATTCAATCTTGCAACTTTTTCTTCAAAGTATCTTCAAGTCTAAAACACCTAGATCTACAATCACACATGTAGAGGAGAAAAAAATATTATTTTGTTAGTGGATAGGGGTTTTCCTTGGTCAAACCCCGTTTTGGTAATCAAACCTTGAAATGAAATTAAATAGAAAGAAGGAATGATGAATGAACAAATATGCTATGTTGCAACTCACCAAACCCTTGAATAAAAGGTTGTAATCTTGTGTATAATGGCTAGAATGAATGTGGATCTTGACTCTTGATTGAATGTTGTAGATCTTGACTTGAATGCTTTCTTGAATCATAAGAACCTGCATCACAAATGCTAGCTCAAAAAAAAAACATGATGCATGATGACTTTGACATGATGCTTGAATCCTGAAAGTATCTCCAAAATACTTTATAATTAGCTCTTGAATGCTCTTGAATGTTTTTGTGAACTCTTCTGACCATAAATTTGCTATAATATTTGAATACTTAAATTACTAGATCTTGTTAGGATTGCTTAGGTGAAATTATGTGAAATACTTGCTTGTATTTATACTTGTTTATGCCAAATTTCCTAAAATTACAACATTACAAACTGACATCAGATCTAGGAGAATAACACCCCACCAAGAATTTGAATTCAAAATTAGGTCCAAGCTAAGTGAGATTCATATGCCAGTAGGGGCGTATGAGTCCCTGTAGGTTAAGCTTGGGACACAGATTTCAAGAAATGTTAACTTCTATGCCAAATTTAGATTCAAGCCCTGAAACATAGGTCGGACCCATACGGCCAAGGTGGTGTATGAGTCCCAGATCACTAAATTTGGGCCATACAATCCAAAATCATTTAATTATGACTGGTTATTAGGTGTGTCAGGATTATCCTTCGAAAGATGCATTAAATAAGGCTTGTGGATGCAAAATAGGACCAATTAAGGCATAAAGAAGCCCAATTTTAGCAGGGAGGGCCCAAAAAAGTGTGAAAATGTAAAGGGATACATTTTTCTACACTAAAATTATCATGCTAATATTTTTTGATTAAAGATTCGATTTCATTAGTTAGTTTCATGTCTAACCTTGGGAGTCTACCACTAAAACTCTAGCATTGAATAATTGGATTTTTTCAATACTTTCTCTTATAATTTTAGCTGCTCTTATCAAAGTTTTAGGATTTACTGTTATATATTTACTAATCTTACTTAACATTCTTTTATTTGAAGTTGATTTATTAACTAGAGTAGTTGTTATTGCACGATGAGCTAAATTTTTATCTTTAGATCAACTTTTCTTTTCTATAGAATCAATAGCATTGGCAACACTAAATTGAATTGTTCTACTGAATCATCTTTCTTTTTTGGTTTTACAAATATGCCTAATTTTTCATCACTTTTCATATTTTCCACATTTTCATCAATTGCATCATGATTTGACATTGTAATCCTAATTTATTTCTATAAAAAAAATATTTTATATTAATCTATTTCCATGAGCTTTCATTTGTCTCGAAGAAACTTTACCAGGAAGGTTATCTAACATATCTCTTTCAATTGTTTAAAAAAAAATCATTTTCATTCATACAAGTGGTTTCATTTTCATTCATGGAAGAGGTTTCATTTTCATTTTCAAACATAAAATTGGCTTATTCCCATTTTAATCAATATGAGGGATTTCATTCTCATTTGCATTCATATAAGATATTTCATCATTATTTTATTTTTGCATTGTTTCAAAACTAGAATTATTGATACCATCAATGGTGTATCCAGCTTCATCTAAATTTAACTAAGATCAATATTATCAAGACGGGTTTGAAGAAATACCTAGATAATTTTTTTGAATAGGTGTGTTTTATATATCATTGGTAGGTGGATTTGAAGACCTTCTTGAAGTTGAGCTTGCATAGGTGCTATTTCCATATCATTCACAGTTGAAGTTGAAGGCATAGTTGGCTTTATCTCCATAATTTCATTTTATTCCAAATTCACTATCTTCACATTTGCATCATCTACATTCATCTCATCCTTCATGGTTTCCTCTTCAACAGTCATGGAACTAGATGCTTCCAATTTTTTCATTTGACGAATCCTTTCCCTTCTATCCCCTTTTCTTTTTTCCTCCATTTCAATATTTGCTTCAATTTCTTCGTGTGTCATTAACTTTCTACATTTTTTTCTTTGCCTTTCCTTTGATCCCATGATTACCAAACCCTCTTGATAAAAAAACATGATTCTTAACCTATTTTCCAATTGCTTCCTCCTTCAAATATTCAAATAATACTCTATAATATGGAGATCCATTCTTCTATAAACTTTGAAGTACAAAACCATCATGAATACATCTAAAATCTCTCTTTTCCAAACTTCTTGTAAAAAGTCCTTGTACTTGATTCCACTTCAAAAAATTCAATTTGTGATTGTCACCTCCAAAATTTTGAATAGAATATGAATTTTTAATAGATTGTACAATTGTACAAGACAAGACTGAAATAAAAAATGCAGAAAATGGCACTTTCAATCCGTATTGCAAAAAAAGAATGTTGCTGAAAAAATATGCTTGGTCTGTTTTTTTTCAAATTGGGAAAAAACAGATAAATAAGAAATGTGTATGCATTATAGAACACATATGCATTCTATTTTAGGAACACATACGTGCTATATAACACATGCATTTCTATTTTCAAACAGGAAAATAGAAAATGCATATGCATTATATAACACATATGCATCTAGTTTTAAGAACGCGTATGCATTTTATAACACAAGCATTTTTGAAATTTTCAATTCCCAAACCACATGTTGCCTTTTTTTTAGGCTCAAGAAAGGCTTGGCAACTCAACACTTGGCCTTTGACCTGCAACTAAAAAACTAAGGTAGGTTCAAAAGAAATGTCCAGCTTTGGCAATTAAGCTAATGGACTTTTTTTTTGAATTACTCTATAAAATTAAAACCCAAATTATAGAACTTGATGTCTAGTTTCCAAATATATAATTTTTGTTAATATTGGATTATGTTTTTTATTTTTAAATTAATTTCTTAGCAAATAGGTCCATAAACTTGAAATATCAGGGGTTTTTTGTTTTTTAATAACTTTTTTTTGGTTAATTTTTTTGTAAAAAAATATATGATATCAATCTTTAGACAATTCTCTACATAATGAAAAAAATTCAAAAAATATATAGTTTAGGTCCAATTATGTTGTTAGTACACATTGATTTTTTAAAACATCAATTAGGGCCAATAAAAATTCAAAAAAATTATTTGAAAAAAAATTACAAAAAAATATCCTCATCAATCTTCATGTTGTTAGATATCTTTCCCCAAAAGTAATTATAAAAATACTTTCATTTAGGTCAAAAAGTGGTGTTCGTACACATGCATGGTATGGTTAAATTTTATTTTTTTTAAAAGTGGTTTTTATACATGCGTGTCAAAATTTAATTTCTATCATCTAGTTATTTGAATAAATTACATATTTGGAAACTAGATTCAAAATATTAAATTTCATATACTGACTTTTTTTAAGATTCATTGTATAAGTGCTTCAAATTTTCAATCCAAGTGTGACAAATTCTGAAAAACAGCAAAAGCACTTCCACTTTTTGAGCTTTTTGTGGACCCAACTTCTTGCATCAGCCCTTCTACTTGTCTTTTTACTCATATAGTTATTTTATTTATCATGTTAAGTATTCTTCTTGTTGTACTTCATTAATTTTCATGCACTTTTTGCATTCTATTCATTTCTATCAAAACCATCAGATTTTAACATTCAGGTTGCTAGCAAGTCCTAAATCTTTTTGGACACAAATTTTTCTCTCTATTCGTACAAATTCCAACATGCCACATATACACTAGTGTGTCACACTATAATCCTTAGTCCATGCTTTCATCCTCTAGCCGAGGGTTTGTTAGTCTATTTCCCTAGACCTCGAAGGTTTGTTCACCTAGATCTTGAATTCCTCCATCTTGAAAACCCAAAAACATAGTTTAGTCTTCCTTTCATTTGTCATCATGTCACTTGAGCTTTTTCATCGAGGTAACCTAGGGTTATCCGTCCCTTGCAGACTCTTCCCTATCCTAGATACTTGGGAGTGGCGGGTCCTATACATTACAATTAGATTCTTAGACGAGGGTTGTGTGATGTCAAAAATTGCATCCTATACAATTTCACATTCCATAAACCTCCCCTTAACATAAATTGAATTTGATAATGCAATTACCCCTTTTATCCAACCTTGATTTAATCCCTAACCCATTCATTCTTAAATGATAAGGTGAATTTATGTCTCGAATGAACACATGCCACACAAAAATCTATGTGCTATATGAACGTTCGAATAGATTCTTGACTATAGTAGCTTTTAAGACATTATGTTTCCTACATACCTATGAATATAATGCCTTTGCTAGCTCACAAGCACACCAAAACAACCCTTGCATGCATATACTTTCGTAAAACACTTCCTTCCTTCATATTTATCCCTTCTCCCACTCAATCTATCAATCTATCACTCTTCTCTATCATATTCTCTTCTATTCTCTTGCTCTCTTTCCATCACAAAAACTCTATTAACCATCTTCATGACATTCTCTTTTTCTCACAAGGTGCTCTACATTATTCTTTTAAGCTTGAAGATTGCAATCTCTCCCTTTCGACACTCTCATCTTGCTAAAGGAGGGTAACTGTAATCCATTTATTGCATTACCATTTAGTTAGCATGTTATTCTAGAATTTTTATCTTTTCATTATCATGTCTATTTCATCTTCTATCTATCTCATTTGGTTGTCTATGGAGGTGAAAACATCAGAACAAGGGTTTTACTAAGGAAAACCCCTAAACACCCGCCACATTTTCTCTCAATCTTATGTGTGAAGGTATTGAAGACATATCTGACTTAATTTCTCTCAATTTCTTGTCATTATTTTCTTCTCTTCTTCCCTCATTTTATTATTTGAACTTCACTTAGCTTAAGGTTGTTTCCTTTTCTATTATTTCATATTCTTTCTGCATTCTCAAAGTTCTTAGTAAATGGAATTGTTAGTGGGAACTTATTTATTTTCTAGTATGTTCTTGACTTTCAATTCCTTTGAGACGTCAACACACCACGAGGACATCCATGCACCACACTATCATCCAACCTTCCTCATTTGTATCCCGTCACTTAGGATTTTATTTTTGAGGTAGTTGAGGGTCATTCGCTACTTGGGACCTAGTCATCTTGAGAGTGTCAAATTTCCTGCTCTACAGGTTGGACACCCATACGCTAGCTAGACATTGGTGGACACGTTGGACACTAACATGCATCATGGGACCCACTTGGCCTTAAAACTAGCTAAACACAATAAAAAATTAAAAAATATCTCTAGTTGTGCAATGCCTTGCTCAATATCTACCCTCACCTTATCAATGTTAGGTAGCTAGAAGTATCGTCTACAAGAAATTTTCATTAGAAGATCATTGTGAACTCTACAAAATTTCCCTCACTAGATAGTAAAAATGTTTAATTCAAATCTATTTTTCTATATAATATCAAAAAATAATTCTTGGCATAATTATTGTCATGGAAGAATTAACTATGTTATTTTTGCTCCTACAAGGAGCAACAAAAAAATGAGGGGAAATATATTCACCCTTCTATCCCAATTTTCTTAAAGTGTCTCATGTATTATTCCTCTATCTATGGTCGTTTCTTTCGAGTTTGGGAAAACTAGCATATTCAAGTTTTGCAAGATAAAATTTTAAAATCTAATAATAAAACCTTGAAGGATCTCATATCAAATATTGTGGAACTTCAAATGTTGAAATTAAATCTAGGGTCATCATCAATTCACTTGGTTGACTTTTTTTGTCTTCTATAATATCTTTTTTTTAAAGTAAATTATTTTTGTAAATTTTATCATCTACTTTAGCATTGTTTATTCCTTTGTATAATCAACTCATTAAAATGGGGAAAAATATAGTGTCTTAAATTGCATTTTAGTGCAATTTCACACTTACATAGCACATCTATCAAGATTTGAAGATTAATGATAAAATTTATATCTAGATAATTTCAAAGATTTAATGCCATGATTGATAAAGACAAATTATTACTAGTTTATAAAATTTGAAAATTAGAAAAATTCTCCTGGACTATAGTGCTACACACAAATGTCTGTGCATTGGTGTCTTGAGAATTTTGAAGATTCAAGAGTATTTTATGTGTGTCTAGTTTATGATGTGTGTTGTAATACCAAATGAGAAAATAATGGCCTCTCCCTCTCGTTCGACCAAACAAAACTCTCCTCATTTTTTCACTCAAGGAAACAAAGAAAACTTCCAAGCTCTTTATTTAAGGGAAAACTCTGCCCAAATATTTCTAGCTATTGTAACTCTTTTAACAAGCTCTTAAGCTATTGTGATATTGTTGTATATTGCAACTCAAATTTTTTTATTGGCTTCACATTGTTAAATCACTTGAAAATATTAAGAGAGGAAGGGCATGGTTGTGGTAATACTCTCTATGTATCTATTATTCTACATTGGTAGAATAATCTTTGAATATTTTTATATCAGTTTTATCATTTATCATTTATCAAATATCATGGTGTTTTTCTTCATAGACCAGGGTTTACACCATATCTATATTTTTTCTTTATATCTTTGCTTTTAAATTCCTAATATCACTAGGATTTAATAGTAATTGATTATTATTTTATCATCATTTATGTTTGGCTTTTTGTGGAGGTCAAAAGACCAAACCGGGGGTATGATTGAGCCAAGCCCCTAAACATCCCCAAACATTTGTTATGTTCTTCGTGTGTGTAGGTTTGGTGGACTACAACATCATAGACGAGCATTTTGGAAGTATTTGGATCTATTGTGATCGAATGCCAACATGACGTGTTGTAGTTCACACTACGTATTGACATCTGAGGCTAGAAGTCTCTCCATTTGGTGTCAAGTTCATCTTTTCTTATACTTTCATTTTTTATAATAGTTAAATTTTTATCTACTTTGAGTTTTCATATATCTTACTATTTACGTCTAGTTAGTAATAAATACTATCATTCCTTTAGAATTATCATTTTTAGTTCTGCATTAAGTATTGCAACTTGATTTATGTAATTTGAATGTAGTGTGAAGATTTGTTATTTATAGTCCTATTTTCTTTAAGTAGCAAATTTTCACCATTACATATATAATATTGGATGACATATTGTCTACAAATAGTTCTTGTATAGAGACCTATGCAGGAAACAACAGTACAAGTTTGGTTGTATAATTTAATTATTTGAGTATTCTATAAAGCACACAAGTTTAGATAACTAGATTTGATTGTGTATTGCAAGAAAAAAATTGCCAACATAAAGACATTTTGTTAAAGGAGTACTTGGTAGGGTGTAAGTGGTTGATATATACTAGGAATGTGATCTATTCTTGATCATTTTATTTGTTCTAGTTTTACACCATGTCTATTCCATTTGACTACTTAATCTACCTATTGGTGTGCATGATCTTTGTGTTTTGTATCTTAGACATGATGCCTTTGGACATTTTCATCATAATTGAATGTTGTTTTCCATCATGATATATTTCTATGCACTAGTTGTAGTGTTGTATAGTTGTTGAAATGTATTTTATTTTACTATATAATAGATATGAACACTAATTTTATAATTTTGTTATAAACTCTCCCTCTCTCCCACTTTGTGAAAAAGACAAAGTCATAATTGAGGTTTTTAAAGAATTCATCAAACAATTTCAAAAAAATAATACTAAGGAAGATAACTTATTGTCAAAACTACAAGCTACATCTTAAACACTTTTGGAATATGATTCAAATTCTTACTAGTAGGGAGGATTTTCTTACTAATTTGGAAGATGTTCCTAGTAGTTGTGAGCCTATTGATGACAATTTTATCCTTGTTGATGTATGGAGTAAATCTAATACTTGTAATCCCCCTCCTACTAGTGGTGCTTTTGCTTCTTAGTAGTTTTATTTCTATTTAAGGGAGAGGAGCCGATGGTGGGTAGGGTAACTTTGAGCGAGGGGTCCACGTCATCAGCGTTTGAGTCAGACAATTTTTTTTTTGCCATGTCTCTTGACCGTCGAGCTAGTATCTCCCCTTTTTTTGGGTGAAAATTGGGCACGTTTATCAATATTTTCGGACCATTTTTTAAAAACCACAAAAAAAGAGCCAAAAAAAGTCATGGATTGATAGTGGGTCACTAAGTCATGTAATATTGGTATGCTAATGTGGCATTACATGATTGGTCAGTTTGTGTATTTTTTGAATTAAAGTGATTGGTAGTTGGATATTAAGTGTAAATTTATTGGCACTTTTATTGCCCAAAAGTTGGGCCCCACGCTGTCCAAAACTATACCCATGATAGATCCTATACCCACGATGAACTCCTCTCCCTTATTGTTGATTGGATTATACTATGTATGTTTTCTACTTTTATTTCAATTTGATCCTACTTAGACATTGAGAGGGTGTCTTTTCTACCACCCATTTAAAAATTATATATATATATTTTTTATATACAATTTAAATTCATTAAAATATATATATATAGACATGCCATTTCCACCATTGCACCATGCACGCGGTCATGAAAGCGAAACCCAATATGTGGGACCCATGCGTGATGCATCGTGATGTGAAGTGCCAAATTCTTTAATAATAGTCAATTCAATCCACTTGTACGGATGAGACAAAACTGCTAATTTAAAATGTTTATTTCCTCTAATGCAGATCGATTCTTTCCAAGTAGGCCTGGAAATTGACGGCATGTGTTCTGTTTTATGTATATCATAAGGTAAGTAAGGCGCAATTAAAAATTGATCTTTTATACGTTTACAAGTGCAATGGTGGAAATGGCATATCCATATAAACGCATATGGCCTACCTGAAAAGAATCTGATCTGGATTAAACATTTTAAATTAGCAGTTTGTCTTCCTCCGTACAAGTGGATTGAATTGACTATTATTAAGGAATTTAGCACTTCACGACGATGCATCACGCATGGGTCCCACATATTGTGCTTCGCTTTCATGACCACGTGACCCACAAAATAAATCAATTCTAAACAAATAGAGAATCTATTTCAGAGGAGCATCTACTGTCAAGTGACGTACCATTTACTTATATTTATATAAATATATTATTTTTAAAGAATATGAATTGACATTTTTAAAGCAGGGAATTGGTGAGAGGATCGATTGGATTTAGATTTTGTGAAAGATGTCATATTCATGCGTGGAGCCCACGGACGGCGAAGGCAAGCGTGTTTCGCATGCATAACAATCGTATCGGCCCCACACGCCTAGTGATGTGTAAAGATTGTTTTATTGTTTGATGCAGAATACGTTGAAAATGTTTTTATAGATTAGAATCAGTCTCAACACTCAAGTACAAATATAAAGATGCCATGGACTCGTTCCGAGCATTCATTGTAGACTTCTAATTGTTTTTTGTTTACAACTTGTTTAAAAATTTAAAAAAGATAAAAGTATTGTTGTCCCATTAATTTCTCCTACATATCAGGACTTCTGCGAGCATCTTTAGAGAAATTTCTGGGGAACAGGTTTTTTGTCAAGATCAATGATGAGGGTCAGACCAACCCTCTGACACAGATCTGATTCCAGCATTTTTTTAATTAACAATTTATTATATTGAATTTAGCTCTGTTTTGTTTGATTCAGTATAGAAAATTAAGTACAGCGGGGTTGTCAAATCCATTGCTCACCGATTGATTTTTATAAAATTCTTTAAAGTTGGACAAATTTATCCTATTAAATAGGCATTATAGCCTACCATGACACGTCATATTATTTAATTTAGATCCTATACAACACTTGTACACTAATCAATATGCTTGATTATATGTCATGCAAATCGATAGGTTTAGAGCTATCAATTGAGGATTTAATTGCAATTGTAAACATGGAGTATAGCTCGAATTCGAAAATAGTATATATATATATTATTTATTAATTTATATATATAAACATTGGGAGATATTTTTGTAGGTTTATGTGATTAATTGATTAAAAATAGATGTCTTGAGAAGGATATCTCTCGACGTTTATATATATATATATATTATTAATACTAGTAGCAATCGCAACATAATATGGAAGACAAAATTATTGGGGTTAGGATTAGGGTCAAGGTTAGAATTAAGGTTAGGGTTAACATTAGCGTTATGGTTAGGGTTTGTGTTAACATTAGGGATAGGAATTAGGGTTAACATTATGAATAGGGTTAGAGTTACGGTTAAAGTTAACAATAGGATTATGGGTATGGTTGGAGTATAACTCGAGTTTTTTCCTAAATTTCACAAGGGAAGTTTCCCAACTTCTAGACTTCATTGAATTCAAAATTTGGACCCTCGAGTGCAAAGTATGGTGGTTTTAGTAGAATTTTACAAGTGATAAGCAGAGTTGGACACAAGGAAATTACCATGAGAAAATCTAATGCTTTGCAGTTACATATGTGATTCCCAATTCCACATGTGATTGCTAACATTTTAATTTGATTGACTGAATTTATTAAAAATATATACATATATAAGCACATCAATTTTTAATTTCTTTAAATTGTTTAAAAGTTCATATAAATTTTATTTGTAAATTTAATGTAAAATTAATAATTAAATAAATATGAATATAAATTTTGATATTTAAATTTGTTGATTTCAATAAAAAAATTATATTTTATATTTTATATTTTAATCATTATTAATTAATTATCCAATCTATTGTAATAAATTATTTAGTTAGTTGATCTAGAGGCTATTATCAAATTAGTTAGAGTCATAATTAAAGTATAAGATCTATCTATAATAATTAAAAGTGAATAAACGAGATCCATGGATAGTGAGGGGATGATGGTAGGGGACAACGACTGGGTGACACTAATATATATATAGGTACTTGAAAAAATAGTTATAAAAGGATCTATAAGAATTACAATGTTGAATTTACAAATGAAACTTTGGAAATTTGAACAGGAAAATATGGTTTAGGTTAACAGATGTGTCATAGGTTTTAATAGATGTGGTTCTCAATGTCAAATGCATTTTTCTGGTAAACTAGGCCTCAGGCTTTATGACAGGAAGATGCGACTCACTATGATAGATGCAACTAATTTTCAAACAGATGTGACTCGCTATGACAGATGTGACTCAAGATGACAAATGCGACTTTCTAGTTAATAGATGTGACTCATGTTTTTTTGGTAAATGACAGTGGACCCTAGTTTGACAGTTGCAACTTTCTGGATAACAGATGTGACTCATATTAAAAGTCAGAGTTTGCTAATTGACAAATATGACTCATTTTGACAGATGTGGTTTTTTGATGAAATGGGTTTTCGACTGACTCTATTTCGTGATCAAATTTGGCAAATACAAATAATCATAAAACAAAGTTTTTTTCGTTTGATGTATCATGAATGTGTATAATTCTAGAAAACATGTACAATCCTAAGGCTGTGAAGGATAATACTTGTTGAATTCTCACTTAGGTTTTCCTAGCTACGCTTATTTAGAGTGACTGACTAGAAGCTTGACCACACTGACTCCCCTTAATGACACACACTTCTCAAGTCATCCAAGCTTCAGTTCCCATGACTCTCCCATGGAAAACTTCTCATATCTACTAAGAACTATAAGAATGTGAGACGACTTTAGAGGTCAGACCTCTTGCACCGACAAATAGAAGGTTTTTGGTTAAACTATAAACAATTGGATTTTTAGTACGGGCATTTCGTTCGTGGGGGATCATCCATGCGAAAAGAGACCATTTCTTCCCTTCTTGTCGGAACAACTCTCGTGATACTTGAGCTCTCCTCAAATACCCACTTTTATATACCGGTTGGAAGTCGCTTGGCTTTAACGTGTTACCAATCTAAGTTGCCTTGGGGTGAGTACTTTTTTCTACCAAGGTAGGCCCAATTTCTAGAGTCAATAATAGTTTCTCTTACACCCAGGATCGCACTAGTGCACAAGGGAAGAGGATACTTCTATTATCAAATCGTGGGGTTCTAATCTAACAAATGTGCAAATGCACCAAAAACAAAAAATAGTGGTTAATTTTAAGCCCAAATGATGATTTTCTAATCTACTCAAAAAATTTGTTTCAAAATTATCTTCGAGAAATTTTCTATAAAACAACTCATTAGTAGTTTATTGTTTCTCTGTCTTCTTCAATCATCCTACAAAAAGGTTTTCAAATGTTTGTCTTCTATGAATTTTCCTACAAACACCATGTTAACTCCTCTAAAACACATGTTGCAAACTCAAAATTAGTCGTAAAAAAGCTAAAAACTAAAAATGAAAATACAAAACTTTAGAAAAATGTTCACTAGCCAGATGCATCACAAAACAAAATAAATGTGTCACAGAATAGTAGATGCATCATAGAATATCATATGCATCTCAGAAAGTTAGTTGTGGCATTTTGTAATGCAAATGCGTCGTTCTATACTATACCTGTGAGAAAATTTAAAAACTTCTATAGATTTTGAAGACGGTGTCTTCACATCAGGTTCACCAAATGTAACGCTGGAATAAAAATATAAACAAGATTAATCTAACAAAAGCATAACACTAATCTAATCCTACATTAAACAACAAAGAACAAGGAAAACTATGAAAGCATAAATAAAAGAACAATCTCACCGAATATCTGTATAATTCCTTGAATGACCTCGATTGCACTTCTCCATTTTTTCATTGTAATATAATTGTCTTCAAATTTTAATAAGTATGCAACTATGACCTATTGATTATTTACTTAGAAAAATATCAAAGATTATTGAATAAGCTTCCAAAAAGTATAAATATTTTGGGAGGAGTAATAATGATGAAGGTCAAGTCAATTGATAGAAATTTAGTTTTTGAATGATCGACTAAGATTCAAAAGACAGATCGATGATTGAGATTAATGAATGTCATGCGATAGAGATTACTATCAGAAATAATGCAAGTTAGAAGATAAAGATTAAATTAAATAATAATTTAATCTGGTGTTGAGACTGTTTGAAATTCAGAAGAATAATTATTGCATGTGAAAGATAAAGAAGAAATGTTGTGTTCGAACACACGAATGAATTAATTAATTAAATAAAGCTATTTAATTAATAATAGTTTGCACGCAAAAAAAGGACTGACTGATTAAACCAGAAAGTTTGTTCGTTAGAAACAAGCAAATATTAAATCAGAAGATAACTGACCGATTTAATTAAATCTTGACTTAAGTGGTAAATGACTAATTAGATAACTAAGCGATTATCTAATCACAAAAGAATATGCCAGGAATAATTATTTTTATGAATTAAATGATTATTTATTTCAATATTCAAAATTTGGAGATTAAATTAAATAAATAAAGATTTATTTAATTAACTGTCGAAAAGGTTAAAGAATAATTAAATAATTCAAAATGATTATTTAATTATAGTTGGAAATGTGACAAAGGTAAATTAAATAATAATTTATCTAATTTTAGGGAGAGATAGATTTAATTAGTGACGTAATTAAATAAATAATGTTTATTTAATTAATGAAATAAGAACAAAGGTAACAATAAATTAATTAAATAATTAAAGTTACTTAATTAATAGAAGATAGAGGACTTTAAAAAATAATTAAATAATTTACATTATTTAATCATGACCATGAAGATGAGATTTTATGTCAAAAATGGTGTCGCAAGCCTAGACCAATTTTCGGTGTCTACAGGAGCCCTTGTTAGAACTGATCAATAGTCTACACCTATGAAGATTTTACACATAGCTTCCAAAAGTCTTTTCATAACCACAAAAAATAGAAAAAAAAAATGTTGCCTTGATGAAAATCTAGCAAACAGGTGTCCTAATAACATCAAAAATATTGAAAAATGAAGAAAATAGTAAAGAGAAATAATTCATCCAATAGTGAAAACAACTTTTGTGGCGCTTTGGATAGGTACCATGGTGAAAACCTGGCAAACAAGCACCATGTGTAATTAACTTTTCTTTGTCATCTACCATCATTCCAATTTGACTTTTCCCTGCAATTTCATCTTTCCCATACCACTTATAATAATGATTGGTTGTCCTTTCCATAGCTTGGAATGATTGACATCATGTATCTTTTCATCTTCCATAACACCTATCCCATTTCACCCCTAATAAATTTGTCTTATACCTGACTCGGGAAAAATACTTGACCTACATCATCCTTGGATCTTACACTTACTATCAGAGGTCGCTTCACTCAAAAAGAAAAAGAAAAAAATATTCTTAAAAAGACAAAAAAATCATAAACTCTCAAAAATTCAAAAAAATCAAAACATGTCAAAAACATAAAAACATCCAAATAACTTGCAAAAATCCTAAAAACAGAGTGAAGGTTAGTCATGCTGGTTCAAGTCTAGTCAAACTACATTGCCTCTACGACTTAACGTAGGAAAGGCCATTAGTCGATGTGTCCCCGAGGAATTTGGTAAGTCCTTTTAGGTTTTTCAAATAAAAAAATGACAGTCCTTTGTAAATAAAACAAATTCATGTCATGTTGAACTACGAGGTCTCTGTGCATTGTTACGCAGGTAAGGCCATCTGTCGATGAGCCCTTGAGGCCACCTAGGTCGATCCTTTAGAGTTAGTCACATCAGTCATACTAAATCAAACATTGTCAACTTAGACACAAACTATCATCAAAACATTAGACAAGTCACACACCAACAAGACAACAAGCCAAAAAAGTCACTTACTCAAACCATCAACAGTCAAACTTGTGTCTTATACAAGATGTGTCCTTCCTGAAACGATACACTATGATTAATCACACTTTTTCATTTGCCTTATATAGGTGGTCACATGATCAAAACCATACTTGACATCTTATACGACATGTTTTCTCTCTTGAAACAAGGCTTCGTTAAACAATCAACCTCTCACTCACCTAGTCAATTAAACGTCGAACAATCATATTTTGGCAAACACTCTGAATGTCTATTGACCTTGTGGTCTATTTTGTCTTATATTTTTCTTGATTTTCCTTTGAGTCACGTTACTATCTTTCTCGAGGATGTCGCATGAAGGATTTAGACGAGCGATGATGTCTCATGACTCTTTTCTTTGACTCTTGTTTGTGGATTATCTTGGAAAAAAGACTGGGGAAAATTTGGCCCTTAGTATGAGTTTGGACATTCCTTGTCTATGACTATCTATTTTGCAAGTGGATGACCTTGCACACCTTGGTCTATTTAATACCATGGTTTTTTTCTCCATTTGTTTTATTTTACCACCCAATGATGATAAAATACAAGACCTGTTATGTATTTGGCAAAATATTGAATTTCTTCTTCTATACTAAGTTCCATATCCTTCATGCTAACATTTCTTCTATCCTTCATCCTCTAGTCTTCTCATCCATTTCGAGAGCATACTCATGTTCTTTGAACCTACCTATCCTCTCAAGGGGGCATACCACAACCCTCTTGGTCATCCTTATCCTCTTTACACTGGGGCACGTTTTGACTAATTTTTTTTGACACAACGTGATAAACTACATTGTATCAAAGAGGGGAAAAATGTAGACACTAGAAATTGTCCTAGGCTTGTGACTTCTAAATTCTCCATCATTTCCTCTTTTGTCTTTGATAGTTAAATAATTTTTAATTATTTAATTATTTTATAAAGTCTTAAGTCTTCTATTAATTAAATAATGTAATTAATTTAATTAATTCATTTCTAATCTTTATTCCTCCTTGATTAATTAATTAAATTTTATTTTTTTTATTACGTCACTAACTAAGTCCCTTTCTTTCTAAAATTAAATAAATTCTTATTTATTTAATTTTTATACCACTCTCTACTATAATTAAATAATTATTTAATTATTCATTAGTCTCTTTTCTCATTAATTAAATAAATTTTAGTTATTTAATTTGGTCCACTCTCTTGAATTTTGAATTAAGTCATTATTTAATTCAAAAGTTCCCCTTTGTCACATTCCTCTATAATTAAATAATTATTCATTGGCCACCTAAATTAAATAATTTTTATTATTTAATTTCTCTTATCACCTCTTTATTCGTGCTAATCTTATCTTCCACATCAAGTCCTTATCTATCCATGTATCAATTAACCTCCAACCTTGATTAAATTTTATAATTTAATCTTGACCGTCACTCCTTATCATTTTCCATAACCCTAGTCCATACTACATCTTTCATTCTTGGCCATTGATTATTGAATTTCAATCTTAGCCTTTCATTTAAAATTGTCTTTCCTATAAAAGACCTTGCCATTGTCATTTGTCATCTACCTCTTGCTATCTTGCTATCAAGTCTACTATCAAGTCAAGTGCTTCTATAGTCATTGAGAATCTTCAATATTTTTCCTACTCATTGTCATAGGCCTATTTGCATACTCAAAAATTTGAGAGAAATTATTAATATCAAGCAAAATGGAGAAGTGCAATGAAGGTGAATCAATGGTGGTATGAAGACTTCATGGTAATATTGTTCTATGTTTTATGTCTTTATGCTTATTTGTGATTCATTTTTTATTAGGGTTTGATTTATATGAATTGTTTCCAAACCTTGATTACCCTATTTACACTCCCAGACCACAAAAAACATCATTGAACAGTTGGTTCACATACTGGTGAAAATATCTCACATTGTACAACGATCCAAAAATCCAGATTCTGAATATAGAAACCTCTAACAACCTTGAATAACCTGTAAGATCCACAAAATCATATCATAAACATATAAATAATGCGGAGCACAATACTAGATTACACTACGAACACTTGCAGAACACAGTTAACTCTATTTATTAAATTTTCTCAAAAATTACTTAGAAACCAAGTACTAGAGACATCATCTCAGCTCATTACTTCATTTCAACTCACCTTCAGACTCTGTAACAAAAATAATAGCTCCATGTACTCACAACATTTCCTCAAGGTCTCAACTACACATGCACAACCTGTTTTCCTCTTTCTCACAATTTTCTCAATATCCTCAACATCTTCATCCCATAGTTGACATGAATGACAACACCAGTCAATAGAATTTTTGTTGACATCAATTCCAACACCATCATACTTGCAAAAATATCCCCCTTTTTCATTAATGGCAACACAAGATGTGAAAATCCACCAAAGAGCATAGAACAATTCTAAACACTCTCTCTTGATACCTTACATGATTCTCTCTCTCTCCTTGAGTAAATAAGATCTTTTTCACATGATTCTCTCTCTCCCTGAGTAGATAATATCTTTTTCACATGATTCTCTCTCCCCCTTTGACATCAATGGAAAAGGATAAAATGTTTTCATGTTCTCCCTCTTTGACACTAAACCAAAAAATACCTACTATGAATACTCCCCCTTAGGAGTACACCCAACTAAACTAGCAAGTCAATGACAACACATGACACTACCTACTCCCCCTTAGAGGTAGCCACCAACATCAATCAAAAAAATAGATAGATCCATATATCTATTGGACTTATGCATCTCCATATGCATCTAGTTCAAGAAAGGAGGAGCAATAACCCCCAACTTCTCCCAAAGATACAAAAAATTATCTTTAGGAAGAGCGTTAGTAAATATATCAGGAATATGATCCTTTATAGGAACATACTCAATCTTTACTTCATTATCCATAACCTTCTCTCTCAAAAAGTGATACCTAATAGAAATATTATTTGTCCTTGAATTCATCACTGGATTCTTTGAAATGTTAATTGAACTTGCATTATCACAAAAGATACATATAGGTTTGTCATATACAATTCTGACATCCTTCAATTTCTATCTCATCCATAATACCTATGTATAGCATGATGTTGCTTACTCAACCTATATAGTGGACAAAGAAATCAAAACCTATTTCTTACTCAACCATCACACCAATCCACATCCAAGAAAGAATACACCACCACTTGTACTTTTCTTGTCATCAACACTACCAGCCCAATCTACATCTGTATAAGCACTTAATGTGAAATCAATATCCTTAGGATACCACAAGCCATAATCTAGTGCGCCTCTTAAATATCTGAATATCCTCTTCACTACTACAAAATGTGTTTCTTTAGGATTTGTAGTAATAGAGAAAGTAGCCTTTTCCTTCATTCATTTAATAATTGACCTTAAAGATAAATTAATGATGTCTTGGAGTGGTGTTGTAATGCGTTGTACACATTCACACTATTCTAGGACCTTTATTTAACTAAAACATGATTTAATTAATCCTTTGCAAAGGTGTTGTAAAGTGTTGTAACACACTTTCACACTTTTCTTGGATATATTTTCTTAATTAAGTCTAATGGACCCCTTTTTGAATAAAATGAACATAATGTATACCTTGTTTAAGTGTTGTAAAGTGTTTTAAAGCACTTTCACACTTATCTAGGTGGTCTTAATTAATTGTGGCTAATTAGAGTTATTAACCTCCTTTTAATTCAAATTTAGGTCTTAATTTGGACACCTCCCGAAGATCTATCTCGACAATCATAATTTAATTAACAAATTATTTCATTGGGAAAAGGTTGGTCCTAGTAAGCTGAGCTAGGACCCATTTTCCCTTAATGGCGAATGGGTCCTCCCTTAACAAGATCCCCCTTTTTTAATTGATCTAGAATGGGTTTTTAGCCTTCTTTTAGTCCCCCAAAGCTTGGTCTTGGAAACTTAGCCAGGACCCATTCGCCCTTAATGGCGAATGGGTCCTCCCTTAATGAGACCCCACTTTTTGAATTTCATTCTGGTAGGAATTCAATTATGTTTCTTCCCAAATCTGGCATTGGCCTTAATTCTTTGAATTTAGGGGTTAATCTCCTAATTTAGTATAAATAAGGGGTTAATTCACCCAGTTTCATCCTAAACTTTCAAGCATTCAAGTGATCAAGCATTATAGAGAACTTGAAGAGAATTCAAGGCATTTCAAGGCAGATTTCAAGCATTTATTGTAGCAATTCAAGACCATATCATTATTTCAAGGGTTTGATGCATGCATTCATGTTGTTGAGCTAAAGAGGTCGATGTAGCATTGAAGATCTATTTGCAACTATTTTTTACATCATTTTTAAGGATCCTAGATCTACATTCTTCATGGCCACTACATGATAGTTTACAGATTTATTTCACAAGAAATCATCCAAGGTGATATCATTTACACTATTTTATGTTCATTCTTCATTTCATTCATTTCGTCATTTGGTTTGATTACCTACAAGGGGTTTGACTAAGGAAAACCCCCCTTCATTAACAAATCAATTTTTCTGCCCTTGAGTGTGTGATTACAGATTTATAGGTTGAAGATCAAGTTGGAGCAAGATTGTCAAAGCTACAAAGTTGCTAAAGTTGTCATTCAAAGTGAAAGATCATGGAAAGAGCTCTACAGAATTGCATACAAACTTCCAGAAGCTTATCAGAGGGAATTTAAGAGTGCGGATATCAAGGAACAAGATCTTGAAATCAGTTTTCCAAAACCTTAAAAGGACCCATTCATCACTGAAGGCAAATGAGTCCTCCATAGCTCATAAACAAAAACTTTATGGCTAGGTACATATATTTTCATGCTCTAAGAAACATCCCTCATAAGGTGATCCCACAATACTGGTTTACACTTTTTGACCAAAATGGACATTGAACTAATTTTTTGTAACTAAGCCTTCACTTTCAGGCACCTATAGTTGCTAAACCATTAGGAATTTGAAGATGATGCGAACTAGTGATTTGTGACATTTTATCTGTAGGTTCTAAATATATATTTTTTAATATTTTTTTGAATCAGATTGCATTTCTTTTTCCATCTCCTTTGAAAACTAGTTTTTATCTGTAAACACCATTTTTAAGGAGTGATGCTCATTGTAAACAACATAACTTTCTTTGTATGAAGGATAAAATTCTAATTTTTTTAATTTAGCTTTGTAGCTACAATATCTAACACGTCCTTTTGGTTTCATAGTGTTTTATTGAATATTTTTTTCTTAATAAAGTTTTGAAGTCAAACCACTTACAATTCAGATATAGGTGGACCGTAAACAACATAATTTTTTTTGTATGATCGAAATTCCTTTTTTTTACTAGATTGAGGACATCAATACCTAGCCCGAACATATTTTTCAGAATTTGTTTTGATAACCTACTATTTTTCCACATGTGCAGAACAAAGAGCTTGATTTTTGATGAAAAACCTATGTTTAATTAAACTAAAAAAATGCATAATAAAACCAAAATATACTAAAATTATATCTGATGGATAGCTCATTCCAAGGACTACCATCATCTAGTTGGGTCTGTGAATTTTCCTTCATTTTCATCCTCAACACAAGCTTTGAAAGGCAATTTTTTTTGGAAATTTGGTGCAAGGGGAGAAGGGAAAAAAGGGGGGGTTCACTCGAACCCCCTTTGAGTGAACCCCTCTTGACCTTTTGAGTGAAGGGGGGTTTTCTCAAAGGGGGGTTCAAGAGAACCCCCTTTTTTCAAAATTTCTCTTTTTTTGTCCATTCTAGAAAACATGCAAGATGAGGTTCCCATTGTTAGTGTAAATATTTATTTTCTACACTAGCATAAGTTAACTTAGGTTATTTTAACCTTAGGGTGCATTTAATCTTTTTAGGGATTCCTTGTTGTCACATGTTGTTAGATCAAGACACATGGCAACATCTTACTGCGTCTTGTTTCTCACCCTTTCCTATATAAGGAGGGTTTTTATATCATTTTGAATCATCCCTTTTCCTCATCACTTTGAGAGGTCTTAATATCAAGCAAGCTCTTGCATATCCTCTTGTGGAAGATTCATCATTGCTTTTGCAGGTGTTCCTGGTTATTAATCTTATTCAGGATTTCTAACATGGTATCAGAGCCATTCCTGCAAGACTCTTCCCAAATCTGAGGATTGAGCTATTGTTGTAAGATCTTCTTTGAGGTTGTCTCCATATTAGGTTTTCTCTGGAAGGTCACTTTTGGTGCATGTTGGAGGAAATTTGAGCTCATATAAGAGTCCAGGGCTGTTGAAAAAGTCAGGATCGACTTTTGTTTCGCCAAAATCTGACATTTTATGCCAAAGTTATGAGGATTTGAAGTTTTGCAAGATTTGGAGATTTCAGACCTGTAGGAGCTTTTTTTCACCTCAAATCGACCACGCCATCAGATCCAGAGAGCCCAAGAGATGAAGATCGACATATAACACGCCCATATTTGGCGTCTGCTGTTCGTGAGGAATTTTTTTTTTTACCCAGCAGGTCGTACGACCGCCAGGTATAGGGTACGATCGTGCAGAATAAAAAAAATTTATATATTCTGCAAATTTCCTTCGGCCTTTTTTTGATTTTTTTCAAAAATCTAAAAATTGTAAAAAAGAAAAATAAAAATTAAATTAAATAAATAATTTTTTTAAAAAAAAAGGGGGGGGGGGAAGTTTTTCAAAGTCCGTCGACGACCGCCGTCCCATCCACCGACGTCACCTCTGTCCGGCTCCAACCCCATCATAGCCGCTAGCTCTGATTGTCGTCCCATCTGCCAATTGTTCTGACCGCATCTCTCACCGACCGGTCCATCTTCCGGTGCCCGTCACATCCATCGACATCGAGCATTCACCGTCGACTGCCGAACACTCACCGCCGACTGCCGAGCTCTGACCACCGATTGAGCACTCACTGGAGCAATCACCACCGACCGAGCACTCACCATCGACCCCCGACTGGCTAAATCATAGCGCCGATCATATCTGCCACCGAGTGTTAAGCCGAAGGGGGCTTATTTATTGCCCCTGGTTAGCCTGCAATACATATAATCAAGGCAAATTTTCATTTCTTCATAACTTTTCACCAGAATATTGAAAAATGGAAAATGATATACCGTTGGAAAGGTCTCAACGTCAACCTTTCAATGGTACACTCTATTTTTTTTTCTTTTCTACTTCTATCAGATATACCATCCAGTTGAAGTGAAAACTCTCCTTTAGGGTTTTGGAGGTGATACATTTTTAGTTTGTCAAAATTTCTGCCATCAGCAGGGTATTACTGTGTTTTTCCAGCATTTCAACACTTTCATTAGATTTTCCAGCATTCTTTTTCAGAGATATTTTGTCTTGTGTCTTTTCTTCTCTCTAATGGTTGAATCAGGTTTTGAGCTTCTAACTCCCCACAATTACCACACATGGAAAATTGGTATGCAGCGTCTCCTCTAGTCTAAAGGTCTCTGGTCTACATTGGATGTGAACCAACCTAATCTGACTAGGGAATATGAGAAGTTTCAGCATCGGATCAAGAGTGAGGAGGCTATGGGACTGATCGCTCTTCATATCTCCAATCCACTATTTTTCCACATCGAGGGGTGTGATACTCCGAAGGCAATTTGGGATAAGCTCAAAACATTGTTTGGTTCAATAAGTGATATTCAGGCACTTCAATTAGAGTCAGAGATTGCTTCACTCTCAGTTGATACTTTTCCCTCTATTGATGATTACTTGGAGAAATTCAAGTCCTTGAGGACTCAGCTTGCAGGGTGCGGTAAGGACAAAACCGACAAAGAATGCATCTTCATGATCTTGTCTAAATTAAAAGGTTCTTTTTCTTACTTTGCCACTTCTTTTTATTCTACAATGGATGGACTTGGAAATAGTTTTGTAATGCCTTCATTTGAGACCTTCTGTGAGCGGTTGACTAGGGAGCAATCTAAACTCAACCAAGTTGATTCATCTTCAAAGACTCATGCTCTCATTGCAACACCATCCAAAGGGAAAGGCAAGAATAAGGAAAAACCCAAGATAGGATTTGAATCATCACAACACAAGGCAGATAAGCCTCAGAAGGAGAGGCCCAAATACAACTTTTGTAATGGGCCTGGTCATCATGAGGAGACTTGTTTTAAGAAGGAGATTCATGAACTGAGAGAGCTTCTCAAGCATCATAAAATCACTCTTCCCTCTTCTTCTGTCCTCTCATCCCCCTCTCCTCCACATGAAGAATCATCTTTAGGTACTGCTGCAATTGTCTCAACTAAGAAACCAGGCAAGGGGCATGCTTTGATCACTACTCTAGTTAATAGACAGGAAGGTTGGGTCATCGAATCAGGAGCTTCAAGGCACATCACCTATTCCACGAATCACATTCTTTGGGAGACTATGCGTCCTCCAGAGTTTGACAGAATGTTCACTGCTAATGCAGACATGGTTCATGTTGCTACAATTTGTGATGTTACTTTGGATGGGAAGTCTATTGCTGATGTTGTTTATATTCCACAAATGGCTCATAATCTACTTTTTGTTTATCAGCTTGCTCAGGAGGGTCTTAAGATTGAGTTCACATCTAATCTAGCTATCATCAGGGATCAGTTTGATACTCTCATTGCCTATGGTGAGGTTGATCATCACTCTCGAGTGTATAAGTTCACCAAGTTTTTGGATCAGACTCCATCCTTTCCAGCATCTCCAGATTCTAGGGTAGGAAGCAGTTCTCCTCCCCCTCACCAGGGTTGTGGTGGTTGGATTGATTTGGCTCTTCTTTCGACATCATCTACCACCTCCTCTCCATTGAGATTTGTTTCAGTAGAGCAGGGCTCATCTATCTCTTCTGACTTGTGGCATCCAGATGGGTTCACAACCGGTCTTGCTGACTTGGCTTCTCATTTCTCCATAGGTTTTGAAGACATCCTTGAGGGGACCACTCTCCGTTATGGGGGGGATATCTAGTCTCCTAATCTTTTTTGTATTCATGTGATGGTTATCCTTGGGGGATGATGTTGAGTCCTCTAAATCATCACCTTTTTTGCTTTTTATCTCCTTTTCGGAGAGGGGTTTTCTTCCCACTGGGTTTTCCCCTTTTCTCCATTTTTTGTGGGAGATTAGCTGCATTTTTCATCCTATGTACATGGGTACCTAATATGGCTATCAGCCAGGACCCATCTTCCTCATGCATAATCATTGCATTTTCTTTTCCTCCCTAAGTTGCACTTATGGGGGAGTGTTAGTGTAAATATTTATTTTCTACACTAGCATAAGTTAACTTAGGTTATTTTAACTTTAGGGTGCATTTAATCTTTTTAGGGTTTCCTTATTGTCACATGTTGCTAGATCAAGACACATGGCAACATCTTACTACATCTTATTTCTCACCCTTTCCTATATAAGGAGGGTTTTTATATCATTTTGAATCATCCCTTTTCCTCATCATTTTGAGAGGTCTTAATATCAAGCAAGCTCTTGCATATCCTCTTGTGGAAGATTCATCGTTGTTTTTGCAGGTGTTCCTGGTTATTAGTCTTATTCAAGATTTCTAACACCCATGATTAAATAGGGTTCGCTCAAAGGTGGGTTCAAGGGAAACCCTTTCGGGTTAGAGTGAACCCCCCCTTTGTGTGAACCCCCCAATACCTGAATTTTTCTTCATGGGGGCATTTTCACAATTTTCCTTCCTCAACAAAATTTTAAACCAATTTTGTGGGATAACCCCATAGTTTCTATAATAGTTAGGGTCATTTTATAATTGTTATTTGCATCTTATTTCACAAAATTTGAAGTGATTAGAGCCCCAAAAAAATTAGTGTTCTATCATCTTGTTCATTCATTTTGGTGGACCCTATTTTTCATTTAATCAAGATCTTCTTGAAATCTAGCCATAAGACAAACTACATGCATGATATTCGGTCTAGTAGTAGTCAAAGACAACAGTCCACCAATCATAGATTTGTACTTGCTCTGATCAGACTTAGGTGAATCATCATCTTTGCTCAATTTACAACCAGTCACCATAGGAGTACATACTGATTTGGAGTCATCTATTCTGAACTTCTTCAACATCTCTTTGACATACTTAGATTGTGAAATGAAAATCCCTTTATTTTTTTGATTGATTTGTAGCCAAAGAAAGCAATTCATCTCCCCAAACATTGACATCTCAAATTCTTTCTACATTTCTTCTACAAAAATTTTAGAAATAGCCTCATTTCCACCAAAGATAATATCATCCACATATACTACTACTATCAAGATTTTGTCTTCCTTAATTTTAAAGTAATGATTAGTATCTATGGTGTTCTTACTGAATCCTTGTTGTGTCAAGTACCTATCCAATCTTACATACCAAGCTCTGGGAGCTTGCTTCAATCCATATAGTTCCTTCTTCAACTTACATACCATATCCAGTTGATCTGACAACTAAAATACTTCTGGTTGTTCCATGAAAACCTCTCCTTCCATTTCTCCATTCAGAAAGTCAGACTCCACAGCCATCTGACAAACCTTAAAATATTTATGTGTTGCAAATGCCAAAAATATTCTGATAGCTTCCATCCTAGCCACAAGAGCAAAATTCTCCTCAAAATCTATACCTTCTACTTGTGAGTAACCCTTACACACAAGTCTTTCCTTGTTTCTTATTACTTATACATTTTCATTCAACTTGTTCCTGAATACCCATTTAGTTCTAATTATGTTTTTTTTTTCTATTCTAGGGACCAATTCCCAAGTTTGAATTTTCTCTATCTGCATAAGTTCTTCTTCCATCACCTTCATCCAATGCTCATCCTTACATGCTTCAAAATTGATCTAGTTTAACTTTAGAGTGTAAACATAAATTTACCTTAACTTAAACAACTTTTCTTCTTGTCAATACACCTTTCCTCTTATCTTCAAATTTAACTAATCCTCCATCATACTTGTCAAGTTTAACAAACTTAATTTTGTCTTTGGTCATATGATTAGAGAAGCCATTGTCAACAACCCAATAAATTCTTATCCTCTTTGACATGAAAAGAAGATACCAAAGTACCTTCAACCTTATCCTTCACACAACTTTCAAGGTTAACAAAACCAAATTCTTCTTTTATAGCCAAAATACATACATTCATTATCATCAAAATCTTCATAATCAGATTCATCATCATAAATACCAACATCTTTTTTCACATAGTAGGCTTTTTAAATCATATTTCCTTTATTTTCCTTGTTCTTATTGTTTAGAGCTCTTTTTGGATATCTAGAAGCATAATGACCTATCTCACCACAACTAAAATATTTGAAAGGTAGTTTACCTTTGTACTTACTAGTGCCATTTTTCATCTTCCTCACAAAGTTAGCTTCCAAATTATCAAGATATTATTTGCATGAATCTTCAACCTTCTCTGATTTACTAGTATTGAAAATAGTCTCTACTTTTGAACCTTTCTTTATTTTTCTCATTTCAAATGTAGTTAGCATACCAATCAACTGGTCTTTGGAATAATTGTAAAAATCAACAGTTTCCTCAATGGAAGATACCTTTTAACTATAAAAGTCTAGAAGAGATCTGATAACTTTCTTCATTCACTTTAGATTCTTTAACTATTGCACCAACGCCTCTCATAGTACTTACCAACTCATCAACTCTCTGTATGTAGCCTTTAATTGTTTCATCTTTAGACATATGCATCATTTCAAATTGTCCCTTCAATTTTTGCAACTTTTCTTATTTGACCTTTGGATCTCCTTCATAAATTATTTCTAACTTATCTTAAGCTTCTTTAGTAGTCTTTAGACTCATAACTTTAACTAATTCAGTATTTGAAAGACTATTCACAATAATAAATATTTCCTTAGCATTGATCTCATGTGCCTTGATTTCTGCACTTGTACTTGGACCATTCAAAGGTGGAGTATATGTATTCTGATAAGACTTCTCAATCTCATATCCTTGAGTAGACAAATATCCTTCAATCTTTGTCTTCTAGAAGGCATAATCCGCATCAAATTTGGGATATTACAACGCAATCTTGTTCGCCATTATAGATCTACCTCAAGCGGTTAAGCTCTTCTTCAAGGAACCTTTCTCTGATACCAATTGTTGAAATGAACAAGATAACTAAGAGGGGGGGTGAAT
The DNA here is from genome assembly GCA_007115665.2 of Sequoiadendron giganteum. NCBI lineage: Eukaryota > Viridiplantae > Streptophyta > Pinopsida > Cupressales > Cupressaceae > Sequoiadendron > Sequoiadendron giganteum. The sequence goes on from CM021100.1 coordinate 214,682,288, forward strand.
CAATTGTAGAAAATTAAACCTTCAAAAACCCTCAGTAGTAATCAGATCGACAAGCATTCATTAAACCCTTATTCTGTTAGTTTGATTAAACATGAAATGCAGATAATAGAAAATGAAATCACAACACCATACACAAGTGAACACTAGATTTACGTGGAAACCCCAATGAGGGAAAAACCACAATGAGGATTAACTCAAAATATAAGTAATAGTAAAACTAGTATAAAAGGGCTCATTGCCAAAATAGGACACATTGTCCAAAAGGGCTTACTACCAAGGCTCATAGTCATAGAAAGAATACAAGAAGATAAAATAATAATGTTACATAGAGAACACTTCTTAATGCAATAAGGAGTCCACCATAATTTCTCACACACTTTTGCAGTGTCACATGAAATATTTTGATGCCTTCAACTCACTGCCTTTAGGAACCCTAACATGAAGTTCACATTGCTTCATTCAATATCACATCACACACATCACACACATCAATCTCACATCTATCTTACTTATTATTCTTTCTTCTCTCACTTGTATCAAAACCATACATATTTATATCAAGTTCCAACTCAAAAGAATTCTCCAATATCGATAACTAGCCATTATACATACAAATTTAAAATAGGTCAAAACCTAAACATTCTCGTAGTGGATAGGAATGAAAGGTGATCTACACAAATCCTTAATTAGGACCCGAATAGATCCCAATACACTTTAAAATTATTCCACAAGCCTAGCATGTAGTGTTAAACACAAGGTCATCCAACACCTGTGTAAAACACCATAATAATTAAGTACAAACATCCTTAAACCAAACCAAAAGTCTGAAAGTTATGGACAACATAATTCACTTGAACTATTGCAGACAGGGTAAGGAGGGTCCTCAAAGAGAATAGTTTGAACCGAGTAGAAAGAGTAACACAATAGAAGCAACACAAATTATGGAGGAAAATAAAAATGCAAACATTCTCATTAACTCAAATATTGATTACATATATTTGACCACATCTAGGCTTACAGATTCGGCACATAGGCCTGATTACAACATGCTCAAGATAAAGTGCTCATACATGCGAGAAAAAATCCTACAGATCAAACTTATTATACAATTGATTCTCCATCTCAAAACCACTACTTAAAAACTTAGTTTCCTGATGATGAAAATGTGAGCTTTATAGCATATTCGTGAGTCTAGAAACATCCACGTCAGCCAAAGATTATTACAATCTCCCAAGAAGAAAATGTAACGTGTGTAAGAACAGGTTAGCGTCAAATCTGAAATTTATCCACGGTAGATGCGCATGATGAAGTGTGGACATAAGTGTAAGGTTGGGGACACCCCATAGGACAAATCCAAATACACCATGAGGATATGCAAATAATGGGCGAGATCGACACTCGATCTAACTATCTGTTAGGGTTTGAAATTATTTTGGGGCCAGAACCAAAAATTGTCTCTTCATCCAAAAGCGATAACTTTTCAGAAAATGATCCAAATGAGATGAAAACCTGGAATAAGGAAATTGAACATGTCCATAATGAAATCCTAGGTACACAAGATTTGCTGAGAAAACATGCAGAAACATCAGATCTTAAAACTCAAACAAGAACAAGAACAAGAACAAAATATGAACAAAACTAAAAGTAAATATTTTTGGTTGATGCAAGATTGCCAAGAACCAAGGATTCTCTTGCATCAGAAATCTGGGGTTAATGAAAAGTGAGCCCCTCACTTTGTAAGGGCCAAAGGAAAACCGATACAGTCTACCTGAGCCTGAGAAATCCATGAAGAATCCTCCACTGGTCTACCCTTCCAGTTTACTAGATATTCTTTGTACTGATTCCCACAAGTCTTTTTCCCATCTCTAACATACAAGATTTATATCATCTCATCTAATTGCTTGTTAGGAATCTATTCTTCCAACTTCACCTTGTTGTCTTCACTAAATTATGCCTCATGATATTGATGTAGGTCTGCAATGTTGAATATAGGTGATATACTCATGCCATCTGGTAACTCTATCTCATATGCATTTCTTGAGTCAAATTTTCTCAATATTCTACAAGGTCCAAACTTCCTCATCTTTAGTTTATTGAATATGCCAACTGGGAATCTTTCCATCCTCAAATATACCATTACTTCATCTCCAAATTCAAATTCTTTATGTCTCCTCTTTTCTTTTAATTTCTCCTTATATCTCTGGTTCATGTCTTCCAAATGCCTCTTCACTTGAGTATGCACTATCTTCATATGCTCTAAAAATTCTTTTGCCTCTGCACTCCTCTTACCTTCCACACTGATGTCTCTTAGTTTGGCTATACCTCTAGGGTGTATTCTGGTAACACTCTCAAATGGTATCTTCCCTATACTTCAATTCACTGAATTATTGTAGGCAAACTCTACTTGTGCTAGGACAAAATCCCAACTTCTAGTCTTCTCTCTGACCAAACATCTCAACAAGTTCCCCAAACTTTTTTCCACTACCTCCATCTATCCATCTATCTGTGGATGAAAAGTAGAACTGAACTTCAAATCTATTTTTATCTTCTTCCACAATGTCCTCCAAAAGTATCCAACAAACTTTTTATTACAGTTTAAAACAATACTCCTAGGTAATCTATGCAATCTGACTACTTCTCTGAAAAACAAATCTGCTACATGTACTGCATCTATTTTCTTCTTACAAGGTATGAAAGTGTCATTTTAGAAAATCTGTCCACTACCACAAATGCTGAGTCATTCCCTCTCTGGGTTTTAGGCAGCCCAAGTATGAAATCCATGCTAATATCTTCCCAAGGTCTCGCAGGTACTGTCAAAGGTTTATACAACCCAATGTTCTGACTACTTCCTTTTGCAACTTGACAAAATCTACAACTCCACACAAATCTCTTTACATCCTTATGAATTTGTGGCCAAAAGTAGTTCTCACTTACCAATGCTACTGTCTTGTCAATTCCAAAATGTCCTGCCAATCCTCCACTAAATTTTCTTTTATCAAGTTATCCCTCATTGAGATTTGGGGTATGCACAATGGATTCCCCCTAAACAACATCTCCTCTTGAATGAAATAATCCAACCATTGACTCCTATCTTTCAAAACTGGTTTTCTACAAGCTCTCCAAGGTTCTACAAAACCTGGATCTTCTTCATACACGTTCTTCAATTCATCAAAACCCAATACCTCCACCTTCATTTGTGTTTTAAAATTCCTTCTCCTACTCAAGGCATCAATAACTTTATTCGATTTTCCACTCCTATGCTTCACAAAAAATTATAACTCTACAATAACTCTACCCATGTCATGTGTTTCTAATTCAACTTACCTTGATTGTTCAAATATTGCAAATCTTGGTGATCTGTATACAACACAAACTCCTTAGATAACAAGTAATGTCTCCACTTTTTCAAAGCTTGAACTATGGCATAGAACTCTTGATCATACACTGAATATCTCTTCCTTGCATCATTCAACTTCTCACTGAAATAGGCTACTGGTCTTCCTTCTTGACTTAGTACTACTCCAATTGCATCACAATCTACTTGAAATACCTTATACAAGTCTGGTCAAGCCAACATAGGCTACTTAGTTACCTTCTGCTTCAACAATTCAAAACTTTTGTCTGCTCATGATGTCCATCTAAAATCTTTCCTATCTCCTCTCATTGTTTTAGTTATAGGACTACAAATAGAACTAAAATTGCTAATGAACTTTCAGTAGAAACTAGCCAATCCATGAAATGATCTTACCTCTCCAATGCTTTTAGGTGTAGGCCATTCAAAAATAGCTCTTACCTTTTTAGGATCCATCTTCAATCCATCCATTGATATCACAAACCCAAGGTATACCAAATCCTCTTTCATGAAACTACACTTCTTGATGTTTATTAGCAACTATTCTTCTTTCAACCTCTGCAAAACTTTTCTTGTGTGCAACAAATTTTCTTCCCTAGTCTTACTAAAAATCAATATGTCATCCAAGTAAACAATCACAAACTTACCAAATAATTTCTTCAATACCTCATTCATCAACATCATGAAAATACTCGGTGCATTTTTAAGTCCAAAAGGAATCACTAACCACTCATACAATCCTTCATTTGTCTTGAATGTTGTTTTCCACTCATCTCCTTCCCTAATCCTGATCTGATGATATCCACTCTTCAAATATATCTTTGTAAAATACTTAGCTCCACTCAAACAATCTGTTATGTCATCCATTCGAGGCAAAGAAAATTTGTACTTCATTGTGATGTTGTTTATGGCTCTAGAGTCTATACACATCCTCCATTCTCTATCCTTCTTAGGTGCCAATATAACAGGTACTGCACATGGACTTAAGCTTTCTCTGATCAATCCTTTCCTCAACAATTCTTGCACTTGTCTATTCAATTCTTCATTTTATACTAGTATCATCGAGTGTGCTGCTTTGTTAGGAAAACTAGCTCCAAGAATATGGTCCATATAATGACTAATACTCCTTATAGGTGGTAATCCGTCAGGCACATTATGTAAAATGATAGCTTCATATTTTGTTAGCAACTCTCTTATCTATTCTAGCTGTTCTCCTTCATGCTTTAAATCTTCAAACTTCTTAAGAACTAGGGCATAGCATAGGTTCTCATGTCTCAATCCATCCAGGAATCTCCTTCCATCTACCAAATAGATTCTAGCAGTTGTACAATTCTCAACTTTAGGAACATCTTCCAAGGGTAACAAGGTCTGATTCATTCCATTTTCAACAATAGTGTATATGTTCTTATTTCCATCATGAATAGCTTGTCTATCATATTGCCAAGGTCTCCCCAACAAAATATGGCATACATCCATAGGCATAATATCACACAAAGCTTCATCATGGTAATTTCCTATCTTCAATTTTACCAAACATTGTTCACTTACCGGTATCTTATGTTCATCTTGAATCCATGCTATCTGATAGGGTTTCAGGTGTTTCAACCTCTCCAACTTCAACTTGGTCACCATTTCTTCCAAAGCTAGGTTATCTGAACTTCCACTGTCAATGATCACTTTGCAACATCTACTAGCTACCTTGCATCTGGTCTGAAACAAACTATTCCTTTGCAATGGCTCTTTCTCAATTTCACTTTGACACAACACTCTCCTATTGACCAATACTTATCCTTCTTCTGGTTGATTAGATGATCCAACATGTTCTTCTTCCACAAAGGCTATTCTCCTATTTTTTTCGGTCCTTTTTTTTGTCTCTCCTTGTTTGCATTCAAATGCTTTATGTCCTTCTCCACCACATTTAAAATAGGTTCCTTTGAATACTCTTTTCTCCTATCCTCTATCATCTTTTATGTATCCTTCATTTTGGTAACCTTTGTATCTTCCTCCTTTGTTAGAGTTTCCATCATATTTTTAGTATCAATTCTCATTCTTGCTAACCTTTGTATCCTTATTTTGATCTGAAAAGGTTCCTCTTCCTCCTATAAATATTCTTCCTCTTTGAAATATGCCACCTCTTCCAAACTATCTTTGCTCATGTCTCTTATTCAGTTTCTGTTTTTCTTTTAGGGCACACTGGTATGCCTCCTCCACACTCAACAGCTTCATCAAACTGATCTCATCTTGAATAGATGACCTCAAACCATTCATATATCTAGCTAATTATTTAGTCTCATCTTCTGAATGTCCAAATTTGATATTCAACTTGTAGAATTCTTCAGTATACTCTGTTACACTTGAATCTCTCTACTTCAGATTCTTCAATTTTTAGAATATAATGATCTAATAGTCCGTAGGCATAAATTTTGTCTTCAACTTATTCACCATCTGATCCCATGATTTTATCTTCTCCTTCCCCTTTCTTTGTCTATCTATCTGTAAGTGTTCCCACCAAAGGGATGCATGTCCTTTCAACTTTGTACAAGCGAATTTCACCTTCTTATCTTCTGGGGTACCTAAAAAATTAAAGTATTTTTCCATCTCTGTTATCCAATCTAATAATTCATCTGAATCCAACTTGCCAATATAATCCATTGGATTGAAGTGTTGCTTAGTGTTCAATCTAGTTAGGGCTCTTATGACCCTCTCCTATTCTTGATCAAGACCTGGTTTCTCTCCTCCTACAACTTCTTCTTGTTCTTCCACTTCTTCATCACTCACATCTTCGACTATTCGACCTCTCCTCTAGGCCATTTGAACTGCATCTAATCTAGAAAAAAATCCTCTCAACATCTCCAATACAATAGGGTTTGCATTTCGACATTATCCATTTCCTCTACCATTTCTTCTTCCTTCCATGTTTACAAAAGTCCACTACAGCTGCAGGATGGATCCTCAATCCACAACCCTACAAGAGATCTTCAACAAGACTATGCAATTCACAAGGAACAAATCTCACTCTAATACCAATTGTTGCAAATAAAGTAAGGAGGGTCCTCAAAGAGAATAGTCTGAATCGAGCAGCAAGAGTAACACAATAGAAGCAACAAAAATTATGGAGGAAAATGCAGATGCAAACATTCTCATTAACTCAAATATTGATTACATATGTTCAACCACATTCGGGCTTACAGATTTGACACATAGGCCTGATTACAACATGCTCAAGATAAAGTGCTCATACATGCAAGCGAAAATCCTATAGATTGGACTTATTACACAATTGATTCTCCATCTCAAAACTACTACTCAAAAACTTAGTTTCCTGATGATGAAAATGTGAGCTTTATAGCATATCCGTGAGTCTAGAAACATCCATGTTGGCCAAAGATTATTACAATCTCCCAAGAAGAAAATATAACATGTGCAAAAATAGGTCGGCCTCAAATCTGAAATTCATCTATGGTAGATGTGCATGATGAAGTGTGGACCTAAGTGTAAGGTCAGGGACACCCCATAAGACAAATCCAAACACACTGTGAGGATCCGCAAACAACAGGCAAGATCCACGCTTGATCCAACTAGCCATTAGGGTTTGAAATTATTTTGGGGCCAGAACCAAAAACTGTCTCTTCATCCAAAAGTAATAACTTGTCGAAAAAATATCCAAATGAGATGGAAACTTGGAATAAGGCAATTGAACATTCCCACAATGAAATCCTAGGTACTCAAGATCTGGTGAAAAAACATACAGAAACACCGGATCTTCAAAATCAAACAGAACAAGAACATAATACGAACAAAACTTAAAGGAAATATTTTTGGTTGATGCAAGATTGCCAAGAACCAAGGATTCTCCTGCATCATGAACTCAGTCCAGAATAATCTATAAACTACTTAATATTCATCAAACACTTCATCCAAGCTTGCATCATTCAAATACTTCAAATCAAAACAACTGGTAACCCTTATTTGCATACTGATAAATGGAAATCACACTGTACTACACCAAATCAAGTAAAAACTTGAATATAGAAAGATAAAAGCATTATAAGAAACTTCCCAAATATGCACAACCTGAAGCTATACAATAGAGAAACACGGAGCAAATACATTTCTCCCAAACCACAGAAAACAATACTCAACAACTAGTTCACATACCAGTGAAAATATCTCACACTATACAAGGATCCAAAAACCCATATTATGAATATGTAAACATCTGAAAACCTTAAATAACTTGTAAGATATACACAGGAATAGCATCAACATAGAAAGAATGTGGAGCATAATACTAGAGCACACTATGAATGCACAACATAGTTTACTCTGTTTATTAATATTTCTCAAAAGAACTTAGAAACCAAGTACTAGAGAGATCATTTTAGCTCATTACTTCATTCCAACTCGCCTTCAAACTCTGCAACAAACAATATAGATCCATCTACTCACAACATTTACTCAAGCTCTCAACTACACATGCACAACATTTTTTCCTCTTTTTCAAAATTTTCTCAATATCCCAACATCTTCATCACATAGTTGACATCAATGACATCACCAGTTAATAGAATTTCTATTGACATCAATGACAACATCAACATACTTGCAACAACCATATTTCTTTGAAGATTTTTTTTAAACAACTCATTGCCTTGTCCATGCTACCACATTTTGCATACATGTCTACCAAAGCATTTTATCAAACAGTTCCCTTCAATGCTACTATGGCTAAAAGCCTAAAACATGTTCTTTCGAACAAACTATGGATGAATGGAAAAAATCTATTAAAGCATAATAGTAAGAAAAAGTGTAGAAAAGGAAATGACCTGTTGGAAAAAACCATATCTCTTTGAGGAATTTTTCCAAACAATCCACATATCTTGTATATGCTTCCACATTTTCTTACACATCTACTACCTTTTTGTGTGTATCCCGCAATCATTGCAATCCATGACATATCCCTTTAATGCATTTTATTGAAAAATTCACATGCGTTGTCCATGCTTCCACATTTGTCATACATTTCTATTAGGGAGTTGCAATTATAATATTTGACAAAAATCCCTCTTTCTTTGAATGATTTGATTGATGCCCATATCTTGTTCCAAAGGTAGGATGTTGAAAAAAGTTGTGCAATTTGGATTTATACTCAAGCCAGTTGTATTTTCTTGAAATTTTGTAATTTCTTTTAAAAAATCCATTTTGTGCTTATCTTGCAATCATGGCATTCCATGAGACCAAATTTCTTTAAGGTATTCCATCAAAAAATTCATGTGCTTTGTCTATTCCACCACATTTTGCCTGCATGTCTATTTATGGATATTATATTGGTAGGTCATACGTTAGAAAATGGTTAGAGTAAATTCACACAATAAATTCTTGCAAGGTAGAAAAAAAAAATTCCATTTGCCTTGTGTTCTTAGTGTTGGTGTTTTTTCTAGCTAAGCCTTCAAAATTCCCTAAAGGATTTCTAACCCTTATATTCAAGAATTACCAAGGCTAGTGGCCAACTAACGAGTAAATATTTTCAGGTTCTTACCCCTACTCTTTAGGTTCTGTGGGACCAATGAGGGTGTTCCTTATTGTGCTCATTTGATATTTAATGCTTCAAGAACACTTCAACACACAAATCTGTTTGTATTAAGTGCAACTAGATATTACTTACTAAAGGCTTGGCAAACCTTTGAGCAGATAACCACCTAATGATAGGAATTGAATGATACTTTAAGCACATACATTATAATTGGAATGTTTAATGATTTATTATTTTTTTCTTCTTTTGAATCCCTAATCCAGTATACTATCAGCTCAAATGCCTCATTATTATCCATGAATGGACCAGTGATTCATCAATTGGGTAAATGGAGTCAAATATGTAATAACCAGTAATATATCAATTAATGAATCTAAAATGTGTGACCTATTATCATAGTTATTTGCATTATGAGAACTCACAATGCCTAAAACACAACTTCTAACCAAATCCTATGCAACTCTTTACAAATCTGTGACTCCCTTCAAGAATTTAATTAAGTCTTTGAGTTAAAGCAAAAACAAAGGTATACATTCAATTGAACCATTGAAGATAAACGAAAAGACCATTGATATTTTCATTTATAATTTATAAAATAGGATACATAGGAGAGTAATGTATCAGACTTAAGATTTTTTTTGATATCAGCAATTTGTATAAAAAAACATTCAAGACTATTACATATATACCCCTAACCAAGACAATGTATTGTTCTACTCATTGACCATTTGCAGTATGCTTCATATATAAACTAAATCCTACCCAGATCATCCCAAGACTTCAAAATTTGAACCCTTGCAATGAGCCATGAAATCCCTTTTATATAATAAGGGAACAACAAGCATCCTACTCAAATGCAATTACAATTCAAATGCATTTCATTTCAAAAAAAATTTTAACTTCATTTTAGAAATTCCCCAAACGATTATCTGTAATCATTTACCAAACAAGGGAATCAAAATTTCACACTACCAGCCAAAACCAATTGATGTCGCCAAAATCACTACTAGCTACCATTAAGGCTTTGTAGTCCACATTCACTAGTGCAAGCTTCACAATACTAGGCGATAAGAACCCACGTAGACAACAAAAAATAGGATAACCACCATGATTCACATTATCACCAAAACAGAAAAACCAAGACCCAATATCACCCACTTAATCAAATGGAGAGAACGCATGCCCACTTTGTGCCTTGGTAGACACCAGAGAAACCACTCCCTCATCCTCATCAACATTCTTTTTAACAATAGAACAGGTATGTCCACATGGTTCCTTCACAAAAAATTGAGGAGGTTGCAATGAAATCCTCATTTGCACCAACCAATTCAATAAGGCCATGGGATATTGGCCATAACCAGAGTCAGTCTCAGCCTGACTATCCAAACAACTCTCAGAAAGCTCAATGGGTGAGTGATGCTTTCTTATATAAGCCTGATGATTCTTGTCCTTCATCACCACCTTTTTCTCAGACCGGTTAATGTCCTTTTCCTTTCCTTTGATTCCTTCCCCAAAAATAATTCTTCCTCTCAAATGATAAGTGTGCTTGAGGAAATTGTGTGCAGGCCTTCCGCCACCTCCTACATTTCCCTATGGAGTCATATGGATTTTAGGCACACCCTGCTCAACCATGGAGGGACCATCCTAAGACTTCAAGAGATCAAGTCTCTTAGAGTGTCTCATAGGACTAGAAAATATGTTCATTCATCTTATTTTAACCAGACAACACTCAGATTATTCAACAATTTTACACACTCACAACAAGCTCACAATTCATGAAAATAAGTGGTGAAATAAATTAGTCTACACTCCACATTAAATAGAACAATTGGAGCATATATCATTAATGTTCTAAGAGAGTTCACATAAGTGAATTGGCCACTTGTTTCTATGCAAAATCTTGACCACTTAATATTGAGATGCATTAAAACTACATACACATCTTGTACATGCAAAAAAAAAAAATTATGCACGCACACTAGGATCAAATTGAATCGTCATGTGCTTATCCTGCCATTAATGATCACTTGTGTGATACAAAACAACTACATACTTGAAAAATTGGCTTTGAATGTTGGTCATTGATCCTAATTCCTAGAGAAATCCTTTCCGCAAACCTCACATCATATCGCACATCGCTCGTTCATTCAGCATTGAGCAGTCTCAACTGGCGATGCCTAGACCACACATGATGGGGAGAAACTCAACCCATTGTTGGCCATGGGTTCCTTGTAAGGTGAAAAATAATCGGTGATGTTTCAAATGCCAACGATGAGCTAAAAACTTAACCGCATCGCTCATCAGGGGTTGCCTTTTGGGTGGTGATGAAGGAACACACAATGGGTGATGGACCATGAGTGGTTAGAGGAACACCTCATTTCTCGTCATGGGTTAGACACATGCCATAATAGGGGAACATGTGATGAGTGATGGATAGCCAAAAGGTGAACCTAAGTGACAATTAATACACATGGGCTTAAGTTGCTTTAAAAGGGGAATCTAGGCTTGACGGGTAACCTAATATTTGGGGCCAGTCAAAGAATGAGACTTAATACCACGAGGGGAAACTAATGCAACCAGTTACTAGATATAACTGGTCAACAAAAAATTATAAGCCAAGGATAACCAAGGGTAAAATGTGAATAAAACTATAAACCCTAGTGGCAATAGGATATGGCCAATCAAAATTTGACCATAGAGATAATGGGACCATGAAATTTTTTAGGGTTCCACCACTTAGTGCACTTGTTTATTCATCATGGTCGAGTGACATTTACTCTTCTACATGATGATTGTATGTATTTTGTATGAAGGGTTGAATGAAATATATTTCATTTATTTGTATGGATTCAATTTTTAGGAACTAGTATTTGTCTCTTTATCATGCTACAGATAAAATTATTTGTCATGTCGAGGAAATGATCAAGGATTAAACCAACATAGAAAGAGAAAGAAGCTAAGAATGCAAAGAAAGCAACAAATATGAGGGAACTTCATGAGAAGAGGAAATTGGATATGATTTTTGAAGACATGCCAATTGACAAGGAACCTCAACCATCAACAAGAGATATGGTATTGGCAGCACGAAGGGAATGAATGCAAAAATTTTGTGGTATGAGAGATTTTAATACCATATTTGGAGACACATCCTCTATCGCAAGTCAAAATGGAGGGACACAATCTATCGCATCTCAAATTGAGAGTACATAATCACTCACATGTGAGGAAGGATGTACACCATTATTCCCACCTCAACCTCAAGGTACATCATCTATTCCATCTCTAATCAAAGGTATGCTATCTAGCCCATCTCATTTAAATATTGATGAAATTCAAAATTTTGAGATGAATTTACCTTTGATAACACCACCTAGAATTTTGTATATAAATCCAAAGTATTTGGTTGATATTGATGAGAATATTTTGTAGCTAATGGAAGGTAAGATTCCAAAATGTACTTGTAGAAGATATGCTCATAAGATTTGGAGAGTATTCTTTGAAAAGTTAAATGAGACTACAAGATGTCAACTATTTGTTTGAATGATGTGAAGTACAAAGTATAGGTCCATCATGAAGATTCTTGGGTTGAGAACATTAGAGGCTTCAAGTGAAAAAATTATTGTCAAGAATCTAATGAGTGCATATGAGAGTTTAAGTAACACATCATGCATAAAAGATAGTAATGTCACACGGCATGTCATTACATCAAAAATAGTAAGTAATCAAATGAGGAAAGCTCGTATCATTAGAAAGACGAGTCAAGCATTGAGAATTAATATAAAAACTTTATCAAAATCCATTGGAAGGCGCTAAAGAATCAAGGAAACTGATGCCAATGAATTATGAGCATTCTCGGGGAGACTACCACGAAAAGATAAACCAATTTTTTAAGCATTGAGATCACTAATTAAATAATTTTGAAAGTAATCAGAGGGATACAGTAAGGAGAATCGATAGTTGAAACCATCAGCCACATCCAAACCATTTTTTGGATACAACTCAAACACAATTTTTTGGTAAATTTCTAGAGATGTATCCTCTAATTAAAATTTGTCAAAGATATTTTGAAATACTAAAAAATTTCTATGTATAAATAAATCACACATGTATTACTTGTTGTTATAGATTACATAATGAATTTTCTAGCCATTTTGATGTTTATTGGTCTATATGTTTAGATTTGCACACTAATAATGTTTTGTAGGATTATGGCATACATTCCCCATCAAAATATTCAAGAGACTTCATATCAACAATTTTATGTGAAAGAGAGGAAGGTCAAATACTCTACAATAAATTATGCTTGGATGACACATGTCAACATTGTCATGGCTTACAACGTATGCCAATATGTGAAAATATGGAAAACACACATGCAGTTGGAAATGAACTAGTAGAGTTCAACAAGTATAAAACAGTGGCCTACAATACAAAATATGGTAAAGAAGCAAAAAGGTGTGATTTGGTTATTCAAAATATTCTAGTGTATCAATTTATGTCTACATTTTGTGATAGTATAGTGTTTGATTATGCAAGGCATGCCCATAGAGCTCAATGGTTGGACTTGTAATTCAAGTTATACAAGGAAAATTTCCACTGGGTAGCATTGTTTTAGTCATTGAATTTGTACAGAACTACAGTCTATAACCAAAATGTGAGCTGAAATCACAATATTATAACTCCATACAGGTTACTATAGTTTTACACATCACATTCATTCATTTGAATGATATTACAAAGGATGACATAAAGATCATAAGGGAGTATCTTTTTTATATTAGTGATGATCACATGCATTCTATGGAGTTTGTGCAAGGTTGCTTTTAGGTGTTCTATAATGATCTGGCTAGAAGGGGTATATCATTTATTCAACATATCATATGGTCAAATAACTATGCATCACAATTCAAGAACTCACAGATTTTCTATTGGTTGAGTAGGATGCATAATATTACAAGTTTTCAACATATGTGGAACTTTTGTGATGTCGAGCATGGAAAGCGGGAGCATGATGTTGCAAGAGCATGTACCAAAAGAGCCATAGCATGAGAAGATTTAAATTATAAAGACAATTAAAAGTTGACAAATGGAAAATCAATCGTTGAGTGGTGTAATGCTTTGATGGGTCCAGGTAATGAAGCTAAGTCTTCAAGTTGTATATTTTTTTGGTTGATAGATGATACTAAAATTGCACCATATGAGGATTATTGTACTTTTTTTTTTTGATAGATGATACTAACATTTCACCATATGAGGATTGTTGTACACTAATAAGATCAAGTGAGCTACACTCTTTCAGAAGCTCAAATGCAAGTTCATGGAGTATCCATATGTGGAAGATGGCATGCTATTGTTCTTCATGTACAATTCAAGCCCAGAATGAGTGTGATTCAAAGGAGTGTGTTGACGAATGGTAGTTAAGTTATCTTAGCCCACTTGACATGTATCAACACCTGACAACAATAGAATTGACACAGATGAAATAATCGATTGACTTTGACCATATACCAGATCTTGTTCAACTAGGTAATATACCTACTTTCATTATTTTTGAAATTCCTAATGATATCTTACTTTGTAGTGTTTTTGTAATGTTGACTAATTTTATCTAATCTATTACACATATCAATATAGGGAATTTTTATGTACTTATTGTAGATGAAGAAAATAAAAAGGGAACATATTATTACTTGTGTCATTGTATTAAGGCCAAAAATAAATTGGAGGCCCTAGTTATAGATGGAGAAAACATCAAATACCCTATAGGCTTGGTGGTTGTTACTGGAACATGGCTTAGAAGGTGCCCACATAATATTGTTAATGTTTGGCTGCTTTAGAAGTTTTACATGCATCAAAATATTCTTCAATACTCAAACCTTGTCATGAAATTCAATGTTCATTTGATACAATATTGGGGTGGACATTTGAACAAGACCTTGTGGAAGGTGCATGAGTCTAACCATGAGGCAATACTTGACACAATAAAGAGTAGAGAAGACCCAGATGGTTTATTGGATTAATTTGTAAGTATGCACATTGATTTTATAAAGTCATATTATTGATATTAATGTATTGTAGTTGATAGTTAGACCTTTCATTTCTATATTTCAAGCTTACAATTTTTTTGGTTCTAGGTTTACATCTATTTTTCTTTTTCTTATTGTTGCATTTTTACACATATATAGTGAATATTGGGAAAATTATATGCATATTTATGTTTCACGAGTTAACCATCTGGAGACCTCAATTCACAAACTTGACCTTTGCATCACTAGATCAGACTTGGGGACCCTTCCTCAACCATAATTTCACCTAAAATATCAACCATTTCCATCATATCCATCCAAAATATATCATCTTTCCCTCATCTTAGAATTCCCATCCATTATAACAAGCTATTCATCGCAACCATCATTCTTAGACCTTAGTCCTTTTGGCCATTAACATACCCTTATCATCTTATCATTGTCATCATTATTTACCATCCTTATCTTCCTATCCAATCTATATCTTATCATATCATATCTAATATTTATCATATTTTATCCTATCTCATCACCCAATCATAATTAATATCATAGATTATCAAAATCAATACCTTCAAGAGTCTATGAAATAAAAAAGGAATCTACTATAAAAACTCTTGAAAAGATGTAGACCAAAGTGAATGAGATAGATAATGTATTGAATGAATATATTCTTCGTACTCTCCATAAGTTTCAAGGAAGGTGCTTGTGCAGTATGTGGAATGGGAAAATGGCACTAGAGAAGTGGAAAAACTCAAGATTTCATATTTAGTAAGAATTTGTGTAAGAAAAGGAAGTGAGAGATGATGCTATATGTGGATTTGAACAAATGAAGTCAAAGATTCTTGAACTTAAGAATTCCATGGAGAAAATACAATTAGAAATATATGATAAGGAAGAAGCAATATCAAATGTAAGTGCAAAAAAAGAGAATCGGTGCAATGGACACATGAAAGTATTCAAGACATTGAAAACTCTATCAAACAATGGGATATTGTTGTCCTAATAATTGATGATAGAGTAGCTGGTCTAAATCTCAAATTAAAAGATATGAAAAAGAAGTTAGAAGATCATGAAAAGGGATAATAGGGGGTGCTAATAGGTAATATTAGTAGAGATGAGGAAAAATGTGTGGATGGTCAAGTTGCAGATACAAAAGTAATAGTTGGAAGTGTTGAAATTGAAGAAAAACAATTGGAGACTAAAATTAACCACTTAGAAAAGGAATTAAAATATAAGAAGAACATTTTATCATCAATGAAAAGGAGGTTTGTCTTCTCTAAAAACACTTGAAAAAGAAGCAGACAAAAATGCATTAGATAGCTAATATATTTAATGAAGAGATTCTTCCTACTCTCAAGAACTTGAGGAAGGAACATGTGTATATTCTTCTATGTTCATCGTTTGATCGAACCAAATATTCAAATGCATTCAGATGGGTACGCTTAGGCTAGGCATGGTCCTATTTCACACCCAAACATGCCAAAATAGGTTGAGCTACATTGTACCGATGATATCCCTTAAGAGTCCAAAGTGCAAAAAGGTAGCAATATTTAATAAGTTGTTACTTGGAAACTATGTCAATTAGAAACATTTTATCTAAGGCTACAGGATCATGTAGGGCCCCTCTACAATAACCTCTCTCGATTTTTGATATCTTTTAGGCATTTTCCCATGCTGTCAAGTTTTTAATTGATGGAAAAAGGGTCAAATGCATGTAGTGTAAAGTTGCAAAGGGGTGTAAATTTCATTTCACTCCTTGTACAACCAAAATAATAGTTCCAACACATATGGATTGGTGGGTTTATTCTAGGCAAGGTCCTATTTCGCACCCAAACATGCCAAAATAGTCTGAGCTACATTGTATTGGTGAAGTATCTTAAGAGATCAAAGTGAAAAAAAGTAGCAAACTTTGAGGAGCTATTACTCATAACTTGTGTCACTTAGAAACAATCCATCTAAGTCTATGGGATCACATAGGACTCCTCTACAATAACCAATCTCAATTTTTGATATCTTTGAGGTGTTTTCTGTGGTGTCTAGTTTTTAGTTGATGGAAAAAGTGTCAAATGCATGTAGTGTAAAGTTGCAAAGGAGTGCAACTTTTGTTCTACTCCTCATGCAACCAAACCAACAGTTCCAACATGTCCATATGGGTATGTTTAGGCTACTCCTCCTTCACACCCAAACATGCCGAAATAGTCCAAGCTACATTGTACCAATGATATCCCTTAAGAGTGCAAAATGAAAAAAGGCAACAATCTTTGAAGAGCTACTACTCGAAAAAATGTGTTAGAAATTTTTTGTTTGAGGCTATGAGATCATGTAAGGCCCCTTTAAAATAACCTCTCTCAATTTTTGATATCGCTAAGGTGTTTTCCTGTGGTGTCGAGTTTTTAGTTGATAGAAAAAGGGTCAGATGCATGTAGTATAAAGTTGCAAAGGGGTGTAACTTTCATTTTGCTCCTCGTGGGACAAAAATGACAATTCCAAAAAATTTATATTGGTGGTTTTATGCTAGGAAAGGTCTTTTTTTGCACCCAAACACACCGAAACAATTTGAGCCGCATTGTATCGATGAAGTCTCTTAAGAGACCAAAGTGCAAAAAAAAGTAGCAATCTTTGAGGAGATATTACTTGGAATCCATGTCCCTTAGAAACAATCTATCTAAGGCTATGATATCACATATAGAACCTCTACAATAACCTCACTCAATTTTTGATATCTTTCAGGAATTTTCCCGTGGTATCTAGTTTTCAGTTGATGGAAAAAGTGTCAATTTCATGCAGTGTAAAGTTGCAAAGGGGTGTAACTTTCATTCTACTCCTCATGAAACCAAAAAAATATTTATAACATGTATGGATGTGTACATTTAGGCTAGGCATGGTCTTCTTTCACACCTAAACATGCCAAAACAGTCTGAGCTACATTGTACCGTCAATATCCTTTAAGCATCCAAAGTGCAAAAAGGTAGAAATCTTTGATGAGCTATTCCTCAAAACATGTGTCACTTAGAAACATTTTTTATGAGGCTACAGGATCACATAGGACCCCTCTACAACAACCTCTCTTAGTTTTTGATATCTATGAGACATTTTCCTATGGTTTCTAGTTTTCAGTTGATGGAAAATGGGTAAAATGCAAGTAGTGCAAAGTTGCAAAGGGGTGTAACTTTTATTTTTCTCCTCATGTGACCAAAATGATAGTTCCAACATGTTTGAATTGGTGGTTTTATGCTATGAAAGGTCCTTTTTTTCACCCAAACACATTCAAACATCATGAGCTACATTGTACCAGTGAAGTCTTTCAAGAGACCAAAGTGCACAAAAGCAACAATCTTTGAGGAGCTATTATTCGAAAACCGTTTCACTTAGAAAAAATTTGTCTAAGGCTACGAGATTATGTAGGGGCCCTCTACAATAACCTCTCTAGATATTTGATATCTCTATGGCATTTTCCCATGGTGAAAGTTTTTTTTGTGATCCAAAAACCAACAGATGAATGTAGTGTAAAGTTGTAAGGTAGGCTACTTTTTGTTTTGTTCTTTGTGGGACCAAAACATTAGTGCAAACACATCCAATTGGACACATATAAGCTAGGCATGGTCACCACCCTTCATTATAAAAGGGTCATAGTCTTTCCTATTCTAAGGGTCATATCTTTTCACCAATCAAATGTCACAACCTAAATCATATCATCACTATTCATGAGAACCTAAATTAATTCATTTGCAATATTTCCTAAGGTTGTATTATTAATCATATTCTTAATCACATTCTTCAAGGATGTTATGGATTTATTTCTCAACAATAAATTACTCTCCCTTTTATGTTAGTGCTTATCAACCTAGAAAGCATTTTGACAAACAATGTTTTTAATACACATGGATTAATCTTGTTAAAGATACATTCAGTCATGAAGCAAACAAATAGATATACATAATACACAAAGTATGATTCATACACATGAATACAAGTAATACATGAAGTATACATAGGAAGCATGAAGCATACATGTGAATACACACAATACATGAAGTCTACATAGGAAGCGTGAATCATACACATGAAGCATGAATCATACACATGAACACATGAAGTATACACAAGAAGCATGAAGAATACACATGAATGGTTGTATGAAGAATACACATGAATGGTTGTATGAAGAATACACATGGAATGGTAGTATGAAACAGACATGTGAAATGGTAGATTCCTTCCAAGAATTATATGAAAAACTTTTAGAGATATGAGGTCACATGTAATAATGTCTTGCTCATTTTTAGTTGCATACTTAAAAGTGCATAGTATAATTACATGAATTTTTTTACCATACTACAATGGTCCTACAGAGTATGGGCTTAGATTTGTAGTAGTAGAGAGACCTAGGTGTTAGATTATATCATAGATTATTATATTCATATGATTAATGTAATGCTCAATAATCTTAGAGGAGAATAATGTTCAAACTATATATTTACAATTATATAAAGAAGAGTGCATGTAATACAATTGGAATTTAAATATTTGAAGTAAAAAATCAACAAATATCCATTGAAGTGTGGATTTATAATGAAAATATGGAAACCATCAACAAAAAATATGTGCATTTACCAAATAGCTATATATGCATACATCAATATTTGTCGATATAAGTACAACATATATACAAAATAGCTATATTGGCTTACAAGAATTCCATATAGGAATACAATATCAACTATATGCAATACTAAATATATGTTCACAAATGCCATATAGGCATACTATTATAAAATATGATTCAAACTTACTATCCTAATAATCTTCCCACGGGTTACTATTTAACTCCTTATTAGCATGATAGCTCCATTTCAGTGGGACATAGTTCACAGTCTCATCAATGGTCCGAGAGCTCTTCATGAGTTTTGTATTGCTCTTTGTTGGTGGGAGACGATAATGTTGCTGGGATATATTCTATGTCTCCTTGACATCTCTATGGAGGT
This sequence comes from Sequoiadendron giganteum, assembly GCA_007115665.2. Classification (NCBI taxonomy): domain Eukaryota; kingdom Viridiplantae; phylum Streptophyta; class Pinopsida; order Cupressales; family Cupressaceae; genus Sequoiadendron; species Sequoiadendron giganteum. Next base: position 214,702,187 of record CM021100.1, read on the forward strand.
TGTTACCTTGGCAGCGTCAAAGGGATGGTGCTCTATCACCGAGACTTTAGATGGTGTCCCCTCGATAACCCAGTGTGTATCATCATTGGTGGAACCTTGTGTCTTATGTGAGACTTGGAGTGGTCTTCTTGATGAGCTGATGGTGTTGGTTATTAATTCCCGCTACCCCATTGTGCCTTGGTAGGACCCAGTCTGTACTTCAAAGGGGGTGCAAGGAATGGTTTGATAGTTGTGACATGTACTCCATGTGGGTGGTAGGGACCATGGTTAATGGTATAAGAATTATCGGTGTGACTCTCCTGTATCAGAGGAAGATACTAAGTTATCTCCTCGACATCCTAGTGGGAAGGAGTAGAAAGCTAAGGGCTTATATCGAAATGACATTGAGCATTCAAAGAGACATGGTCTTATGTCTCTTCGACACTCCACTAACTAAATTTCTTGGTGAGCTATATGCATATCAAGGTGACAAGAAAATTTCAGAGGCACATGTTTTTGGTGGGGCAGTGAATATTGACAGTTAAATTGCTCTGTGACCATTCATTGTGGAAGTTGTACTGACAGTTTCTGAAATGATTGGAAACTTTATGCGAGTGTCATAGTGCATTGTACGCAATTGTAAAAGAGAGATGAATTGAAATTGAATGAGAGGTTGATCAAGGAAATGTTATGTTATTGAAATTAAGACTATGAATTAACACATGTGGAAGTAGAAGTTCTACAACTTTATATGTAATTGTTTTTAATATAATACAAAGTCAATATTACTTGGTGTGTGGGTTTTTATCTCGTAAGGGTTTTCCCACATAAAACAAGTGTTCAATTCTATGTGTTGTTTAATTGTCTATTTTGTTTCTTATGAATGTGCTTCTTAAATGAAATTATAATCGAATTTTGGGTGAACTATCTGTATTACTCTCTATAAATTAGCATTAGGAAGGTGTTTATGCACTTAGCTTTCCTTAGAAGTGGTATCAAAGATTGGCTAGTTGTGTTATCCTTGTGGGTGAGTCAGGTTTTTTGTGTTGATTTTGTCGAGTGGGAGTTTTGCAGAGAGAATCAATTTGAAAACTTGTTACATTTTTAAAATGGAAAGCACATCAGGAAGAATAGAATTTGATAAATTTAATGGTGGAAATTTTTAGTTGTGGAAACTCAAAATGGAAGACTTGCTTGTGGATTGTGACCTATGAATTGTTGTTTCTGTAACCAAACCAATGGGCATGAGACAAGAAGACTGGGATCTCACAGATAGGAAAGCCAAAGGTCTCATCAGACTGTGCTTGATTAATTTTGTGCTCTTAAATATGCATGAAGAGAAATTTGCTTCTTCTTTGTGGAAAAAGCTTGGTAATATTTATCAAGGGAAATCTATGGTAAATAAGTTATTCCTGAGGAAGAAGTTGTATTATTTGAATATGGAAGAAGGGGCATCTATTGCGGGTCATTTGAATGCTTTTAATATGATAGTTTCTTAGTTGGCATATGTGGGTGTGAAGATTGATGATGAGGATAATTGTATGCTTATGTTGTGTTCTTTTCCTAGCACATGGGATAATTTAGTAATGGATATTGGAAGTACAACAACCACTTTCAAGATGGAAGATGTGGTTGCTTCATTGTTGTCAGAAGAAATATGAAGGAATTCTTTTGAGATTGGAAAGGAGGCCCTTGTTGTCCAAGGTAGATCAAAGGAGAGAGGCAAGAAGAAAGAAAAGAAGTCTAAATCCAAGCTAGAGGGGAGATCAAAGTCTCTTGGTAAAAATTCCAAGGTGAAATGTTGGAATTGTGGGCAAACTGGACATATCTGGAAAGATTGCAAAGAGGAGAAAAAGATGAAAAAATCTTATGATAATGATTATTCTCAGAATGATGTAGATGCCTTCATAGCATCCTTGGAAAATCAACCATCAAATGATGTTTGGCTGATTGAATAAGGTGCATCTTTTCACATGACATCCCATAGAGATTGGTTTTTGAAGTATGAACAATGCAAAGGTGGAAAGGTCTATCTAGGTGATGATACATACTTGGAAATTGTTGGTTGTGGAGAGTCAAAACTCAGTTTCTTGATGAAGAGTAAAAGGAATCAATGATGTAATGCATATACCAGGTCTGACTTGAAATTTGTTTTTCGTAAGTAAGTTGAATGATGTTGGTGTTCAAGTTCCTTTCTCGAATGGTACTTGTCTGATGAATAGATTTTATATGGCTTTGGATAAGGGTTCATGAATTTGCACTATGTACAAGTTGGATGCACATGTAGTTCAATGTAATAGTGCCTCTACAAAGTCAAGAAATACTGGTCATGTAGAGAAGGAAAACATTGTTCTTGTGGGTGTGAATTCCTAGGAGGTGAAGCTCCTAGTAGATAAGGAAATTTTGTGGCATCAAAGGCTCAACCACATTGGTGAAATGGGTATAAAAGCATTCAAGAACAAAAGATTGGTTGAAGGGCTTGATTATTGTAACCTTGAATTAGATTTTGTGAACATTGCATATATGGAAAGAAACATCGTGTTTCTTTTTATTCTAGTTCTCATAAATATTTTGGAATCTTGGATTATATTTATTTTGATGTTTTTTATCTAGTTAATGTTCCTTCATTTTCAAAGTCTAAATATTGTGTCTCATTTATAGGTGATTATTCAAGAAGGATATTTATTTATTTTCTCGAAAGTAAAACTAAAGTTTTCAGTCGATTTAAGGAATTTAAAACCTTGATGGAAAATCAAACTGGAAGAAAAATAAAATGCTTGAGGAAAAATAATGGCCATGAATTTTTTTGTGCAGAGTTCAACAATTATTGCAAATACCATGGAATTAAAAGGCATAAAACTACTCCTTATGCTTCGCAACAAAATGGAGTTGCTGAAAGGATGAACAAAATGTTGATAGAAAGGGTAAGAAGTATGATAAGTAGTGCTTTTTGGAAAAACAAGAAGATACAACTGAGAGGGGGGGTGAATCAGTTGTCATGGAATTTACAACTTTAATAAAACTATTAACCTTTAATTCTAGATTTGATGATTAATAGTGAAAGAAAGAATTACACACACATCAAAAACACATAACACCAATATTTTTATGTGGAAACCCTATTAAAGGAGAAAACCACAGTGGAGGTTAATCCAAAATTATACCCTATTAAAAGTATAATAAAACATGAATAGAGAATGTACTTGCATTCAGGCACATTGCCTAGAGCTCACTACTCAAAGGAAGGCTCACTTCCTTACATAAGACAATTTGATTAAAACCATTTGAGTGGGATGAACTAAAAGATCAGCTTCTACAAAAGCTTGATGACAGTTCTAGTTAGGCACAAAAAATATTCATACACTTTGCTCAATCTTCTTTCACACTCTGCTTTGCTCTTGAATGATTCTATATTTTGCACTTATAAATTGAGCACACATCCACACCCTTTTCATACCACAAAACAACCTTACTTATATATCCGCTACACAGATTTACATCAACAACTTTGTCGGCCACAAATAATAAATGAATTACAACTGTTGGCCTTAATACAAGATTAAATCTTAATGCACACCAACACAATTCAGTCATAACATAGAGAGGACCCAAACCAATATCCTTGAACACACCAAACAATAATAAATTAATCCATAAGGATCTGCAACACACTACCATCAACATGCCAGCCAAGAACATGAAAACCCAAACATACATCAGAAAAATATTTGATTATGATCACACCAAATAGCGTAGACATACAACAAAGATAGAGCATGATAGAGAATCATCCACAAACATCACAAGAACATACACAACAACTGGAATTGCTAGAATTCCAACTTCCTCTTCCAAGAACAACTACTACAGTACCAAAATGACTGTAGGAACACCAGAACACTTAACTTGCACAAATATTGATGTGTACCACTGAGACTTCTAGACAACATACTAGATAGGTTCAGCAATAAATCCATTAGAGTGAAACATCTAAAAACAAACATGTAGAACATTACACCACTCTAACCTTCTTTGCTTCACTAGCTACTAGAAGATATATTTATGACAATTTTCTCAATCTCCTCGACATATACAACCTTAAGCATCACTAATGCTAATAGTGTTTACACCAATGACAACCACATATCAACAACATAACCAAAAAATCCAACAATATCCCCCTTGGACATTGATGGCAACACATGATATGAAAAAGAATACCATCAACCCAAACTAGATCTTTCATCTTCTTCTTTGGCTCTAATTGCACTTCTCCCCCTTTGTTCCACAAAGGTTCTTCATTTTACACTTCTCTCCCATTACACTTTTTCAAATTACACTTATCTCCCACTTTGACATCAATGGAAAAGGTTCACAAGCTGTGAACCACATATTTAGCACATCTGACTACCCCCCTGAGTAGCAACCACCACAACATCAATTCAGAATAAGATATAGCAATGAATTCATGAATTGATGCAAACTCCTGCATCATCAGCTCTGATCAAGAGGGGAAATTACCCCTAAATTTCCTTTTAGGTACTCAAAAGTATCCTTAGACAATGACTTAGTGAAAATATCTACAACTTTCTCCTTGGTAGGTCCATATCCTAGTTTGACTTCTTTTCCATTCACTTTGTCTTTCAAGAAGTGATAATTGATGGAGATATGCTTCGTCTTTGAATGCATCACTGGATTCTTAAAAAAATTTATGGCACTTGAATTGTCACAGAATATGGTAATAGGCTCTTCATACTCAATCTTGACATCACTTAGCAGTTGCTTCATCCACATTACTTGATTACAATTATTAGCAGCAACAATGTATTCTTCTTCAGCAGTAGATAAGGAAACTAAGTTTTTCTTTTTTCTTAGCCAAGACACCAACTTCTTCCCTAGGAAGAACACACCACCACTTGTACTTTTTCTATCATTGGCATCACCTGCCCAATCCACATCAATACAAGCATTCAAAATAAGATCATCATCTTTTGGATACCATAATCCAAAATCAATTGTTCCTTTCAGGTATCTAATAATTATTTTTATAGCACTTACATGTGATTCCTTGGGATTTGCTTGAAATCTAGCAATCATGCATACAACATTTATTATATTTGGCCTTGTCTGAGTTAAATATAGTAGTCCACCAATCATTGAACTATATCTTGTTTGATTTTCTTTAGGATATTCATCCTTTTGTGTGAGTTTGCATCCAGTCAACATAGGTGTACCAATTGGCTTTGAATAATCCATCCCAAACTTTTTCAATAGCTCCTTTACATATTTGGACTCAGATATAAAGATTCCATCTTCTAACTGAGTAATTTTCAATCCTAAAAAGAATTTCAGTTCTCCTATCATTCACATTTGAAATTCACTTTTCATTTCATCAACAAAATTCATACACAAGTCATCATCACCTTCAAAAATAATATCATCAATAAAAACTTCAATTATTAGCTCTTTATCCTGATCCAACTTGAAATATAGATTGCTATCTATAGTACCCTTACTGAATTCAAGCTTTAATAAGTATTTATCCAATCTAGCATATCAATATCTAGGGGCTTTCTTAAGTCCATATAGAGCTTTCTTTAGTCTACATACCATGTCCTTTTCATCAGTCAATTGAAATCCATCTAGTTGTTCAGCATAAACTTCTTCTTCTATTTCACCATTTAGAAATGTTGACTTTACATCCATCTGATAAACTTTGTAATTCTTGAAAGTAGCATAAGCAAGAAATAATCTCACGGCTTCTATTCTAGCAACAGAGGAAAAAGTTTCATGAAAATCAATACCTTCCATTTGTGAATACCCTTTGCAAACCAACCTTGATTTTTTTCTAACTACTTCACCTTGCTCATTTAGTTTATTCTGAAAAACCCATTTTGTACCAATCACATTTTTTTCTTTAGGTCTAGGAACAAGTTCCCATCTCTCATTTTCTATATTTGCATTAGTTCTTCTTTCATGGCTTCCATCCAATATTCATCCTTGCATGCTTCATTGATATTGTTAGGCTTAGCTTTAGAAATCAAACAATATTATTCTAAGTCTCCTTCTAGTTTGCACACCTTTACTCTTATCACGTATGATTTGATCATCATAATGATTTTGCCTTACATTGGAGTTTTAGTATCTTCTTTGACTTCTTGTCTTGCTCTTCCTTCAACATTTTCACTTGTTTCTACTTCTTGATTTCCTTGGTTCACCGGAACAATTTGCGATTGAATCTGTGTCTGAACATTATATCCATTATTAGAATTATCATGATTATCATCTAAATCATAACCACTACATCTAGATGGTTTTTCAATATCTTCATCAACTTTGACATTATCACTTTCAACCATTTTCTTCAACCTTTTATTAAAACACCGGTAAGCTTTACTCTTAGTAGCATAACCTAGAAAGATTCCTTCATCACTTCTAGCATCAAACTTGCCTATATCATCATCTCTCTTGATGTAGAGTTTGCTTCCATTTTTTTTGAAATACTTCATAGTAGGCTTATAACCAAACATAGCTCAAAAGGAGTCTTACCAAAATTACTATTGACATTTACTTGGTTGATAGTGTATACAAAAGTGCTTATTACTTCTCTCTAGTATAAATGAGGAACATTTGCTTCCAACATCATGGTTCTAGAAGTGTCTAGAACTATTATGTTATTTCTTTCAACAACTCCATTCTATTGAGGGGTCCAGGGAGTAGATAATTGTCTTTGAATTCCATGCTCTTAATAGAAAGTATTGAATTCCCTAGAAGTGAATTCTCCACCTTTGTCTAACCTCAAACATTTGAACTTCAAACCTATCTCATTCTCTGCCATAGCTTTGAAACTTTTGAACTTTTCTAATGCTTCATAGTTTTCTCTTAAGAAGGCAACCCTTATCATTCTTGAATAATCATCAATAAGCAACATAAAGTACCTTTCACCTTGTAGAATTTTGATTCTAGAGGGACCACATAGGTCAATATGTACCAATTCCAATATTCCATTAGAGTTGTACTATTTGCTTCGAAAAGAATTTCTAGTTTGCTTTCCCATATGACATTCCTTGCATATAGTGTTAGTAGGCTTCACTATCTTAGGAAGATCTCTGACCTCTTGAGAAGAACTTATCTTTACAATTTTATTAAAGTTCACATGACACAACCGCCTATGCCATAACCAACTTACATCAATTTGTGTTATCAAACAACTCTCACTAGTAGTACTCAAGTGGAAGATATTACCTTTTGTCTTTGTACCTAAAGCAATTTCCTTTCCTAAATTTCCCAGTATCCTGCATTTACCAACCTTGAACTGAAGATTGTATCCCTTTTCTACCATTTTTCCAACAATCAGCAAATTATGCTTTAAGCCTTCTACATAAAGAACATTGTCAGTATTATGCTTACCACCAAAAGAAATAGTGCCTCTACCATGAATCACACCAGAAGTGTTGTCTCCAAATATTATAATGCCACCATTGTAATTCTCCAAACTTACAAACTTGTTTTTATCACCAATCATATGATGTGAGCATCTGGTGTCAATCACCCATTCATCCTTTTCTTCAAATTTGGCTACAAGAGTTTTCTCAATATTCAAATTACTAGAAGATTCAACGAACAATTGGCTATTTTCCTTGATAGTGTAATTAGGGAAAATCAGATATAAAATTAGAATAACAGGATATGAAAACTCTAACAAGCACAATAGAGCACACACTAGCATGAAAATCAAAACAAGAAAGCAAAGCAAACTGATCTCCAAGCTAGATTTGATTTATCTCCATTGCTCTTCTCCACCTGCATGAGAATGATTTTGAAGGTTTGAATGTTGATATGTTGATTGCTCAATTTTGTAGCATAACGATAAGATGAAGATAATAGAAGAAAATAGATAGATAGATAGATAGAAATTTTGGCAGAGTAAGGATGCTGAAAGAGGATTCTCAAATGGCCTGTGAAAGGCTTGATTTATAGGAGAAGGTTGATTCGATTTGATGGCCAAGATTAAAAGTCAAATTTGTGATATGTATGGCTAGGATTAAAAGTTTATTTTAGTGTCTATGACGCACATTAAGTGGCTTATGACATGACACTCAAATTAGGATGTGAGGAAATAATGGAGATTATTTTATTTATTTTGGAAGAAAAGATGCTTATGACGCACAATGAATGGGGGTAAAAATAGGATGTGAGTGGGAATCTCATAATTTAAATAATAAAATTATTTAAATTATTTATGCATGTGAAGAGTTGTAGTCATGTGACACATGTTGCAATGTGACAATAAGTGAGGGATTAATTCAAATATTTAATTTGAATTATTTTGAGACATGTGAAGGGGGAATTAATTAAATAAGTGAGATTTATTTAATAAATTGGGAAGGTGATTAAGTGGAATAAATGAGATAAATGGGATAATGTAATGACCTAGGATAAAATATTAAAAAATGTCTTACAAGATCATGTATCGACTAGGTAATATTATGACATGGACAATTTTAGGTGTCTACAGATAGCAATAGATACCTATCCATCTTCATTTCTATTTTCTTTATCAAATTCATCATCAGTAACACCTTCTTCAGCATAATAGAATTTCTTATGAAATCTAGTGTCTTCAGACTTGTACTTGGAAGTTCTTTGAGGACACCTTGATGCAAAATGACCTATTTTACTATAGGAAAAACATTTAATAGGTATCTTTCATTTGTACTTACCATGACCTCTAGATTCTCTTCTTAAAATTAGTGCTTCCAACTCTTCTAGCTCTCTTTCTTCATCTTCAATCTTTTTCATCTCATCTTCATACTTGAATATCTTCTTGGAACTTTCTCTTGTATCATATTTATTTTCCCAAATATAGTGGCTTTAAATGAAAACTCTACTTTAGGAGTAGATTCACCAAATTCACTTAACTCAAAGGATGCAAGTTTTCCAATTAGCATGTCTCTTGTTATTTTAGTTATTGACCTGAGTTCATCAATAGCATGAGCTTTTGATTTGTAGGAAGGAGGCACAGATCTAAGTATCTTAGCAAAAATTTCTTCTTCATCCAAAACACCACTGAAACATCTAATGCTCATCACTAGTTCATTTACCTTCTAAGGGAAAGAGTGGATGTTCTCATCTTCACTCATCTTCATGTCCTCCCATTTTCCTTTTAGACTTTTTCGCTTAGCACTTTTCACTATTGGATCTCCTTCATATAATAACTCCAGCTTTTTCCAGATCTCATGTGCATTTTTCAAACCCATCACATTTGACATCTCTGAATCTGTCAAGGCACTCACCAATGCTTCAATAGCCCTGATATTATTTTTGGCTTCTTTGATCTCATCAATAGTAGAGGGACCATTATGAGGAATAGTGTATGTATTCTCTGAAATCTTCCAAATGGGTTCACCAATGCACTTTAAATGACATTTCATTCTGACTTTCCACATAGTGTAGTTTGTACCTTCAAATCTTGAGCTATCCTTATTGTAAGATGTCATCCTAGATCACCTCAAGTTGTCAGGATTCACCTTCAGAGGAACTAGCCCTGATACCAATTGTTGGCAAAACAAGAAGATATAATTGAGAGAGGGGGTGAATTAGTTGTCACAAAATTTACAACTTTAATCAAACTATTAACCTTTAATTCCAGATTTGATGATTAACAGTGAAAGAGATAATTACACAACACATCAGAAACACATAACACCAATATTTTTGCATGGAAATCATACACAATAGTCAATAATTTATTCAAAACGACCTCCCTACACGCAACGAAGAAAGTATTCTCCAAGGCTATATTACAAGAACATCCCACAAGCACAACAAATGAAAGATAATGATCCATGCCCCATTCCTTTCTCTCTAAATCATTTTGATAGACATCATCAAGAGGTCCTCATAATGGGTCAATAAGATAAATCATAAGAAAAGATTAAAATGAACAAACAATCAATGTTATTCATATCTCTTGCCAAGGTGATTTAACTAAAACCATTTTTGATGATTATGTCCATTGTAGGAGGGATGCATCCTAGGATATGTTATTGGATGTTTTGATTAAGACTAATTGTTTGATAGGTCATTGATACAAATGTTAACCGACTTGTTTACTCATGATCAAGACTTTAGATTCTTACATTCAGGTTTTCACTTTATAAATTTCCACACTTGTTTCCTCTTGTCTTACTACAGGTTGAAGGTGACGATCAGTTTATTATGGGTGAAAGTTTATTCACTACAGGATTTGACCCCAATTTTTGATGGCCTTTAGTCGGAATCTTGACGATATAGTGTCGGTCGTCCAACGAATCATAGAAGCCAGCGTCGTCGCTCAAATTTCGTCTACATCCTGACGGGCTGCAAAACGTTGACCTCACGACGCACGCTCATCGAAATAGCGACGCCAATTTCGTCAATCGCATGATGAATAGTGCCCAGATGATGGGAGGCATACCTTTTCCAGAACCGTCGGATTAACAACATAAGTCCATCACCATTACGACACAAATTCGACATATTGGCAATATCGTTGAGAGATCAATATTGTTATAGCGATCAAAATTGTCTGAGAAGATATTTCCAGAGGACTGGATTTTTGTCTCAGCGATAACTTTTCATCATCGAGATACACATCTTGTCTCATCGACGAAGCACGAGGGAAGCATATCGGCAAGACATATATTATCGGAGTAAGTTCTGAAGGTCTACCTGAGCAGCTATATAACGTCGATAAGATTACATCGGTAGGAGTCTTGGAGACATAATTTAGATTGAAATAGTGATAGAAGTCGTTGAACGAGCGACGAAATAGGCAAGTCATTACGGCGAAACTTCGTCGGATACATTGCAAATTCGTCGGAGGATTTTTGAGGTTCATTGTAAAATCGACGAGAGATTGCACTTTAAAAAAAAAACCTATTCGTTGAAATGTAGGCATATCGGTGAAAGAGGAAGACTACTACAGCGATCAAAATTGCCTGAGAAGACATATCGGGAGGACTAGTTTTTTGTCTCAGTGATAACTTTTCATCAGCGAGATGCACATATTGTCTCATCGAGGGAAGCATATCGACCAGACATATATCATCAGAGTAAATTCTGAAGGTCTACTCGAGCAGCTATATGACGCCGATAAGATTACTTTGGCAGGAGTCTTGGCGACATAGTTTAGATTGAAATAGTGATAGAAGTTCATCGAACGAGCGACAAAATAGGCAAGTCATTATGGCGAAACTTTGTCAGATACATTGCAAATTCATCGAAGGCTTTTTGAGGTTCGTCGTAGAATTGACGAGAGATTGCACTATTTTTTAAAAAACCTATTCGTTGAAATGTAGGCATATCGGTGAAAGATGAAGACTACTACAGTGATCAAAATTGCTTGAGAAGATATATCGGAAGGACTGGTTTTTTGTCTTAGCGATAACTTTTCATTGACGAGATACGCATATTGTCTCATTGAGGGGAGCATATCAGCAAGACATATATCATCGGAGTAAGTTCTGAAGGTCTACTCGAGCAGCTATATGACACCGATAAGATTACTTCAGCAGGAGTCTTGGCGACATAGTTTAGATTGAAATAGTGACATAAGTTCATCGAATGGGCGATGAAATAGGCAAGTCGTTACGGTGAAACTTCATCGGATACATTGCAAATTCATTGGACGTTGTTGTAGTTCATCGTAAATTCTACGAGAAAGTGCACTTTTAAAAAAAAAACCTATTCGTTGAAAGATCAAGACTATTATAGCGATCAAAATTGCCTGAGAAGATATATTGAGAGGACTGGATTTTTTGTCTTAGCGATGACGTTGCATCAGTGAGATACACATCTTGTCTCATCGACGAAGCATGAGGGAATAATATCGACAAGACATATATCATCGGAGTAAGTTTTGAATGTCTACCCGACCAACTATGTGACGCCGATAAGATTACATCGGTAGGAGTCTTGGCGACATAGTTGAGATCAAAAGAATAATCATCGGGGAGACTCACCATGTCGGGGAAACTATAGAATATCCTAGCGATACATGATCTCTTTTCGATGATGATACAAATGGATCGAAATACTTATCAGGGCGATATATAAATGTAGTCAAGTCGGCCAAGCCTTAACAATGTAGGATTGATGATATGAGGCCTATTTGTAGCAGCACTAATGATAACTATTTTCTTAGCTGTCATACAAGCCATCTCCATCAATAGAGCTTTGAAACCAAATCCACACACAACACAATGTTCATAGTGAAAAGTTAGCACTTTCTTTCATCTTTGTAGATTGGTTTGATGCTTCAAACGATGCATTTCTTAGATTGGTTTGTAGTTTAATAATCTCTACTCAATAGGGCCAACCACATGAAGGTGGAAGCACATTTGGCCCTTCCCCACCCCCCCCTCACATCACTCTCAATTCCCCATACCCGATCATATAACATTAATCATTCATTCATCCATTAATAACATATAACATTCATTCATTCATTCATCCTGCATTAATAACATCATAACATTCATTCATTAACATATTCACATTCATTCATTCATCCATTAATAACATATAACATTCATTCATTAACATATAACATTTTTTCATTAACATATTCAGATTCATTCATTAACATTTTTTATTTTTTTAGTTTTTACATATTATCAAAAATATGGCTATCATAATATGATTACAATCACTTTTTTTTGGTTTCTTTTTTGCAGCTAAAAAAAGCTGAAATGGAGTATCATTTTCAAAATTATCTGTCCCCGCTTGACTTGTTCTGAGCTCTGCTCATGATCTTAATGTATGCCTAGTCATGTACTCATAACGGCGTGGACGCGGCTGTAAGGGGGGTCTGCTCCAATAGCAAAGAAATGTTAAATTGATATGTTTTATTATTATTGTTACATGTATTTCATTAATTAAAAGAACATTAGAGTGGTTCTCTTTACCTGATTGAGCCACATCATGTTCCTGATATTGTCTTATAGCCTCATGCTCAACATGTTGAACACCCTCTAAATCCTGATCTGGAGTTCAAACATGAAAGACTACATTAATTGATACACCAATTGCAATTAAAAATGTTTAAAAGAACATTAGAGTGGTCTTGCTTACCTGATGGAGCCACATCATGTTCCTGATCTTGTCTAGCCTGATCATGCTCAACATGTTGATCACGCTCTATATGCTCTAAAGTTGAAACACGAAAGGTTACATTCATTAATACACCAAATGCAATTAAAGATGTTTAATTGTATTAATCCATACTGCATTTTGTATAGCACATGAATACATCTAGTACCAAGATGCACACCATGGCCTTCATTGGAAAGTTGCGATCCACCCTCACTAGTCTGCATTCCAATGTCATGTGCAGGATTATCATTGCTTATCTGTGTAAAACAAATAGGCACATTATTATGGTGGAAATTAATATTGAACAGATTGCACAAGTATTCAATTTGAAATAAACTTTATTGAGTTTATTTACCTGCGTGTTGGATGCAGTGGAAGATTGTGTTTGCCCAATCGAGACTCTTAGCTATTCAGTCAGGGCTCCATAGCCTTGGTCGAAGGAAATCTTTAGGTCCTCTTCTGTGGGCACTCTGTTGAAATCAAATCCCTAAATTTTTGCATGCGATCATGAATTTTGCTTCTATGATGTGATAAAACCAAAATTGTTTGCAATTTATTATTTGGATGCAATATTTCATTTATTGATACTTACAAATCGTGCGGCTACTTTCATATAACCACTAGAGCCAAGTTTGTGTTGCTCGTGTTTTTCTAGTCTCGCCTTTGTTGCCTTCGATGTGTCGGACAACCTATGAAAAATTTGAAATACGTTAGATTATGTAAAAATAAAGATTAATCAGTATATAATTAAATTGTTGATAGTATCACATACCTTCCTTGGCCCGGTAGTATCTTTCCTTTCTTCTTTTCAGCCTTCTCCTTTCCATCTGACACCAAGTCCTTCCACTCCCTTTCCGGAATCATGGGGGGACGCTCATACTTTCTGTTCTTCTCTAAATGTGACCTATATTGGTCCCTCACATACTTTAGATAGGTACCAACTTTCTTAAGGACCTTGGTTCGGTTGAATGTTTTATCACCGAACAACACAACTAAACGGTTAATGAGCTCATCTTTTAAATCTTGATTTTGGGCATTCCACCGTGTATGTATGGTGGGCCCGAAGAGCTCCAATGAAATATCACTTAGATGTTTATAAAAAACATCATTTCCTGCAATTATAATGTAGGAAAATATTGCCATTTTGTAAATCAATATAATAGGGCGCTATCCCCACTGTTAGCACTTACTTAAAAAAATAATAATAATAATTAAAACATTTTAAAGTACCTGGGACCTTCTCTATCTTTATGGGAAGGAAATCCTCGGTCACCACAAATGTGACGGCAATGTTCCCGTACTAGTAATACGGGAAGATCCAGGAAATGCTGCTAAAACATCACCAGTAGTAGTGGCCTCTGCATCCACAGGTACTGACACATGTAGTGGCATGTGTTCGCTGCCAGAGGGTGGACTACCGAATGCCTGCATGGTATGTGTTGCCGACATTTCAGATGACAATATAGGCACAGATGATGGGGTCGGATGATGTGTTGTATGCGTAGGAAGATCAGGATTGACACTTGTACCATCCCCTACTTCTCGGGAAACACTTGCAGTACCTTGATCACGGCCAATAGCATGATCATGAGGATGCAAATAATCTTGTAAAAACAACACATATTTTAGTTCATGACATAAAAGAGTACAAAATATAAAACCATGAATGAACTTATGTTATAATTAAAGATCTCATGACAGCTTACTTCCAAGTTCTGTGCTCTCTGAGACAATATTTTAACCCTTTCTCTTATCTCATCTGTTTGAGGCACTACGAATACCAACTGAAGGATTTCTTGATTGCATTTTTTTTGGGCCTTCCTCATCATATCCACAGGGTTTGTGGAAAATGCAATGTCATCATCGCATAATAGTGACTGCACCTCCATATGGATGCTCTCCTGTACTGTTGGTGCCTTTCCCCGATCAGCCAACTGCAACAAGAATATTAAAAACATTATCAAAATTAACCCAATAAACTCATGAAAAAAACATAATAATAAAACATTTTTCTCGTATCTAATTTGTACAATTACAATGACGTAAACCTGTCGGATAGAAGTGCCTGAAGATGGATCGCGATCTATGCTCTAGGCTAGAGCCTTCCTCCTATGATCAATGTCCCGCTGTGAAAAAAATAAAATATAAAAAACATTACCGAAATGAAACCAATAGACTTACGAAAAAAAACATAATAATAAAATGGTATATTGGAGTCATTAATTGGAGGTTGGATAAAATGGTATATATATATAGTACATACCGCCCCCATAGTAATTGTGGTTGTATCTAAGTGATTCAAATTGTAATCAATTAACAACTCTTCCCCTGTAGTTATTGATTTTATCGCACATACGAATACACGGTTTCCCTCTCGTGCCTCAAATATACAATTGGGTTGCTTATTTGTTGACCCAGGTCGTGTACTATTTATAAACCCTGCAATATTCCCTGATGCTTTTGGCCTCTCGTCAATTTACCTAGCCATTCCTTTATTTTCATCCTTATCTTTTAGTTGTATATAATTTGCTGATAGTGCATACCTACGCATACTTCGTGTATATTGAACCAGCTGCATCCAATCTTTGTAACTGTAATAGGGTCCAACATACTCCATCAACTCAGTAACTTTGTCATAATAGACTTTTATGCTGTCCATGCAAAATAGGCCCAAACCATGTAATGACGATGGTGCTATGCGATATATCCTCTCGTTGACACAAAGATCAGTGTTTATTGGAGGAAGTTCCTTGGGTACCCATTGTTTCCGTAGATGTTTGTACCTCAAGGGCACCTCGATGTCACCTATGCTCTCATCATCATAAGAACATGACCCCCCTTTAGCAAGAAAAATTTCCATGCATTTATGGAATTTTCTTCTAATCTTTTGACCTCTAGTTGATCTCCCTCTTTTAGACCTACTACATGGCTCGCTTTCCTCTTCTCTTCCTGAATTTCCCTTGCTTGAGGAAGACAAATTTTACAAATACCTATTTTGTGGTGCCTGCACTCATAAGGATGTTGGATGAAGTTCTTTCATGGTGATGTGATCCGAAGGTGACATTATGATTAATTTATCATTTCATCGCTAGAAATTGACAGGTTATAAGGTAATCAAGTCTTGATAGATTGCAAGTTATTGTTACTACCGTCCAAATGTGTCCATCACAAATCAAATCTACTTAACGTCTTTGTGCAGTGTCTTTGCAAGCATAAAGTAACTTCAAATGATAGTTTGGAGTTAGTTCTTTCTTCTTTCAATCAATAAAAGCAAGCATAAAGTAGCTGTATTTTTACCTTTCAATCAATAAAAGCAAGCTATTTTTCCTTCTCAATACTGGATATTGTGTGATAACATGAAATTATTGATATTTCCTTGTGATGATAATGTTTATCCTTGGTTCTAGTCTAGTTTATCATAGCCTTTATAAAAAGTGCATGTTTGTGCAGGTCATAGTTTATGTTCTACCAGTTCTATGTAGGATTCAATTGTGAAGTCAAACATTCGAGCCTCTAGGAAGGTCATTTGTTGTTCCACTTGAGTTTTTCCATAAACTTCAAAGCCTATCTATGAAATACTTATGCAAAACATGTCAGAACTGAGTTATGTATATTGCAGTGATTTTTATTGATCACATTGTGTGTCAAAACAACATTACAAATCCTTAATATTTGGTGCATCATGCTAGGAGTTAGTTTTATTTCATGTTTCCTCCTTACCCTATTCCCAACAAGTAGTTTTAGGTGACTACCATAAGAGCCAACTTACTCTCGAGGTTCTTTTCTGCTCTAGGTAACCCACAACCTAAAAAATTCCCATGTTTCACCAATATGTTAAGTTCTGCAACTTAGGAGGGGTACAATATTGAGTGATAACAGTTATTGGCATGCTTGGTGGGACTAGTATGATGAAATTCTCATCAAAATACTGAGAGATTTGGTGTTTTACTCAGTATTATTAGCCTTTGGAGGCAATATAAACAACACCATGGTGACTCTAATTACATATCAGTTGGTTTTAGTAGTCCAAATGCATGCAACCAAGAAGAGGAAAGTGCTAAAGAATCTAAGCCAATTAAAATTCCAAGTTTTAAAAGTTTTTCTTCAAACCAATAGTTGATTCATAACCAAGAGAAGCCCTTTCAAATCCCCTTACCAGTTGAATCTAACATGGACAACTATGATGAAATTGTTAAGTTGGAAGAGCATGTGTTAACAATCCCAAGCTTCAAAAAAATCACTTCTTCTCTTCCAAAAGAGTTACCAAAGCCTCCTATACTAGCCAATCCTCTATCAAAACTCCCTAAAGCTTTTGAGGAGTTGTTCGATCATTTCAAATAGGAGGAGGTCGAGCTAGTAGTGAAATAAGAGTTTTTGTTTTCAATTCAAGACTTAAAACTGATTAAGGATCTTCCTCAAGTGGAAAGAACTTGTGAGGTCAGTTATGAGGAGGCAAAAGAGATATCTATTGTTTATAAGCCTATGAATGCTGTGAATAATGAAAAATCTAAAAAATTTCAAGTAGAAGTTGAGGGTGATTAGTTGGAAATCAAGGTACAAGGAGACTAGATGGGTTAGAAGGAAGAGTTGATCTTCCCATTTGATGAGTTGTCTTGTTTTTTTGTGTAGGATGAAGATTCAAAGCAACAAGAAGATATCAAACAATTTGATGAGTTGCTGGTTAAAGAGGAAAAATCAAACATGGATCAAGAGGAAGAATATGGTCTTGATGAGGATTCTATTCTCTCAAGTCAAGAAACTTATCATGAAGTTGATTTGCAAGATCTTAGCTATTTGGAGGAACTTCCTTTCTGTTGTACAAAAGAGCTTAAGGTTGGTATAACAAATGAAAGTTTGTTGGAAGAGGCTACTACATTTTTTGAACATTTACCTTCGCTCATTGAAGAAGAAAATCCTGATTTGGAGTGTACTAATGAGGATTTTGAGCTTGGACTAGCTATTCCTAAGAGCCTTCCAAGAGTTGATAGCTTTGATGAGTTATTAGCTATCTTAATGGAAGAGGATGGTCCATTGACCATGGATAAGGAATCAACATGGAAATTTATCATGTAAGGTGAAGGTAATGATGTTATTTCTAATCATTCAAATTGTCTTCTCTCTTGTCTAAACTTAGCCATGAAACAGGACAACCATAAAAAAGGTAGAAAAGTTTGAGAATGCAGTCATGATAATATTATATCAACCTTATTGGGTTCTTTGAAAGAAGAAGAAAACCATGAAGTTCCAAATTAATTTCTTGTACCACAAGAGCACCATAAGAGCAAGATGAAGGATATGATCACACCAAAAGAGGAAAAAGGAAAAACCAATCTAAAGCTTTCAAGGGGATGTCCTATCAGGCATCTAACTAGGATGGAAACTAGCAATGCATCACAAGTCATTATTGCACCCAAGCATGAGGACTCTATCCTACTATCCTATCCATTTTAAGATAACATGAATGGTAAGTGGATTTGTGGATTTTTTTTCTCCATTTATGAGGCATTGCAATAGTTGGTTAAACATCTATCATTTCTTCATTTCCTCTTTGATGCTCACAAACATAGGAGCATTACAAGTTGCAAAGAAAGGGTAACTACTTTCATGAACTAGTTAATGGTTTTATTTAGTTATTCCTTTCCTTAGTTAGTCTAGGTTAGGATAGTTTTTGTTTTAAGTGAATAAGTTTTGTTTGAACAGTTAGTTTTTTTTGAGTCATTTGGTAGGTTGAATATGGTTGGTAGGTGTTATGCACTATTTTGGATGAGTTACAACATTATGCAAGACTATTTATCAAGTCTTGTCAAGTTCCAAGAGTCGACACCATGCCCAATGGATAAGTTTAGGCAATTGGTGAGGATGTTTAGCAAGCAAACATATAGAAGATGTCACCAGTTTTTTTACCTAATTTAGCTTCTAACTCAATCAAGTAAAGTTGGGATAGTTTTTGCAAAAATAAAGATAAAGGTACACATTAAATTCTACTAAGTTCCCTTCATATACACAAAATTATTATCAAATGAATTGCAGTTCATTATGCAAATGTATACAAGAGAAAGATTGCACAAAATTTTCACAAATGTCTTTTATTAATAATTACAAATGTATGGTGTCCCACACAAGTTGTGGGAATAACTATTTCAATACAATATAAGACATAAACTATACATTTGAAGAAATAGAAAGGAAAGAGCATATGGAAAGAGTAGGGATCCGTCATTGCCTAAATGATGAACCCCAAAGTTGAACTATTGCCTAAATGATACACCCCAAAGTTGAACTATTGCATCATTGGAAAAGTATGATCAAATTCATCTATTATGAAGAATTGGTCTATGTGCCTCTAGTAATCACTATAAAAATGTGAAAGACAAAGTTATTTTATTTTTTCTGTCTTATCTTATACCATTTTATGAGAATGGGGGGTGCAATGTGTGAGAAAATCTTTGGAAACTAGGCATGAAAATTGTAGGTTAAAGAGAATGGGGGTTCCAAACTTACATTACTCATTGTCCCTTGGTTGTCGATTTTCCCTGAGTGCCCTCAACCTGGTCCTCGGCGCTGGTATTGACCTTGTTTTAGCTCCAAACTCTTCGTCGGCGCTGGTATTGATCTTGTTTTCACTCCTCCAAACTCTTCGTCGGCGCTGGTACTGACCTTTCACTTGTCTAATTTGACGAGCTACAACCTGCTTTAGTTAGGTTTTAGAGTATGTTAATTAAATTTTAAAACATTATGGCACCATTTAGAGTAGTGAATATAAAGCAAGCAAAGCCTATTATGGTGCCATTTAGAGTAGTGAATATAAAGTAAGCTGAGCCTATTATAGTCATGAGGGAAATAATAAAACTCCTAGGATACTTTGTGAAACCATTTTCCTTGGTTAAAGGGAGGCCATAAAATATACCTTTGGATTTTGTCAATCTTCAAATATGAGGATTTGCAAGGTTCTTAGCAACATGAGTAATGGAAATGTGTGCAACAAGAATTTTTGAACACAGATGGAATTTCCTTGCCAAAGAAAGGGGCTTCATAATTTAATATGATAATTTTTCTCAGCTCTAGAATCAACTTTTAAATCTTCTCCTAATAGGTCCAAAATCACATCTTGTTGTGTTTGAGAAGTCACCAGCACTGAACATAACCGTCAAGCAACTTTTCATCAAGATTATAACATCACCATCAATTTTGAGCATGTGCATCTCAGAGCCGCTTTAGTAACCTGTCATATAATGTACTAAAACTCAACATAAATATTAAAGCACTTTGATTAATAGTAATGTTATAATATTAATATATTATATAACAATATTATATTACATTATATGAATTATAATGACATATTTGATATATTAAGATTATATATAATCTATATATAGATTAATAGTAATTATATTAGATTATTAATATTATTGGTATATTATTAATAATATTAATATTGTATTAGATTAATAATAATTATAATATTGTTAAATGATTAATTATATTACAAATGAATGCTGCTTTCAAATTCTTAGCTTTGAATGAATGGTTGAAGCACCAATGTTGAATGCTGCAACTCTAGTAGGCATGAATAGAAGTAGAGGAGATTGTTTGGGAGAAGAATTTTTTCTAGTGCTAGGTCATGTGTTAGGTTGTATAGGGTTAGGTTATATAGTGTTTGAGCCTAGCCTCAAACACTACAATTAGGTTTATGGTTATGGTTAGAGTTTAGGGTAATCCAAATCATAACCTAACCCTTTCTCTCAAAACCTTAACCTTGACCCTAACCCTCACCTTCATCCTATCTTTATAACCCTAAACTCTAACCCCAACCCTAACCCTAATTAGCTAACCCTAAATATTATTTATTTTATTAATTAGTTGCACTCACTCTAATAACCCTAAACCTATCCCTAAACTTAACCCTAGCCCTATCCCTATCCCTAGCCCTAATCCTAACCCTAACTCTAAGCCAAATATAAAAACAACCCTTAATCATAATTACAATAACCCTAAAACTTCATTCTAGATATAACCCTAATACTATAATCCCTAATTGTAATACTAAACCCTAACCCTAATTTTATATCTAATCCCAACCATAACCAAAACCATAAAACATAAACCCTAATCTAACCCTAATCCTAACATTATTTTCCTAACCCTAGCCCTAACTCTAAACCTAACACTAACCCGAACACTAAATCCTAACCCTAATTAAATACCCAATCATAACCCTAAATTGTAACATCATCCTTTCAATTGGATACTACATCAAAAATTATGTGTTACAATCATTGCTTCCATTGTTGGCATTTTTACATTGGGATGAATATATTTTTAAAATCAACAAAATCTTTTAATGTCTTGCCAAATTTAATATTATTAATTGTAATATCAACTTATAAACATGTATCCAATTTAGAACATAAATAAGAAATATATGGTAATAGTTTCTTCAAAAACCAAAGTAATGTGGACTAGAAGGACTATAAGGACTATAATGATTTTAGAATATACACATAATGGATTTGCTGAAAAGGTTTTAGAAACTTTCAAACAAATGCAATTGGTAAATGCAAAGAAAAATTCCACAACTTTCACCAAAACCCTTATTGGTTTCCTTAATATGGGAGATTTGGAACAAGGTATAGACATCCATCAAAGCATAATATGAAGATGATTTTTTTCAAATGTTGTGGTTGTAGATGCCCTTTTAAAATTTATACAAAATGTGGAAGGATAGAAAAAGCTTGTGAACTATTTGACAAAATGTCTCAAAGAATTGTAATCTCTCAATTTATTTTAGTGTCTATTTTGTTATACCCCATGTACCAAATTGGGTATAACACAATAGACACTAAAACAAATTGATAGATTGTTATGAGGGCAGTGATGAGATTTTTCTAATTAGAGTGTATTCCATGAGATTAAAATTATTCAAGGCATTGTGTCAAATAGTTCATGAGCTTTGTCTATCCTCCCACATTTTGCATAGATTTCAAAAGGGCATCTACAACCACAAGATTTGAGAAAATTCATCTTCATATTATGTTTTCCTTATGATTGGTTGACTCTTATACTAAATTAATATGTTCAATTTATGTTTCCTACTTGATCTAACTATCCACAAATGGCAATTTAACAGTGGAAAGATATGATCCTACTTTGGTATAAATTGTATATGCAATATCAAGGTATGAATTAATATGTTCAATTAAGAGATGTTAAATGAAATGAATAAAACTAATGTAATGTAAATAAGGGAGACTACTGCCTTATTGGGTAAAATAGAGTCAAATGAAAGCCTTTAATGAATGGTTTCTATCTAGCAGGTCCTCTAATTGTTTGGCATATAACTATGAGTTTACAACTGGTATAAACATGCAAGAGTGTAATTGATAAACCCTAGTTGAGGCAGAATATCAAATCTAATAATCTGATTCTTCTTAATGATCCAAATGGCATTCCCAGATTACTGTAATTTATTGAAAGGAATTTTAATTCTTCTTTAAAGAATCCAATAAACCAAATCACACAAAAACAACAAATGTGTACTGATAAATAGAATATATACTTGATACTTCAATTTAAACAACCAAGAAACATCAGATTGGAGACAATCAAATAATCGCAAGAATCCAACAAACAATTGATACCATAATGAAGCCACTAAATCAACAGTCTTTCATTATCTCCTTCAAAGTTCATACATGCAACATAGTCTCCTTGAATGTCATCATTTCTGAAAATTTAATGCTTACAGTAGTCTATCCTATTCTAATTCTATCTTCTACCCCTTAAATTTATCCAACAATGGATACTTATACATCAGTTTGCAAGAGGACGTGCCTTTTCAAAAAGGTTTAAAGCATGAAAGGTTTAACAAATCTACTATTAAAAAATTTCTCTTGAGCCACAAATGGACTACAGACATATGCTTCGTATAATCCTGGTGCTCATGAATGTTGGCATCTCCCAACGCATCGCAGATCACAATCTCCATCATTATCATTT
Source organism: Sequoiadendron giganteum (assembly GCA_007115665.2). Lineage (NCBI taxonomy): Eukaryota > Viridiplantae > Streptophyta > Pinopsida > Cupressales > Cupressaceae > Sequoiadendron > Sequoiadendron giganteum. Next base: position 214,725,302 of record CM021100.1, read on the forward strand.
GCTCATTTTGCTCACATGCTGCATCCAATATCACATCTTTCGCAGTGGCTGTCTCCAACATCCCTTGGAGTATTGTTTCACACTCCCTTTTCCATGTAGTCACTTCCTTCATTTTCCCTTCATCATCACATAACTTGGTGAATCTATCTTTGGCAGCCTCTATCAATCCCTGCATATCCCCTTGTAACTCCACATAGAAATCCCTGTGCCTATCCATAATACAATTGGCATTTTCAATCTCTTCATTACTAGTAGTGTCCTCCTCCAATTCCTCAATTCTTTCTTGAATTCTGCTATCCACTCTCCTGTGTTCCTTTATTGCATCTACGTACTGTGAATGTTTTCCCCAGATTTTATTTAACCAAGTGGTTAAAATAACCTACCTTTTTTTATTATTGCAGCAAATGCATCCATTCTTCCTTGAGAGTATGCAGTTGACCCTTCCCAATGGTCTTTTTTCTGTGAATTCTCACCTTGAGTGAGCATCCTTGTTGGTTCTATTACACCACCTACCAAGTCTTTCAAGCATTCATTCTCTCTCAACATCCTCTCATTATTGGTTTTGTACATCTCCCTTTCCCTTATCAATGCTTGGATTTGGGCTTTATTCAACTTGGCTATATTTATCCCAATATCAGCAGTCGCTATAGGATCAACCTCCCCAGCCTTCAGGGTCATGACATGTCCGAATGCCTTTTCAGTATCAATAATAATTGATTTCTTATGAGGAGGATACAAGGCCCAAATCATCAATGTTTCATCATCAGGATTGTATCTTGATCCTGTGTATACCTCCGTCACCTTCTCTATACTGAGCTTGTGGGTAGCATTGTTATCTTTTAAGAAACTATCAAAAACTAATGCAGAATTCATATCCAAACCTGGAAAAATCATAACACCTGCCTTTTCAAGCAACTCCCTCCCCTTTTTAGGGGTCATGTCAATCATCTCTTTGTCTACTTCATCCTTTAAGCTTTTTAACAGTTGATCCTCATTCCCTGGAGTGACATTTTCAACTTGTCCCCTTATCTCTTTCCCTTTTTGCTTATATAAAAATGTCTTAAACTCCGAGGTCTTTATAAATTCATCATTTGATATGAAAGACCTATAGTCTTCATGTCTTGTATCTACATCCATGGTTTCCTCAACATCTGTTTCTCCAGCAACATAGGCATACTCCTGAGTCTTCATTCTTGAAACTTTCCCAGATGAGCTTTGTGGCCTGTCTATTTCTGAAATCCCCTTAATGGAGGATAACAACTTAGCATCCACCAACTCCTGATTATGTTTTTCAATCACAATTTCAGCTTCCTCTACCTCCAGGTTTCTGATTATGTCATCAGATTTAAAGGGCACATGATGGTACCCTCCGAGATTTACTTTTTGTCTGGTAGAGTGAATATACCCTTCTGGATCAAAGTTCTTTCTCACTGGTGCTCTGCTCATGTTATAGTGCAATAATTTGTCCAGAATCAGATCATAACCTTCCTTGGCTAATACAGTGAAATCATTAAAACACAATGTACTGGGCATAAAAGCCTATTTCCCATATGAACTTAAGTTCATAACACTGAAGTAATCCATTTGCCTAACAATTTCAAGGTATGCAATTCTATCCGGGACAGTTCTGGGTAGAATGAAAGGTGTATCCTCAAAGCCATAAACCCTAATCATTGTGGCATTCTCTAAGCAATACCAATCCCCCCAGTTGTGGTTAATTGGTCCATTGTAATCTTTAGGCCTAAGAAACCTTTTTATTTATTCAGATAAAGAATAATCACAAGGATGGATAAAAAATCTATACAAGGGTTTCACAAAGAATTCTTAAAATGCAAGAAATTTGAATTGGCAAACCTACTATCCCAAATAGCAGTCCATAATTGAATAGGCAATGGCCTACCTTCCTTGTCGGATTGTGATATCCTCAGCTCCTGGGGCCATAAACCTAACTCTTGTCCAAAATACAACACTAAGTGCATTAGCAATGAGTAATTTCTGAGATGGAGAATAGAAGCACCACTCTTTATCGCCATCAAACCTGCATCTAGCTCCCCTTAAAAACATGTGCAACATAGTCAAATGATCTAGAATTGTGATACTGAATGTCTACAGAAATCACCATGGGCACAACCGCCATATGCTCAAATACCTCCATCCCTAATACCTATCCCACTGAGTAGTAAGTATATTTTAGGTAAGGTTCGAAGAGGTCTACATGAAAGGGTGGCCCCTCACTGTCTTCCATTGGAGTAGGTTTTCCATGACACCTAATTCTATGCAGAGGTAACCTCCACCCTTTATAAATGGTGTCCATCCTTCTGAACTCACTATCAAGCTCTTCACTCACTACTTTGTCATTGCATATTCCCTCCATTCTGAAAACCTCAGCAATTGCATTCTCAGATACATGTATCAATGGATTCCCTGAAAAATCACATATAGCTTTCTTTTTCAAATCATAGTGTCTGGCCAACAATTTTACCAGTTTGACATTAATAAAAACATTAGGGCACACTAATTTCCCTAAATTGAGCCTCCATGGATTGCATACTGGCTCAAAGCGATTTCTTCTGTGGTAATGGAAATTGAATAACTCATAGCCTCTAATCAGAGTCCAAACATCACCTATAAATTTGCATTTGTCATCCAATTTGTCAACTTCCGCTTTGAGCTGTGCAAAACACCTAGCTTTAGGTCCAGAACCAAGTAACTGGTCTATGAGGTCTTGATTTAGCTTCCTTTCAGTACCTTCTGGTTGCAACTCAATCTTTTGCTTTTTTGCTTTTGATTGGCTTCCCTCCCCGGGTTTTCTTCCCTTTAGTTTTCCTGAACCAGTGCCTTCCATAATTCAAATTTTTACGAATTCTGAGAGGACGAGAAACTTAATGTAACTTCTTCCAAACTCAAGCCAGGTGAATGCCTTAATTACTCTGCTGGTTCCCTTGGTCTCCTTCGCTTTGAATTCTATGAGACAATGATTTCAATTGATCATACCTTGATATGCAAAATCTCCTATGCTTCATGGCGCCATTAATGTCTTTACCGATTGAGACATGAATGCTACAATTTTTTTTTTCAAAATTCTCGCTATCACATCAGGGTTCAATGATCACCCACCCGCCAAGATGTCTTGCAGTTTCCCCGACATCACAAGTCTCCTCGATAGTTTCTTTCCTTTTGCTTTTATATCACCATGAATTTCACCAAAAAAACTATCGCTCAGACTTAATGAGTCGAGCCAACGGTTCTTTGCCTTACTTTGAAAGTACTTTGTCTCACTGAGATGTTCACTTTATCGAGAGTCGGCGAGACCAAGCAATTTATTCTGGCAATAGAATAATACTCGCTGTGATGTCTCTTAGATCTCCCCGCAATGACATGTCTCACCGATACGCCTCTTCTTCAGCAAGACAATGAGCATCATCTTATCGATACCCTTTATCTCCGCATGCTCAATTCTGTCGGTGTAACCCGAGGGGCTGGTAAGACTTTTATGAACTCTTCATGGCATCGTTTTTCTTACCGATTGAGTCCTCCTTTTGCTTTATCGGCAAGACCAATAGCGCTTCGGCTAGTGTTTTTAAATCTCTCTCTGACGACCAAAGTCTCTCCGATAGACTTTACTTTTCTCCAATCGGAAAAAGGTAACTTAGCTTGATATGACCTTACACCGTCATGTTGATACCTTTTGTCTTGCTGATAAGTAATACAAACCTGTATTCTCCTAGTGTATAACATTATCGGTATGATTCGTTTGATGTCTCACCGATACAATAACATTGATAAGACATTTCAAACCTCTGGCCGGTCCGCCTGTTCAACGTTTACCCATCTGCTAAGACGTCTTGCAGTTTCCCCGACATCACAAGTCTCCCTGATAGTTTCTTTCTTTCTACTTTTTTATCGCCATGACATTCACCGAAAAAACTATCACCCAGTCTTAATGAATTGGGCGAACAGTTCTTCACCTTACTCTGAAAGCTTTTCATCTCACCGAGATGCTCACTTTATTGAGTTATGTCGCCATGACCAAGTATTTGTTTTGCCAACAAAATGATACTCGCTGTGATGTCTCTTAGATCTCCCCGCGGTGACATGTCTCACCAATATGCTTTTTCTTTGGCGAGACCATGCGCATTGTCTTCTCGACACCCTTTATCTTCGTATGCTCAGTTCTGTCTATGCAACCCGAGGGGTCGGTAAGACTTTCTAAATTCTCCTCGGCATCATTTGTCTCATCGAGTGAGTCCTCCCCTTACTTTATCGGCAAGAATAATAACGCTACGGGAAGTGTTTTAAAATCTCTCTTTGATAGAATTTACGTTACTCCAATTGGCAAAAGGTAATTTAGCTCGATGTGACCTTACATCGTCACGTTGATACTTTTTATCTTGCCGATAAGATATAGAAACCCACATTCTCTCTGTGTATAACTTGATCAGTGTGACCCTTGCGATGTCTTGCCGATACATTTAGGATATGTATATTATCATCGATGAGACCTGCATCAACTTATGCTGATATTTTCATATGTAAAGATTTTAATGTCAGATGAAATTTATGGGGCGTTCTGGCACAATTTTAAATCGGATTTTGGTAAAATATGCTATGTGAGGATTTTTTTGTCTGCATTACGAATCTTTTTTCGGAGACTAATAATCATGAAGAAATAATGAATTTGTCAAAATTTGACAGTTCCAACAGCATGAAGGTTTGATGTTTCATGACAGTACTAGCATTTCAGTTATAATGATATATTTAGAGCTCATGGCTCTCCTTTGTATAAACATATCACAATTTTGAATAATATAATCAAGGGTTATGGCTCATCTCACTGTTATCATGGTGTGTATGATTTCCATTTTTGCTTTAATTCAAAGAGTAAATTAAAATGCTTGGATGGAGTCATAGATGGATATGTTTGTAAAGGGATTTGATAAGAAGTATTGAGTTAGGATAGAAATTGACACTGTTGTAATGCAATATTGTCAGAGATCTTATATGTTATGTGTTTGAACCTATTATGGAAATCTAAATATTTGTGAATTAATTCAACTCCCCAATAGTAAATGGCACTGGCCTAAATCGTATGTGTTTGTAAGGTTCTGTGTCTGTTTGTCTTAGCTTAGAGCTTGCTGCCAAATTGTAAATTAAATGACTATCTTAAGTGGTGAAATGTCGTTGTAATCATCTCATGCTCAAAGTAGTTGATACTATTGATGCTTTTCTATTGTTTAAATTGATATATCAAGCATATATATATATATTCAGTTTACCGATACACATTTGTTGTATTTTTGCGATGTGATTATTTGGTTCTTTCAAGTAAAGATTAAACCCTCCTAGTCAATCACAGTAACTAGAGAGTATTAATTGTATCAATAAGAAGAATCACATAACTAGGATTGTCATTCTATCTCAAGTAGAGTTTTTCAATCATTTACTTGCACATTTATACAAGTTATAAACTAAATCTATGTGCCAAACACTTTGAATTATTGCCATCATAAATTACACTTTTATAGATCTTCATTAGACTCCATACACCCAACAAGGCAGTGGTCTCACGCTTTCATCTTTTGGTTTATCCATTTTATTTTTTACATCTGTTAACTGAACATATTCTAATATAATTCAAATATAATTAAAATTAACAACATCATAAATTAATTATGTAACCACATAAGTCAAATATAATTCTTACAAGAAATTAATATCAAATAGATAATACAAATTAATGTCATCGATCTTCTTCTTCATCCAACTCTTTGTCTGTATCATCCGATCCAGATTCAACATTGTAAGGATTGGTCATATCATCATCATCGTCATTGATATCAGTTTCAATAATGTCATCATCCACACAGATATCATCTTTATGAACATAAACTCCTACATCATCCTGATCTAGTTCCTCCTCTTTGACATCTTCATTAGGCACATCATCAACTAACTGTTGATCCTGATCATCATCTACATCATCTTCTATTTCTTTAGTATCTTCTTATTCCACCACATTATACTTTATCGGCCTTCCTCTTGGATCATGTCTAACAACATATGACCAACCTGCTTTACTTGGAACCTCTGAGTAAAATACCTGCTCACATTGGCTTGGAAGAACATAGGACTCATTTCTAGTTTGCTCAAAATACCTTGTATTAACCATGGTAAATCCATTATCATGTTCAATAACAGTTCTCTTAGGATCATTTTCATTCAATTGTAGCTTGTACTATAGGACGATGAACAAAAATAATTTGAAGGACTTAAAGTCACACTCAAGTATATCATCCAAAATCCCATAGTATTGATTTTCTGAGACTTCTGGATGTATGTCACTTCTAGATGAAACATTAGTCACCTGAAAGACTATAGTTATCCCAGAATCACAAGTTTTCTTCGTATCATCCAACTTTTTGATTCAAAATTTATGACCATTGCACCACATAGCCTTGTGGTGTTTCACCTGCAGTATGTCAAACATGCAAAACTTATTGCAATATCGTCAGTTGATAAACATATTTATTCTTGGCCGAATGTATGCAAAGAAAAAAATCTCAACATATATATACATCAATATAATTGAAAATAATTAAATAATATGGGTGACTAATATATTTATACATACCTGTTTATCTCTTAAACCATATGCTAAATCAATTTACCTTGGTGTAACATTGGAATCTCCATTATGATGAGCTTCTTTAACCAATGAAGCAACACCTTCCCATGTTAATGCACGACCAAATTGTTGACATCGTTCAATCCATACCATCATTCAGTCAAGATTGTTTGCGACGTACAAATGTAGTGCATCCCACTCTCGACCAACTGTATAAAAAAAAAATGAAATTCACAAACGACGTATAATTAGTTAATTACCACGGTATACGACCTTAATTTATAAGTACAATATACATAAAAACCAAATGTAAAATGTATTCTAATCAATCTCTGGTGTAGGAGCACAGCTAGGCTAACCTTCATAGTTAGAATATTTTGGGCTTGTATTTGACATTAGCCAAGTTAGAGTAATTGTATGTTTGTTTTGGACCTTAGAAGGTCACTGCTTTGGCTAGGTGAGTTAGTCATTAGGACTAAGGTCACCAAAGTTAGTCATTGTTAATAGTTTTTACATTGCTTAGCCTTAGTAGCTTAAGTTGGGATTTGAGTCTTAAATGTGTTCTAAACACATGAATGATGTTAGAAAGATGCCATGAGGCCTTTAATGGTGTTGGTTACTCAAAATATAGGAGATAGAGGTCCTAAGAGTTAGGAAGGTGGCATAATGAAAAAGTTGTAAAATGTTGTTACAAAATTGTCATGACAACAGTTGCCATTATGGCAAATATTGCATGCAACTCAGTTACATAGGATCCTCTAAAGGATAGGAGTGGGGGATCGACCAACATACCCTAAAAACATGGTGAATGGAATCTAATATGAAGCGGGCTCGAATTCAAGAAAGAGGGAGATTGTAATCAAGTTTTTGGAATAAAAGATAGCTCTGCAATTTCTATTTTTATGTGAACTCTGAGTGTTATTGAGTGATAGTGATACTAAGTGAATTGGATGTTTTGATTTAGTGTTAGATTCATGTTCATGGGATAGTATTAAACTTTTTTCATTCTGCAAGTAAGTTGATTTAAGTTGTTTTAGTGTCCTGAATAGATAGGTTAAGGTTTAAGGGTTTTACTAGTCCTGTCCTGACCAGCTTGTGTTTTTATGGCTCCCCCATGAAATCTAGTCACGGGATTTTCCTGAGGGTAGATAGATGTGTTAGGGGAGCCATTGGTCTATAGATATGTAGAGTTAGGAGTCATGGAGAGTGGAACAACTGTGTTTAATGTCAAGTCCTAGGCGAGCTTAGAGTGCTCGGTTAGAGGTTTGATAGTAATGAATTGAAGAATTTAGGCAGGGGATTGAGGTACAGTACGAAACAAGTACAGTTCCAGGTAGGGTATAGACATATCCTAACATGCTAGAAGGATTTAGGTTCTATCAATCCATTTGACTGAGGTTTGAGCAAGAAAACCAGTGGGGTCCTACAAACTAGGTCTAATAGCCCTATTTAACCTAGATAATAGGAAACCGGTGTACGGAGGACTTAGGAGTATAGAATCTTTTGAATCCTTCAAAAAATCCAAAAGGGTATTCGAATATGGAATTGGTTTTTTAAGTTGTTTGAAAAGTTTGGGCAGGAAGGAAGTAAAGGTGTCTGTCAAGGGCTACAAGAAATAGGCCTCCTCAAGACCAATTCTTGAAACCGGTAGGAAAGGAGTTTGGAGATCCTCCAAGATGGATCCAGTTGGAAGTACATGGCATGTTTCCAATGTGTTTTGCACCCCTGCAATCAATTCAATGTTTGTGTGATGTTGGCACTTAGAGTCTTCTAAGTGTAGGAGAGAGTTTGCACATAACAAAGTGGTGTTAGTCCTTCAAGGTGAAGCACAAGGTGTGAGACTCTTGGAGAGGAGTTGGATTAGGACTTAGTTAATCATCAAAGCCTAACAAGGACCTAGAAAATATTAGGTTCCTAGAAGAAGACAAGGAAATTTCTTCTTAGCTAGTTGTGCAAGAAAGCCTTGGAACACTTACACCAATCTCTATGACCATCTTATAATTACTTGACACTTTCCTCAATCTACCTTTCCACATCAAGTACTCCCCTTTGAATTTTTTAATGGAGTTGGGATCCCAAATGCGATCTACATGGATTTTTATTGCAAACTTAGGAAGATATTCAGTAATGTACACCATGGTCTGGTATACCATGTATCCCTCCACCATAGAACCCTCGGGATGTGCTCTCTATCTAACCAAAGCCTTCAAAAATTTCAAGTGCCTCTCAACCATCCACATTGACCTTGTGTGTACAGGTCCACACAATTCAATCTCCTCAACTTGGTCTATGAGGTAGTGTTCTTGTGCATTGAAAAATGTCAAAGGTAGACACTTTAGCATTTCACACATTAGACGAGGAATTCTTCTCTTCCAATAATTTATATCTTCTTTATGGATTGCTTTAGATGATAGCCATCTATAAGTGATTCAAGGCACAAATATATTAATGAGATTTAACAAAAATATACAATGAATTGAACAAATATCTCTACTTACCTCATGTATTTTCCAAGATCATATATAACTTGCTTGACATTGTTGTCGAAGTTGTCTGGGAGAGATAGAGGTAGAACGTATTGCAACAATTATAAAATGATCTTTTCATTAATATTTTTCCAAAAGTAGTAAACATAATACACTGAAAAGTACATGTAGTATACAAATATATATATAATATACCAGAATAATTACCTTAATGAAGGTATGCCAATCATGCGTTTTCATCCCTGACCCAAATTCACCTTTCTTTGTTATGATATTGTTTATGTTGGCAGCAAATCCTATGGGGAATCGAATTTTTCATATGACTTGTTTTATAGCATTGCTTTGCTGATCTATTAATAACCAAGGAAGGGCACTTATATTAATTTGGTCTCCATCGCTATTTAATTGAATGACATTTTTCATTGCATGACTGGCTTCTTGAATGTCACTATAAATTTTGACAATTTTTTCTTTGTCATGCCTTCCATCCAATATTTTTCGTAACGTTTCTGTCATATTCTTTCCGATATGCATTGTATCAAACAAATGCACAATTTGTAGCTACTCATAGTAGGGCAACCTACTAAATTGTCTGGGATAACTTTTCAGTCCCTGTGGAAGCCGACCATTAATGCCTTGATGACCTTCATGAAGCATATAAGTTAAACAAATTAACAATGACAATCATTGTCAATTACAGCATGATCACAAAATAAAAATAAAAATTCAAAACATATCATAAATGATAGATAAACAATTTGATCTGATGTATAACCTTGACAATTAATTCTATTATATTCCAACTTCCATAGGTGAGGTGTCATTCTTCGTGGTTTTGATGTAGTCTCTTCTTTCCCATTGAAAAGATGTTTTTCAGTAGTTCGATACTTATGATTTCTGTGGAGGAAGTGCCTATACTCATCAAACACCTGCTTTCCTAAACTTGTTGAATGACGAGATTTCATCTTTGGACCACAAATTGGACATGCAAATTTTCCCTTTGTTTGAAGACCTACAAATCATATATAATTGGATTAAATATGTCAATTTTTATAATTATATATAATGAATAGATTATTTAAAAAACATGCATGATATCTAATTCATAAAATTAAATATCGTTAAAGTCATGCAGTCGAACATTATAACATACCATAAAAATGTGTTTGCCCTGGGGCATCATGAATTGTCCATACAAGCATTGCATGGAATTGAAATTGTCTTTTTCCTATTGGTCTAGATACGTCATACATAGTGATGCCATTCCATTACTTTAGTAACTTGTCGATAAGAGGCTCAATATATACATTCATATCTTTAAATTGGTACTTAGCTAGTTGAATGAACATAAACATTACATAATTATTATAACCATTTTACTGCAATATATATAAATTCATGTACATGACTATTAAATGAAAAAACATATAAGTCATTATGCAACGAATAAGACAAATGAGATGCTACTACGTTAAAGAAAATTGATGTAAACAAATACCTAGAACAATCATTGCCAACATTATGTGCTCCCTCTTTATTGACATCCATGGAGGAATGTTATTGTTGATAACAAAAATAGGCCATACAGAGTAAATAGATCTCAGCTCTCCAAATGGATTGACACTGTCCACTGCCAATGAAAGCCTAAGATTACAAGGTTCTTCTTTAAAGTGTGGCCATTTTTCCTCCATGTCCCTAAATGCAGAACCATCCGCAGGCATTCGAAGAATCTCACCTCCACTTCTATTACGTGCATGGTAATCCTTAAATTGTGCTAAGCTTTCACACCTAAATAATTGTTGCATACGTGGAATAATGGGAATATAACGAAGAACCTTGCGAAACACCTTTTTTGTTAGTTGATCTGTTCGATATCTACTGATATGACATTCCGGGCATTCTGTTGTAAATTCATGTTATTTATGATATATAATATGATCATTGGGACATGCATCTATTGCTTGATACTCCATTCCAATATCTTTTATAATGCCAGATAAATCTCGGTATGAGCGAGGTAAAATATTTGATGGTGGTAACAAAAATTCACCAATCAATCTACAACAAAAAATAACTTCATAATATAAAGAATATTAAAGGTACATACTTCATCCTTTATTTACTAGCGACGGACTAACAACAATTAAAATAGATGAAAAAAAATGACATATATGACATACCTTAACATCTATGAGATTGCTATGTTGGATAAACCATTCATAACCTTCAAGTTCACTAGCAACAATACAACAGAGAGAAGAGTTGTTTGGGAGCCTTCATAAAGCGGCTCGTATGCCTTCTCAAGTACAGGTAAATCATGACCATCATCAAATTCATCTCAATCAACATGATCAGATGTGCCACTACATGTGTCAAGGATCAATGTATTTGCACCATCATCTTCAATTGTGTTTTCTGGTGCATGATCATCTTCTTCCATAGGATCATTAACTTCATTTTTGATATTCACAACTCCATGTTCCTCCGCTTGCCAAACCACATTCTCTGGGCTGTGATAATTCATATTGTGTGCCCTAGGGCGCCCCACCTTTATAATAATGACAAACACAAATAAACCATGATCATGATCAAGTGATTTTTTATATATATATCAAATGTTAAAACAATATAAACATTTACAAATTCAATCAATATAAACACATATAATGAACAACTTACCAATGGACGATAATCATGCCCCCCTTCAATGTGACCATGCTGCCTACAATGTTTCTCAGCTGTTGTGATTAAAAGTCTTCTCGTCTTTAAGCCCTTGCAATTATTGCAAGGACAATAACATTTCCCATCACCCTTTCTTTTCAATATAGCCCACAATCTAGCAACTGTCTCTTCATTTTGTTCTGGACTAATATTATCTGACATGATTTTTCTTTACCAAACTTGAATATTTAGATCTTCAAAAAATATCAAACTCACACACACTCCAATAATTTTTAATCATACATAGGTAACAAAATATAATAATTATGATATTTTACACCAAAAAAAATCGGCATGCAACCACCCCTACAAAAGAGAATATGTTCTGAAGTTAATGACCCCAAAAAACACTTTCAAATGCTAATTCCAGAAATTATTAAATTTTGATTTTACAATGATTTCCAACTGTTATACTCCTAAAATCAGAATATTGAACTTGCACAACAAAATCTAGAAATGAAATTCTTAAAATGCAGCTAATAGGCCTCAACAATTAAGACCTACTCAAGACCTTGTGAAGTCACTACAAGGTTTCCAGGCCTTACTTGATGATTTGAGCAAGAGGATTAAAGAGTTGGTAAAGAGTTTTGATGACTGGAGTGGCACATCTTTACCGGATATTGTAGATGCCCAAGGAAATGTTAGATCACTGCAGCAATGGCAGGACAAGGTAGCTGAAATCATCAATGCACAAATCAAATTGATTTGTGATGACTCAGATTATGACATGTTGATGAGTAGTATGGATAAAATCATTAACACTAGCACATTTTTGGAATATTTTGAAAGGGAGGCAAATCAAGTAGCAGTAAAGTATACAACTTACAGTGCAAAGGTAAATTAGGTGGAAAATTTTAATTGGCCAACGGATGAGGAATATCAAGGATGGGTAGAAAAGTACTTAACTGAACAAGAATAGGACAGAGTCTACAACTGATAGTTAATAGCTCAACGGTTATGGTTATAAAAAATTTTGGCTATGTCTTGGTGGCAGTTTTGGTGCAAGTTTTTAAAGTTTGGCAAATGCAACAGTTATTCTCCAGTAGACGGGATGAACAAGAAGATTCTCCAGAGACTCAGCTGTTGTAACCAATTTTTGAAATGTCATAAGGCGGTCCAAGTGACTAGTGACAGGTGTATTTTTGGTCTGATGCTTGTTACTCCTTCATTTTCCCTATAAGAAGGATTTCAGGACCAAAAATATGGCCGATTAGCAAGTTAGATATCTTTAGGTCAAGTCTAACTGAAGTTGTAGAGCGAATTTGTAAAGAGCCTGATATTATAGTGAAGATACTATTCTTAGGTTTGGTGTCATTCTGTTGTAGGTTTTAGTTTCATGGGTACTTAATTTTCAAGACAGTACTATCATCTGAATGAAAATTACTCATTTCAAAGTCATGCATCTCCATTGTATGAATATATTATTATCTTGAATAAAATGATCAAGGGTTATTCTATTCATCTCACTGTTATGGTGTGTGATTCTCATTTTGGCTTTAATTCAAGGAATTAATTAAAATGCTTACGTGAGGTTATAGGTGACTATGTTCATATAAGGATTTGATAAGTAGTATTGGGTTAGAATATAGATTGATGGTATTGTAAGGCAGTATTATCTGAGATTTTATATGCTATGTGTCTAGAACATAAACTTGGTTACAGTAAAAAAATAACCAACACCTTTGATATTATCTAGCTATGGCTCCCAAATCTATTGCAAATTGATCATTAGGGTTAAAATTGAAACCTTGAAAATATAATCTTTGTCCAAATCCATCAAGAATTTTCCATCAGTTATAAACAATTCCCTTATAAAGAATTTGTGAAGCCAGGTCTAAAATATGGAAATGAAATTCTAAAAATGCACAAGACTATAAATGAAATCTGATGAGATGTTGCTTTCAAATATGATTTTCAAACCTGGAAGTACAAATCTGACTTCACAAATGAATTTTGGAAAAAGACAATGACTTCCCTCAACCTAGCGATATCTTCTTGAGTTTCTTCTGATTTTCCCCAAGAAAACTGTCTAACAAAACACTGTCGCAATAAATAGTCAAGCTCATTTCAATTTATGCTTGCCACAATTTAACTTTGCAGGACTGTCGCAATTTTGGCGAAAGATCTTCGTCGAAACGTACACAAAACAACGGTTCGTCGAAATTCCGATGAACGTTGGGGTAAAAATTTAAAAAAAATGGAAATTCGCACAAGTGCCCGACGATACATCTGACTATATAGGTTTCGTCGGAAATTGGGGTTAACTGAGTTAGTGATTTCAGGTGAAATCGAAATGGGATGGGTGGTTTTGGAATTATTGGAATATTTCATTGTTTTTGGTATGTTGCAATATTTTGAGGTTGTTTTGGTCTTTTGGGTGTATGTGAATTTTTAGGTTTTCAGTTATTTGAGGCTTTTTAGGATTTTTGAACATTTTCCAATGTTTTATGTTTTTTTTAATTTTTGACCAAGACCTAGGAGGGACTAGACAATGGCCTTGGGGGCTCATCAAAGATTAGCCTTGCCTATGTTATACATGTAGAGACAATGTAGTTTGACTGACTCTTACCAGTAACCATTTATTGATGAGATATGAACAATTTGATAGATTTCCAGTTTATTGCGATAGACTCCTAAATGAATGGCCTAGTGTGTCTTGAGTGCTCATCAATGATGGTCTTTCGTACGTTCAATTTCAGAGACCACGTAGTTCAACAAGGTGTGTTTTTTTAAACTTTTTGACCTTTTTAGGGATTTTGATGTGATTTGTTTGTTTTGAATTTTTCAAGATGTTTTGAATGTTTTGGATTTTTTTGATGATTTTGTATTTTTTTATTTTGTGAGATATTTTGAGATAAATGATACCTAGATCATGATGTTAATGCCATGTTATGAGATACAAGAAATGGATTAAGAGTTATTTTAAAATAGGAGTGCAAGAACTTTCCCCCAGTGTCTAACAATGTTTCATAGTTCAATAGACAAACCAAGATAGGTAATGTATATTTGAAGAGTTTAATAAAGTTTCCTCATCCTAGATATGGGCTATGGTACTTCATGGGACAAAATGGTAGAAGAGCTTGTCAAGAGCTTGCCATTAGTAGAGTTGGCGTATACGCCAAACCTTTGTCAAGATCAGGATAAACTAGAATATCAGAGTAAAGTTGGATTGGATGGATGGAGGGAACATTGGATTTATCATGAAAAGGATGAGATACTTTCATCTAAAAAGGATCATATAGATGCTCTATTCTACTCATGATGCCTATTTTCTAGGTTTTTCTCATAATACTTGCCCAACATGCCACCAAAGTTGTTTTCACTAGAGGATGATTTTTTATTTTTACTATTTTTTTGATTTTTTTGAAGGTTCATGCTCATATTGAACCACTTGGTAGTACTGATGTAGAGGTCATTTTCATAACATGCCAATAATATATTCCTTGAAGAAGCTAATTTTCTAAGATATAGTCACTTGAACACAAATTTTGAGAGCTTTAATCTGTCTTGTTGATACTAGAATCAACCTCGTCCATATGCACACATCATGATAGAGTACCTTCAAAATCCTTATGATGAAGAGTAGTTTCAAACACATGGTAAATGCAAGAATTGAATATCATGAATGGAGTGTATGGTGAAGGAATATGAGATGGATCAGTTGATAGTTTGGAACCTTTGACTCTCCAAAATTGGGAATATGGGCCATGATGGGTGGAAACAAAGCTTTGAGTGGAACTAGTACCAACTTCTTGATATGCTTTGTATGTTGCCTAAGAAGCTTTATTTTTTATTTGTGGACATCTTTGATGGATACCTTTCCATTTTTTACTTTTACCCAAAGTTTATTTGACTGATGGAGTATGATTGGGATGATTTTATTTTTTCTTCTTTGGTATCCATTTATATTTAATTTTTCCTCTTTGCTTTACTACTTTATTTACTTTGATGATATTCTCCTTAATTTGATTGGAATCTTTCTTTTTATGTTGGTCCAAGTTTATGTGTGGGATGAAGGGTGGATGATAATTCATGATACAAATAGTTGTAGTGTTGACAACATTTTCATCATAAGGATCCTTCATGTCCCCTATGTTGATGTTTGCATTAGAAAAAATTGCCCTCGACATTGTGAAGGTATAGCTAACATGCTTTGATTATGTTGATTTCAAGATGTAATTAACAATATCTAATCCTTTGCCTTGATAATGTATCCATTGATCAATGGCCATGGAGTATGACTTGTCATGAAAACATGATATTGCTATGGGTTCTAACTGTTAAGGAATATTAACTATTTTCTTTGATTCCATGATATCTTTGTTTTTTATACCGTTTCAAAACATGTTGATGATGCACAATCACTATAAGAATCAAGAATCTCGACTGTTGCTTGCTCTTATGTGGGAATATCAAGAGTGGGTGACTCTTGTTTTGGATGGAGAATGCCTATATGTCCATAAAAAATAAACATCTCAAGGGTGGTATCGGGGATATATTTGGAGTTTAAAATGAATTGGAAGATGTTCATCAGTTCTTGATAAAACTCCGTGGAAGTGATCTCTTCATCTTGACTTAGGGTAGATAAAATATCACTTATGGGTTGGAATTTATTATACAAATCATGGAAATTTTATGGATATAGGGGTTCTTGATCTTCACTTGATTCAAAGAAAATTTCATTATCCTCAAGAGTCTCCTCTTGACATGATCCTTGGGTGGATGATACATTATCGATAAAAGACTCTTCATTACATTTTTAGGTATGGGTGAAGTAAGGGATATTTATTGCTTCTTTGAAAAAAGTATTCAATATTCCCAATCATGAACTCATATGAGAGAGGGATATCACAATCTGATACATACTTGATACCATTACGATATGAAATATTTCTAGGCACTATTGATTGATTTGGACTTTGTTTTAAAAAAATATCTTGATGTGTGTCTAATTCCCCATGTTGTGATGAATGAACAACATGAATGTGTCCCACTATGGTATCATTGGTATAGTTTACATTATTTGATCTTGATGCCATTCCCAAATCTTTCGATTTTGCATGATCATGCATAGGAGTTTTGTAAATTTTCAGATTTTCATTCCTTGATTTTTTTATCAATATCAATGTCTCCTTTTTCATTAAGATCTTGTATTAGATGCTTGATTTTAAAATATTTTTGTGTGTTATGACCTTTGTATCGGTGAAATTCACAAAAGTGATCTTCTCTATAGTCAAGAGGTTTGACTTGTGGCTCTTGATAGTTTTTAAAATCTAGGAGTGTGATAAGATTAGACTGTATCAACTTCTTCAACACATCTTCCATAGGTTCCCATAATGGAGTGAATTTTCATTAAGGAGCATTGTTTGTTCTTTGTAGTCCTCTTTGAGTGTTTGCAGCATTGATTGTTGGTTGATTGTTTGGTGGTTGAGTGTATGATTGTTGTGTGTTCTATTGTGTGTTCATTAGTTGGGTGTTTGTTGGTCTTGGAGCACTTAGGACCACTTTTGTATAAATGAAACCATCATTAGTAACATTTTTGTTCTTATCCCAAAATTGGGGATTATCATTGGAACTAGTAGATGGGTAGTTGTCCTTGTATGATTGTGTGTTTCCTTGTAAAATAAGGGCTCTTTCCATGTTAAGGGCCCTAGGGATAATCTCTTAGTATGATGTGAAAGATTGCATTTTTAATTGAAAGGATATATTTGTGTCCATGTTGGTAATGATGATTCATATTTCTTGCTCTTTGGGAATAGACCCATTTGCTTTCGCTAGCTCTGTGTAGACACGTAAAATATACATGCACCTGATTCTGATCCTACTAACATCGTTTCGTCTTGAATAATACTCTTAGCTTATCAACACCTTTCATCCCTTAATTAAATAAATCATTAATTATTTAATTAGGTCTTTCTCCTCTGGTGATTAAATTAATCAATTTAATTTAATTAATCATTTTTCTTTGTTCATTTAAATAATTCATTTTATTTAAATTAAATCTCTAAAGTCCTCTTATTAAATTGAATAAATTAAAACATTATTTAATTTAATCTAACATATTCCTCCTTAGTTAAATAAATAAAAATCATTTATTTAATTAATCCCTTTCTCTCAATTTGATTTAAATCAATTCATAAATCTAAGTTTAAATCGCCACGTCTCCTAATTCCTCATTAACTTAATCAATGATTAAGTTAATCCCTCACATTAAAATCCTCTAGAGAATGCAAGTTGCACAATAAATCAATTACTTTGATTTATTTAATTCTCTATTTTCCCTCACATGGCATCAAAAGGGAATATTCCCTCAATTTGAATTCAAAATTCAAAAGGGCTTGGTCCTTCCAACAAGGCATTCAATGCCTCTTACATGTCCTTGTGCATTGAGCCAAGTGACATTAAATCCATTCCTCTTTCCCTCTCACATGTCACATTCAAATTTCAAATTTGAATCTCATAGCATTTATCATGCACATTGACCAAAATGTGCTCATTCTTCCTCCAATCACATGTGGACAAGTGGCACAATTCCATTGGATTATCTTTTATCCCACGTTGCTTATTTTCACTCTCTCTTCCATTTTGAAAATCTATAAATGAGAGACTCTTCCTCTCATTCAAACATTCACAATTTGAGTAAACTTACTATACTCAAATCCATCATCATCCACAATCATATGCAAAGTTACTTTCTTCACATTGAGAGCCAATTTTTCCCATTTCAATCAATCACTCATCACTTTTTAAGATTTGCAACAAGGTTATGCTCAAATTTGGAGATTTGACCATTTCTCCATCATATACTATTGATACTTAGGAATTGGGAAAGGGCCAATTTCAACACTTCATTGGCACCGATTTCCCCATAAGATCATCATGCTATTAGCTTAATTAGGATTGAATCTATTTTGTTTCAAGTTTATTGTGTTCTTCATTTTCCTAGATTAGTTTGAATAGATGGATTTTATGGGGAATCTCTCATACTTGTTTGCATGCATATGATCTAACAACTAATGTGTTTTGTTGCTCTTGTGCATTTGCAAGTTTAGGGGTTCACATTTTGGCAGAAGAAGGAGGGCAAAATCTTAGGATTTCATCACGTTTTTCACAAATTTCGTATTTTTTTTTAAACATTTTTGTGTACATAGGAAACTGTGCCGCTAACAGTTTTCACGGCGCTATATTGCACCACTTTCAGACGTGCGGTGCTATATTGCACCGCACTTATTCCAAATTGCGCCGCACCCGCTTTCCTGCTCAAAAAATTCAAAATTTTAAACTCTGTCATGGATTTTTTAAGTCGCAAACTGCACTGTGTGACAAACTGCGCCACACCTGCGGTCTCTGTTTCTGCAGAGCGTCGCACCCAGTCAAATGCACGGTGCTATATAGTGCCGAATCTGTTCCAAACTGCACCGCAGCTGATAACTACATCGCACCTACAGTTTTCTGGTTTTTTAAGTTTTTTTTGTGATGCAGGAACTTCCCGAGGTCATAACTTTTGACTTGGATGTGGGTTTTGGCTAAAATTTTACAGGTGGTTTCTTTATCAGGTGGCAAGTGATTTGGCAACCAATGTAGATGGGTTGGACGCATGCCATCTTGGCACATTTTCGAGGCTTCAAACTTTGATCTTGGCCCTCAAAATGACATTTTAAAGTTTTTTCCTAGTTTTTTGAAAGTTGTTTCTATTAATAACTCAAAGTCCATGTTTCCAATTTCAAAAGTTATTTGGAAATTCATCCTACTTTAGTTCCAGAAAGTTTTTGGAAAAAAATAGGACTCTCAAAGTCATAGATGCAAAATTACCAAAAATGGAAAAATCTAAAAATTATTGAAATTGGCCTAAAAAGGAAATATTTTGCTCAAAAGTGAAGGAAGGAAAACAAAGGCCAAAGGTTTTTTTATGAATTTATCATATCATTGTATCAAGTTTTTTTAAACACTTTGGGAGAACTTATAATCCCTTTCTAAGGAATTTGTTTACTTTCATGCTCTTAGGACACTAAACTTCTTTTGGGTTCTAAAATAAACAATCAAATTTCTTTTCAAAGTTGCCAAAGGGCTAAAAAGAACCTTAGACAAACATACTAGATTTTGTTTAAAGGGTAAAAATTGAACAAGGAAAAATCACATTTTCCTTTGGTGCTTAAAAAGAATTCATCATTGCTTTGAGGAATCTAAAATGAACATGTGTTCTTTATGTCTTGTAATCCTTTTTGCAAAATAGTATCATTTGAAAAAGGCGTATGCACTTCTCTCGCGCCTCATGGAGATCTTGAGAATCAAAAGTTTTTTTGGTGACACTAAGTTGCATAAATATTGCCTCCACATTTCAATTTGGGTACCTAATAATTGGACAAAACACGTGTGTGAGCATGACATATTGCAGAGGTTCTCTGCTTTGTTTTTGAACAAAGGTTATGTGAACGACGGGATATGTTAGCTTGCTTTTGTTTATCTTAGAGGGCCTGCGTTGTAGGAAAAATTAATCACCCAAGGGAACGACCCAACTGGGAACACGCTAAACCCAAGCGACTTCCAACTGGTATATAACTGTGGATTCTTGAGGAAAGTTCAAGAATCACGAGGATTATTCCAACGAGATGGAAAAAAATGGACTCTCGCCAATGTTGGATAATCCCCCACGAATGAAATGCCTAAATTAGAACCATTTGTTTAGAAAAAGGCCAAATCCTATCTATTTGTTGGTGCAAAAGGTCATGTCCTTTGAAGCCGCCCCACGTTATACAGGTGGTTTTGTTGTAGAGATGGAAAGTATGTCATGGGAGATTCATGGGTAGTAATGCTTGGCTGACTCGAGAAGTGTGTGTCATGGAGGGGAGCCAGTGTGATCAAGCATTTAGCAATTCACACAGAATATGCACAGCTGGATTCATCCAAGTGGGAACCAAACAAATATTGTCTTTTCAGCCTAGGATTGTACATGTGCTTTGAATCAAAACACCTTGCTTGGTTCTAAAACAGTGGAAAACAAACATTCAACACTATCATCAAAATTTCAAACCCTTTAGGAAGCAAATACCTTTGACGAATTCAAGTGCTCATGCTTGCCCTAGGGATTTCATCCTTAGAGGCTTCTAAGCATTTGGATTTCATCTCAATTTGCTTACTAAAGTCAACAATAGGTAACCTTTGCCTTGATTTTCCTTGATTTCCACATAATGCACTTTGTGGGATGAAAGAAAATCAGGGTATTGGACATTCAATTTGAAAAACATAAATCAAGAAAGTGTTTGTGGTAAAAAGAACCGAATCTAAGCAAGATAAACAAACAATTGAACCACACATGTGCTTGGTCCCTTTTGAGTCATTGGGTTTTCATGCTAACTTTGATCTTTTGGTTTGAACTACCTTTAAGGAAAAGCATGTTTTTCATCACCTTGGTCTTGTAAGTAAGTCCTCATAGGGTCATCTAGGATCAAAATCATCACTTCATCCATCCAAGCATCAATCAAATTTTCATCTCACCAACAACTTTTGGAACCTTGGAAACATCATTTATGCTAGAATTTTTCATTACATTTGACTTAATACACCTAGTCAAGTTATCAATCTTCTTGAACAAATTTGCCTCTAGGATAACCCAACTTCCTGAGGTCTACTAAGTTCATGATCACTTTGATTGGCTTAACACACTTAGCCAATTCATTTTTTTATGTGAGTTTTCCCTAGGATAACACAACTTCCTAGGGTTTACAAATTCACCATCATCTTGTTTGACTTAATGCACTTAGTCAAACTATCAACCAATCAAAATCAAATCGAATCAATTCCTAAAGTCTAGCATTGATCCAAAGTTCCTAAAAGTTCAAACACCCATATCATTCACCCCTTTCATCTTTCATCTCATCATTGGTCCTAAAAACCTTAGAGGTTCACTCTCGCAACAAGGTCAAAACACAAGAAGAACATGGAATTCAAACTTGACCCATACATCACGAGTAATCCAAGTCAACTAAACTATCTAGGTCTCGCAATGCCACTTGATTATGGAAACTCACATTTAAGCAATTCAAACATGGCATCATTATCTCTTCCAAACATCAATGGTACAATGAATGTGAGTATGCCCAATCCAAAATTTTGGAACACCTTTCCCAATGATAGATTTAAATCAAAGTGCAAATTTGCAAATCTATCAACCAAATGCTCAATGCATGAGTTTTCCAAACAATAGTATCCCACCAAATCCATACATGCCAAGTGCAACTTTACCAAACATGACAATTTCAAATCCACACTTGGTAAACTTTGGCGTCAACATGTTTGCAAATCCCATCAATGTTGTTCAAAATCCAAGCAATATGTTGATGACTCTAGGTATTGATCCAAGTGAAGGTAACACCATGCAAAATCAAAGTTACCTAAATCAAGGCAATATGATTCTCAACCACAAAAATGCTCAATTTCAATCTATCATGTCGAATCAAAACATCATATTGAATCCCCCCTTTTTGCCATCAGTATCACAACCACAGGTGGAAACCATTCAAGCAATCCCAATAATCAACACCATCCCCAACCCACCACCACCATCGCCAAAACACAACACGGCCAATTCATTCTCCATCATGTTGCAAGCTGCCCGCCAAAAGGTACTCCAAGCCCAACAAGATACACAAGTTGTGCAAGTGGCTCAAGTAGCCCAACAAGCACAAGCATAGGCTCAAGCTCAAGCCCAACACTAAGCCCAATAGGGGCAAGCAGAATTTTGGGCACTATTACAAGCAATCCATCAACAAGTGCATCAACAAGTAGTTCAACAATAAGCCCAATAAAAAGCATTGTTGGCACAACAACAACATAACCAACAACAAGCGTTGTTGGCTCAACAACAAACACAGGCATTACTCACTCAACAAAGCTTGCAATAGATTCCCACCATAATTGTTGAAATCAAAAATCAAGATCTATCCATCAATTAACACCTTGAAGATGTTTCCACCTCATCTAATGATCAAGTCAATGTACATCCAGAGCCATTTTTTAGTCATGATCAAGACCCCTCCTACAAAGATCTATTTCAAGGAGTGTTGATATTATTTGATCCTATCGACATAAACCAAGATCCATCCACCAATGATCGTGTTGACAATGTCTCTACACCACCTAACGAGTTAGAGGACATATCTCAACAACTTATTACAAAGCATGATCAACAACTATCACCAAGGTCTAGCAATGGTCCCTCCCAAGGAATATTGGCATCCTTCGACCTCATGAAATTTGAGCAACATCCTATGCCTAAGGACGATGTCCAAAATCCCTTTGTAAGCAATCCATCCTTTGAAATTGACCCATGTGAAGAACTTGATCCAAAGCATGTTGAAAGCAATTTCGACATTAATCAAGATCAAGAATTTTTATATGCAAGATACTACAATGAGGTGATGGCCACTCTCCTACAAGATGTCACAAATAATGATCATATCCATATAGCACATACCCCTCCATCTACCCATAAGATGCTTTCTTTGAATGGAAACATAGATAAACTTCATTCAAAACAAGAGTCTCATATTCTTACCAAGGAAAAAGAGTCTCTTACTCTTAACATTTATACACATGGTCAAAATATAGAGAATTCCAGAGACATAGCAGAAACAAATCATGAAGAAGGATTCTATAGAAGTTGTGAATTAGAAACATCATGTGAAATCATATCGAGAATGAATCATGAGGAAGACTTTTACAAGGATAGTGAAGCATCAACACTTCTTGAAGAAGCTCTACAATCTGATATCTCACAAGATCAAACCAAAGATATCAATCAGAAAGTCATCCCACATATGGAGGATCCTCTCACTTATAAACTTGGATCACTCACCTTTGTAAGGGAAAATTATCTTATCAATAAAAGAGCTATGACCTTTGAAGATCCTCCACAGAGCAGGGAAGGAGTAGCACCTTATTTCCAAGGAAAATCATATCCTATTGCAAATAAGTTTTTTCAGTAGATGAATTATCAGGGCAAAGGATTAGGTCTGCATGAACAGGGTATCTTGGAACCAGTACAGATTTTTGGCAATCCTAAGCATCAAGGCCTTGGTTATTCGATAATCAAGGGATATAAAAAAATAAGTGATACTTCCACAAAACTGGGGGCAACTTCATCTCAAGCAAACGTCAACATAGGAAGCACGAAGGATCCTTATGATGAAACCAATGCCAATGCTACAACCCACCATGTCATGAATATTCACCCACCCATCACCCCATCCACAAATTGGGACCAACGTCAAAACAAAGACTTGAATCAAAGCATGAAGAAAATTATCAAAGCAAAAGAAGATAAGAAGCATGAAGGACAAATCAAATACGTATGGGTACCAAAAAATACAAAGAAAGATTACCCCTATCAAACTCCATTAGTCGAAGAAACTATGGGACAAAATAAAAAAGGGACAGGTATTCATCAAATATGTCTACAAAGGAAAAAGAAGGCTTCTCAAGCAACATACAAAGTGTATCAAGCAGTTGGTCCTAATTCCATGCACACTTCCATATCCACTCATTATTGCTCATTTTCCCAAGTTTGGAGAGTCAAAGGTTCCAAACTATCAACCAATCCATTTGTTATCCCTAAACACACTCCATCCACGCCTCCACGCATGATATCAAATTCTCACATTGACCATGTATTGGCAGCGACCCTTCATCATAAGGATTCAGAAGGCATTCTATTGCGATGTGCACACAAAGACAAAGTTAACTCTGGTATCGGCAAAGCATAACAGATTTCTCAAAAGTTGCATTCAAGTGCACGTGTCTTGGCAAAGCAAATTCTTCAAATAGGATATTGATGGCACACTATGACAAGAGCATCAACATCAGAACCACCAGGTGTTTTAGCATCAACTTAAAATCTCTCAGAAAATACAAAAAAATAAAAATAAATGAAAATACAAAAAAAATCAAAAAACAAATTCAAAAAAATACAAAAATCCAAAAAAAATTAGAAAAAGGATTGAAAACAATAAAGAAATAAATCATCCTCCAGCAAAAACCATTGCGGTGGCGCTTTGGATAGGTACCATGATGAAAACCTGGAAAACAGGCGTCATGTGTAGAATCAAGCATCTACGTGCGCCAGTTCAAGAGAAAGCATCTTATCACATCCATAATAAAGCCAACATTCCATCCATATCATCCATTTTCATCCATCTGCATCCATACTCCAAGTTATCTTGATCTTGATGAAAATCTGGTGCACACTTTACACTTTCTTGTGGTAAACATCTTGACATGGGTCATTTTCATTGATCCCATCCTACCCAATACTATCTGAACCTTGAACCACTATCCAAAGGCGCATCCACTTTTTGAACACCTTATCATTTCACAAGATAATCCTTTGCATCCTTTGCATGCTTACCATATCCATCCATCCACACTCCTATCCAAGCATATACCTATGGCATTCCATACATTGCTAGACACTGGGGGTAGATATTTGCTTCTTGCTTCAAAAATAAATCTTGATATATATCCTCTAACTTATCTGGTAATCTGAGCATTGGCGAATGTGAAATCAAATTGGTAAAGCATTTGTGAACCAAAAATCCAAATCACTAGCCCATGACATATTTTAACAAGATGATGTTCCTTACCAAGCTTTATCTTTCATCGAACATCAATTTGAACAATCCATATTAGTTGCATCTAATATGTACTTCAATGTCACATCAAATCATCAAGGCTATTTTGTTCCAAATCAAGCTTCATCAATCTTGATCAATCGAATCCAATAAATTATCACCTTGTTTGACTTAACACACTTAGTCAAACCATCATCTTATGCATGAGTTTGCTCTAGGATAACACAACTTCCTTGAATTTACAAGTGCATTATCACTTTTGTTTGACTTAACACACTTTGTCAAACTATCAATCCATCAATCCGATCGATCAACATTAAGCTTGGTTTTCAACAAAATCCCAAAATAGAGCATTGATATCGTCATGTGTATCCATATCCAAATTCATCCAAAAATCCAAAAACATTTCTAAATATCAGAAAATCTTCAGAAAGTTCATCAGGTCTTGTCAGTCTTTCACCTTATCGAACTATGTCATCTCTGAGCTTGAATGTAGGCAAGGTTGATGTTTGATCACCCCCTGAGACAGTTAGGTCAGTCCTTAGGCGTCCGTCGCATTGGCAATCCGTTTGCCCATCTATTTTACATTTAGGTTAGTCCTTAGGTGTCCGTCATAATAAAATGGAAACCCGTTTGCCCATCTATCTCATCAACAGTCAAGTCAATTTTCATGAAAACTACGTCATCTCTGAGCTTAAATGTAGGCAAGGCCATCCTGGATTGGCCCCCGAGACACAAAATACCAAAAACATTGAAAATGTGAAAATACCAAAAACAACCTCAAAATATCTGAAAAAACCAAAATGGTGCATCCATTCCATCTCACTTTCACCTGTGATTGTCATCACTCATAATAAAGTCAAATTGTCGCTATCACCTTTTGGTGAGTCAGTCAGAAGCAAGTTTAGCAGGTTCCAAAGTGAACGCCTAATCGCCAAGGTCTTGGAAGTCTAGGTCAGTAAGCAAGCAAGTTGGTCAACTCGGAATATCAATAGCTTATCACTCAAATCAGTCCCATCAAAACCCTGATCACTACATGTCCTAGGATGAAGCTTTCCTATGATGGACATAAGCATTAGGTACCCCCAGTAGTTTAGCCTTGGCTAGCGATATGAAGAACATTAGCTCGTTTGTTTACTTTGTCTGGTCTTTTTAGACTTATCTTATTTTGCGCTCATTCCAAGGACCTCTCGATGATGCCTAAACAAAACAGGTTTAGAGAGAAAGGAATGGGGCAAAGATCATTATCTTTTTTATCTGCTACGCTTGTGGGATACACTTGTAAAATAATTTAGTCATATATGCTTTGATTGGTTTGTGGAGAGGATGTTTTAAATATCTTGTTGACCACATAGGAAAGTTTGCTTTGCTGTGTTTTGGCCCGAGTTGTTTCGAATGTATAAACTACATCCTGAATGAAGTATGCATGCTAAGTGTGAACAAGAATACTCCTATTTGATTGACGAGTCAAAGTCCATCACACTAGGTACAACGACATCCTAGTCCTTTCTACCTTGATGCATCGTACACATGTGTGTTATCAAACATAATGCAATTGGCCCTTTGAAAATCCCAACTCTTAGCAATGCAATACATCATCATCATCAGTAATAATGTGAACTTGTGTGGATCCTCCATCTTATTCTTCTTATTCTTCTATATTTACTAAGATTTCTATCCAAAATCAGTGTGTTGTATCAAAATATACATGAGGCTACCCATGGCCGAGGACTGTCCATACATCAACATATTTGTCTACATCAAATAATTATCTTGAGTCCTCTAATCAATAGAACCACTCCTCTCGCATTTTATCGTGATCTCGATCGGAAAATTCAAGATTTCCACTCGATCTCTAGAGGGGGCACTATACTAGCATAATCCTTCTGCTGGGGTAGCAGTGGGGCATCTGAAAAAATCAAAAAATTTTGAACTTTGATCACAAGATATTTTTCTTTGAATCAATGCAACAAGTACATTGCTTCAAAGAGGGGCAAAATGTAGACACGTAAAATATACATGCACCTGATTATGATCCTACTAACATCGTTTCATCTGGAATCATACTCTCAGCTTATCAACACCTTTCATCCCTTAATTAAATAAATCATTATTTATTTAATTAGGTCTTTCTCCTCTGGCGATTAAATTAATCAGTTTAATTTAATTAATCATTTTTCTTTGTTCATTTAAATAATTCATTTTATTTAAATTAAATCTCTAAAGTCCTCTTATTAAATTGAATAAATTAAAACATTATTTAATTTAATCTAACATATTCCTCCTTAGTTAAATAAATCAAAATCATTTATTTAATTAATCCCTTCCTCTCAATTTGATTTAAATCAATTCATAAATCTAAGTTTAAATCGCCACATCTCCTAATTCCTCATTAACTTAATCAAACCTTTGATTAAGTTAATCCCTCACATTAAAATCCTCTAGAGAATGCAAGTTGCACAATAAATCAATTACTTTGATTTATTTAATTCTCTATTTTCCCTCACATGGCATCAAAAGGGAATATTCCCTCAATTTGAATTCAAAATTCGAAAGGGCTTGGTCCTTCCAACAAGGCATTCAATGCCTCTTACATGTCCTTGTGCATTGAGCCAAGTGACATTAAATCCATTCCTCTTTCCCTCTCACATGTCACATTCAAATTTCAAATTTGAATCTCATAGCATTTATCATGCACATTGACCAAAATGTGCTCATTCCTCCTCCAATCACATGTGGACAAGTGGCACAATGCCATTGGATTATCTTTTATCCCACATTGCTTATTTTCACCCTCTCTTCCATTTTGAAAATCTATAAATGAGAGACTCTTCCTCTCATTCAAACATCCACAATTTGAGTAAACTTACTATACTCAAATCCATCATCATCCACAATCATATGCAAAGTTACTTTCTTCACATTGAGAGCCAATTTATCCCATTTCAATCAATCACTCATCACTTTTTAAGATTTGCAACAAGGTTATGCTCAAATCTCTTTGGAGATTTGACCATTTCTCCATCATATACCATTGCTACTTAGGAATTGGGAAAGGGCCAATTGCAACACTTCATTGGCACCGATTCCCCCATAAGATCATCATGCTATTAGCTTAATTAGGATTGAATCTATTTTGTTTCAAGTTTATTGTGTTCATTTTTCTAGTTTAGTTTGAATAGATGGATTTGATGGGGAATCTCTCATACTTGTTTGCATGCATATGATCTAACAACTAATGTGTTTTGTTGCTCTTGTGCATCTACAGGTTTAGGGGTTCACACTCTCTACCTCCATCATTGTAAGAATTTTTTGGAGGATTCTCCCTTGTTTTGTTGTAGGGTGTACAACTCTTCCAAGCTTATATCAATATCTAGGTTGTAGGAGAAGTGATCAACAAACCAATTGATTATATCTTGGAAGGTTTTCGTTCCCAAAGGTAAATGTGAGAACCAATCTATTGGTGGGCCTCCCAAACTACGTGGGAACAGGTGCATCAAATAGGAATCATTTTAAGCAACTTCCATACATGTTACATAAAAATTATTTGATATAATACACTAGATTTTCATGCCCTTTATATTTGTCAAATTTTACAAATTTAAATCTGGGTGGGAAAGGTATCATTGCAATATTTGTATCAAATGGGTATGGCACAAGTCTCATTGTGCATGTGATTTCTTTATTTTCCCCATTTTTTATGTCTTGGATCTATTGTGTGACCACCCTAATTTGCAATGAAAAATCATCTTGAGGGTTTGGTGGGGGATCATATGTGGTATATTATGGGATGGTTGATGAATTATATGTGGTATTTTGATATGGGGGTTTGTTATATGTTGTGTATGGTAGATTTTGGTATTGTGTATGTAATGGTGATAGTGGTGAGGGTGTAGTGTATGCTCCTTGTGAAGGTGGGTTCAAGAATTTTTGTTGTGTGCTTGAATATGGTTGTTGGGGGTTGTAGTACAAGCCTTGTTGTTGTTGTTTGAGTTGTTGTGTAAGAAATTTTTGTTGTTGAGCATATTGGTGTGCCTATAATTGGGCTTGTTGTTGCACTTGAAATTGTTGGACTTGTAGTTGTGCTTGTTGTTGCACTTGTAGTTGAGCTTGTTGTTGTACTTGTAGTTGAGCTTGTTGTTGTTGGGCTTGTAATTGATCCTATTGTAGTTGGGCTTGTAATTAATTTTGTTGTTGTTGTGCAAGCATTTGTTCTTGTTGTTTTTGGGCTAACAATTGAGCTTGATATTGTTGTTGATTTACAATGGGTTGTTGATAAGCTAATGCATTTTTTCCTTGTGATAAGGGGATAGTGTTTTGGTTTGAGACAAATTGACTTGTTTGCATGTATTTTCCTATAATCTTTTGATTTTGTGGAATGTGTGGTGGATTTTGAAGGACCATGGTGTGAGTGATTTGTAGGTTGAGTTGATTGTGGGGTGGTTGATGTGTGATGATATTTTGAGGGTTGGACATTAGATTTAGATTTAGTAAAATTTTTCCTTGATTTTACGCTATCATTCCTTGTAAAATTTGAGATTGGGATGGATGAATGAAGGCTTGAGGTCCCATTAGATTTTGCATTGTTTGGGGGACCAAAGGATCCAAGAGAATCTAGGAAACCTCAAAATTTCATAGTCTCAAAATCTCACAAGACCAACCTCATCGCATAGAGCTTGCCAACACGGTCCTGATGCAACTTGAACGGGCTCAAAAGGAGTCCATATGCAGAAGTTATCTGCAGTCAAAGGTCTGGTCAAACAGGTGAATCAAGGGGCCAGGAAATAGGTGAAAAATTCATCATCTACAAATTGGTCAAATATGGTGTCATGATGAAGGGCTCATTGCCACCAATCCAACGTCATTTGTTTCATCGAAAATGGAGTCTAAACGAGCAAGATACAACTAGTCAAAGTTTAGTCAAAATTGGTTGACTTGATGACGTCAACAAAAGTATCATTAAGATGGATGATGATGTGGCATATGATGTGGCAAGAGTAGTGAGTTGGCATAAATATATATTAAACCATAATTATTAAAGAAAAAAAACACATATGGTTTAAAAATATAAAAAATAAAAATAAGGAGGATTTGGTGGGATTTGATCCCTTAATCCATGCCTAAAAATCCTCTTGCCATTCTCCATGGAAAAAAAGATGGAAAACCCATCTGTATAAGATTTGATTCCCCTAAATATAATTTCAACCTTAAAATATAAACTATACCCCTAAAAATGAATAATGCTAAAAAACAAATATACCAAATGTAAGTCGTAAAGCCTGGGGAACATGAAAATAGAGGGCTAAGACAAAATTGAAGATTATTTTTGTTAAAGGGAGGTTATAAACGAATTGTGAAAGAGGGATTTTTTTTAAAGGGAGTTATTTTGGTTAAGATGGTTATTTTTTTATTTGTTCATGGGGAGTTATTTATTAAATATGGAGGTTACACCCCATATAGCATATTTTTATGTATAAAAAGGGGGTGTAGGATCTTAAATTTTCAACCAAGTGGTGTGAAAACTTTAGAGCTAGAATTTTCTTGGAGAGAATTGTAACAAGGAGAATTATTTAGGTTTTTTTTTAGAGTTGGTGGAGGAAATTTGGGAGTGTTTTGGAAAAGAAATTACAAGGTGTTGTTTACACCAAGAATTGTAAAATTGTAGAGGGGAGAGCTTGTGAGAGAATTTTGAGCAAGTTATTGTAAGCTTGGATATTGTAAGAAGGCCATTGAAGCTTGGTGATATCAATAAAGCGGTCCAACATTGAGAAGCGGACCTAGAAACGTAGTCCTAACCGAATGAACTCCATTATCAAGTGTGATCTCTCTTTTTCTCTTCTATCTCCTAATTTTCTTCAGAATTTTAATTCTTTGAGTTTCCAATTTATGTTCATTAATTTTTTTGGATAAAGTATTAAGTGTACCTAATTTACTCCCTCAATGGTTAAGATTCAAAAGCGCACAATTATGTGGTGATTGGGACAAATATGTAATTAGGAGCTAAGTGTAATCTAGTTTTGTAACTTTTTTTATTACATATCAAATTGGTATCAGAGCTTGTTTTGTAGGAAATTTCCTAAGTGAATGCTAACTAGGTTTAAACTAAAGCAAGGGGAAGGTGCATTGGCCGAGTTCAACCCAGAGATTGAAAAATGAAGGACTTTTCCATGAGCAGAGATGGAAGCTAAACGAAGTCCTACAGAGCTTGATGATATAGCTTTCCAAAAAGAATTTCTTGAAATGAAGGCCATGGTAGATGTTCTTTTCCAAGAGAGGAAAGAACGAGAGAGGAAAAAGGAAGAAAAGGACATAAAGAAGAAGGAAGTTGAATCCTCATTGAAAGAAGACAAAGGAAAAGGAGTAGGAGGTGGTGGTGACCCTCCTGAACTTCCATCCCCATCCTCTTCGTCTTCTTCATCCTCTTCTTCTTCTTTGTCTAACTCTTCTAAAAAGAAAAAACTTGTGCAAACACCTTTGTTAAAACTGGATGTTAAATTCGAGTTGCCTATGTATAACGATGAATTGGATGTAGAAAAATTTGATAACTGGCTTAAGTAGATCGAAGTGAATTTTAGGGTTCAACAAATCTTGAACGATTCTTCCAAAATCTAGCTAGCTACTCTTAGAATTGGAGGCATTGCATTGGTTTGGTGGGAGAGTAAGATTCAAGAGGATCTTGCCATGCATGGTAAAATCATTTCATCTTGGTATGAATTTACTTCTGCTTTAAAGAAACAATTTTATCCTTTGGGTTATATGCAAAAAATTGTTATGGGCTGACAAAATCTAAGACACGGTACAAGACAAACAGTTCAAGAATATATACAGGTGTTTAGGAAGAAATCACTTACTCTTGGGATACCTCTTTATACACAAGAAACTTTATTAGGTATATAGGTGGTTTACATTCACATTTGGAACATATAATCCTAATGTTTAAACCATCTAACTTTGATGAAGTGTGTGTACAAGCAACCCTTATTGAAGCAGGTGAAAGGATCATAAGTTTCAGTTCAAAGAAGGAATTTGTTACTTCAATTAAAGGTAATAAGAAGGGTAAGGAGAGGAAAGAAACTACTATGAAGAAAGAGGAAGGTGAAAAGCCTACTTGTTCAGATTGTCAGAAGAAAGGGCATGAAGATGTGAAGTGTTGGAAATTGCATCCAGAATTGAAAGCAAAGTGGTTTAAGGATCATAAAGGAAAGAAAAAGGCCACAAATGTCATTCAAAATCTTGGATCGGATTCTGATGACAAAACAAAGATAACAGTTGTGGGTTTGAAAGGTAAAGATTTTGTTGGTAATGATTCTGCCATTGATATTTCATGTGCTTCTACTTCTAAAAGTCATGTTGTTCCTGAAGATAGAAAAAGATGTGAATTGTTTCATATAAGGGTGATTTCTAAGAACACTAAGATTGATACACTGGTAGATACTGGGTCCCAAGTTAATCTAATTTCAAAAGAATTTTTTGAATAGTTGGGATTGAAAACAAATCCACATAAAAAACCTTATCCATTAGGTTGGGTGGGCAATGATAACAGATTGCAAGTAACTAAGCAATGCAATTTAAGATTTTCAATAACATCTAAGTTTATAGATGAGGTTGAATTTGATGTGCTTCCACTTGATATATGTGGGATTGTGTTGGGCAACCCATACTTGTATGATAGGAAAGAAATCTTTTATAGGGAACATAATCAGTATCACTTGTTTAAGGAAGGAATTGAATACATTATGAATTTTCATCTAATTAAGACTGGTAAGTCTTTTGTGACAACGAGACATTTGAAAAGGATAGTTAATGCAAGCAATAATTTGGCTCTTAGGTTTGTACCACAAGAAGTGTCATTGCATAAAAGAATGCTTGATTCTAAGGTTGTTCTAGTTATGAAAGACAAGAATGATATTGGTACATTCTTTTTCTTGTCTACAAATTTAGTTTTGTTATTCAACCTTCTATTTTTCAGCAGTGTATGGTTGGTAGTGGCAACACTAGATGTAGATGTTTATATGGCTAATGTACTTAACAATATCAGTGCAATTTTGATTGTTGTTATGATGAGTCAGGTGTTCAAAATTCTAGCAGGAAGGACAAATGATACTGGGAAAGTGGGGTGTCATTTCTCTAGGTCAAATTGTACATAAAACACACCTTTTGGAGGTCCAAAAGCTTCTCAATGGGTAGGAATGATCCAAGAGGATCTAGGAAACCTCAAAAATTTCATTGTCTCAAAATCTCATGAAACCATCATCATCACATAGAGCTTTCCAACATGGTCCTGGCACAACTTGAATGGGCTCAAAATGAGTATGTATACAAAAGTTATGCACAATCAAAGGTCTGGTCACATAGGCGAATCAAGGGGCCAAGGAAAAGGTGAAAAATTCATCATCTCCAAATTCGTCAAAGTTTGTTTCATGATGATGGGCTCATTGTCACAAGTCCAACAATGTTCATTTCATCGAAAATGGAGTCTGAACGAGCAAGATACAACTAGTCAAAGTTTAGTCAAAATTGGTTGACTTGATGATATCAGCAAAATATCGTTAGCATGGATGATGATGTGGCATATGATGTGGCAAGAGTAGTGAGTTGGCATAAATATATATTAAACCATAATTATTAAAGAAAAAAAACACGTATGGTTTAAAAATATAAAAAATAAAAATAAGGAGCATTTGGTGGGATTTGATCCCTCAATCCATGCCTAAAAATCCTCTTGCCATTCTCCATGGAAAAAAAGGACAACCCATCTCTATAAGATTTAATTCCCCTAAATATAATTTCAACCTTAAAATATAAACTATACCCCTACAAATGAATAATGCCAAAAAACAAATAAACCAAATGTAAGTTGTAAAGCCTCGGGAACATGAAAATAGAGGGGTAAGACAAAATTGAAGGTTATTTTTGTTAAAGGGGGGTTACAAAAGAATTGTAAGTTAAAAGGGAGTTATTTTGTTTAAGAGGGTTATTCTTTTATTTGTTCATGGGGAGTTATTTATTAAATATGGAGGTTACACCCCATATAGCATATTTTTATGTATAAAAAGAGGGTGTAGGTTCTTAATTTTTCAACCAAGTGATGTGAAAACTTTAGAGGTAGAATTTTCCTGGAGAGAATTGTAACAAGGAGAATTATCTAGGTTTTTTTTTAGAGTTTTTATGCTTTGGTGGAGGAAATTTGGGAGTGATTTGGAGAAGAAATTACAATGTGTTGTTTACACCAAGAATTGTAAAATTGTAGAGGGGAGAGCTTGTGAGAGACTTTTGAGCAAGTTATTGTAAGCTTGGAGATATCAATAAAGCGGTCCAACACTGAGAAGCGGACCCAAAGATGTAGTCCTAACTGGATGAACTCTGTTATCAAGCATGATCTCTCTTTTTCTCTTCTATCTCCTAATTTTCTTCAGAATTTTAATTCTTTGAGTTTCCAATTTATGTTCATTAATTTTTTTGGATAAAGTATTAAGTGTACCTAATTTACTCCCTCAACTATTAAGATTCAAAAGCACGCAATTCTATGGTGACTGGGAAAAATCTATAATTAGGAGTTAAGAGCAATAGTTTTGTAACTTTCTGATTATAGATCACCAAAGGTTGAGATGGTGCCACTTGGTGTTGTGATATTAGTGGCATGCCTTGGCTTTGGATCAATTGATTGGAAGGCTTCCCTTGGTTGTTTCGATGTTGAGGAACCAGTCAATTGGATTTATTTCATTGTTGTGTTGTATTTGGGAATAATGTGTTACCTTGGTTGATGGGATTTGTGACCAATGGGTTTCCTTGATTGATGGGTTTTGTAACCAATGGGTTTGATTTGTTTCCTTGGTTGGTTTGAGTGGCTTGTGGACCCAATTGAATTGATGTGTCAATGGGATGGTTTGATGAAGATGGACCTTGTTGTGTTCATAATTGACCTTGCACTATGGTGTTTACTTGTCTTTGTTGATCCACTTGGGATGTTTGACCCACTCAACTTGTTTGGACAATATGAATATTTTGGGAAATTGTTGTAGTGGAAGCATATAGTTGGGAATGAAAGGTTGGTGTCCAATTCTTTTTTTGGGCAATGTACCCAAAGTTATGTTGGTTCCTAAATTTGGAGTGAGACCAAAGTTGGTTGCAATTCAACTTGCAAGGCTAGTAGTCAAAGGTGGACTTGGCACAAGTGATGAAGTTAGTTGAGTGATAGATTGAGTCGCACCTTGTACCAAGAGTTGTGGGATGGAAAATTGAGAAATAGAAGCCACATTTCCAAAAGGTTGTTCCCTAATTGTGTCCAAATCGAATGTTGAATGGAGTTTAGCTCCTTCATTTGATAAATCTACCATGTATTGTGTAGGGTTCAACTTCATCAATGTGTTGATGAGATGGTGAGTTTTTGGATCTTGTTGTGCTTCAAGGAGTTCCTCTATGATGAGTTCAAGTGGATTTTTAGTAACATCTTCTACTTCATACCCCATTGAAGTTTGTGATGGATTTTGTGATGGGGTTGAGTAGATTCTAGGGTCAAATTCTTGTTGGTTGGTATAACTCATGGTGGATGAATTTTTGTTTTGTTCCATGTATTTCTTGTATTGTGATCTTGTTGTTACCATAAATTTTGGATCAACTATGGGAGAAGTGTGTTGGGATTTGTATTTTTGGAATTATCTAGTTGATTAAAATTTTGGTAGAAGTGAGCCTCTAAGGTGTTTATGACCAATGATGTGAATGGATAATGAAACGGGTGAGTGATATGGATGATGAACTTGTAAACTTTGGATAACTCTAGACTAGAGGTTTGATGTTTGTTGTTTTGATTAGGATGCTAATAAACTTGTGAATCTAAAAGGTAGACTTGTGACCTTTAGGATACACTTATTCAAAAGGATATTGGCTAACCTAAATAAATGTATGAAAAAGGATTAATTTACACACATATAGCTAAGCTAGGGGATTTATTGATGAGAACCTAATTCTAGAAGGTTTATGTGTCCAAAGTTTTAAATTTTTTTGTGGGGTGAGATTTCAAAGGTTTTGAGATGGATGGGATGATTTATCCTATTTTTTTTTTTTTTTGAGAGGGACTTTGTTTACAAGATCAAGGTAGTGAAAAACATGCTTCTCCCTTGGAGTGATAAACCTAAGAAACTAATGTTTGATATAATATTTTGGTATACATTTCCTTATTTTTTCTTTGTTGGTTTGGAAGCCAAGATATTTTGGAAAATGAGACCAAGATGTACCTGTTTTGTAGGTTCAATTGATTTATACATTGTTTAATGAGATTTTTCTTTTACCACATCAAATGTCTTGATTAATTTCAAACTAAATGTTTATGACTAAGAAAATTTCTTTCCACAAGGCTTGAAATGTGAAAATTAGGATGTTAAAGCCACGCTCGTGTATGTTGACTTTGGAATGATGTGAATTGAGATATAAGCCCAAATATTAGGAAGCCTTAGAGATATTATTTTGAAATAAATACATCGTTAGGTACATGCAATAATATAGTGCTTTTTAAATTTATTCACATTAAATCCAAAGGGTTCAAGATTTTGATGAAAATGCTAAATGTTTTTATTTATTTATTTCTAATAACAAATAATGTGTATAACTAACTCAAAAGGTGATGCAAATATTTCATAAGTCTTCTTCCAGAAGACTTAATAGTTGGGATCAACAAAATCAGTCACTTTAACATTCTAGAGGAACAAAGGAATGATACTTCTTAGTAGGATTACCTCACCCTCGAAGGAATGATTTTAAATCCATCTTTATAGAGGGGTCAAATAGGAAATTTCAAGGAAATGTACCATCTTGACATGCCTAGATTTGTACAAAAGAATTAATTATTAATCTTTATGCCTCAACTATAAATCAGACATGGTAAGTAACTTCTTGGAATGGTGCTATTATGATGAACTACTTCAAAGGATGCTTTGGAAAACTTGGTTTGGCCTCTAGAAAAAGGATTTTAGTGAAAACCATGAACACAAGGGGTATAGACCATACGCAAGCCACTAAAGTATTTATCTGTTCTTTCCCAACTCATTACATTTGGATGAGGATTAGGCACTATCATGCTACTGTTAGAAACCCTAGATCAGACATGCAAACTTAAACACCTTCCACAGAAGAGAAAACAAAAAAAAGCAGAGCTTTGCATGTCAATGTGCAAAAAGATATATTCAGAAATTCAATGTTACAATGAGATGATTTGCTTTATAAAAGCAAAGTATGCAACCCTAATGTTGACCTAAAATTAGCTCAACCTAAGTAAAGTTATGCAAGTGTAATTAAATATTAATTACACTAACACCCCCCCATAAGTGCAACTTAGGGAGACTAAATAAGCATGCACCTAAAACTAAGATGAATGCAAGAAAGCATGAATGGGTCCCGGCAACAAGGCCTGATCAGGTACCCATGTACAAATGCAAAAATGAGGTAGAGAAGGAAAACCCAGTGGGACAACCCCCCCTACAATGAGATGACTGCTGCAAAGAAGCACTGGAAGAACACTGTGGAGTAACACTGGAACCGCAATCCGGCAAGCAAGGAAAGATACTTCTGTCTACAAGAAACCATATCGGAATCATAATAATGTGACAGCAGACCCGATGCCACGGAACACTCGAACACTCCAAACTGGAACAACCCTGGAATCCATAAAGCAACAGTAGATGGTATGATGATGACAGAATCTGGAAGCTGTGAATCTCGATGCCGATGCCAAAACTAAGACTGAAACTCTTCCATGGGAAAAAGTACCATACAGACTCAGAACAATAACCACAAATTTAGTGGCCCTCAAACTGAGATGGATCCGATGCGGATCACTAACCATAGGCTCTCAATGTAAAGTGTGAACCAAAAAGAATCTGATATGTGTCAAGCTAAGACAAAAATGGCCAAAAGAAACTAAGAGACCAGATTACAACCCATGCGAGTTGCCATCAAAACACGATGAAGATTATTATGCAAGAAACCCCCCCGAAGGAACTTTATAATAGTTCATTTATTACAATCCCCGATGACTGCAAAAAGAGAGAATGCCTAACATGCATAAACAAAAAAAAAAAATAGACCTCAGATCTGTGTAGAGAACTGAACCAGCTTTCCAATGCCACAAGAATGGTGAAAAAAGGATCACCGAGTCAAAATATATGCCCTCCGAAGTGAAAAACAGAACATCTGAGTTCAAGGACCTGCACAATAAATCTGGAGCAAAATCTAGAAAAACTAAAACGTTGAATAGATCGGCGCCGGAATCAGATTTCCAACGGTATCTCGTTTGCAAAAAACGGACACCGTACGCAAAAGTTACGCCCGATTTTATCAAAGGTGCTCCAGAATGGCCTATAAGACCTGCAGGCAGCCTAGGGGGCTAAAAAAATCTCGGCCCCTGGTCCTGCATGCGACCTGGGGCTGGCGGACAGGGGCTGCGGCGGAGCCCTTGGTTGTGCATATGACCACCAAAGGTGCTAAGGGCCGGCCGGGGGCTGGGCGCATAGCGCCCGGTCCCCCATACGACTAGCTGTCTGAGCATTGGAGCCCGTGGGGGCCGAAGAAGGCCGGCGGAGCTGAAGGGGCAGCCACCGGCGGCGGCGGCGGACGGGTGGCCGCCTGGTGGCGCGGTGGCGGCAACCAGCTTAAAACTGTAGGCATGAAAACCGATGGGCTTTTTCCATTTTTTTTTCGATTTTCGTGAAGAAAACTGCCTCGAAATGCGTGCTAGAGAGGCCGTACGGCTTCCCTGACAAACTTTTTTTGCCTTCCGGATCAACTTCACCAAAATCGATGAAACGAAAGGCGATTTTAGGGTTTTTGGCCGCTGCGAATGCAATGGTGACCTCTGTTTCTGCTCAAAATGCTTCAAAAAAATGGCTACCTCCAGAGCTTGCAAAAAAATACCAAAACTGAAACCCTCATAGATCTGGCAAATGATGACCAAAATCTGCAAAATAAAAGTCAAACCTAACTTTTTCCAGCGCTCCGAATCCAATGGTGAAGCCCGATCTGATCCAAAATGTTGCATAAATGAACTCAAGGCAAAAAATCCTCGAGGAACCCCGAACGAAATCTGCAATGGTTTTCTCCAAAATTTGAGAAGGGGCTGCATGTCAAGGCTCTGATACCATGTTAGAAACCCTAGATCAGACATGCAAACCTAAACACCTTCCACAGAAGAGAAAACATCAAAAAAGCAGAGCTTTGCATGTCAATGTGCAAAAAGATATATTCAGGAATTCAATGTTACAATGAGATGATTTGCTTTATAAAAGCAAAGTATGCAACCCTAATGTTGACCTAAAATTAGCTCAACCTAAGTAAAGTTATGCAAGTGTAATTAAATATTAATTACACTAACAGCTACCACACCCCCGATATAAGCTAATTTCTTTCAATTTCACAAAATGTATATAGCCTATTGGTTCACATGCTTTTAGGGTCACTTATGAGTTCTCCATTGTGGGATGTATCTCATAGGTAGGCCCTTATCTAATAAAGACAAGAAAATGCTATATCTCTTCACCCAAGATCACACAAAGTGCAAGGGGAGAGGATACATAGAAAATCCTTTGTGTGACTCAAATTTTTTTATAAACTTAGAGTGTTTCTCTTCACCTTAGATCGCACGAAGCACAAGGGGAGAGGATACACACTAAAAGGTTACAAAAGCATGGAAAGCACATAATACACCGATTCATTTTAAAGAACCAAAATATATGTTATGTCTATTTTCTTTGCACCAAAATAAAGTGTAATCTTATGTTGTTCACTTTTAAATCAATATTGTAATGTGAGGATGTTTGGGTTTAATTTTAGCCAACTTTGAAAAACTCATTGCATTGTAACTTTTAAAGCCCAAATTGAAAACTAGTGGTCCTAAAGCATGAAATAAAGAAGCAAAATGGATTATATAATCCCATAAGTGTTTAAAAAACACTTTTACAATAAATATCAAATGATAATTTTCTCCTTTACTTCAATATTTTATGCTCCTCTCCAAACCTGCAAAATAGTTAGCCTTTCATAGAAAAAGTAAAGTTAGTAAATGATCAGAAAGTAAACCATATTGAAAATAAAAGTACATGTAAAAATTTAGCTCTCTATTTTACCTTGCAATAGCATTGCTCTGTTAGATATCAATAGCACAACAATTTTTCAGTAGTGTCACTCTAGCTTTCTAGCAATAGGACACTGATTTATCAATACGAAATGGATTTCGCAATAGGGAGGCAATTTCACAATAGCGAGGCTATTTTGATTTTGTAATAGAAAGGTGATATTGCAATAGTGAGGCTATATTGATTTTTCAATAGTGAGGCAATTTTGCAATAGCAAGGTGATTTGACAATAGCGAGGCTATTTCAATTTTTTAATATTGAGGTGATTTTGATTTTGTAATAGTGAGTCAATTTTGTAATAACACCGCTCTAGAAAATTTCAATAGCATCGCTTTGCCATAGAAATTACAAAAAAACTCAAGAAAAATTTGTCAATTTCAGTTAATTTTTCCCGCCTTCCAGTGCTAGAATGTGAGGATGATCATAACCTAAGCTAAACCTACAAGATCCATGCTAAATAAACCAATATTTAGCTAGTTAATTCAAACTCCCAATGAAATACTTGAAAAATCAAATCAAGATGTCATTAAACATAAACAAACAAGAAATTCTTAAAGGATGCTGCAAGAATGGTGGTGTTTTCATTGATGTAAAGAAGAAGACTTATGATTGGTGTTGTCATTGATGTCAACTATGGGATGAATATGTTAAGGATATTGATAAAATTGTGGAAAAGAGGAAAAAGGGTTGTGCATGTGTAGTTGAGACCTTGAGGAAGTGTTGTGAGTGCATGTAGCTATTCCTTTTTCACAGAGTCTGAAGATGAGTTGGAATGAAATAATGAGATGAGATTATGCTTTTGGTACTTGGTTTCCAAGTGTTTTTGAGAAAATTTAATAAATAGAGTAAATTGTGCTTCACAAATGTTCATAGTGTGCTCTGGTATTGTGCTCCACATTCTTTATGTGATCATGCTATGCCTATGAAAATATTACATGTTATTTAAGGTTGATAGAGGTTGCTATATTCATAATATGAGGTTCTAGATCATTGCATAGTGTGAGATATTTTCACTAGTATGTAGACCAGTTGTTCAGTGATGTTTTTAATGGTCTAGGAGAATTGTATTTGCTCCACATTTCTTCATTGTTTTGATTTTGGTTGTGAAGATTTGAGAAGATGATTATAATGATTTTATATTTTTGTGTTCAATTTCTTATTTGATTTGGTGCAGTATAGTGAGAGTTTTATTTATTAGTATGCAATTAAGAGTTATCAGTTGTCTTGAGTTAAAGTATTTGTTGATGTGAGCTTGGATGAAGTATTCAATGAATCTTAAGAATTTCATGGATTATTCTGGATTGAGTTCAAGTGAATTATGCTGTCCAAAACTTTCAAGCTAATTTAAGGAAGCGTGTACTCAATGTCTATGGTGTTTTGCATGGGTATTGGCCGACCTTGTGTTTAACAAGTTACATCTGAGGATTGTGGAGTTGTTTTGAAGTGTGTTGGGATCTATTTGGGTCAGAACTAAGGATTTATATAGGTCTCCTTTCATTCCTATCCACCACAAGAACATTTAGGTGCTGACCTATTTCAAATTTTAATGTATAATGGCTAGTGGTTGATATTGAAGAAAGTTTTTGAGGTATACATTGATATAAATATGTATGGTGTTGATGCAAGAGGGTGTACAAAAGAGTAAGAAGAAAGATATATGCGAGATTGTTGCAAGTGATGTGTGTAATAAAAAATTGAGCAAAGAAGTGTGAATTTCATGTTAGGGTTCCTAAAGGCAGTGAATTAAAGGCATCCGAAATATTTCATGTGATACTGTGAAAGTGTGCAAGAAATTGTGGTGGAATCCTTGTTGCATTGAGAAATGTTTTCTCTATGTAACATTATTCTTCTATCTTCTTGTATTCTTTCTATGGTTGTGAGCCTTTTGGACAGTGTGCCCTATTCTAGTAATGAGCCCCTTTGTACCAATTTTTCTATTACTTATACTGTGAGCTAATCCTCACTGTGGTTTTTCCCTCATTGGGTTTTCTACATAAATCTTGTGTTCTCATGTGTATGGTGTTTTGATTTCAGTTTTTGTTATTTACATTTCATGTTTAATCATTCTAACAAAATAAGGGTTTAATGAATGCTTGTGGATCTAATTACTCTTGAGGGTTTTTGAAGGTTTAATTCGCTACAACTGATTCACCCCCCTCTCAGTTGTCTTGTTCATTTCAACAATTGGTATCAGAGCTTGGTTCCTTGATGAAGAGCTTAACCA
This sequence comes from Sequoiadendron giganteum, assembly GCA_007115665.2. Classification (NCBI taxonomy): domain Eukaryota; kingdom Viridiplantae; phylum Streptophyta; class Pinopsida; order Cupressales; family Cupressaceae; genus Sequoiadendron; species Sequoiadendron giganteum. Next base: position 214,768,105 of record CM021100.1, read on the forward strand.
CTTGAGGTAGATCTGGGATGGTAAACAAGATTCCTTTGGAATATCCTAGATTCAATGGCTCGGATTATGCATTCCAGAAGACAAATATGAAAGGATATTTGTGTGCTCATGGATATGAGATTGAGAATTTTTATCAGAATACATACACTCCACCTCTGAATGGTCTAAGTACAAGTGCATAAATCAAGGCGCATGAGATCAATGCTAGGGTAAGGTACATTATTGTGAATAGTCTTTGAAATATTGAATTAGTTAAAGTTATGAGCTTGAAGACTACTAAAGAAGTTTGGGATAAGTTGGAAATCATTTATGAATTAGATCTGATGGTCAAGAAAGAAACGTTGTAGAACTTGAAGTTATAGTTTGAAATGATGCATATGTCTGAAGATGAAACAATAAAAGGCTACATTCAGAGAGTTGATGAATTGGTAAGTAATATGAGAGGCCTTGGTGCAACAGTTAAGAATTAAAAGTGGTGAAGAAAATTTTCAGATCTCTTTCGAATTGCTATGGTGAAAAGGTATTTGCTATTGAGGAAACAATAGAATTTGATAATTATTTGAAAGATCGGTCGATTGGCACACTAATTGCATTTGAGATGAGAAAACTTAAGAAAAGTACAAAAGTAGAGACTTCTTTCAAGGTTGGTAAATCTGAGAAGTTCGAAGATTCAGGTGATGAAGATCTTGATGATTTGGAAGCTAAATTTGTGAGAAGGATGAAAAAGGGCACCAATAAGTATCAATGTAAATTACCTTTCAAATGTTTTAGTTGTGGTGGTATAGGTCATTATGCTTCTAAATGTCTGAAAAGAGCTTTAAATAGTAAGAGCAAGGAAAAAAAAGGAAAGATGATTAAGAAAGCTTACTATGAGAAAGAAGATGTTGGTATTTTCGATAATGAGTTTGATTATGGAAAATTTTGATGATAATGAATTTCTATTTTTGGATATAAAAGAAGAATCTAGTTTTGCTAACCCTACAAGTTATGTGAAGGAAAGTGTTTTAGAGATGAAGGATAAGGTTAAAGGTACTTTGGTATCTTCTTTTCATGTCAAAGACGATAAAAATTACTGGGTTGTTGACAGTGGATGCTCTAATCATATGATTGAATAAAAAAGTAAGTTTGTTAAAATTGAAAAGTATGATGGAGGATTAGTTAAATTTGGAGATGATTCAGGAGCTAAGATTTGTGGAATAGGTTCAATCAGTTTTGATGGAAAGAATAATACTGACAATGTTTACTATGTTAAAGGCTTAAGACATAATCTCTTGAGTGTTGAAAAAATGTGTATAAAAGGGTGCAATCTTGTGTTTAAGGGTGTGTTGGTTCCAAAAATTGCATAATACAAACTCTAAGAGGATTCTAGGCTCTATGGTTAGGATTGCAATATTTTTGCCAATGAACAGAGCTAACCAATATGGTTTAGAGCTCCCTACACTTTAGGCTCTGCTAGACCTAGGTGGGTATACCTTAATAAATAAGCTTATTTAAAGGTTCTGTGTAATATCTAACTTGGGAAATCTATCCACAATGGCATGTAAAGGTGAAATTGATGCAAGGCTAACAACTAATCCTACTACTAATGTTTAAAATTTGTATGTGTAGATAAAGTTTGTATAGAGTATCATTTTAAAATGAGTGTGATCAACACTTGTTCCTATTGAGTAAATGGATTCGAGATGTGTAGGATATGTGGATCCATTTTATTGGCTTAACTCTAACCACTTGGCACTTTTGGACGTCCATACTTTGTATAAATGTACAAGTTTATCAATTATTGGGCTCTTCTTATAAATCCTAGTGATATCTCCCTAAGTTATTGTGATGTTTGAATGGATTTTGAATTCTAGTTTGAAGGAAACCAGTTAAGATAATCAATTTAAAAGGAATTTAATTCTGGACAAAAACCTATTAAAAAGGATTTCTTAAAAGGATTTTATGAATGGTGAACATATACCTACACAAAAGCAAGAGAAAAAACATATAATTAGATCATTATGCAAGTTAGATCAACATTCCCCATGAAATTAGATTGAAACATGAAAATAGGAAATGAAATGAAGAACACAACAATAAAATCTATCAAATCCTATTCTCATGAGAAAAATATCAATCCCATCGGGGAATTGGTGTCAATTTGATGTGGAAAATGGCCCTTTCCCAATTCCTTGATGTAATTGTGATGATCTTTGATGATGAGTGTGCTTCCTTGATGAAATTTGCCAATAACCTAACTAAATGGATTGCAAAATATGAAAAATGATATAAACTCAAATGCTAAATGCCTATAGTGATTGTGCTATTTGTCCATGGATCCAAATACAATAGAGAAGGCCTTTATTTATAGATTTGAAGAATGGAAGATTGAAGAAACAACATGAATGTGGGACAAAATACCAACCAATTAGAGAAGGCCACTTGTCCACATGTGATTGGAGGAGGAATGCGAACATTTGGATGAATGTGCACATAAATATGGTTAGGTGAATTTGAAATTGTTGAGATGACAAGTTTAGAGGGAAGAAGAAATAGAGTAAATGCCACTTGGCTCAAGGCAAAGTACATGTAAGAGGCCTTTAATGCCTTGTTGGATGTACTCATCCCTTTTGGAGGGTTTTTTCAAATTTGAAGAATATTCCCCTTTGATGCCAAGTTGAGGGGAAATAGAGGAATTAATAAATCAATTAAATTGATTTATTGTGCAAGTTGAGAAATCTAGAGGATTTGATGGGTTAGGATTAGGATTAATCATGATTTTATTAATTTAGATAGAAATTAGGTGATTTGACAATTTTGACTTAGATTTTGGGATTAATTTAAATCAAAGTTAAAAGGAATAATGATTTTAGATTTAATTAAATAAAGATTAATTTATTTAACTAAGGAGAATGGTGTTAGATTAAATCAAATAAAGATTAATTTATTCAATTTAAGGAGATGACTTTAGAGAGTAATTAAATAAAATGAATTATTTAATTAACAGAGGGACTATAGGATTAATTAAACAAAATAATTTATTTAATTAATAGAAGTGGATGACTTAATCAGATAAATTTGATTTATTTAATTAAGAGAGGAAATATGATGAACTTAATCAAATAAAGATTATTCAATTAAATTAATTAGTAAAGGGGATGATTTAAGAAGAAATGATGTTAGTGAGATCAGGATCAGGTTTGTAGGATCAATCTGTATATTTTATGTGTCTACATTTTTCCCCTCTTTGAAGCAATGTACCTATTGTGTTGGTTCAAAGAATAAATTGCCAAGATCAAAATTCAAAAAAAAAATCAATTTGTCAGATGCCCCACTGCTGCCCCAATGAGAAGAATTACGTTGGTATGCTACCTCCTCGAGAGATCAAACGAAAATTTGGATTTTTTGGGTGATCTCATTAAAGAAAGAGGAAAAGCTACCTGACGGGTCTAGAAAGAGTTTAGGATACCAAAAACATGCCAAAATGCAAGAAAATGATGCAAAACAACCCTCGTTCAGGCAACAATGGGATCGAGGGTCCAAAACCCTAGCTGCATGACTAAACAAGGTCAAAAAACCCTAACTTTCAAGCTTAAATAGGCCTCAAGGGGTCACTTTCAATTCATTTGCACACTTAGCCTTTAGATATTTTGCATTTTGAGCTCTGGGCACTATTCGAGATGGCGCAATAATTGCTTCCACAACCAGTGTTTGATCAGGTGTGAGTGTACCAACGACTAGTCGATGTAGAACCAGTGGTATGTGACCCTTACCCAACTTGCCTTTTTTATTTTTGCACATATTTAATAGGGTCAAAAGGTCAAACAAGGTCAATCAATACTATATAGCACTGCTGAGGGTGTAAAATTAGTGTTGTGTGGCCTCAAAGTGTGCCACATATGCAAAGGGCACCGCCACGACCTAGTTAATAAAATTAGGGTTTCAGTCAAAGCTTGTCGCATATGCAAATTGTGTCGCAACCATGTAATTTAGAAATTAGGGTTTAGGATGCAGTCAAACTACGACATGACAACACAGTTTGGAAATTGCAAACTACACCGCAATTACAAACAACGTCGCATTTGTTGTTTCAATTGTGAAAACTTAGGGTGGGACCCCAATTTTTTAATGAAACTTGACGTTATGGCCTTTTATTGCATAGGAGGACCTCAGGATACTACATTCACTGGAGCACTGGTCCCTAGTTCTCAATAAATTATTTGATACACATGAGCTGCTCCAAGAGCACCTTGGGGTGATTGGCCTGTGGTACATCACTTATGCACGTCCTATTCAGATACATTTGGGGATGATGACAACCTTGGAAGAGCGATGGCATAGTGAGACGTCCTTATTTCACTTGCCCACAAGAGAGGCTATAGTCACATTGGAGGATGTTTGGCTCATCCTTCAATTGTACATCCATAGAGAGAGAGTCATCTATGATATGGATGCTGGGAGCAATGCCTTCTATGATGTTATGGAGGTTGATGAGATCATCTTTACTAAGGGGTAGATAGAGCTTGAGCGATACAGGGGCACAATGCCCACTTTTAGATTGATTGTTGTTGCTATCATTTCAAGGCTTGTGGCACCAGATCGACATGATTGATATTTTAGTCTAGGATGGGGTCTTGCATGGGAGCAGATTCTCTACAAGAGAGACTACTTTGTATAGGGGCCAGTTCTATTGGCTTCCCTTTACCATGATCTTCATAAGTTCGCTTATCTAGACAATAGGGCCATTGCGGCCAAAGTTACACTCCTACATGTCTAGGCTTGGGAGCACATTGTTGTGCTCTGCCCATAGGTTAGAGTGGTTGTCTTGGAGCTAGAGGATCCCGTAGTTTGGCAATATGGAGGGGCCATGCCCATGTTCACACATATAGGGGTAGGTGGCATCACTCACTGGAGGAGGGTCATAGATGAGATGACCATGTTCACATGGAGGCCTTAGCTTGGCATTCCCACATGGTTCAATGATCTACAACAATTTTTCTTTGTGAGGTAGGATAGACTCATGTAAGGTAAGGCGCATACCATGATAGAGAGGTATCTACCAGACATAGTCGCTAGGTAGTTCAAGGTTAGGTAGGATCGCCTCGATGACCAGTACTTGGCCATCTTCGTATGTACTATGAGGGAGTCAACATGGGGTAGGTCGATCCCAATCGATGAGGCAGTCACATCCTTTTGTTAATTGGTGCCCATATCATGGCCATATGATCAAGGTGAAGGGGATGAACCGATTACTCAGGCATATACAACTTGGTTCAAACCACCCCTTCAATTGACAGATCCAGGTGTAGCACCCCTACGGCAGAGGCCCATAGGTAGATCAATAAGTCAAGGGAAAGGGCAGGGAAGCAGATGGGATGGATATGGGGATGGGGACAGATGAGAAGGTGGGCCGCCTCCACATCAGCTAGAGCAGCGGGTACAGGTGGATCAGGTGCTTGGAGATGGGGAGAGACAACCAAGAGATGGGGATGGAGAGAGAGAGAGAGAGGTTCCTAGGGACCACTGGAGCAGCCTCCGCCACCATGATGACCATAGCTACATCATAGGGATTCAATCATATAAAAACTACAGGCATAGGTACATGGTTTGCAGGCTTAGGTGTAGGCACTAACTGCCAGGAGGTACTAGGCCAGGTCTGAGAGGGATCAGGAGATAGGTCAAAGGTGACAACTAGAGAGTATGTCTAGTGCTTCCTAGGGTAGGTCAGTCTCAATGTGGATGTAGCATGAGGCCATTAGAGAGGTTGAGTACTATAGAGTGCCTTATAGGTAGGCTATACTAGTAGGGGTCCAAGTGCCAGATTTTTCTCAACAGACAGCTATGCGATAGTCGGACGGGCACGTCGAGAGACATGCGGGGGAGGGTAGCAACCAGTAGGGTAAGCTTCATAGTTTTGGTCAGAGACAACATTATTTTTTTATCCATGGGCTCCATTTTGATAGCCCCAATTTTATTGTATACTTGATTCATACACACATTTGATCCCGATCTTTGTACCATGACAGTTACATTTATATATATATATGATATAGTTCAATTCATTTATGAGATGTGTCCTACTTTACTTATGCATGATCGATGGATGTATCTAATTTACTATATTCTATGACTCATGATGTGCAAATTGATGCTCATGATTATAGATGCATTTATTTTTGTATATTTTCTTATGCATTTGATGAAAATGTGATGATGTTTATTATGATATAATGATGCAGATGTGTGTGTATGAGATGATTAGAATAAAAACTCTATATAATATGAAATGATTTTGATACGAAATGATTATGATGACGTGATATGGGCTAACCTATGATATTTATGATATATGATATGCAATGACATGAATACAATGATTTCTTAAGATATTCAAAATAAAAAATCTCTATTATTCTTCATAACTATGAAACACAATGATATGATATGATGTTTATGATGATACGCAATGATTTGTGAGATAATCATGGCATGATTTATGAAATGTAAATGATTATGATATGCAGCAATATTATCATAATGGGATATGATATGGATACATAATTATGTATAATGATGATGCATATGATATGTGACCATGCAATGGATGATTTAATAATGCTTATGTGATAACACCTTTTATGAATGCAACTTTATGATGTTTATGAGATGAATCTATATGAATGATGAGATGTAGTGTATTTATTTTTCCTATACAATATGATATGATATGCATTATGCTAATGATTTGTGGATGCAGCGTGGATGCATTTATCGATGTTTTTGATTAACTGTCATGGTACCATGTTAGTATGGAGAGAAGATAGAAGAAAGTGAAAAGAGTATCCAACACCTACACTATGAATGATGATAATCATAATCATAATCATGAATTGGGATTCTAAAAGGGTCATTTACCTTATGTTTGATAATACACATAGGTACAATGCATCAAGGTATAAATAATTAGGATGGCGTTGTACCTAGTGTGATGGACTTTGACTCAACAATCAGATAGGAGTACACCTATTCACACCTAACATACGAAACCTTATTTAGAAAGTAGTTTAGATATTCTAAAAATCTTAGACCAAAACATAGAAAAGAAATCCTTCCTATGTGGTCAACAAGACACCTAAAACACCCTCCCTACAAACCAAACAAAGCACACATGATGAAGTTATATTATAGAAATATCCAACAAGCACAACAGATAAAAAGATAATGATCATTGCCCCATTCCTTTCTCTTGAAATCCTTTCATTTGGACATCATCAAGAGGTCATTGGAATGAGCGCAATAAGATAAGTCAAAAGACAAAGATAAAGTAAACAAACAAGCTAACATTCTTCACATTGCTAGCCAAGACTAAACTACGGTGATGGCTGATGTTGATGTCCATTGTAGGAAGGATGCATCCTAGGACATGTTGTTATTAGATGATGGTGAGATTGACAGGATGATAAGCTATTAATACTTAGAGTTGATGAACTTTCTGACTTACTGACCTAGACTTGAGACTTTGACGATTAGGATTTCACTTTTGAACCTGCTAAACTTGCTTCCGACTAGTTTACCAAAGGGTGAGAGTGACAATTGATTTATTATGAGTAGATAATTGTTGCAAGTGAAAGCGAGATGGAGATGGATAGATTTTTTTCAAATATTTGGATGTTTTTGGAATTTTTTGAAATGTTATGAGGTTGTTTTGATTTTTTGGATTTTCCAAATTTTTATTTTTATTTTTATTTTGCATTTTGCATTTTTCGAGATTTTGACCAAGAGACTAACCTAAAGACCTATCCTAAGGGCCTCGAGGGCTGATCAAAGATCAAACTTGCCTACGTTGAAGCTCAGAGATTACGTAGTTTGACTGACACTGACTCTATTTATTTGTGAGATATGAACAAGATGGATTGATAGCTTATTGTGACAAACGCCTAAAGGACTAACCTAGGGTGTCTCAGGGGATGATCAAAGACAACCTTGCCTACATTCAATGATGTAGTTCCACAAGATGACTCTATTGTTTTTTATTTTTTTTGAATTTTTGACATGTTTTGGATTTTGATATTGTTTCTGATGTTTTTGGATTTTTTGAAGGATTTTATGATTGTTTTTTTATTTTTGGATTTTAGGAAGATTGCAAGAATATACACGAATTTGATCTGATGTAGGTAAAAGAACATGCTCCCAGTGTGATGTGATAGACTACTTCTATATAGGTAGAAAAATATACCTTAGGAATGTGCCAAGTAGTACTAGGGTGGAACATGATACGAACATAGGACCAAGCTATGATTTAGACGTGGATGGATGGATTGAAGAACATCACGTGATGGGTGATGTAGACCCAATCATAAAGATCCTAGTGGATGAAGGGTGCTTTATTTACACAAGGTGCCTATTTTCCTGGTTTTCACCAAGCTACTTGCCCAAAGTGCCACCGAAGTGGTTTTCACTAGAGGATGATTTTTTTCTTTACTATTTTTTTTCAATCCTTTTTCTGATTTTTTTGGATTTTTATGTTTTTTAATTTTTTATATTTTTGGTTTTACCCTTAAAATATCAGGCATAAAATATTTTGAGATGGTAGCTATTCATGGGATCCTATAGAGGCTCCCCTTTGGGCGTTGATAGCTAATATTCCCCTGACTTGTAACTTGTTGTGATGAAAAAAGGCCCCAACCAGTTGGGCTCAAACTTGCCCTTGCTGTCTGGATTCAGAGAGTTCTTCTGATTTTCCTTTAGTACTAGCTCTTTGACTTGGAGGGTATGACTCCTGATTTTCTTGTTATAGCTTTGCTTGAGATGGTTCTAATATACTTCCAAGTGGTTTAAGGCATTCATACACCACTCATCGAGTAGCTCTAGCTCTTTCAATCGTGAGACTCGATATTCTTCATATGTTATGAGATGTTGCAATGATATCCTTAGAGATGCGAGGTCAATCTCAATGGGTAGTATGGCTTCTAATTTTTATACCAAGGAGAAGGGGGTGGCACCTATTGGTGTGTGGATGCTTGTGTGGTAAGCCCATAAGGTGGGATTCGGCTGCAAATGTCAGTCATGACCAGCATCATTGACTATGTTCTTGAAGATTTTCAGGATAGTCTTATTGGTAGCTTCTGCTTGGCCATTTCCTTGGGTATATATAGAGTGGAAAAGCGATGTTGGATTTTGAATTTATGGAATAGGTCGTGAACCTCCATATTTTTGAAAGGCATCCTATTATCTGAGATAAAGGGACACTATTTCAACAAATAAGGTAATTCAGGATGAACTTGGATATTTGATTTCCTATAATGTAGGTCATGGGAATGGCTTCCACCCACTTGGTAAAGTACTCTATGGTGGTGATGATAAACTTATGCCCATTGGATGAGGTGGGGGTGATTTTAACAATGAGATCGAGCCCCCGCTGTGAAAAGGGCCAAGCTGTGATAATTGGGTTGAGCTCCTGAGCTGGAGCATGGATGAGATCTCCATGCTTCTGACACTGTGAATGTTTTTGGACATAGTCATGTGCTTCTCTTTCCATTGTAGGCCAATAGTACTTCATCCTTAATAGTTTCTTGGCCAAAGTCATACCACTCGAGTGTGAACCTCAAATGTCATTATGTACCTCAGTTAAAGTGGTCAAGGCTTCCTCAATGTTTAGGCAATGTAAAGGTCCCTTCAATGCTTCTATGGTACAAGGTCTCTCCTAGGATGATAAAACGAGATAATTTTTTGACAAAGGCTCTTTTGAGGTTTAGGGTTATGTCAGCTGGGAGGACTCTTATTCTCAAGTAAGTGTATATATCATGGTACTAGGGATTAGCAGGACCGACAATTTCGCAAACCAATTCATACTCTGGTACCTTGAATGCTGGTATGAGAAGTTGCTCTATGAGGAATTCTTGTTTCAGGATGTTGTGTAGGATCTCTAGGAGTGATCCAATTGTAGCCATTGCATTAGCTACTCTGTTATTTGTTCTTGGTAGCTATTCAAATGTGATATCAATGAAGGACTCCTTAAGGATTTCCACCAACTTCTTGTATGGATTCAACTTGTCATCCTTTGTTTGATATTCATTGTTTACTTGGTTGATTACAAGCTGTGAGTCTTCGTTGACCTTAAGTGTCATGATCTTCCACTGCACTACAATTTTCAGCCTTATGACCAAAGCCTCATATTCTGTGATGTTGTTTATGCATGGGAATGACAACTTGTATGATTTAGGTATGCAACCTCCTTGCTGAGTGATGAAGAAGATCCCCATTTCTAACCCATGTTGCATGTAGGATCCATCAAAGTACATTTTCCAGTGATCTTCTACACTAAGGTTGAAGATTGACTCATTGGGGAACTTTGAAACAAGTGGATTCTTTGCATATATTGGTGCTTTTTCCAGTTGGTCTATGATTTCTTGTCCTTTGATAGCCTTGTGTTCTACATAGTCAATGTCATGCTCTAGTAGGATCATAACCCACTTTTCCATTTGTACTATGAGAGTTGCTCTGGAAAGAAGATACTTGAGCAGATCTATTTTTGCAATGAGCTTGATCTGATGTGTGTTATGTAGTTTTTGCACACACGCCCCACTCAATGTGGGGACCCTCTTTTTTTGCTTTTTGGTATTTTGGCTTTTCTTTCTGGAGTTTTTCCTTGCTTGGGTTTGTGCTTTAATGTCCAAATTTTCCAATTGAAGTGGCATTCTTTTGAACTATGTTGAAAATCTAAAGTTTTAACTTTATCTCGGGTTTTTCACTGTTTTGGAAAAAATCCACCTGGGCCGGATTCTCGCGGTTTCCCCTTAATGTCCGAAATCGCTATCTTTTGCACTACTTTCAAGAAAGTTTGCACATCCTAGATTTCCCCGAAATTCGTGGTGGTGTCGAATTTCTGAAATCTGTGGTAGTGTTGAATCCCGGAAGGTCTTTTGTGGCTGTAGCTATCTTGTCAAGTGTATTAATGGCGCTTGTACGGAGGTCTTTGTGCTTTTATATATTGATTGACTAAGAAGTTATTGATCATTTGAGTTGGTGCATTTGTTTTCATTTGAGTTATGTGTTGAAAGTTCTTGGTGTTTGCTAGATACCTGGTTTTTGAGGCCATTCGAATTATGCATTGGTATTTCTTGTGCGCGGGCTGTGTTCGGTTTGCATTCAGTGGTTATATCTCGACTTCACCAATTTCAACCTTTGTGTTTCCATGGTATGTAAATGTGCCCCTTTTCTTTGTCGATTTCAATGGCTTTTCTTTGTTTGCTCGGGGAGTTCTTCATGGCTTTTCTGGTTTCTGGATGTGCTTCTTCATTGGGTCTTTTGAGGTTTTATTTGGCACACCAGTTCACTTTTATTGATCATGCGTGTGCATTTTAGTTTGGTGTTGCTTGTTTGGGTGTTGGCTTACTGTGGTTCCATACTCTCCATTTCGGTTTATGAGCAGGTCGTCTACGCTTTCATGGCAGAAATTTAGGGTTTTCGACCTAGGGCATGGCCAGTCCTCTTCAAAATTCTATGAAGAGTGGCTTTAGTTCATTTTTTATCCATCAGGGTCCTAGGTTGAGTTGGCTTCGGAATTCTGGCATGGATCCGAAGTGATTTGAATTAGTTTGGTAAAATTACTGAGGATGTAGACAGGATCGAGTTTTCGAGGTCTTCATGGAATTCCTCTTCCCCCGGATTTCCCTGAATTTTCTATCTCCTCTTCGTTTACCACTTTCTATCGGATTTCATTTGGTTTCGCCAAAATATGTTCCATTCGGATTTTTCCGAAGTCCGTGGTCGGGTCGTTTTACCGATTTCGAGCTTTGATACTATTATATCTAGATTTCTCCAAAATCCATTCCATCCGGATTTTCCTGAATATTCCGTGCCTCTTCATTTTCCCTGAGTTAGTCTTAACTATCGCTAATCTAGCCAGAATCTGTCTCTAGCGGATTCTTCCAAGTGTTTTGGGGAAATGCTGGATTTAATGGTTATGGATGGTGGGTTTCTTGATAATACATTTGATTGATTTAAGGAACTTATTCTAAGTTTTCTCAATGCTTTTTCTTGATTAAGTTGATGATTTAAATGATGTTATGGGATTTTGTATGTTTGGCTTGCTGGAATCCACGTGGTCCAGATTTTCCCGAAAATCCTTCCCAATGCAGAATCCGCAAGGGGAGCTAAATCCTGAACTTTGAGATAATGATCTTTTGCACTTGTTGCTTCTTATGGATCTAATTATGATTTCTTTTATGTGTTTACAGGCAGGATCAGTTAAGAATGTTGCTGGTCGAGGCAAGGGAAAGGCAGTCAATCCTAGTGCAGAGGCTTTTGCTATTTTGGATGCAGAGAGGGTTAAGTTGGATATTAAGAGCAGAATTCCTGATAGCAAGTTGACCTCAATTTGGTCAGGGATCACGGATACAAACGTAGGCATGTGGGATTATGAAGAATTCAAGGCTGAGATGTCAGCACCGAACCCTCCTCTATTGGCAAAAGGGATGGTACAATTTGGATTGGCTCATGTGGCAGGTTTCCCTCCTACAGTACAGTGTTATGAATTGGTATTGGATTGTGCCAAGAATTATGATAGAGGAACACAGAGGATAGTGGGTCCCCAAGGAAGAATTCTTGCTGGTTTCAGTCCTGTGTCAATTGTTGCAACCTTTGACATGCCTGATAGGTCCCATATGGTAGGTTTTGAAATGAGCGATGCTAGAAAATATTATGAAGAAAACATAGTCAAGTCACAGTAGGAAATTAACTCCTAGCTAGAGAAGCCTAAGTCTCATTTCTCTAAGTTGCTTAGGCAACTATCCAGGCTCAAGTTCAAGAAGGAGTACTATAATTCAATCACTCTTCTCAGCAAGTTGGTGGGATTGAAGAATGCAGGTGTGTTTGAGACATGGATGTTTAATGTGATTGCAAGGATGGAGCAAGGAATTGATTATCATTGGGCAGGTGTTATCAGTGCTAAAATCCATCATCAGTTGTGTAATGTTTTGCAGACCAAGACCTTCACCATGACCTCTTACCTAGTGTATTCATTGGCCAGACTTCATCCATACAAGGGATTGAGCACTAGAGGTGTCTTTGGGAAGGATGCTATTTATGAGGTGTATTCACAGTTGCACTTGACTGGTGGAAGCTATCAGAGGTCAAATGATGCCTTTACAATGTATATTACTAGATTGCTCTAGGGTACGGAGCATGTGAGAATCTCGGATAAGGCAAAAGAATTGATAAGAAGGTATGGAGCATGGTTTATCCAGTTCCAAACCTTCTCATATATTAGGATTGACGGTTTTCAAAGGGCACCCTATAGACTCCCTAGGTATCCTATGGATCATCCTGTGTTGTTGGAGGTAGTTAGGCAAATCTATGATTTTGACAATGTTGTGAAAGGAGAAATGCACAAGATAGGGTTTGGGAATGATTTCCCTCTAAAGATTGGAATGGGTGAAGTTTGTGCCTCCATTCAGTCTGCTCATGCTGTCGAGGAGGAGATGGGTACTTTTGGACTCCCTTTCCACACTAAGAGAGCAAGGTTTGATATCACTGGTGAGGCACAAAAGAAGGCCAATAGAGATGATAGCCATAAGGCTCACATTGATGACTATTGGGTTAACCTTGCCGATGAGTTTGAGGTAAGAAAGAAGAGATTTTCCAGGTTGCCAGTGGATTTGGTGAGATTGAACAATGTAAGAGCCATCCTAGATCAGGTAAAGGAAGATGGGAATGTGATCCAAGGTCATGTGTATGAGGCATTGAAAGATAAACTAGTAGAAGTCAACTGGTTAGAAGAGGAAAAGACTGACTTGGATCAAGTTATGGCCCCAGTGATCAGATTTACAAAGATGTGGTTTAAGCACAAGATGTTGGAGCTGGAGAGTAAGGGTGTTCCATGTACCTATGACTTGATGGGAGACTTAGAGTCTCATTCTGCTTTTGAGGCTTCGCTTGAACCAGACCAAAAGGGCAAGGAGAAGGTGGAATCTCCTTTCAAAATTCAAGTAAGAAATGCTCAAGCTGAGAAGGCTGCAGAGCTGGGCAAACAGAGGAAGCCTGTTGCTAAGAAGAGGAAGCATGCCTCTAGGAAAGAAGCTGAAAAGAATTAGGAAGAAGAGGAGGAAGTAGAGATTGTTCATGCACTAATGAAGAAGAGAAGAATAACAAGGACATCCCAGAAGGTAGAGGGAGTTCCTAAGGCTGACAAGAAGGTTGAGCCACTGATGGTAGAGGTGGAGAGTTCAGGGGAAAAGACACAAGTCTATATGAGGAGATCAAGGACTCCTTCCCCAAGAGATACTTCAGCCAAGGAGAATGTTTCAGTAAGTGTCCCTATAGTTGAATAGGTTGGCCCCTCTATTCCTGAAGATGCTGGTAGTGTAAGGGGGGAATCAAAACAAGGTGAAATTCCTAAGAATTTGGGTGAGGAAGATTTCCAAGAAGAAGATATCTTTAATGCAGAGGAAGAAATAGATAAGGTGGTTCAATCTCCCTTAGTGGCACATGTAGATTCTCCTACAAGAGAACAAATGGACAAGTATCCTCATAAGGAGGAGGAAATACAAGCTAGGGCTCCCTCACCATTAGAGTTTGTTATGGAAGAGCAGGAACGGCCAGAAGAGAACCCAATAGTGGATGTTCCTAAAATTCCAAGTGTTGAAAAAGATGTAACTACTGATCAGTAGGAGAAAGAACAGGATAAGCAAGACATAGTGCCTGGTGAGTCTATTGTTCCAAACTAGCTTGAGAGGCAATTGAAGAGAAAAATGGTAATAGTGGAGGATGCTCCTCCTAATTGGGATGCCCTCATGGTTAATGTAGAAAAGCAAAGGGTTGAAAAGAAAGCGAGGGTTGTATCCCGGATTGAGAGGGCTAGATCAGGTAACCGGGTGGCCCATATTGCTACCCCTGCTCCAAACAAAGAAAGGGATAATGTGACTACTCAGGACTATACTGTGTAGACTATTGACTTGGGACATGCTACTATTGAGCAGGATATTGAGGAGTATGAGGGTTCGAGTGCAGTTATTGTGGGGAGATTGAAAAAGGCAATACAAACTAGGCATGAGCTAGAGAAGGAGAATGAAAAACTAAGGAAATACTTCCAAGATTTAATGAAACCTTTGCAAGCTATTGGCTCCTCCTCTTCTACTACAGGATTCCTACCCCAGGAGACAATTTTTGAGTTGGAGAAGATGAAAGGTACTTCACATGCTACGGTTACCTGGTTGCAAGGTGTACAAGCTAAGGGAGATGAGGCCGTTAAGGGCATATTATCCACTAGAGGGGATGCAATAAGATCAATTGATTGGTTAAAGATTACATTGGCACAAGATAATGTGGATACTAACCTCTTGCTGCAAAAGATTACAACCATCATGGGGTTCACTAAGGACAGATTAGTGCAGTGCAAGATTCTTCCTTTTCCAAGAGTTTTTGAACCTTGGGAGTGGTTTGAAATCTTGCAAATGGGGCAGAGGGACTTGAAAAAGATTCACAAATAGGTGAGGAAAATTGAGGATGCTCTGACTGGTGTTCATGAGAAGTGCATTTCATTCTTTGAGGTCATGACTGGGAGGAAGACGTTTGCTCCAAAGCATCTCAATTTGGAGCAACTTAGAGAATGGTGGAGAGATGTGTATTCTCCAGTCAGCGAACGGCCAATCACTGAACATCATTTGGATGATGCTACAACTTACATTGTAGTCATTGACAGGTATTTGACCAACAAGGCCGATTTTGATAATATAGTTAGACAAGCAATAGAAGATATTAAAACTCTTGAGAGAAAGATTAGGGTTTTGCCTATGCCACCTGTTGCTGAGCTGGATAGGGTCCTACTAGCCGTACATGGTGAAGAAGATAAAGCTAAAGATAAGGATGGGGAGTGATTATATAGAGTTACTTTGATATTTGTGCTTCCCATTTAATTCCCATGTATTGGCCCGACCCTTTTGATATCTTGGCGATTTTGGATGAAATTGGTGCCAGTGGCACATTTCATGTGTTCGAATTTAATCTTTGAGGCCGACCTCTTGTAGGTCATATTTTATTGTAGATTATCATTTAGGTCGACCTATCTTGGGTATTCTCTATAAAAGTGGGCATGTTGCCTCATTTTGATAGATAGGAGATTGAGAAATAGAGAAATAAGGATAAGTAGATCAAGTGGTATTAGAGCAAGTTAGGGTTTATCTTCAAGAAAATGTTGTAATAGAGAACTGGAATTGCTGCTATTTTTGGATGATTTAATATAAGAAGAATATTGTGTTTGGTATCTATCTTCTAGAATCTCATCTGGCATGGTTCTTGTTATTGTATCTTTCAAATTGTTTAATGCTTATGGTTAAATGATTTGATAATGCTTAGGGTTTCATGTTTGGAATGTTTGCAGCGATCTCTAGTCCATACTTTTTGTAGTTAACTGATTGTTAGCTGCTTTGCAAAGTTAGCCTGGACTTATATTTGTGCTTAGTTCAATTGTGAAGGTTTATTCATCTCAATTACTGTAGGATTGACTGAATGAATGTTTATGATTTGAAAATCTTTCAAATACCTTAGAAGATTGCACTATTTCTGTGGAATTGCAGATTCATCTGGGTCAAGCAGAGAATAGTTTATGAGAGATTGGTCCATTTTAAGCATTTTCTCCTTTTGCATTTTTTAATCTTAGGGTTAGAAGTAGTTTTATGAGTATCTCTGAAACCTTTATCTTTTTCCGTTTCTTTATTATTTAGGTTCCAATCAAGTTTAAAAGTATCATTTTAGTGTCTATATTTGATAAGATTCAAAATCCAGTGTTGCTCGTAGTAAGGTCCCATTGTGATTACCAACATTTTCATATTTATCACTGAGTTGTTTACTGCATTGTCAAGACCTAACATTAGAGACCTTGGGGTTATCTCTTTTCCATAGAGATTTACCTTTCAAGAGAGATAATATATCATATTATGTCTGAGTTGTTGCTGTGCAGAAAACACCATCAACAATGTGCTAGCATGTAATGTCTAAATTTTTGTGCTGCAAACATGACTTCTAGGTAGGCTTTCCTGATGGGTGTGTAGTTCAGCTTGTGTCCCTTCATGGTCCTACTGATGTAGTAAATAGCTCTCTCCTTCCCATTTTCATCATGTTGTGCCAAGAAAGCGCCAAGAACCTCTATTGTTGCTGATATGTATAAGACCAAGGGTTTGCTCAGAATTGGTAGCAAAAGGACTAGTGGTGTGAGTAAGTACTCCTTGATCTTGTTAAATTCTTGGTGACATTTCTTGTCCCATTTGTATGCTACCCCCTTGTGGATTAGATGAGAATATGGGATTGCCTTGTTTGCTAGTTGTGCTAAGAATCGACAGATGGACTAGAGTCTTTCTTTTAGGCCTCTTAACTGCTTCAATATCCTGGGTGCCTCCATTTCGAGGATTTCTTTTACTTTGGTGGGGTCTACCTCAATTCCTCTCATGGATACAATGTACCCTAGGATCTTGTCTAATTGTACCCCAAAGAAACACTTCTTTGGATTAAGTCGGACCTTGTAATTTTCTAGTCTGTAAAAAATGGAGCTTAGAGCTGATATGTGATCTTGTCACTTCTTTGATTTAGCCATTATTTCATCCACATAATCTTCCATAGTTTTTTGGATCATATCATGAAATATTAATTTCTAACCATCATATCCATGATCATATCAATTTTTGGAAGTGGAAATTCATCCTTGGGACATGCTTTGTTCAAATCTCTAAAATTCGTGCAGATGCGGATGCCCCCAGTGGGCTTTGAAATAGGTACTAGGTTTGACACCCACTCTGGATAATTGATTAGGAATATGAATCATGCATCTAGAAGCTTCTATAATTCCATTTTTATCAACAATGCTATCTGGGGATGCATTTTCCTTAGCTTTTGTCTAACTAGCTTTGCTTCGGGATATACAGCAAGGTGATGAACCACAACTTCCAAATCAAGCCTAGGCATGTCAGCATAGGTCCATGGAAAGGTTCACCTTTCTTTCCCTTAGTAATGTAGCTAAGAGATCTTGTTCTTCCGTGAGAATTGACTCGACATAGAATGTTATGTGCGGCATTTCTTTTGTTCCCAGGTTAACTGGATTGCACTGTTCTACCAGAATTGTTGACTTCTCTTGGTGAATGGAACTAAGAGGAAGATTGAATCCTTCATCCTCTGGTGTCTTAGAGAGGTTTACAAAGTTGGATACGTCCTTTATTTTTACTATTTTCGAGTTAGAGAGTGTCACAATGTGGTTTTCACTCAAAGACCTAGAGATTATTCTCAGATTTTCATTTTTGCGACTAAAGGATTCAATCATTTCCCAACAATAGGCATGTGTATCCAATATGATGTCAAACCTAGATTTTTGATCCCCATATGGTACCGTATCCCATAATCCCATGAATTTTGAGAGCACCTCATCATTTTCAAATGTTTCCAAAATTGGTGTTCCTCATTGGTTGTAATCAATGAGTTGGGGATAGACTAGGTTTATTTCATGGGTTTGATGGTATGACTCAAAAGATAGGGTGTTGATCATGAGTAGGGAGTAATCTTTAAAAACCATAGGTAAGTTAGTTATGGTAGCCTCATCATCACTACTACTACACACATCAATTATGTCAAAGGTAAAGTTGTCTAAAAGTAGACATGTGGATATCGGTAACTGAAGGGTGGTTGCCGATAGCTAAGGGGGAGTCTTGACTACTTTAATGGGGAGACTTCTGCCACATATGGTTATACTCGAAGGGGTACATCTAAAGCCAAAATTTCTCATATGCATCTCAGGAATGATAGGTTCCAATTGGCCATTGTTGTTTTTTCCAAGACTTTCATTTCTATTATAGCCAATACCAAGCATCATTTTTAATCCTTTACTTCTTTCATTCATAGGAGGATTAGGCATGCTCCTTTCATCTTGGTATAGTGAGCTTGATATATTTCTTTCATCTACTATTTCTTGACATAGATCCCCCCAACACCTGAATCTAGAAGGGTATTGCTTGAAAGTTTGGGATGGTGTTTCAGCTGGTTGGGGTTGTCCATGTCACCTAGGAGATTGAGGTAACTCTCCTATGACGAAAGCACTTTTCTTCATTTTATAATTCTCACACCCGTTGTCTTGGATATTGAGCTTAATTTCAGATATATCAAGAATGGTGGGTGTCTTTGTCCCAAAAGTGGAAGCAAAGGTAGCTAGGTATACATAAGGAGTTGAAGGACCTTCATCATTATTTGGGACTTAGGGGATTTATAGTATTTTGCTTCCAAGTTTTTGCAGTAGGTGAAGGGTTCATGATCACTATAGATGGTGACCTCTTGATTTTGATATGAGAACTTGATGCATTGATGGAATGTTGGGGCAACTACTTGCATCCCATGGATCCATGGATGCCCTGGGAGGATGTTATAAGGTAAATCAAGTTCAAGGATCTGGCAAGTAGTTTCCATAATAGCTAGCCCTACTTGAATAGGGAGCTGAATAGTTCCTTGAGACACTCTTTCTTGGTCATCATATAATTTTATTGTGATGCCCTTGCCTTTTTGAATGGAATCCTTAGAGAATCCAAGGTTATTTATGAGCTTACAAGAAAAAATGTTTAAAATTGCACCCCCATCCACCAAGACCCTCTTAATTATTTTTTTTATGAACCAGGACCTCAAGGTGGACTGCACGATTATGAGATGGTTGGGTGGGGAAGTCCTGATCACAAAATTTGAGGATATTTGGGGTGGTAATGTTTTTGACCATCGCTTGGAATTGCTCAGTATCAATATTGGCAGAGATGGTAGATGAAGCCAATGCTTCATCAAGGATTTCTCAATGGGAAGATGAGATCTTCAATAACTCCATGATGGAGATCTAAGTAGGAGTTATTTTTAACTGGTCCAAGATATTGTAGCCATTAGGAGTGCATTTTGGATTTGAGGTGGATGCCCTAGGTGGTTGTGATGACCCAATGGTGACTTTTCCTTCACGTGTGGTGACTCCATAGTTAGCTTTGGCTCCCTTGATGTTAACAAGAATGACCCATTTGTCTAGGGATGTGACAATTTGATCATACACATGGTTCACATTTCCATACTTTCGTTTCCCTTTGTTATTTCCTTTGTTATGGTATGACATTAGATTCATGTAGATCTTAAGATCTTGATTTCTAGTTGGTTGTTCCACATTTATTATTTTGTCCTTGATGAGGTCTTGGATTATATTTTTCAGCTTCATGAAATTGGTTTTTGTGTGCCCCTTGATCTTATGATAATCACAAAGGTAATTTTCATTATACCAAGGTGGTTTCACTAGGAGCTCTTGATAATTCTCATAAGTGGGGATTGTGATGAGATTCTCATTTACCAATTTCTTCATGACGGATTTGAGTGATTCCCCAAGGGTGGTAAACTTTCTCTTAGGAAGATATTTATTTTGTAGAGGTGGTCCCCCTTGATTATTCAGATTGTCAATTTGATTATTGGGTGGTTTTTGTGATTGTTGTTCTGCGGTTGTTTATATGTTGGGGTTTTTTTCATTAGAGCATTGATTATGACCTTGGCATCAACCATACCAGCATTGGCAACATTCCTATTTTTTGCCCACGTGCGAGGTTTTTTGTTATAGCTGGTGGAAGGGCCGTTGTCTTGATGTTCTGGATATGTGGGTGTTCCCCCCTTGGGCATCAATTGGTTGTATGTGGTGATGCATTACATTTTTAAATGGAATGTCAGGGTCTTCTCCAAATTGGAAATGATAGTGTGAACTTTTTGTTCCTCTGGCATGGCCCACTTGCTCCTATTGGCCTTGGATCACCAAAATTGCAGGAAGGAAGTGAATGATTCCCCCTTACCTTGTTTGAGCACAGATAGTTCCTTTAGACTAATATCCATGCCAATGTTGAATGCGTAATTCTTTATGAATGAGTCTACAATCTTTTGGAACATTTTGATGCCAGTAGGTAGGCAAGAAAACCACTCCATGGGAGGGCTAGCCAAGCTTCAAGGAAATAGTTGCATTAGATATGTATCATTATATGTGACTTCCATGCAATGTACTTGGAATTCCCTGATGTGATCTTCAAGGTTTTCCAGGCCACAATATTTGTCAAATTTAAAGATTTTTTAACCCCTTGGGAATGGTACAATTTCTAAACTCCTTTCGAAAGGATAGGGACACAAATTGCTTGGTGTCCTTGTTGTTTTCCTTGATTGGAGATCAAGCACTTGCTGTGAGAGAAACTTGGTCTATGTTGTCACGTCATTGTGCAGATCAGGAGGTGCAGTGAATGTGTTCTGAAGTGGTCAAGGTGTTGGAGTGATGGGTAGATTTTTAGATATGTTGGTGGGATTTTTTTGCAAGCTCTACTGCTCGATCAAGGCTTGTTGATATGCCTAGATTTTTTATTGTGCCAGCAATGATTGTTGTTAGTCTTGTTGTTGTCATGCCAACAATGCTTGTTGTTGGTCATGTTGTTGGGATAGTAATTGGGTTGCTTCTTGTTGCGCTTGATACTATTACAGGGCTTGTTGATAGGCTTGTTGCTGAGATGCTTGTAGTTGTGCCTAGTATTGGACTTTCACTTTCACTTGTTGAGCTTGATATTGGGCTTGAGCTTGAGCCTATTCTTGTCGAGCTACCTGAGCAACCTTGGAAGCCTATGCGGCTTATACATCTTGAGCTGCTTGCACAACATGGGCAGCTTGTTGTTGTTGCAGTAAAGCTTGAGCTTGGGTAGCCTGTTGTGCCGCTAATTGTGCATCCGCTTGTTGGGAAGATAGTTGTACAGCTTGTTGGTTTTGAATTTGTTGAAGTGCCTTTTGATAGGCGGTGTGTTGATCAACTTGCAATGCAATGCTAAATGAATTTTTCATACTGGGTTTTGGTGGTCATGGTGGTGGATTAGGAACAATGTTGACTATTGTGATGAGAGGAACCATTCTATTGATGATTAGGGTTTACGTGGTGGATCGTATGATTGATATGCTTGGTCCTCAGGAGATCATGTTTTGAGATACTTGGGGGATGGTAGATGATGTGTTGATTTCTAGGGTTGCTTGAATGGTTGCCACCTATTGTTGTGATATCAATGACAAGATGGGAGGATTTGGTATGATGTTTTGATTTATGATAGGAGGGTTGTTTGGATTTTTTTGATTGATGGTTGGTAAATCGGGAAGGCCCATCCCAAGGGGTGGTGCAGATTTTAATGTAAGTGGTGGAAATGGCAATGCATTCCTTTGGAAAAGTGATGATGGGGAGGGATCAAAGATTCCCCTTGTTCCAAATAATCCACCTTCTCCTTGTGAGGTCTTTAGGAGAGAGGTTTGTGTGATGAGAGGATACACCAGTGTTGTGTGAAAAGAGGTTGGATTGATGGGATCATGAAATGAAAGTGGAACATATGGGTGTAATAGATTCAATGGGATAGATTTATACAGTATGGTGTTTGCATTCAAATCTTTGTTGCTCACAAGGGGATGTTCTTGAAGTTCATGAAGCAATCATCTTCCCTTGTTAACAATCAACTAAGTTGGAGCAATAGATGATGTGATTTGCAGGATGCCTTGAGTGATGCTTTGAAATGGAGATGTGGATGAGATTGGGGGCATGGTTCCAAGAGGCTTCTTCACAATAGTGATTATGTCATAATTGAAAGGGAGTTTGGCCTCTTCTTTTTAAATCTCAAGCATGTATTGGGAGGGATTGAGCCTCATCATGGCATTGGAAATTCTATGAGTCTCATGCTTTTAAACCATTTCAATGATTTCATCTTGTGTCATCCCTAAGACATTTTTGGTGATTTCTTCCACTTGGCCTTCCTCTTGAGGATTTTGTAATGGTAGAGGAATTGTGGTTATGGGATTGCTTGATCCAACATGATTCATTTTAGACGTAGTTTGGCTTAGGTCACTCAAATTTTATGTTTCTTTGTTGGTTCCCATGTTCGTCTTGTGTTGCGATCTAGTTTGCACCATAAAATAGGGATCAATTTTCAAGAATGTGTGAGATGAACCTCTAATTCTTTGGATTGATCTAAATTTAGGCACAAAAGAGAAAAAATAGGATGATTGAGGATCAAAGGGTGATGATGTGAATGATTGAACTCTTGAGAAATCTTGAAGGAGATACTAGACTTTGGGACTTGATTTGATTTGGCTTGATTTGATTTTTATTTTTTCTTGATTGGATTTGGTTTGGATAGTAAACTCATATAATCTAAGAGGTTGGATGTTGTCCTAGAGTAGACTTGTACACAAGATGATAATTTAACTAAGTGTGTAAAGAAGGATTCATCTATACACCCCTAGCCAAACAAGATGAATTTGGTTTGATTTTTTTTTGGATAATGAAATTGTAAACCCCAAGATGTTGGATGTTATCAAAGGGTAGAATTGTTCACAAGGATTGATAATTTGACTAAAATGTGGAGAAGGATTCATCTACACACATCTAATCAAACAAGATGATTTGGATTTTCCAAAATTCTAGCATGAGTGATTTTCTCAAGATTTCCAAGATTTGTTGGTGAGGTGATTTTTGATTTGATGCTTTAAGGGATGGATAAGAATGATGAATTTGATCCTAATTATACCTAGATAGAACTCCTTTCTATAAGACCTTAGTGTTGAAGAACATGATTGGTACTCCCTATGTGAGAAAAGCAAACTTTTGAAAGAGATTTGGATTTTGTTGGCAATAAAATTTATACAAATTAGAATTATTATTTGATGCACATTTGTACAAGTTGAAGTTCAATCTTTCTCTAAATTGGTAGAGCATAGACAACCGTTTCTTGTGAGCCTTTTGACTAAGACCTTAGAACTTTGGTTTTCGGATTTTGATCTTTTGGTAAATCATTTGGAAGAGGACATGTGTGGGGTTCAATTATTACTTAGCTTTGATTAATGACTTCCTTTTACCATAAACAAATCTTGATTAGGTTTTCAAACTAGATATCTAATGTCCTAAATTCTTCTCATCCCACAAGGTCCATTATGTGGAAATCAAGGAAATCAAGGTAAAAGTTTCCTAATGTTGACTTTAGTAAGAAAAAATATGATATAAAACCAAATACTTAGAGGTCTCTAAGGATGCAATCCCTAGGGAAAGCAAGAGAACTTAGATTCATCAAAGGTATTTGTTCCCCCTAAAGGGTTTGAATGAAGAAATTATGAATGTTTGTTTTTCAAGCATTTTGGATCCAAGAAAAGTGTTTTGATTTCAAGAATATGCACAACCTTAGGATGAAAAGAAAATATTTTTTGGGTTCCCACTTGCTTAAATCCATCTACGCTTACGATTAGTGGGTGATTAGATTCTTTACCACACATGCTCCCCCTCACAGTGCACTCGCTTCTCAGGTTAGCCAAGCATCAATACCCATAAAAATCCTATGGCATACTTCTCATCTCTACTAAGAGTCATAAGAATGCGAGATGGCTTTAGAATGACCGTTCTTGGACCAACAAATAGATAAGGACTTTGGCCTTTCTAAACAAGGGGTTTTAATGAGGGAATTTTGTTTGTGGTAGACCATCCATGTGGAAAGAGACCATTGCTACCCTTCTCATCAGAATGATCCTCATGATACTCAAGATTTCCTCGAGCACCCACACTTATATACCGGTTGGAAGTCGCTTGGCTTTATTATGTTACCGATTGGGTCATTCCCTGGGGTGATTAATTTTTCCCATCAGACAGGCCCTCTATGGATAAACAAAAGCGAGCAAGTACATCCGTAGTTTGAACGATATTTTATGAGAAACAAAGAGAGAATAATCACAATGTACTCCACTCACGCTCACAAGATTTGTTCAATTTTTAGGAACCCAATTGAAATGCAGAGGTAATCACTTACACAACTTAATATCACAAAAAGGACTTTTCATTCTCAAGATCGCTATAAAGCACGAGAGAAGTGCATACAAAATTTTGATTATATTAACGTGTGAAAGGGATTACAAAACAAAGAATACACATGTTCATTTAAACCAAAAAGAAATGATATGAATTATCTTTAAGCACTAATGTTAAAGTGTGAGATTTGTTTGTTCATTTGTTAAGTCCCAAAAATCAAATCCAGTAAGTTTCCCTATGGTTCTTTTTAATCCCTTTGTTTTGTTCTTTTTAAGCCCAAACAAAATTTAGTGAGTCCTAAAGAGAAAGAATATGACAAATCCTTAGAAAAGGATTTATAATTTCTCCCCAAAGTGTTTAAAAACACTTGATATAGTGATATGATGATGTCATAAAGAACTCTTGGTCTTTTTTTCCCTCCTTCACTTTGATCAAGACAACCTACAAAAATAGAGACTAAAAACTAGTTAGAAGTCAAAAATAACCAAAATGAAAAAAGAACATATTGAAAATAAACTGAAATCTACCTTTTACCCAACTTCGGTGGTGTAATCCATGGGTGTGGTGTAGTTTGAGAAGGTTAGCAGCACTGCTGATGACTAAGAACTATGGTCTGCACAAAAATAGTGATCATGATTGTGGCGTTGTTTGAGATTTGGAAAACCAGCGATGCAGTTTAAAATTCAATTTTTTTTGGTGGGAAGACTCCAGCACCATAGATCGGAGTTTGTAGTGGTGCGATACTATATCGTTGGACTGATAGTGGCAGAGTTTCCTGTAGGCACAATTTTTTTTCAAAAAACCACAGAATTTTTTTAAAAAATGATGAATTTCTCCATATTCACCCTCCTTCTAGTGCCAAAATGTGAATGGTGAACCTACCTACACAAAAAAAAGAGAAAAACCATATAATTATATCATTATGCAAGTTAGATCAACATTCCCCATGAAATTAGATTGAAACATGAAAATAGGAAATGAAATGAAGAACACAACAATAAGAGCTAGCAAATCCTATTCTAATGAGAAAACTCTAAATCCCATGGGGGAATTGGTACCATTTTGACTGGAAAATGGCCCTTTCCCAATTCCTTGATGTAATTGTGATGATATTTGACGATGAGTGTGCTTCGTTGAAGAAATTTTCTAATAAACTAGCTAAATTGATTGCAAAACATGAAAATACTATGAACTCAAATGCTAAATGCCTATAGTGATTGTGCTATTTGTTGATGGATCCAAATACAATAGAGAAGAACCTATTTATAGATTTGAAGAATGGAAGATTGAAGAAACAAGATGAATGTGGGACAAAAGACCAACCAATGAGAGAAGGCCACTTGTCCACATGTGATTGGAGGAGGAATGAGCACATTTGGATGAATGTGCACATAAATATGGTTAGTTGGAATTTGAAATTGTTGAGATGACAAGTTTAGAGGGAAGAAGAAATGGATTAAATTCCTCTTGGCTCAAGGAAAATGACATGTAGGAGGCTTATAATGCCTTGTTGGATGTACTCATCCCTTTTGGAGGGATTTTTCAAATTTGAGGAATATTCCCTTTTGATGCCAAGCTGAGGGAAAATAGAGGAATTAATAAATCAATTAAATTGATTTATTGTGCAAGTTGAGAAATATAGAGGATTTGATGGGTTAGGATTAGGATTAATCATGATTTGATTAATTTAGATAGCAATTAGGTGATTTGACAATTTTGACTTTGATTTTGGGATTAATTTAAATCAAAGTTGAGAGGAATAATGATTTTAGATTTAATTAAATAAAGATTAATTTATTTAACTAAGGAGAATGGTGTTAGATTAAATCAAATAAAGATTAATTTATTTAATTTAAGGAGATGAATTTAGAGATTAATTAAATAAAATGAATTAAATTTAATTAATAGAGGAACTATAGGATTAATTAAACAAAATGATTTATTTAATCAATAGAAGTGGATGACTTAATCAGATAAATTTGATTTATTTAATTAAGAGAGGAAATATGATGAATTTAATCAAATAAAGATTATTCAATTAAATTAATTAGTAAAGGGGATGATTTAGGATGAAATGATGTTAGTGAGATCAGGATCAGGTCTGTAGGATCAATCTGTATATTTTTCGTGTCTACAAATTTTAATTCTCTTCTCATAGAAACCAATCAAGGAAATCACACAGAGGTGGAAAATGTGTCTTGACAAGTTAAATATATTTCTGATATACTTAATTTGAATAACAAAGAAAGACCACTCTAGAGACAACCAAATAACATGTATGAATTAATATTGACAGAACAGTTGAACACCAGAAGTTGGGCCACTGAATTAAACCTCTTTCTCCATTAGATTTCTTCAAAATTTATTACAATTCATATCAGAAGTTCTATCTATACCCTATTCTATGAGTATGACTATATTCTAATGATTATGATGATGATCCCAAGTTTCGGCCTTGGTTTCCCTTATATATGGGAAGCAACAAGCTTTAGGTCGTTACATGTAGAGTGGTGTCTCTTCATTTATATTTTTTCAAACATAAACTAAAAATCTTGACATATAAAATTAACAAAGATAAGCGATGAAGTCCACAATAGTCGTAGGACACCATAGTCTGTTATTCTCCATGAGGAACCTGTGACCACTTAAGATATGTTTAAGGCCCTCTCTCCATTATAATGTGTCTGATGTTGCATGAATTTGATAATACCTTCAAGCCTTATGCTACCCGAGAAATAAACATGTTGATTTTGGAAATATGATCAATGTAATATTGTCTAGCATATGTATCTACATTAGCAATGATGTCCTTCATAAAAAAATTCTAAAGTAAAAATTTATTCCAACTGTACATGTGTATTTTCCATTACCATCACTTTTTCATTTAATTTGTCAAGAACCATTGGTAATAGCTAAGACAGGTCATTCTCCCAAATTCTCTGTTCTTTTAGCTCTCATTCATCATGAAAGAAATTGGGAAACACCATATCCAAGGGTTGGTCAAAGTTAGCAAGCTCTTATGTCAACATAGTACGAAACTTCTCATGCATATCAATTAATTCCTTATAAAATTTGCACACTTGGTCATCAATACTTTCCTTCGATGCTAATTCTTCTTTTGTCTCCATCATCCTAAGGTGTAGCCTTTTGTGCTCATGGTAAGCAACTTGTGTTTTATTGTGAATCGCCCACACTTTATCAGAATTTTCGAGCATCTTTTCAAATCTTTTCTTTATCATTTTTTAGACCATTTTGAATTTGGTGGAATTTATTTCCCTATCTAATTTATAACTCTTCTTCTGAATGATTTTAGTCTTGTTTTTCCAATAACTAACTTCAGCCATGGCCTCCAATACCCTATTATCACCTTCTAACCATGGAGAGTATGCACTTGAAGAAGATGGAAGCTTTTCTTTGTAACTAGAAATCTCTTGCCTCAGGTTCTTATTTTCAGCTATATACCTTTCATTATCTCTCACCAATATCTCAATTTTAGCCTTACTGAATCGAGTGACATTAGTGTTCAGATCTGCAGTCTCTAGGGCATTAGTATCTTCAATTTGTTGCATGAGGAGGTGCCCAAATGCTTTATTAGGGTCATCAATAACTAAAGTTTTTTTGTTGGGTGGGTATAAGGCCCACATTAACAAAGTTGCATTATCTAGGTCATATCTTGATCTAGTGTATACTTTGTCCACCCCTTCTATGCTCAACTACAATATTTTATTCTGATTCCTTCTAAAGCTATCAAACACAATGGTTGAACTCATGTCCCAGCTAGGGAGTAGCATGATCCCTACTTCCTCTAGTAACGCCCTTCCTCTTTCTGGGGTGATGTTATCCATTTCTCTATGAACTTCTTCTTGTATCTTCCTTAAGGCTTCTATCTCTTTCTCAGGTGTAACATCCTTGATTCCTTCCCTAACTAATTTTCCTTTATATTCATAAATAAATATCTTAAATTCAGATTTTTTGACAAAATCATTGTCAAAAACAAATTTCTTACTGGCACCATGTCTTACATCACTTGGAAGGTCATTTTTGGATTCTATCACAACAATATTTATTTCCATTGGGGGCTCATATCCTCCAGTCACAAGCTTATCTACCTGCATGCCTTCATATTCACTCCCCACTTCTCCTTGTTCTTCAATAGATGTGTCAAAAAATAAACTAATATTTGATGTAGGCTAAGGGGAGAGTTGAAAAAGTGGTGCATCATTTTCAGCTTGTATTTATCCAATGTCTTCATTTCTTATCTTTGTGAATACCCAAAAGGGTACATGTCTAGTTAACTCAGCTTCATGTGAAACTAGGGCATCCAATCTCTTTACAAGATCTTCAATGTCCAAAAGGGAACCCCCATATGAAGGACTAATTCCTATTTTCCAAGCTTCTACCATCATCACTCTATTATATAGGCTTCTTCTCTTGGTAGCATGCTTCTCATCAACATTCCTTATTAAATAATCATTCTCAAAGAGTGTGTGAGGGTAGCCTCCTAGTTTTTTTCTTGTTTTGACATTATTTAGAAAATGTTCGGGGTCAAATTGTTCCCTTGTATTTCCTTTAGGCAGACTATAGTATTCTAGCTTTTTATCAATTAGCTCATAGCCTTTCTCAAGAACTATAGTAAAATATTTGAAGCATAATTTCATAGGCATCAATGATTTCTTATTATGAATTTTAAGGTGCATGAAATCCGAGTAGGCTGGTTGCCTCACAATCTCTAAGTAAGTAATCTTGTTTGGAAAATATTTTGGTAATAGAAATGGTTCTCCTTCAAACCCATACACTAATCTTTGTGCAATAATTGTAAGCATACCAATCACGCCAATTTTGATTGACCTTTCCTCTTGCATATTTATCCTTATGTCGTAAGAACCTTTATATTTCAAGTGATAAAATGTAATCACAAGGGTGACCCAGTAGCTTATTTACAGGTTTCACAAAATATTCCTCAAAATACAAATAATGAGATCTCACACACTGGCTATCTCAAATAGTAGTCCACATCTACATCAGCCTAATTTTTCCATCATCATCCAATTCTCTTATTCTTAAGAACTCATTCCACATTTCTAGAATTTATCCCTCATATAGAATGAGATGCATGAACAATGAGTAGTGTCTGAACCAAAAACCTCCATCTTTATTCTTGATGGAAACAAGGTCATTGTGAATTTCATCAACCACATACTCAACATATTCAAGAGGTCGGGCATCCTGGCTTTGTACATAATTTTTTAGGACCATTGGTGCAATCTCCATAAATATTGGGGCATCTACACTAAGTACTTGGAAAATAGAGTAATGTGTGTATTGGTAGTATTCCTCAAATAATTTCACATAATATGGAGGGTTTTCCCCCCTCGAAAACACCCTTAGCTAATTTCCCTCATCTTGGGGCCTACGCAATGGAAGTATCTACCTTTTATAGCTAGTGCTCACATTGTGGTATTCATTTAGGAGATCCCTAACCCTAAATCTCATGTTAATAGTGGTGTCTAACTGGAATACCATGGATATGAAGTTCTTAGTGACAGGAATAAAGGAGGACTTATTTTCCAATTCAAACATGTGAGTTTGTGGATTATATTTTTCATCCAATGATTTAATCAATTTAACATTAATGAATACATTAGGTACAACAAATTTACCCATATTTAGTCTCCATGGGTTGGAGACTAGTCGATGCATGTACATCTTTCTGTAGTGATGTATAAAACAGTCATATCCCCTTGTCAGGGTCCATGTATTGCCCACTTGCTTGTTTTTATCTTCTAATTGTTCAACCTGAGGGTTTAATTGTGCATGTCTCTTGGAAATTTACCCAAAGCCATGAAATTGATCAATTAAGTCTTGATTTAGATGCCTTTCTTCCAATTTTTGTCTTTTGTTTTTAGGGTTTTCAGAGGTAGATAGTGTTGTGCAGTTTTGCACACCCTCCCCACTTGGAGGTGGGGACCCTCTTTTCGGATGTCTTTTGAGGTTTGGTTTTATTGGATTTACCTTTTTAGGATCTTGACATGGTGGTCTTGCTAGCTTTGATCCCTCCCTGAGGCTTAAATTGGTTAAAGTGGGCTTTCAGTGAAAATCCGGGTCTTGACCTGAATCCGGGGTTTTCCAACTCCGGCGGATTTTCCCGGGCTCTGGTTCGGTGTCCGGTCATCGCTGAATTTTCCGAATTCGGGTTTCTGCTTGACTCTGGGATTTTCCAGCTCTGGTGGATTTTCCTGGGCTGCGTCAAAATCCTGAACTTTGTTAAAATCCCGGTCTCTGCTATTTTCGTGGAATTCATGTTCATCCGGATTTTCCGCGTATTTGGGGGTTTTCCGAAATTCCGTCCTGGGCTCGGGTTTTCGGTTTTTTTAGATACGTCTTGTCGCTCATTAACGACCGAGGTACCATTGCTCAGACGAGCATATGGGTGAATTTAATACATTTTGAGCATCATTCCCACTTCATTATTCACTTGCTTACTGCTCTGGCGATTAGGAGTTTTCCATTTGAGCTGTGAAGATTGATCTTGAGTCACGTGCATGTGGATTGTTTGGGTGATGGTGTCTAGATTTTCATTGCTTGGGCGTGTTTGTTTTATAGTCGCTTCTTCGAGTTGAGGTATTACCAGTACCAGTCTATGGTAAGTCATCTTTGATCCTTCCTTTTTGTTGCATCTTGATTAAATCCTTCCAAGTTGATTGGTAATTGTTCCAGGTCGGCCTTTGCTTGATCATGAGTTTATATTTATCGAATTAGGGTTGGACTTAAATCCACACCAAGGCTTTGCCACCCGTGCATGTGTTTATCTATTCACTAGTGGATGCGTGAGTATGAACCCGTCTGAATAGGACTTTGCCTCTAGGCATGCCATTCGCCATATTTTATGAAGGTTAGGGTTTCGATTCATCTGCTTGAATTTGCCAAGGTTTTGTGGGGTTTTCGTTATTTCCTGATTCATGTCCAGCCCAACTTGCTCGTTCCTTGAGGGATCATTGCGTGCATTGGTTGATCGCCCAAATGATAGTTTTCCTTGAGAATTTTTGTTTACCCGGATTCTAATGGCGGGGTCTGGTTATTGGACTTAGGGCATCATTGTTTCGCCATGAAATTTAGTTATTCGGAGGTCCAGGTCTAAGTGCATTCTGAATTTTGTTGATTAGCATCGATTTTGGGACCATTGGGGTCCAGGTAGAAAGGGTTGCATGATCATGTGATTGATGGCTCGCATGTCATCGTTCATCGGATTTTCGAGGTGTCCGCAGAATTCCTGTGCACCCGGATTTTCCCGGTTTCGGCTGGTTTCGTGGAGTGTGGCGATTTCTGGAATTCTTCAAACTGTTTGTGGGAATCCGTTCCATCCGGATTTTTTTGATTTTTCTAAGGATAGGATTAACAGAGTAAATGCTAAATACTCATTTCTTATTGCTAACGAACGAATTACTTGATTATGTCATAATCTTTTGTGGTAACGATTTATTTGACTGATGATGTCTTGGCAACAAGAATCCATTTGGGTCGGATTTCTCCGAAATTCCGCCCCGATTGGATTTTCTCGGTTTACATTGTTTTCCCGGATTCCTTTATTTTTTTGGATTTTCAAGGATTGGCCATTTGTGATAACTTTTAATTGCATTCTATGATTTTGTGCTAATCCTTTGGTTGGACTATGCGTAATAATGGGATACTTATGACGATCTTTGTGAGTGCAGGCTGAATCAAGCAGGGCTGCTGCGGGAAGGTCCAAAGGTGACACGGAAGGCTCCTCCATCTCAGAGGTCGAAAGATTAAGATTGGACACTAAGAGTCAGCTTCCTGAAAGCAAGATATCTTCTGTATGGTCGGAAGTGTCTGATACTAATGCTGGAGCTTGGAGATACGAAGAGTTTAAACAGAGGACAGCTGGGAAGAATTTGTTAGTCCTAAGAAATGGAATGATGAAGTTCAGACTGGTGCATGTGGCCAGGTTTCCTCCTGCAATCCAATGCTATGAGTTGATTTTAGAGTGTGCCCGGTAGTATGATTTTGATACACAAAGAGTTGTCAATACTAAAGGGAGGGTCTTGGCTAATTTCAGTCCTATCTCTATTGCTCAGGCCTTTAGCATGCCGGATCTTCCTTCTGTGTGTACTCTAAATATGGACTTGGCCAGAACATATTACAAAAATGAGCCCATCAAGGCTCAACAAATGATTAATGCTTGGTTGGAGAAGCCGAAATCACATCACTCTAAATTGCCCAAGCAATTGCATAGGATCAAATTCAGATTAGATATCTATGATGCATTAACATTTTTGAGTAGGGTGGCAGGTTTGAAAAGTGTCGGGGTATTGGAGAGTTGGATGGTCCATGTGATCACCAAAATTGAATAGGGAACCAACTACCACTAGGTGGGACTTATCAGCACCATGATTGACAAGCAGCTAAGGGACGTCTTAGAGACCAAGAGATTCACCATGTCTTCCTATGTCATGTATGTGCTTGCTAGATTCTACCCATACAGGGGCTTGAATCCACAAGGACCATTTGGACAGGATGTTGTCCATGAAGTATACCCAGAGTTGCACCTAGGACGCAAGGACTACAAAAGGGCTAATGATGCATTCACAATGCATATAACTAGGATGCTTCAGAATGCCAAGCATGTGAGGCTGTCGGATGGAGCAAAAGGGTTGATAAAGAATTATGGGGCTTGGTTCATTCAATTTCCCACGTTCACCTACATTAGAATTGATGGATGTCCGGCCGCTCCGTATAGGTTACCTCGGTATCCTACGAATCACATTGTGTTATTGGAGATGGTGAGGCAAATATGTGAATTTGATGCCATAGTAAAAAAGGAGAAGCATAAAATAGGCTTTGGTGGTGATTTCCCTCTTAGAATTGGTGTGGCAGAAGTATGCCCTTCCATCCAATTAGCATACACCGCAGGAGATGAATTGGCAGCATATGGTTTCTCCTTCCACTCCAAGAGAACAAACTTTGATATCACCGGGGAGGCACAGAAGAAGGCTACCAAGAAGTACCGTCATAAGGATGACCTAGAAGATTATTGGGCCAATATTAGGGATGATCTTGAAGCCAAAAAGAAGAGGTACTCCAGGCTTCCTGTTGATGTGATCAGACAGTACAATGTGAAGTTGATTCCCGACCAACTGCAGGATGATGGAAACCTAGTACAAGATCATGCCTATGAAGCTATTAAGGATAGGCTAATCAGAGAAATCAACTGGAATGAGGATGAGGTCACGGAGTTGGAGGACCTAATGGCCCCCGTTATGAAATTCACCACTTCTTGGTTGAAGCACAAGGTTTGGGAGCTTGAGAGCCAGAAGATAGCCTGTACCTTCAATTTAATGGGAAATCTCAACCCAATGTCTATGTCGGAAGAATCCGGGGATGATGACCCCAAGGGGAAAACCCAAAAGAGCTCACCTTTCAAAATAAAGATTAGAGGCCCTAAGGAAAGTGGGTTGGAACCAAAAAGGAAGCCTAAAGGGAAGAAGAGAAGTCAAGCTTTAAAGATTGGCAGATCTTTTGATGAGGAAGAGTTGGAGATGGCAGAAGAACAAAGTGCTCCTCCACCACCAAAGAAGACAAGAACCGCTAGGGTTTCAAAGATGAAGGATCAAGATACCTCCAAAGGTGAGACTCCAATTGTTGATGTGGAAAGTTCAGGGGAAAGGAAAAAAGTTTATTTGAGGAGATCAAGGACCCCATCCCCTAGGGAGACTGTACAAAAGATGGATTCTTGTCCAAAGTCACCAGTTGTGGAGCCATCTAAGGCTGCTTCTCCTCCACCAAGCATGCATGAGCAAGAAACTCTTGAGGAACATGAGACTAGCGGAGAAGCAGAGCCATTCAAGGAGGGATCACTCTTTGGTGTGGTAGCTGAGCTTGAAGTAGAAGAGGTGGGAAAGCATACTTCTCCCTTAGTGCAGTATGAGGATTCTCCGGAGAATAGAAAAAGAAACGGATTGCCTGAGAAGGAGGAGGACATCCCTGTTAGAACCCCATCACCGGTGCAGGAAGTGGAGACTAAGATAGACGATCAAAATGAGCAGCTCCCTAAGCAGGAAGAGGAGAAAATTCTGGAAGAACAGCAGGAGGAGGGAAAAATAGAGGAAATCCGGGTAGAACCTACTGTCCCGGATTGGCTTGAAAAGGAGATTACAAGGAAGAAATAGGTAGTTGTTGAGGACACTCCTTTGGATTGGGATGAGATGCTGTCCAAAATTGGCAAAGGAAAGAAAAAGAAGGCAACTAAAGTGGTTTCCAAGATGGAGAGAGATGAACTAAACAACAGGGTCGTTCACATTGCCACCCCTGCTGCAAATAAAACTAGAGAAGAGGTCACTCGTAAGGATTACAATGTGCAGACCATTAACATTGGGCCAGCCTCTATGGAACAAGACATTGATGAATATGAAGGCTCCAGTGCAGTAATAATTGGGAGGTTAAGAAAGGAGGCTCAGACCAAGCATGAGCTGAGAAAGGAGAATGAAAGACTTAGGAAATGTTTGGAGGAGGTGATGAAGCCTCTGCAGTCCCTTCACCCATCTTCCTCTGCTACTCCTGGTTTCCTACCCAAGGAAACTATTTCTGAGATTGAGAAAATGAAAGCCTCTACTCAAATCACAACAGATTGGCTGAAGGATGTGCAGGTAAAAGGAGATAATGCAATCAAGGAGGTCCTGTCAGTTGGGAAAGATGCAGTCAGAGCTAAAGAACTACTCGAATACATGCTATCTCAAGATAAGGAAGATATTGATCTTCTATTGCATAAATCTAAGGTCATCATGGGATATGGTAGAGATCAATTGGCTACGGATGGGATTCTTCCTTCTTCTAGGTTAAATGAACCTTGGGAGTGGTTTGAGGCTCTGTAGATTCGGCATAAGGCCATGAGGAAGATTCAGAAATGGAAGAAACAAATAGATGGTGATCTTACTGGTGTGTATGAGGGGTGCATTTCATTCTTTGAAGTCATAACTGGAAGGAGAAAGATTGCTCCTAAATACCTAAATCTGGAATAGCTAAGAGAATGGTGGCATGAAGTTTATACTCCAAATTCTGAGAATGTCATAACTGGCCACCAGTTAGATGATGGAGCCACATATTTGGCAGTAATAGATAAGTATCATGCCAACAAGGATGATTGGGATAGGACGGTTAAACAGTCAAAGGAGGAGATTGGATCCATAGAATGTCGGCTTAGGATACTGCCTTTGCCACCTATCACCGAGTTGGATGGAACATTTTTGAGGGTTCAAGGATCGTTGGCCCAGGGTGAGGATAGGGGAGGTGGCAGTTGATGCCTGTTTTGAGATTTGTGCTTCCCTATTATTATAGGGCATGTATTGATCCGAGTTGCATTGGGGAATGTGTCTGGGCAGACTTTGATGATGTATCGGCATTTAATGTGTGCCTTATTTTGAATTCCTGGGGCCGACCTGTTTTGGCGGATGTTCTTGCTTTGTAAATGTTTGGCTGGGCCGACATGTCTTGAGAATTTGGTATAAAGGTATTCTTGCCTCATTGTAAGACATTAGTTATTAGAAAAGGAGAAGAGATAATAGAGTTGAGTTAGAAAGAGGAGTTGAAGCATTTTGTCAATTTCCTGGTGCAATCTTTTGTGTTATTTCATCTTGCATGGTTTCTGTTGTTTTATTTTTCGGATTGCTTAAAGATTTAGGGTTTGGTGTTCAAAGTTAAATTAGTTTTAGTTCAGTGTATGATGTTTATGATTTCATATTTGGAGTGTTTGTAGCAATCTCTGGTCTATACTCCTAGTAACTATCTGATTGTAGTAGACTGGTGAAGTCAACCTGGACCATATATTTACAAGTGCTTGAGTTCGATTGTGGATGAATGTCTATGATTTGAAAATCTATATACCTTAGAAGATTGCACCATTCTTGTGAGATTGCATTGTGGGTTAAGCAAGAATTGGTTATTCGAGATTGGTCCATTCCAAATATCTGTCATTTCCATTATTCATTCTAGGAATAGTTTAGATTTTATCATATTCTTGCACCCTTATCTTTTGCTATTTCTTTATTATCTGGTTAGATTTGGGAGTTGAGATCATAATATCGCACAATCTGATAATTGGAAAGGTACAGTTTGCTTGTAGTAAGGTCCGATTGTGATTACCAGCATTTCACATATTATCTGAGTTGTTTATGCATTGTCATGACCTGACACTTGAGAGACCTTGGGGTGATTTTCAGTATTTATTGTTGAGAATAACCTTTCAAGAGAGATAGAATATTGCATTTTGTCTGAGTTGTTGTTGTGCAAAAAACACCATCAACAAATAGCATTACATAAGTTTTAAAAAATACCCTACTTCAGTATTTTGGTAATTTGAACCAATTTGCAGATACTTTGTAACTTTTAGCTTAGGCTTCTACGTACTTACTTGGATAACACTTTTCCTGGTTCAAGCATTGTCATCCCCTAGTATAATCCACTACTTCACTTTCTGATTTCTCAATGATTTCCAAATGTGTTCAAAATTTTATTTTAATGCTCTTGGATCTGGTTCATTAATGGAAATTTCATATAATCGAGTGAGAAATTAATTTTTTTGAATATTAGTTGTTGATCCTCTCATGAATTTTTTTTGATCTCATCGATATCTCCCTTTTCCCTCAACATCCATTTTATTGGAATATCATTTATCTTTCCTTCGAGATTTAAAGGAGACATCATATGTCTTCATACTGATATCACAATGTCTTCTCAAAACCTTCCTACTGAGTAATATCTTTGATACCCTCTTACTGCTTTGATATGTTCACAAGTTTATTCAATCAAGGCAACAAATGTTGTCATTTTATTGAGGGGACTAGTATTGTTCTTCTTTTGATATGTATTTTTCCCTTTGATGGGGTCTTCCACCTTAGCAATTGACTTATTTATTTAGGGATGTTGAAGGATCCGATGTTTTGGTTTCACCGATATGTATCCTTTTCCCTAAGATTTCTTCAATTGATATTTCTCTTTTCCTTTTTGGGGGAATTATGAATCATCTTACTTCGATATTCCGAAGTCCTTTCAAAAATTGTCTTGACATCCTTTGTTACCTATTGTGATAGATGCTATCACCTTATCGAAGAGACAAGTTTCCTCATCTTGCCAATGTATATCCTTCTCTTCAATGAACTTTACCACTTACATGAAATCGAGGGGACTCACAAATCGCTCATCCCAATACTCTATATTCTCCTTGTTCCTTCAAGTGTATATTGTCTTTTTGACATTTCATTTTTACTTCGACACATTGACGAGTCATGTCTGAGAGATGTTTTTCTATTTGTTGAATGTTGAAGTGTACCTTCTCTAAAATTCATGCTAGAGTTATTAAAATACTTATGTCCCTTGGCAGTCTAGTTCTTATTTCATCGAACAGACCCCAAAACAACACCCTTTGATACACCAAGGTGTCTTTGATAAGAATTTAGTCAGATTATCAAAGGGACACTAAGAAAACTTACCTCGATATGATACTCTTTCTTCGATGATGTTTATTTTGTCTTACTTCATTGCTTCATCAAAGGGACCCCAAAATGATTCTTGTTGATATGATTTAGTCTCAGCAACATGACTTATTTCTTGTGAGGGTAGGATGGTGAATGAGAATTTATTAAGATGGTGGATAAATGGAATGTTTCAGGTGATAAGGTTTAAATTGTATGCTAGGTGATGGGATATTTAGTGAAAAAATGGATATTTTGCAAAAAATTCAAGGCTAATTTTTTTTCCTAACAGGATGAAGCATGTGAGATCTGGAAAGGGTCCATAATTGTGATTTTTGTTGGTAAGAGAGAAAATGGAAACATATATCAACTTAAGGGTGTTAATGACCATTGCTTTATCTCACATATTAATGATAGTTGGTTATCGAACTATAGGATGTGTCACATGATTTTTGATAATTTGGAAAGAATTATTTCGGTTCATGATGTGAGAGATGTGAGAGATTACCTAAAATCATGAAACATATCAATTTTGTTTGTGAGAGTTTTCAATTTGGAAAACAAGCAAGGAGTAGCTTTAAAGGAAAGGAACAATCTACTATCGGACTACTGGAATTACTACATATAGATCTTTGTGGTCCTACAATGGTGAGAAGTCTACAAGGTGATAGGTACTTTATGATTTTGATTGATGACTACTCTAGAATGACATGGGTTACTTTTCTTAGAGAGAAATTTGATGCATTAGATAAATTCTAGGAATTTAAAGCTATGGTTGAGAATGAAATGAATTTGAAAATAAAATTCTTGAGTTTTGACAGAGGTGGTGAATTCACCTCCAATGAGTTTAACATGTTTTTTAAAGTTCATGGAATAAAGAGACATTTGTTTTCCCCTAGAACCCCTTAGTAGAATGGAGTTATTCAAGGAAAAAATAGAACTATTCAAGAAGCTGCAAGGGCTATGATGAAAGAGGAAAATATATAACAAGTCTACTAGAGAGAATCTATTCATACTATTGTTTACATACTTAACAGAGTTCCAACTAAAGCTCATAGCACAAAGACTCCTTATGAGCTATGGTATGGAAGGATTCCTATCGTGAAGTACTTTAGAGTGTTTGGAAGAAAATGTTACATCAAAAGAGAAGAAGAAAAATTAGTAAAGTTTGATGTA
This sequence comes from Sequoiadendron giganteum, assembly GCA_007115665.2. Taxonomy (NCBI): domain Eukaryota; kingdom Viridiplantae; phylum Streptophyta; class Pinopsida; order Cupressales; family Cupressaceae; genus Sequoiadendron; species Sequoiadendron giganteum. Next base: position 214,807,582 of record CM021100.1, read on the forward strand.
AATCATGGTGAAGGTATCTTCCTTGGATATTCTATTAGAAGCAAAGCTTATGTTACAACAAAAGAATGAGAAAGATACTTGAGAGTGCAAGTGTTAAGGTTGATGAAAACTTGCAAAATTTCATTGTAGTAGATGGATATGTGTCAAATGAACCTAATTGCAGAGAAGTAGAAGAAATAGTTGATGAACAAGAAATGTAGAATGAAGAGGACAAAGCTTTGTAGAAGACCCCTAAAACCCCTAAGTATGTGCAAAAGAATCATTTTGAAGATCAGATCATTTGAGATAAGAGGAAAGGTGTATTGACAAGAAGAAAAGCTGGTAAAGTTGAGGTAAGTTTTTTTCAACTTTCTAAACTTGAACCTAAATCAGTAAGTGAAGCATGTAATGATGAGCATTGGATGAAGGAAATGGAAGAATAACTTGCACAAATACAAAAAATAGACTTGGGAATTGGTCCCTAGACTGGAAAACAAAAACATAATTGGAACTAAATGGGTGTTCAGGAACAAGTTAGATGAGAATGGAGAAGTAGTAAGAAACAAGGAAATACTTGTGTGTAAGGGTTACTCATAAATAGAATGCATAGATTTTGAGGAGAATTTTTATCCTGTGGCTAGGATGGAAGCTATCAAAATGATTTTGGAATTTGCAAGACATAAATATGTTAAGGTCTATCAGATGGATATGAAGTGTACTTTTTTGAATGATGAATTGGAAGTAGAGGTTTACATGAAACAACTAGAAAGTTTTTAGTTGTCAAATCAACCAGATATGGTATGTAAGTTGAGGAAAATACTATATGGTTTGAAACAAGCTCATAGAGCTTGGTATGGAATATTGGATAGGTACTTGATACAACAAGGATTTAGCAAGGGCTGCATAAATAATAATCTTTACTTTAAAATTAAGGAAGACAAAATCTTGATAGTAGTTGTATATGTGGATGATATTATCTTTGGTGAAAATAAGGCTATGTGCAAGATTTCTTTTGAAGAAATGTGGAAAGAATTTGAGATTTCAATGTTTGGGGAGATAAATTTCTTTCTTGGGCTTCAGATCAATCAAACTGATAAAGGGATTTTAATTTCATAGTATAAGTATGTCAAAGAGATGTTGAAGAATTTTAGAATGGATGACTCCAAAGTAGTATGTATTCCTATAGTGAATGGTTGCAAATTGAGCAAAGATGATGATTCACCTAAGACTGATCATAGAAAGTATAGATCTATGAATGGTAGGTTTTTTTGTTTGACTACTACTAGACCGGCTATCATGCATGCAATTTGTCTTGTTGATATATTTCAAGAAGACCCTAAAGAAACACATTTTGCAACATTGAAGATAATATTCAGATATTTAAGAAGCACACCAAATTTTACAATAAATGCTTATACAGATGTAGATTGGGCTAGTTGTGTTGATGATAAGAAAACTACAAGTGGTGGTGTATTATTTCTTGGATTTAGATTGGTGTCATGGATGAGTAAGAAATAGGATTTAGTTTCTTTATCCACTAAAGAGGTTGAGTATATTGCAACAAAATCATGCTATACACAAGTATTATGGATGGGAACAACATTGAAGGATTCAGAGTTGTATTTGATGAGCCTATATCTATATTTTGTGATAATAAAAGTGCAATAAACATTTCAAAAAATCTAGTGATGCATTCAAGGATAAATCATATATCTATCAGTCATCACTTTTTGAGAGAGAAGGTTATGGAGAATGAAGTGAAGCTTGAGTATATTCTTACAAAGGATCATATTGTTGATATATTTAATAAGGCTCTTCCTAAGGATACTTTTGAGTATCTTTGGGAGAAGTTGGGGGTTATTTACCCTCCTTTATTGAACTAGATACATATAGAGGTGCATCAATCCAATGGATCTATAGATCTATCTTTTTTCTAGACTAATGTTGGTGGCTACCTCTCAGGGGGAGTAGGTAGTGTCATGTGTTGTCATTGTGTTGCTGATTTAGTTGGGTTTACTCCTAAGGGGGAGTATTCAGAGTAGGTAATCTTGGTTAAGTTTCAAACAAGGGAACAATGCAAAACATTTTATCCTTTTCATTGATTTCAAAGGGGGAGAGAGAATTATGTGAAAAGAAGAGCGCTTATCTACTCAAGGAGATAGAATCATGTGAAAAAAGAGATATAGATTGTTCAAAATATTTGTGGGGTCTTTGTTGGATTTTTGATGGAAAGGGGAAGTACTCAAAACAACATCCTAAACACTTTCAAACAATATTCCAATACCAAGACTGCAAATATGCACATTTATTCACTCTAGGCAATGTGTTACTAAGCCTAAAACATGGAGACACCAACCAAATAGCACTCAACCATTGAAAACAACATGGAACAAGGGAAATTGGTTTTTTTATACCAACATCAAAATACTTTGAAGGTTTCCAACCATACATATCTCCTAAAGAGTTTGACACCATGAAACATACAAACTAGGCTTATTACCACTAGCTATATGCAAGGGAATGACACAAAACAAAACAAAAAACTTTTCCTATGGATTCTTAGGCATGTAGAAGCTCCTAATAGCATTCCAATACAGTTCAACATCTTCCACCAACGAACAATGTGTGGATCAATCACAACAACAAAGTACTTAGGGTTTTTGGACTATTTACACCCAAATGAGAGCATACTACCATTAAGAACTCCATAAAAAATTAAAACCATGAACTCTCCCCTAAAGGGTTTTTAGATACCTGCAAAACAGACCTCTCCACCAATTTCCATAGCTTTTTGATGGATGGAGTCAAATATATGCAATTTTCTAGTTCGTTGGAAACCTTAGGCAAGGCTTATACCTATCTACATAAAAACTACAATATATTTTATGAAATGCAATGACATCTTATAAAAAAAATTAAATTTTGAGGCTAATAAATTTCTTCAACATAATATTTCATGAGAAAGGTAGTACAAGATTGTATGAAGCTATACCATGCATGTTTTCAAACTATAACTTTTCATAAAATTAAACTTTATAGACCCTACCTTCAATGAAATTGCCATATCTTGCACAAAAATTGATGAAATTTGACCAAATAAAAATAATTATAAAGCTAAGTCTCTCCTCCAATTTCTCCAATTGGTTTCAAAACCATACCATACAGTACCAATCCATACAATGTAAATTATAGTCGAGTTTCATAGAAAATGCAATAGAGAATGTGCAAAATGAATTGGTTTCTCATTCAAACTTCTCTCCAACCTTCTCCAACCCATGGGGTCAATGTTGCATGGAATATTTAACCTATTACAATCTTTTTCAAGTGAAAAAACTGACCACAACTCCTTTGTTAACACTAATGACAACTTTTACATCTTTTTGACAACTTTTGCAATATGACTCCAAAACATCACACAATGGATTTAAATGACTCCAAATGGTCTTACATGACCTTCTTCAATAAAAAAAAATCAAAATGACCTTAAAAAAATGATTCAAGGTGATTATCCTACATCACTTTTCACATCTTGTGTTGCCATCAATTAAAAGGGGGAGATTGTTGCAAGAATGATGGTGTTGTCAATGATGTCAATGAGAAGTTTGATGACTAGTGTTGTCATTGATGTCAACTATGGGATGAATAGGTTGAGGATACTAAGAAAATTATGGAAATTGAGGAAAATAGGTTGTGCATGTGTAGTTCATACCTTGAGGAAGTGTTGTGAGTACATGGAGCTATTATTTTGTTACAAATTCTGACGATGAGTTGGAATGAAGTAATGCGATGAGATGATGCTTCTGGTACTTGGTTTCCAAGTGCTTTTGAGAAAATTTAATAAATAGAGTAAACTATGTTGTGCAAATATTCATAGTGTGCTTTGGTATTGTGCTTCATGTTCTTTCTGTGTTGATTGTATTTCTGTGTGGATCTTACATGTTATTTAAGGTTGATAGAGATTGCTATATTCAAAATATGATTTTATAGATTGTTGTACAGTGTGAGATATTTTCACCAGTATGTCAACCAGTTGTTCAGTGATTTTTTTGTGGTTTGAGAGAAACATATTTTCTCTGTGTTTCTCCATTGTTTGGATTTTGGTTGTCTAGATTTGGGATGATGATTATAATGAATTTATACTTTTTTGTTCAAGTTTTTACTTGATTTGGTGTAGTACTATGATAGTTTCATTTATCACTATGCAATTAAGAGTTATCAGTTATCTCCAGTTAAAGTATTTGTTTATGCGAGCTTGGATGAAGTATTCGATGAACCTTAAGAATTTCATAGATTATTCTATATTGATTTCAAGTGAGGTATGTTGTCTAAAACTTTCAGGCTGATTTAAGGAAGTGTGTACTTAAAGTTTATGGTGTTTTGCATGGGTGTTGGTTGACCTTGTGTTTAACTCTACATGTGAGGATTGTGGAAGCATTTTGAAGTGTGTTGGGATCTATTTGGGTCCTAACTCAGGATTTATATAGGTCATATTTTTTACCTATCCACCATAGAAAAGTTTAGGTGTCGACCTATTTCAAATTTGAATGTATAATGGCTAGTGGATGACATTGGAATTTTTTTTTTACATAGAGCTTGATATAAATATGTATGGTGTTGATGCAAGAGGGTGAACAAAATATTAAGAAGAAATATATATGTGAGATTGTTGCAGGTGATGTGTGTAATGTGAAATTGATCAGAGCAATGCAAATTTCATGTTAGGGTTCTAGAAGGAAGTGAGTTGAAGGAATCTGAAATATTTCATGTGAAACGGTGAAAGTGTGCGAGCAATTGTGGTGGAATCCTTGTTGCATTGAGAAGTGTTTTCTCTACATAACATTCTTCTTCTATCTTCTTGTATTCTTTCTATAGTTGTGAGCCTTTTTGGATAGTGTGTCCTATTCTAGCAGTGAGCCCCTTTGTATTGGCTTTTCTATTACTTATATTGTGAGCTAATCCTCACCGTGGTTTTTACCTCATTAGGTTTTTCACATAAATATTGTGTTCTCATGTGTATAGTTTTGTGATTTTAGAGTAATTGGTTATTTACTTGATTAATTAAACAATATTTGTTTAATTAATTAAAGTTCCCTTTTATCTCTTTTACACTTAAGCTAACAGTAGGTGCATAATAATTAATTATTTTATTAATTATTAATGTGCAAGCCTAGGGTTTTCCTTTTTAAGGTTTTTTGACCTATATGTGGTTGAAAACTTCTCTTTTGCATTATTACGTTGTTACACATTTTTGGATAATAAAGAGCTCCATATCTTTGAGCATTTGTCTATGTTGCTTCTCTTTGCTTGTCCCTGTAATAGGTTTTCTTAGCTTGCAGAGATCACTGGGCTCCTATAAAGTTGTATTTGCTCAACTTCTACATGGTATCAGTTTTTCAGATCTGCAGCTACCTATTCTTGTTTTGAGAATTTTTGCATTGGAAGCAGATCTGGGGTTTCATAAGTTTTTGTTGTGGATCTGGGGGGGAGTTTATTTTTGGTGCACTTTGGGCAAAACTTGACATCACGGTTGAGTCCGCAGCGGTCCAAAACCCCCAAAATGACTGTCAATTCGTCCATTTTGGACATAGTTGATCCAGAGGGCAAAAAAATATTTTTGTCTATACAACCGTTGCTTGCATGCGGATCGAGGTAAAAAATTCGTAAAAAAAATAATTTTTTTTTTTCTGCAAAAATTGGGCAGTTTTTTTATTGTAAAAATTTGTTTTTAAAGCTTAAAAAAAATCATTTTTCATAGCTTTAAAATAAAAAAGGTTTTTTTTGTTTTTTAAAAACAAAAGAAAATCTAAAAAGGAAAGTGTACCTCTGCACGGTACTGCACAGGGCTATACCTGCATAGGGTCGTACCTATGCAGGGCCGTACCTACGCAGACCTGCTCAGTGTACCCATGCTCTTCATAGGGGTGCGGTGTGGGTGGGCCCACGTGCCTCCCCCACCAAAAATGTTTTTTTACAAAAAAATTACTGTAATGTTTTTTATTGTTTTTTTATAAAAAAACTTTTTTTTTGTAATAAGACTATTTGTGCATGTGCGGCGATGGCCATTTATCCTTCAAATTTAACCTCACATTTTTTCTGCGATGATCGTTTGACCGTCAAATTTAATGCAACATTGGTTATTTTCCACCTTTGGGCTGTTTTCTTCCAAAGGCCATAACTTTTGTCCACCGTGTCAAAATCGAGCAAATGAGATATCATTGGAAAGAGGATTCATAGCACTTTTCAGTGGTGTAGGTATTTTTTGAATATTTTTTTCTTGGGTTCCTGTTATTTCCAGTTAAAGTCAGCTCTTCTTTTCGGGTGTTGCATTTAGTGTTTTCAACATAACTTTTGCATACGATGTCGAAAATGGGAAAAAGAGATATATGTCAGAAAGCTAGTTCTGAGCTCTTCATAGTGGTGCAGGTGGTTCCTCAATTTAATTTTTGGTTTTTTCCAAAAATCCTTCTTCTTTCTGTTGTCCTTTTTGGACCTTATGGGCTTATATTGCATGTTTTTTTTATCATCTATAAACGCAATAAAAATAAAGTGATTAGCTTTGTATGTGTATTTTTAGGATTTTTAGACATTGATTTATGCCTTATTGTACTTGCACTATGTTATAAAGTGCCATGGGGGGGTTTGATGTTATGCCTTTGTTTGTGGTGCAGGAGCACCAAGTTGCTTTGAAGCCTCCATGAGGCCATTTGTAAATAGTTGGTCTATTTTATGTATTGGGTCTTATAATAAGGTTTATCAAGCCATTTTATAGGTTTTTGAGTCTTAAAAAGTAATATTTGAAGTCATTTGTCAAATAATTTTTAAAGTTGTTATATATTGTAAAAATTGTAAAAGTTGCTCAAGAAAGTTGTCAAGCAAATTTTCAAAAGTGTCATTAAAGTGTTTTGTCAACAAACTAACTAAAGGGCAGTTGAAAATAGTTGGTTTTGGTTGTAAATGTATAGGTACACCCTCCAAAACTCGAATTGGAGAGGTTGTAGGGGTTGGAGACATTATTTGTTAAGTTTGATGAATGGCAACCTCAAGTTTGGTGTGCATTTTATGATTTCTACATTGTTTTCAGGTTGAAGTTGTGATTTGTACGGACTGGTATGGATTCAAATAATAGTGTATCATATATTTATGGAAAGGTCTCTATTTCTAGTTTCCAATTCTTTTTGTCTCATTGAATTTTATTGAGTTTTGTGGAAGATATGATTATTTTGGTGAGGGCAGGTTTGAACACTGCCTAGGGTTTGCAGTTTTGGGAACAATAAAATAACTTTACTTTCAACCATTGGATCTGCATAAAAATTGGAAGGAAGGTCTATAATTATGTTATCTTAAATATCACCGAAGCGATTGTCTTTATTATTGTTTTTGTAGAAATTACTAATGACTTTTCATTGCATTAAATTGTGGGCTACCATGGTTATGTTTCTAATGTGATCTAGAATGCACAATAATTCTTTGAGATGAATAACTTTATGAAAGTTGTGAAGTAAATGGAATGTTGAGTTATGAATCCTCTTTGCTCTGCATCAGTTTGCAATCATACCTATGTCAAGTGATGTCCCTTTCATGACAACAACCTCATGTGTGTGTGCCTTTTGTTTGCACACCCTTTATATCTGCTTGTACTTTCATGTTTGCACATTCAGATGTTCTTGATTCTTCTTCATGCACTACATTCAGGCAATTCATTTTAGAGTACCTGTCATACCTCTTCCTTGTCACCATTATGGGGGGGTTTCTACAGTTGGTGTTAGTGCTTCCTTGGTTTTGTTGGAGTGACCTATGTATACAGTATGTGTTCCTATGTATACAATATTTGTTCCTGATCATCATCTCTTTTCAGTGGAGGTTCTTGTTTCAGCATTTCAGCAGTCATTCTTTGACAGTGTTTGCAGTTTCTTCATGCTTTTGTGGCATTCATCCTTTGTTCCTATCTTTTGGGACAATTTCTTCTTGATTGGAGGCTTCTTCATCCTTCATTCTTGTTTGGAGGCTTCTTCGTCCTTCACTTGTATTTCTCTTTTTGGAGTAGAGTTTTTCCCATGAGGTTTTCTCTATTTCTCCACTTTACAGAGATTTCCTTGTACTTGGGTACCTGATCAGGCCTTGTTGCCAGGACCCATTTTTGTTTGCTTTCAGTAGCTTCTTCTAGGTTTTAGCTTCTCCCTAAGTCTAGCTTAAGGGGGGTGTTAGAGTAATTGGTTATTTACTTGATTAATTAAATAATATTTGTTTAATTAATTAAAGTTCCCTTTTATCTCTTTTACACTTAAGCTAACATTAGGTGCATAATAATTAATTATTTTATTAATTATTAATGTGCAAGCCTAGGGTTTTCCTTTTTAGGGTTTTTTGACCTATATGTGATTGAAAACTTCTCTTTTGTATTATTAAGCTGTTACACATTTTTGGATAATACAGAGCTCCATATCTTTAAGCATTTGTCTGTGTTGCTTCTCTTTGCTTCTCCCTGTAACAGGTTTTGTTAGCTTGCAAAGATCACTGGGCTCCTATGAAGCTATATTTGCTCAACTTCTACAGGAAGCCCTGATTGAAAGCCACGTGGAGAGCCTCAGGTAAGCTGCTGGAAAAATCATAAAGGTAAAACCGTAAAAGAATTAAAGACCACATGCAATAAATTCTAGCAGTTACGGTGATATGATAAAGTCATGGGGCTATGAAACAGAGGCAATATAATGTAAAGTAAAGAAAGGCTAGCCGCTTTGATATGCCATGTGTTAAGCAGCCAGAGCTTGACAAGAAAACAAGAAAAGAGGTCAAAAGAAAGTCCCGACGGGACACCGTGTGGAAAGCTCTTGGGAAGTTGCTAGTGACAAGGATTAATATATTAATTATTGTTACCACCTTTCAGTTGCATTTTTATCTCTTGCATTGTTATTAAATGACGTGACTGTTGATTAGAGGTTGGCGGCCTCTGATGAGAATGTGAAGGGACATAGATCAAAAGGCATGATATATTTTTAGAAGAAGGATATAAGAGGGGGCTATGTGATAATTTTTGGCATAGGTTTTTCTTTAGAAGAGGGTAGACTAGCATGCATGTATAAAATTTGAAGAGGATAATGGATATATTTGATTTTGTAGCCTAATCTTGGCATCGGTTGTTTATTGCAATTATTCAATTGTGTGGTTGTCTCCATTTTAATGCTTCTCTGTTATTCAAATTGATATATCAAGTATATATATTTAGTTTGTTGATGCACATTTCTTGTATTCATGTGATGTGATTAATTGGTTCTTTCAAGTAAAGATTAAATCCTTCTAGTCAATCACAGTAATTTGGAAGCGTTAATTGCATAAATAAGAAGAACCATATAATTAGGGCTGGAAATTTGTCTCAAGTAGAGTTTGTCAACTTTTAATTTTCATATTTATACAATCTATAAACCCCTATCAGTGTGCCAAATAGTTTGAATTATTGCCACTATGGGTTGTATTTTTTGGATCTTCATTAGAATCCATTTACCCAACAAGCCACTGGTCTCACCCGTACTTTATTTATTTAATTCCATTAAACAATTTTCAGAATTTTGCATCTGTGTATAAGCTTATATCTTTCCAATCCCAAACTGCCATTGTGGATAGATTGCTTAAGGGAGAAACATACAATTCAAATTTGCTTCACTCATATAGGTTTACCTACCTAGTTCTAGCAGATCCTGAAGAGAAGAAGGTTCAAATTTACCATTTGGCCTTGTACGTAAGCCAAAAATGTTGTGAGAGCTTGGCAACCTCTTGTGGTTCAAACCTGCATTTTTGAGACCTAATAGTTTGGTGACTCTGCTAGGGAGCATTAAACTGAACCCAAGCCTTCATTATAGAGTCAATACCTTGTAGAAGACTCTGTTGGGAATAATGAACTACATAATTTTCTCACTTTTGGAAAGTGAGTGGTGACTTTGAATGAACAAGTGCATTGAAACTGATAAAGTGAAATACACATTAGAAAGGAATCATCCTAGAGTTCAGACTATCAAAATTACTCACAACATGCATGGTAGAGGATCTTTGTATAAGGAGAATCATAATAATGACAAAAGGAAATGGACTCAAAAGAATAATATTGGAAAGAAGGTGTTTAATGACATGGTCCCAAAAAATAAAGAAAACACATAAAAAGTGCCCCTAGAGACACATAATTCCTATGGTACATTGGCAACTAAAAATAGCCCATCTAGAGAACCTCACACTCTTGAGGAAAAGAGGAATCCCTCCTATCAACCAGACCCCAAGAAAGTTGAGGAGTTCGTGGATAGATTTGAGGCTGAAAGGGAAAAGAGACAACATGAATATGATCAAAACATTACATTACTTGAAGAGAATCAAGATGGACTTGGCTATGAAGCAACCTCTGAGGAGAACTATGAACACATGGCTCAGGATGAGATAAATGCATGATTAGAGTTTGAGAGACAAGAAGTGGAAAGAGAAAGAATAGAGTATGAGCAAAGTCTTGAAGCAATAAGAGAGCTTGAAGAATTGAAGTTACAGAAAGCTCAGATTAATGCTCAGATGGCTAACTTACCTAAATACATACAACCTCATAGGAAGGGAAATAATAATACAGGATCCTCAAATCCCCCAAGAGCCCAAAAAAATTAGCCAAGGAATCAATATAGACCCCCAAATGCTCCACCACAACATCAAAATTCTTAGCCACCTCCTCACCAGCAATATGTGCCTCCACGTGGTCAACAACATAGGCCCCCACAAGGTTAGCAATATGTGCCATTACCTTACAGCAATCCATTGTACCAGTATGAGCATCATCAAAATCCACCTTCTCCACCATACACAACCATGACCAAATAGTTTGATTTGGTTGGATTTCAAATATATCCTTATCCCATGCACAATAGTTAAAGAAGCCTTGTCCCAAAATTCACAAGAAGTAGTGCAGTCACAGTTGAAGAAAACTTAAGGAGCTTTAATGCATTTATTCAAGATTTGGATATGCAATATGAGGATGTACATATGAGATTATTTCTTATGTCATTGATCGAAGATGCTAGAGATTGGTTTAACAGTTTGCCAATGGCTTCTATTTATTCCATTCAGGATTTTTATGAACAATTTCTTGAGCAATATGGGAATCAATGTGCACCTGAATTTTGTTTGCACGAATTAGTAGCTATCTAGAAGCATTAGAATGAATCAACTTATGATTTCAACTAGATGTTTTGTAAGTTACATAATAAGACGCCTCCTAGATCTAAATTAGTTGATCCTGCTGCATTGAGTATCTATTTAAAGGCTTTTGATCCTAAGACATGATTTCAGCCTAGGAATAGGTGTCCCAGGAGTTTAATTGAAGCTCAAAAGATAGCATTAGCCATTGAAAACAATAGGAAGGTTGCAGGAATGATTGGCAAGAGGGATAACCCTAGGGTTTCCCAATATGCTCCTCCAAATAGGTAGGAAAATACATAAATAAATGAAAGGATGAGGTTGCATGACATGCCATATAATAAACGTTGGAAGGATGGAAAGCCAGTGCTGGATAGCCCAAGGAATAAAGAGACACTTGATCCTTTAAATAAAAGAGGGGCATATATGGTAGATAACATTCCTTGGTGCTCAATTTGTGACTTACCACATTCTCCAGAGCATTGTATCGTAGCTCAATCAATACCAAGAAAGGACATACTAGAAGACAACAATGAAGAGGACCATAATATCTATTTAACTTCCCACACTCTTCACCCTATTGAGCAGGGGTATTCATTTTTAGAAGGAGGGTATGAATATGATGTTGATCACTAGAAGTACAATGTCCATATGGTAGAACAACAAGTTTTTATGATCATAAAGAAAGTGATAATGAACATTGTCCTCCTAGTACATCATATCAAACAAGGAGGTACAATATGAGAAGACCAACAAAGGAAGAAATTAAGAGATTAACTATTTCAGCAGTTGAGCAAGCTAAAAGTAGATACTGGTTGAGAAATAGAACAGTAAATAAGAATGAGGGTGTTCCAATAGAAATATTTATAAAGGATAAGAAAGTGCCACAGGAAGCTTCAAAAGGGATATATGATAAACAACCTCATAAAAAAGAAAAAAGACATGTTCATAAGGAGGAAAATAAAGAATTTCCCAAGGACAAACAAAACTTAGATCAGATAAACAAAAAGGAGAAAGAAGAGAAAAGAGGAGAGTCAATGGAGCAAAAGAAGATGATCAGAATAGAAGGCACCTCTTTCAATTTCATGCAAGCTTTGTCTCAAGTAAAGATGTATGTCCCATTACTTGAAATGATGAAGATTAAGGAGTATAGGGAAAGTGCTATTCAATTAATGTCTTGTGGAAGTAATAAAAATACAAACCTTGAAAATAAGGATATTCCTGAAATTAGTAACTATTGATGGTGTTTTCTGCACATCAACAACTCAGAAAGAATATAATATCCTATCTCTCTTGAAAGCTAAATCCCTATGGAAAAGAGATAACCCCAAGGTCTTTAATGTCAGGTCTTGACAACGCAGTGAAACAACTCAGAGATAATGTGAAAATGTTGGTAATCACAATGGGACCTTACTACGAGCAGAGCTGGATTTTCAACTTATCAGATATAAGCAATAGATTGATACTCTCAAACTTGATATAAACCAGATAATAAAGAAATAACAAAATATAAAGAGTTCCAGAGATAATTTTAAAACTACTTTTAATACTAAGACTGAAAATGCCAAAGGATACGATGATCAGAATGGACCAATCTCTCATAAACTATTCTCTACTTGACCTAGATAAATCTGCAATTCCACAGAAATAATGCAATATTCTAAGGTATTGAAATATTTTCAAATCATGAGCATTCACTCAGTCAACCTTACAACCACTGATATGAATAACTTTCACAATTGAACTAAGCAAAAATATAAGTCCAGGCTAACTTTACAAAGTAGCTAACAATCAGCTAACTACAAAAGGTATGGACTAGAGATCACTACCAACATTCAAAACATGAAACCCTAAGCATTATCAAATCATTTAACCATAAACAATAAGCAATTTAAAAGATAGAATAACAAGAACCATGTCAGATGAGATTCCAAAAGATAGATACCAAACACAATATCTCTCTTATATTATATCATCCAATGATAGCAATAATTCCAGTTCTTTGTTACAACATTTGCTTGAAAATAAAACCCTAACTTGCTCTAATACCACTTACTTATCTTTCTACTTATCCTTCTATATCTATTTCTAATTTTCTATCTACTGCCCAAGTGAGGCAACACACCCACTTTTATAGAGAATCAACAAGATAGGTCGGCCCACATTACAATTTTACAATAAAACATAACCTAAAATAGGTCGGCCCAAAAGAATAATTCGAACACATGAAATGGGCCATAGCACCAATTTCATCCAAAACCACCAAAGTGTCAAAAAGGGGGAAGCCCAATACATGCAAATTAATGGGTAGCACAAATATCAATGTAACCCCGTATAATTACTCCCCATCTTTGTCTTTAGTTTTATCCTTCTCAGCATGTACGGCTAGGAAGACCCTATCCAACTCAGCAATCGGTGGCACAGGCAAAACCCTAATCCTTCTCTCAAAAATTTTGATATCTTCCCTTGCTTGTCCAACCGTACCATCCCAATCAGGCTTCTTGGTCAAATATTTGTCAATGACTGCAATGTATGTTGTTGCATCATCCAGCTGATGTTCAATAACTGATCCATCACTGACTGGAGAATATACATCTTTCAACCAATCCCAAAGCTGTTCCAAAATGAGATGCTTTGGAGCAAACTTCTTCCTTCCAGTCATGACTTCAAAGAATGCAATGCATTTTTAACACACATCAGTCAAAGCATCCTCAATTTGTTTTGCCTATTTATTGACCTTCTTCAAGGCCCTCTGTCTCATGAGCAGGATTTCAAACCATTCCCAAGGTTTAGAAACCCTTGGAAGAGGAGGAATCAAACATCTTACCAATCCATTCTCAGTGAATCCCATAATTCTAGTAACCTTTTGGAGTAGGAGGTCAGTATCTTCTTTATCCTGAGCTAACACCGTCTTTAGCAATGTCACTGGCCTTGTAGCATCCCCTAGAGTGGACAAAATGCCTTTGATGGCTTCATCTCCTTTTGTTTGAACACCTTGCAACCAAGTGACCATAGCATGTGAGGTGCCCTTCATATTTTATAACTCGGAGATTGTCTCCTGGGGAAGGAATCCTATAGTAGAAAAGGAGGAACCAATAGCCTGCAAAGGTTTCATCAATTCTTGCAAGTATCTTTTCAGTTTTTCATTCTCTCTCTCCAATTCATGTCTGTTCTGCACTGCCTTCTTTAATCTTCCCACAATCACTGCACTAGAACCTTCATATTCTTCAATATCTTGCTCCACGGTAGCATGTCCCAAGTCAATAGTTTGCACATTATAATCTTGGGTAGTCACATCATCCCTATCCTTGTTTGGTGCAGGGTTAGCAATATGAGCTACTCTATTACCTGATTCATCTCTTTCAATTCGAGAGATAACCCTTGCTTTCTTTTTACCCCTTTGCTTCTCTACATTCACCATGAGGGCACCCCAGTTAGGAGGAGCATCCTCAACTATTACCATTTTACTTTTCAATCACTTTTCAAGCCAATCCAGGATAGTAGATTCAGTAGGCATTGTGCTCTACTTATCCCGCTCCTTCTCTTGCTAATCAACGGGTGCATGCCTTTCCACACTCGGACTTTTGGGAACATCCACTGTTGGGTTCTCTTCCTATTGCACTTGTTCCTCCTCTACAACCCGGGATGGTGGTGAAGTTCTAACTGGTATTTCTTTTTCCTTTTGGGGAGACCTATCCACCTATTCCCTTGTAGGAGAATCCGTATATGCCAGCAAGGGAGATTGAACCACCTTGTTTATTTCTGCCTCTACATTAAAGAGATCCCCTTCTTGAAATTCTTCCTCACCTGACTCCTTAGGGCCTTCATCCTATTTTGGCTCTACCCTTACACTACCAAAATCCTGGGGAATGGAGGAGCTCACCTGCTCAATGATAGGAAAACTTACCGAAACATCCTCCTTGGCTACAGTATCCCTTGGGGAAGGAGTCCTCGATCTCCTCATATAAACTTGTATCTTTTCCCCAGAGCTCTCCACTTCTACCATTTGTGGCTCAACCGTCTTGGCAACCTTAGGGGCCTCCACCAACTTTTGTGATGTCCTTGTAGTCATTCTCTTTTTCATCAATGCATGGACACTCTCCACCTCTTCCTCTTCTTCCTTATTCTTCTCAACTTCTTTCCTAGAGGTATGTTTTCTCTTCTTAGCACCCGGCTTCCTCTGTTTGCCTACCTTTGCCTCCTTCTCAGGTTGGACTTCCCTTATCTGGATTTTGAAAGGAGAATTTACCTTTTCCTTGCCCTTTTTTTCTGGCTCAAGTGATCCCTCAGAAGCAGAATGGGACTCCAAATCTCCCATCAGCTCATAAGTAAATGGAACACCCTCACTTTCCAGCTCTAGTATCTTGTGCTTCAACCACATTTTGGCGTACCTAGTTACTGGGGCCATGACCTAATCCAAATCAGTCTTTTCCTCTTCCAACCAATCAACTTCTCCAATTGGTTTACCCTTCACTGCTTCATATACATGGCCCTGAATCACATTTCCATCCTCCTTTATTTGATCTGGGATGGCCCTCACATTGTACATCCTCACCAAGTCTACTGGTAGTCTGGAAAACTTCTTCTCCCTTACCTCAAACTCATCTGCAAGATTTTCTATAATCCCTGTTAGGCTTCTTTTGAGCTTCACCAGTTATATCAAATCTTGTTCTCTGGGTGTGGAAGGAAAGACCAAAAGTACTCATCTCCTCCTCGGCAGCATGGGCAGACTAAATGGAAGCACAACATTCACCCATTCCAACCTTCAAATGGAAATCATTCCCAAAACCTGTCTTATGCATTTCTCCTTTCACAATCTTGTCGAAATCATAGATTTGCCTAACAACTTCTAACAAAATGATGTGGTCTGTAGGATACGTTGGTAATCTATAAGGAGCCCTCTGAAAACCATCAATTCTGATGTATGAAAAGGTGGGGAACTGAATAAACCAAGCTCCATACCTTTCTATCAATTCTTTTGCCTTAAATAAAATTCTAACATCCTCTGCACCTTGGAGCAATTTGGTGATATACATAGTGAAGGCATTGTTTGATCTCCTATAACTTCCACCAGTTAGGTGCAACTATGGATATACCTCATAGATAACATCTTTCCCAAAGATACCTCTAGTGCTCAACTCCTTATATGGATGAAGTCTTGCTAACGAATACACTAGATAGGAAGCCATAGTAAAAGTCTTGGTTTGCAAGACATTGCATAACTGCTCATGGATCACAACACTGATGACACCTAACCAATGATAATCAAATGCCTACTCCATTCTAGCAATAATATGGAACATCCAAGTCTCAAAGATCCCTGCACTTTTCAATCCTACCAGCCTGCTGAGAAGGGTGATCGCATTATAATATTCCTTCTTGAACTTAAGCCTGAACAGTTGCTTAGGCAACTCAGAGAAGTGAGATTTTGGCTTCTCCAGCCAAGAGTTAATCACATGTTGGGACTTAACAATGTTTTCATCATAATATTTCTTAGCCCCATCCTTGTCACAGCCTATCACATGGGATCTATCAGGCATGTCAAAGGTTGCAGCAATGGAAACTGAACTGAATCCTACAAGAATCCTACCTTGAGGGCCAATAATCCTCTGTGTACCTCTATCATAATGCCTGGCACACTCTAGCACCAACTCATAACACTGCACCGCAGGAGGGAAGCCTGCCCCATGAGCTAATCCAGATCGTACCATCCCTACTGCCAATAGAGGAGGATTCAGTGCTGACATTTCATCCTTGAACTCTTCATAATCTCACATGCCAACATTCGTATCCGTTATCCCTGACCAAATTGAGGTCAACTTGCTATCAGGAACTCTACTCCTCATATCCAATTTAACCTTCTCTACATCTGAAATAGCAGAAGCCTCAACACCAAGGTTAGTTGCCTTTCCCTTACCTTGGCCAACAACATTCTATCCCGATCCTACCTGCAAACAGATAAAGATAACATAGGATTAGATCCATCAAAAGAAAATAAGTGCAAAAGACCATTATCTCAAAGTTTAGGGATTCAACCCCCCTCGTAGGTTCTGCACTGGGAAGGATTTCGAGAAAATCCAGGCAAGGTGGATTCCAGCGAACCAAACAAACTAGATCCCAAAATATATTTTAAATCATCAACTAGGTCAAGGAAAAGCATTAAGAATACTTAGCATAAGTTCTTTAAGTTAATCAAATGTATTACAAGAAAACCCACAATTCGTAATTATCAAATTTAACATTTTTGAAAAATATCCAGAAGAATCCGCTAGGGATGAATTCTGGCGAAATCAACAACAACCCTGACTAACTCGGGGAAAAATGAAGGGATAGGATTTATTTAGGAGAATACAAATGGAACGGATTTTGGCGAAATCCAGATATAACAATATCTAAGCACAAAATCGGTAAAATGAACAGTCTGCGGATCTCAGAAAAATCCGGATGGGACAAATTTTTGTGAAACCAAATGAAATCCGATATGAAGATGACAAAAGAAAAAGAGATAGAGCAATCGAGAAAATCCGAGGGAGGCGAAAATCCACGATGACCTCGGAAACCCAAACCTATCTATATTTCGACCACTTTCATCAAAGCAATTCAAATCACCCCGAATTCAAACCAGAAATCCAAAACCAACTTGACCTAGGACCTCAATGAATAAAACATGAACTAATGACCCACTTCTCAGCATTTTCAAGAACAAACAACAATGCACAAGGTTGGGAACTCTAAATGTCGGCCATGAAAGCACAGATGACTTGGTGATTCACCAAAACAGAAAGCTTAAAGCCACAGCAAACCAAAGCCCAAACAAGAACCAACACCAGACCAAGCAAAACATTTGATCAATCGAAAACGAACTGGCATACCAAATAAAACCCCAAAATGCACAATGATAGCGCGCACCCCAAAAGACCAGAAAACCATATAAGATTCCCAAGCAAAATGGTGAAAAGCAATCAAAACCAATAAAGAGCAGGGTGCATATACATACCATGGAGGCGTACAAGTTATGATGAAGGAAACCAATAAATAACCACTTGATGCAGACTGGATGCAGCCCACACACTTCAACAACAAACGCACAACTCAAATAACTTTGAAGATCCAAATACTCGGCAAAAAACCAAGAACCCTAGGACACAAGCTCAAATGATAGTAGATGCACAACTTAAAATGATCAATCACTTCTCCAAATACCAATATATCAAAGCGCAGACCCTCGTACAAACGCCATTAATGCATCTGACAAGATAACTGCAACCACAAAGAATTTTCAGGAATTCGACATCACCAATGATTTCGGGGAAATCCGGGATGTGTGGATTTTCATGGAAGTAGTGCAGAAGGCCAATTTCAGACAATGAGAAGGAACTGGGAGAATCCGGCCGAGGCGAATTTTCTTGAAAAACAGTGAAAAACCCTAGATAAAGCCAAAACTTCAAATTTTTGACATAGCTCAAAAGAATGCCACTTCAATTGGCAAAATGATTGTTAAGGCACAAACCCAAGCAAGCAACACCCTCAGAAAGAGGGGCCAAAACACCAAAAGCGAAAAAAGAGGGTCCCCACATTCAGTGGGGCGTGTGTGCAAGAAGTGCACAACAAATGGCGACTCCACTGGGAAAATGCTCCAAAGCATTTCAAAGATAAACTAGAATCAAGAACCCAAAATCTTTGGTTTCGATTTTTCTATCAAGACCCTTGAAAACAATTTTTTTGAAACCACAGGTAAGAAGACATTTTCCTATACCAGGGTCCAAGTGTGTGTATTATGCATTTATTTCCATCATGTAAGTGCAATGGGAACAAGAGTAAACCTGACCAAGCTACATAAGAATTCAAACTTCAAAAGCAACTGGATAGAGCCTCACTGCCAATCGAGCGTCCATAGCCCCGGTGAGGTTATCACTATGACCCTCCCAAGCATAGCTCTACTACCAGTCAGGCATCCACAACCCCGGTAGAGATACTAGGATATTCCTAATAAGGTGAAACTCATTTGAATTTTCAACATGTCTTAGTTTCTTTTCTTCTCTCTTTTTTTTTAGATCTTTCTTGTCACCTTTGTAAGTAATGAAACTCATGCTCAGGGATGAGGAACATAGTGGCACTGAAGTAGAATATAAGATTTTTCACTAAGCCAAATTACTCAAGATCCCAATGCAACTCTAGAAAATTAATTTAGTGTGAGACTGTGAGACCCAGATATATTCCAAAGCACATCCAGAACAAGTGACTCTAATTCCAGGTACAAGGAATATTAGACAAAAGAAAACCACCACCTGATTCTGAAAAACTGATTTAGAGTTTATAAAAGAAACCCTTGGAACGAGACCAAATAGTGTAGCCCTGGTGCACAGGAAAAACAGCCCCAAAGAAATTAGGAACCCAAAAAATCAAAACAAAATGAAAAGAAAAACAAAGCAAAGCAAACCTAATCTACCAAAGCAAAGCAGAAACAAAGTAGACAAAAGCAAATCTACTCTAACTGTATACAGGATGAACTGCAAGCAGTTCAAGGTTGGAAATAATGCTTCAGATACTACCCATTCATAGGCAGCAGGATATCCTCACCAGTGAGGGTTTTCAAATGGAAAGCATTGTCTCCCAAAATTTCTAAAATTTGGTAAGCGCCAAGCCAAAGTTTATCAAATTTACCGTATTCTCCCTTACGATCATGGGCTTTATCCCAATAAAGAACCAAGTCAGAAATCGTAAAAGCCTTTACCTTAGCTCTCCTATCAACCCATCTTTTGACTACACCCTGATGTTTAGCAAAGTTCTCTAGGGCTTCATCCCTTTTTTCTTCCAAATACAATAGCTCAACCAAACGGGTTTCACACTTATCTTGTTTGTTATAGTATTCATTAATGAACTGCAGGGTAGGGATTTTCAATTGAATAGTTAATACAGGTTCCAAACCATACACCAAATGATAAGGGGAGGTTCCTATGGATGCCTTTGGTCTAGTACGGTCAGCCCAAAGTGAAAATCAAAGCTGGGTGTGCCAATCCTTAGGATTTTGTTCTAGCAACTTACGTATAACTGTCAGCAAGTTCTTGTTGGAAGACTCAACCAAATCATTACCCTAGGGATAATAATTAGATGAAAATTTAATAACAATCCCATGATTAAATGCCCAATTAGTAAATTTTAGTGATGCAAATGCAGGACCATTATTAGAAACCAAAGATATTGGGCATCCAAAATGATTAATAATCCCTGATTCAAGAAAATGGATTACTACATCTGAAGTACATTGTTTGCAAGCGAGTGCTTTTGTCCATCTAGTGAAATAATTAGTTATAGTAAGAATATACCTGTGGCCGGCAGAGGATGGAGGGTTGATTGGACCTATAAAGTCCATACCCCGCTAAGCAAATGGCTTTACCTCAATAATAGGCTGGAGTGGAAGAGCTACATGTTTTTCCTTACTTGTTGTAGTCTGACAGATATGGCACATTCTCACATGTTGGTGTACATCTTTGAACAAAGTGGGCCAGTAATAACTTGCCCTCAAGATTTGATGTGCAGTGGATGATGCAGAACCATGGCCTATGCCATATTTCTCATGAAATTCAATCATCACTCTAATAGCTTCATCCTTCCCCAAACACCTCAAGTAAACACCCTCATGATTTCTTTTGTATAAGATAGCTCCTTTCATCATAAAACTCCCACTCCTCAGGCACAAGGCTCATCTCTGGACTGTGTTAAGATGATTAGGACACCGTTGATTCAATACATAAAAAATAATCTCATCATACCAATTGCCTGGAGAAACCTCTTGAATGTAATAATGCTGGGCCATGAGTTCAGGACCTGTCTCAGCCATCATCTTCGTAAGTCCTTGTCCCCTTACCAATTTCATGGGTTGAATTTCTATATCATATTCTTGTAACATGGTAACCCACTTGGCCCTAGGCTCTGCTAACTCATTCTGCATCAATAACAACTTTACTGCAGGATCAGGCACTATGGCAAAAAAATTATTCCTCAAGATATAATGCCTGAACTTCTTCACTGCTCAGACCAAAGCATAGGCTTGTTTCTCTACATTATGGTATTTCAATTCTACATTTTTCAGAGGAGTACTCATAAAGGCTATAGGGTGTTCATCCCCTTTATCAAACTTCTGAGTTAACATTGCAGCACAAGAATGATCAGAAGCAAATCAATATATATAGAAGGACTTAGCATAATCGAGACTTAGCAATATAGGAGCTTCAGCGATAGCCCTTTTGATTTATGAAAATCCCTCTTTAGCTTCTGTATTCCATTATATTTTCGCTTCTTGTTTCAACATAGCATTCAATGGTTTAACTATCTTTGCAAACCCAGTAATGAATTTCCTAATGAAATTAATCTTTCCAAAAAATGACTTCATTTCTTTCTTGCTTGTAGGAGGCTGAATCTTCAAGATGGCCTGAATTATTTCAGGGTCAATGGCAATACCTTGTTCTGATATAATATGTCCTAATAACTTGCCTTCAGTGACTCCAAAAATGCACTTCCTTGGATTAAGTGAAATACCATACTCTCTACATCTTTGAAACACCTTGCATAAGTCTGATATATGATCACCTCATTTCCTGGAAAAAACCATTAAATCATCCATGTAAATAATGATGCACTTACCAATTATATCCTTAAAAGCAATGTCCATGGCTCTCTGGAATGTAGCTCCAACATTGATCAACCCAAATGGCATTCTTCTGTAAGCAAACATTCCCCATTTGGTAGTGAAGGCAGTCTTGTGTCTATCCTCATATTGCATCATGACTTGGTTGTATCCAGAATACCCATCCAAAAAGGACATCATTTGTGCTCCATTTACAATCTGAAGCACTTCATCTAGTGAAGGAACTGGATAATTATCCTTTTCTGATGCTCTATTCAGATTCCTGAAATCTACACACAGTCGGATTTCTCCATTCTTTTTCCATACTAGAACCAAATTCGCCACCCAAGTAGAGTGTCTTATTGGAAATATTATACGTGTTGAAAGTAGTTTTTGCACCTCCTTTTGAATAATGGGTTCTAACAGAGCATTGATTGGCATTTGTCTCTGTCGGAAAGGCTTGACATCTGATCTTAGAGGAATAGTGTGTGTGATGATCGAAGTATCATATGTTTTCAAATCTTCATAACTCCAAGCTATTACATCGTGATATGCATGTAGGGTATCAATAATCCCTTTCCTTTCCTCTGGGGTACACACTTTGCCAATAAGAACATTATTTAAGTCATTCGGTGTCCCCATATTGTATGTTTCACACTGGCTACTAATGGACTCTCTTTTAGTCTGTTGTTCTTGGTCCCTTATTTTATCCAAGTCAAAAATCCGTTCAAGTTGCACCATACCTCTTGGGATGGTATTAGTCTTTAGATTGATGATTCCTTTGAAGTCTATAGCCGCTTCCTGAGGCTCAACCTCATCAATAATTTGGGAGGCAAACACATCACAACCTTTAATAAAATCCAAAATATGCTTGTCGTCTTCAAACACCTAAAAATTGGTAATATTATTTGGTATTGAAGGGACTAGAGTGAGCTCAACTAAAAATTTATTCAACCCTGAAAGTGACAAAGGTTGTAATGTGCTGGCAGCTTGTGCCCAAGAATCAGCAACCTCATTTTTATTTCGAGGGATTAACTGTATATTGAAAGTGTTGAACTCTTCTATGAGATCCCATACTCTATGCCTATAGTTGGTCATCCTTCTGTCATGGCATGAATATTGTTTTCTTACTTGCTTGATTACTAATTCAGAGTCTCTGAAAACCTGTAATAACTTAACCTTCTTTCTTGAGGCCATCAGTAAGCCATGGATCAAAGCCTCATATTCAGCAACATTATTAGTGCATTGAAACTGGAGTCTGTGGGCAGCAAAGTAATTCTTTCCTTTGGGACTAATCAATTCGAATCCGGCTCCAGCACCCTGCTTGGATTTGGATCCATCAAACCTTAGTGTCCAACAACCATCAGGTTCTTTCGGCTTCACTTTACCTTGTTCTTTAAGTCTAGTAGGTGGAACTGGATTGAGGCATTTCTGTATTTGTCTGACTGCAGTTTGACACAAGTCACATTCCAGCTCAGAATGAGAAGCGTCATGCACTCTGCACCAATTTGGAAGTAGCAGTTCTTCGAATGTCATGCTTTCTTTTAATTGCATTTGATCTTCCATACAATTTTGGATGAACTCTTGAAATTTATCCAACAAACCAAGTTGTTTGTCATCATCCTCACTTATCTCATTTTTTGGTTCAATCAAAGCCTCAGGACCGCTGATCTCTAGAAGATGTTCACCTAAAGAATCCTGGAACATAAAAATTTCTTCATCTTCTATTATTGGTGCAGCCAACACATAATTACCCATGCTAACTTTAGACACCAATACCTCATTTGAGATATTTTGGTACTCTGTGATCACATATGTCATCCTAGATTCTCTTTCAATTCTGATCTGATTTGGAACTCCTTTCGATGGTAACCACATATGGGAATGGTTTGTAGAGGTGTATCCATTTAAAGCTTTAGTGAAATCCCTACCTAAGATCAACCTATAAGTATCAGGGATGTCAGCAACTTGAATATTGATTACTTGTTGCACCGTAGGATCTAATGGAAGTTGTATGGGAATCATGTTCAATTCTCCAACCACACTCACCTCTGTTTTATCCAACTGGGTAACCTTCTTTTGAGAAGCTATAGGAGTGATACCCAATGCTTTGCAAACAACAAAAGGCATAACATTTGTGGAAGCTCCTGAATCTAGAATACAATTATGCAAATTCTTTCCAAAGATATGAACATAAATTAGGAAAGGAGGAGTTTCCATTTTACCTTGAAATAAGTTCAGGTGAGTATCAGCTTGTGCAACCTGACCCTTGTCTTTATCTCCCCTCTTGTCCACAAGTGGGACCTGACTTCTGGGTATTTGAGAATTAGAAGACCTGGTAGTAGCCTCACTCATAGCTTCCCTTGGTGACTTTGTACTTGAACTAAATGATCCTAAAATAACATTTCTAATTGCAGGAACTCTTAACGATTCAAAAATGGAAAGACTTACCTTTACTTTCTTGAATTCCTTAGTTACATATTCACCCAACTATTCTACATTGAAGTCAGCCTGAAACTCCTTGCGGCCATTGGTCTGCTTATCCTTAGATACTTCAACATTGTTCCCTTTGGACAAGTACTGTGTTTGTATCTAAGGATAGGATGGATTGTTACTGGCTTGTGGATCCGGTGGAGTACTGAAATTATTAGGAGGAATGGAAGTAGTGAAAGGACCTCCAGCTTGGGGACCCCTGTTGGGTCTATTTCTCAAATCATACTTTCTTGCTGGTTGTTGAAACATTTGAACTTCCTCAATGTAAACCTCCTCCTCATCCAAAGGGCCATTGTCATTTTTATTGTCATCGTTGAACAATTGGGTGATTTCATCTTCATTTAACACCTGCTCAGCCTCATCCTTGGCATTGCTGGATACCTTTTCTGGTTCATTTTCCTCATTTTTTGGGAATGGAGCATGATTAAGTACCAGTAGTGGAGAATCATAGGGATTTGAAGGCACCATTTCTTGCCCATTAGAGTTATTTTCCACTTCGTACTGGAAGATAGAAGCTGCAGTCTGGAATTCGACACAGTCTAACTCAAAGTGTTGGCTTGTTTTATGGAGTCTGCACCATCCAGACAGAGCTGCTTCTGCCAAGTACACACCATTTGGAGGCTTTTCTTGAGTGGAAGGCTGATCCAAGGGAGTAGGAATCCCCCCATTATTAGGTCCAATATTCCAAGTTCTATTTTGCTTAGGTTGTTTCCCTCTATCGAATCCTTGTCCACCTTGTTGGTTCTATCAAAATACTGACCAGAACCCTGTCTTCTGTCATAATTTTGATTCCTATCAGAATATTGACCTCTTTTGAAATTTTTGCTTTCCCTACCATAACTAGACTGTATATTTTTCTAGGCAGCTTCAAGCTGACTATTCTGATTTCTCAAATAAGTTACCTCTATATTCAACCTCTTTACTTGTTCAGATAATTCATCTAACCTTTCTTTATCCAAATTGTTAGGTGGTGTTGGATTACCTCCCACAGGATTCCCAGGTGTATTCCTAGGACCAACAACCTGATTCAAGACCTCTGAATTCTGCAAATATGGAGGGAAACACGCATGTTTTTGTTGTAGGGGTTGATTGGTTCTCTGTTGGGGATAAGAAGTTGTAGGTTGAGCTTGATTCATAGGTGGACCTAGATGAGGAACTAGAGGTAGTGACGGCACATGATTCATTATTGGAGTATGACTGGTCAAGGCCTGATTAAGAGCTTGGATTTGTCTAGGGTGAGCAATAGGTCCCAAAGATGGTAGAGGTCCTGATAGATGTTGCCTTAAGTTTGTGCTGACTTTCATTGCCTCCACGTATGTAGTGAGCAAAGTATTTGGAGGATTAGTCCTTTGTTTCAGGAAGGTAGCTGTGAGGCTATCCAAGGCCTCAAGGTATATCTCTAAAGCAACATCTTCATTTCCAGCATAAGGTGCCTGGAGTTTAGTATATGCTCGATGGAACCTACCATTGAATGATCCTATGGGCTCATTAATCTCCTTTTTTACCCCAATAAAATATAGGTATAGCTCATTAGCACTGATGGGGATTTTGAACTTTTGCAGGAATGCAGCTTCCAACTCAGCCCAAGTACGGATGGAAGCAGCAGGCAGGTGATTATACCAATAAAAGGCTTCTTCTCCTATAGAATAAGGGAACAACCTACATGCAACATCCTCATGATTAATTCCTCTATCTCCCAGACAATTCTAAAAAATCCAAATATGTTCTTCTGCTGTTCTGTTGGGATCATGAGTGTAAAACTTAGAGCAAAAATGCTCAGGATTTTTGGGCATAACATTGTAATTATTGAAGATCAATGGGGATGGATTAGTAGCAAGAAAATCCATTGGCAGAGGTAAGGGTGGTAATGGTTGATTTATGACTGGGTGTGGTTGTGGAAACCCCTCAGAATCAGATGAAGATGAAAATGAAGATGATGGAGATGACAGGAGCGGATGAACTGATGATGATTCTTCCCTTCTTCTGGTCCTTCTTGACCTAGTAGCAGCTTGCAATTATTGAAATTCTTCCTCTCCTAGAGTGGATCTAGTTCTTCTGCTAAGTCTCTCAGGAGAGATGGTGTTTAAGAAACGCTCCAACTTGCTTATTCAAAGGCCCTCCTTCTAGCACCAATCTATTGATGGTGTTTTCTGCACAGCAACAACTCAGACAGAATATAATATCCTATCTCTCTTGAAAGGTAAATCCCTATGGAAAAGAGATAACCCCAAGGTCTTTAATGTCAGGTCTTGACAATACAGTGAAACAACTCAAAGATAATGTGAAAATGCTGGTAATCACAATGGGACCTTACTATGAGCAGAGTTGGATTTTCAACTTATCAGATATAAGCAATAGATTGATACTCTCAAACTTGATATAAACCAAATAATAAAGAAATAACAAAAGATAAAGAGTTCCAAAGATAATTTTAAAACTACTTTTAATACTAAGACTGAAAATGCCAAAGGATAAGATATTCAGAATGGACCAATCTCTCATAAAATATTCTCTGCTTGACCTAGATAAATCTATAATTCCATAGAAATAGTGCAATCTTCTAAGGTATTCAAAGATTTTCAAATCATGAGCATTCACTCAGTTAACCTTACATCCACTGATATGAATAACTTTCACAATTGAACTAAGCACAAATATAAGTCGAGGCTAACTTTGCAAAGCAGCTAACAATCAGCTAACTGCAAAAAGTATGGACTAGAGATCGCTACCAACATTCCAAACATGAAACCCTAAGCATTATCAAATCATTTAACCATAAACAATAAGCAATTTAAAAGATAGAATAACAAGAACCATGCCAGATGACATTCCAAAAGATAGATACCAAACACAACATCTCTCTTATATTATATCATCCAATGATAGCAACAATTCTAGTTATTTGTTACAACATTTGCTTGAAAATAAAACCCTAACTTACTCTAATATCACTTACTTATCTTTCTACTTATCCTTCTATCTCTATTTCTAATTTTCTATCTACTGCCCAAGTGAGGCAACATGCACACTTTTATAGAGAATCAACAAGATAGGTCGACCCACATTACAATTTTACAATAAAACATAACCTAAAATAGGTCGGCCCAAAATAATAATTTGAACACATGAAATGTGCCATAGCACCAATTTCATCCAAAACCACCAAAGTGTCAAAAAGGGGGAAGCCCAATACATCTAGATTAATGGGAAGCACAAATATCAATGTAACCCCATATAATTACTCACCATCTCTGTCTTTAGTTTAATCCTTCTCAGCATGTATGGCTAGAAAGACCCTATCCAACTCAGCAATTGGTGGCATAGGCAAAACCCTAATCCTTCTCTCAAAAATTTTGATATCTTCCCTTGCCTGTCCAACTGTACCATCCCAATCAGCCTTATTGGTCAAATATCTGTCAATGACTGCAATGTATGTTGCTGCATCATCCAGCTGATGTTTAGTAACTGATCCATCACTAACTGGAGAATATACATCTTTCCACCATTCCCTAAGCTATTCCAAACTGAGATGCTTTGGAGCAAACTTCTTCCTTGCATTCATGACTTCAAAGAATCCAATGCATTTATCATACACATCAGTTAGAGCATCCTCAATTTGTTTTCCCTATTTATTGAACTTCTTCAAGGCCCTCTGTCTCATGAGTAGGATTTCAAACCATTCCCAAGGTTCAGAAACCCTTGGAAGAGGAGGAATCAAACATCTTACCAATCCATTCTCAGTGAATCCCATAATTGTAGTAACCTTCTGGAGTAGCAGGTCAATATCTTCGTTATCTTGAGCTAACACTGTCTTCAGCAATGTCACTGACCTTGTAGCATCCCCTGCAGTGGACAAAATGCCTTTGATGGCTTCATCTCCTTTTGTCTGAACACCTTGCAACCAAGTGACCGTAGCATGTGAGGTTCCCTTCATCTTTTCTAACTTAGAGATTGTCTCCTGGGGAAGGAATCCTACAGTAGAAGAGGAGGAACCGATAGCCTACAAAGGTTTCATCAATTCCTGCAAGTATCTTTTCAATTTTTCATTCTCTCTCTCCAATTCGTGTCTGGTCTGCACTTCCTTCTTTAATCTTCCCTCAATCACTACACTGGAACCTTCATATTCTTCAATATCTTGCTCCATGGTAGCATGTCCCAAGGCAACAATCTACACATTATAATCTTGGGCAGTCACATCATCCCTATCCTTGTTTGGAGCAGGGGTAGCAATATGAGCTACTCTATTACCTGATTCATCTCTTTCAATTTGAGAGATAACCCTTGCTTTCCTTTTACCCCTTTGCTTCTCTACATTCACCATGAGGGCACCTCAATTAGGAGGAGCATCCTCAACTATTACCATTTTACTTTTCAATTCCTTTTCAAGCCAATCCGGGATAGTAGATTCAATAGGCACTCTGCTCTACTTATCCTGTTCCTTCTCTTGTTGATCAACAGGTGCATGCCTTTCCACACTCGTACTTTTGGAACATCCACTGTTGGGTTCTCCTCCTATTGCACTTGTTCCTCCTCTACAACCGAGGATGGTGATGAAGTTCTAACTGGTATTTCTTCTTCCTTTTAGGGAGACCTATCCACCTGTTCCCTTGCAGGAGAATGCACATATGCCACCAAGGGTTATTCAACCACCCTGTTTATTTCTGCCTCTACATTAAAGAGATCCCCTTCTTGAAACTCTTCCTCACTTGACTCCTTAGGGCCTTCATCCTATTTTGGCTCTCCCCTTACACTACCAGCATCTTGGGGAATGGAGGAGCTCACCTACTCAATGATAGGAACACTTATCGAAACATCCTCCTTGGCTATAGTATCCCTTGGGGAAGGAGTCCTCGATCTCCTCATATAAACTTGTATCTTATCCCCAAAGCTCTCCACTTCTACCAATGGTGGCTCAACCGTCTTGGCAACCTTAGGGGCCTCTTCCAACTTTTGTGATGTCCTTGTAGTCTTTCTCTTTTTCATTAATGCATGGACACTCTCCACCTCTTCCTCTTCTTCCTTATTCTTCTCAACTTCTTTCCTAGAGGTATGCTTTCTCTTCTTAGCAATCGGCTTCCTCTGTTTTCCTACCTCTAACTCCTTCTTAGGTTGGACTTCCCTTATTTGAATTTTGAAAGGAGAATTTACCTTTTCCTTTCCCTTTTGTTCTAGCTCAAGTGATCCCTCAAAAGCAGAATGGGACTCCAAATCTCCCATCAGCTCATAAGTGCATGGAACACCCTCACTTTCCAGCTCTACTATCTTGTGCTTCAACCACATTTTGGTGTAACTAATTACTGGGGCGATGACCTGATCCAAATCAGTCTTTTCCTCTTCCAACCAGTCAACTTCTCCAACTGGTTTACCCTTCACTGCTTCATAGACATGGCCCTGAATCACATTTCCATCCTCTTTTATTTGATCTGGGATGGCCCTCACATTGTACAGCCTCACCAAGTCTACTGGCAGTCTGGAAAACTTCTTCTCCCTTCCCTCAAAACTCATCTACAAGGTTTGCCTAATAATCCTTAATATGAAGCTTATGGCTATAATCCCTGTTAGGCTTCTTTTGAGCTTCACCAGTTATATCAAATCTTGTTCTCTGGGTGTGGAAGGAAAGACCAAAAGTACTCATCTCCTCCTCGGTGGCATGGGTAGACTGAATGGAGGCACAAACTTCACCCATTCCAACCTTCAAAGGGAAATCAGTCCCAAAACCTGTCTTATGCATTTCTCCTTTCACAATGTTGTCGAAATCATAGAGTTTCCTAACAACTTCTAACAAAATGATGTGGTCTATAGGATACCTTGGAAATCTTTAGGGAGCCCTCTGAAAACCATCAATTCTGATTTATGAAAAGGTGGGGAACTAAATAAACCAAGCTCCATACCTTTCTATCAATTATTTTTCCTTAACTGAAATTCTAACATGCTCTGCACCTTGGAGCAATCTAGTGATATACATAGTGAAGGCATCATTTGATCTCGTATAACTTCCACCAGTTAGGTGCAACTATGGATATACCTCATAGATGGCATCTTTCCCAAAGATACCTCTAGTGCTCAACCCCTTATATGGATGAAGTCTTGATAATGAATACACTAGATAGGAAGTCATAGTAAAAGTCTTGGTTTGCAAGACATTGCATAACTGCTCATGGATCAGAGCACTGATGGCACCTGACCAATGATAATCAAATCCCTGCTCCATTCTAGCAATAATATGGAACATCCAAGTCTCAAAGATCCCTGCACTGTTCAATCGTACCAACCTGCTGAGAAGGGTGATAGCATTATAATATTCCTTCTTGAACTTAAGCCTGAACAGTTGCTTAGGCAACTTAGAGAAGTGAGATTTTGGCTTCTTCAGTAAAGAGTTAATCACCTATTGGGACTTAACAATGTTTTCATCATAATATTTCTTAGCTCCATCCTTGTCAAAGCCTATCACATGGGATCTATCAGGCATGTCAAAGGTTGCATCAATGGAAACCAGACTGTATCCTACAAGAATCCTACCTTGAGGGCCAATAATCCTCTGTGTACCCCTATCATAATGCCTGGAACACTCTAGCACCAGCTCATAACACTGCACCAGAGGAGGGAAACCTGCCACATGAGCTAATCCGGATCGTACCATTCATACTGCCAATAGAGGAGGATTCAGTGCTGACATTTCATCCTTGAACTCTTCATAATCCCACATGCCAACATTCGTATCCGTTATACCTAACCAAATTGAGGTCAACTTGCTATCAGGAACTCTACTCCTCATATCCAATTTAACCTTCTCCGCATCTAAAATAGCAGAAGCCTCAGCATTAAGGTCAGTTGCCTTTCCCTTACCTCGGCCAACAACATTTTGTCCTGATCCTGCCTCCAAACACATAAAGATAACATAGTATTCGATCCATCAAAAGAAAATAAGTGCAAAAGACCATTATCTCAAAGTTTCGGGATTGAGCCCCCCTCGTCGATTCTGCACTGGGAATGATTTCGGGAAAATCCAAGCTAGGCGGATTCCAGTGAACCAAACAAACTAAATCCCAAAATATCTTTTAAATCATCAACTTGGTTAAGGAAAAGCATTAAGAATACTTAGCATAAGTTCTTTAAGTTAATCAAATGTATTACCAAAAAACCCACAATCCATAATTATCAAATTTAGCATTTCTCAAAAATATTCAGAAGAATCCGCCAGGGACGGATTCTAGCGAAATCAACAATAGTCCTGACTAACTTGGGGAAAAATGAAGGGATAGGATTTGTTCGGGAGAATCCAAATGGAACGGATTTTGGCGAAATCCAGATATAACAATATCGAAGCACAAAATTGGTAAAATGAACCGACTGCGGATCTCGAAAAAATCCTGATGGGACGAATTTTGGCGAAACCAAATGAAATCCAGTGGGAAGATGACAAAAGAAAAAGAGATAGAGAAATCGAGAAAATCCGAGGGAGGTGGAAATCCATGACATTCTCAGAAACCCGAACCTGTCTATATTTTGACCACTTTCATCAAAGCAATTCAAATCACCCCGAATTCAAACCAGAAATTTGAAACCAACTTGACCTAGGACTTGAATGAATAAAATGTGAACTAATGACCCACTTCTCAACATTTTCAAGAACAAATGGCCATGCACTAGGTTGGGAACCCTAAATGTCGGCCATGAAAGCACAGATGACTTAGTGATTCACCAAAATGGAAAGCTTAAAGCCATAGCGAACCAAAGCCCAAACAAGAACCAACACCAGACCAAGCAAAACATTTGATCAATCGAAAACAAACTAGCGTACTAAATAAAACCCCAAAATGCACAATGATACCACACACCCCAAAAGACCAGAAAACCATGAAAGATTCCCAAGCAAAACGGTGAAAAGCAATTGAAACCGATAAAGAGCAGGGTGCATATACATACCATGGAAGTGTACAAGTTATGATGAAGGAAACCAATAAATAACCACTTGATGCAGACTGGATGCAACCCACGCACTTCAACAGCAAGCGCATAGCTCAAATAACTCTGAAGATCCAAATACTTAGCAAAACACCAAGAAAATTAGCACACAAGCTCAAATGATAGTATTTGCACAACTTAAAATGATCAATCACTTCTCCAAATACCAATATATCAAAGCCCAGACCCTTGTACAAACGCCATTAATGCAGCCGACAAGACAGCCGTAGCCACAAAGAATTTTTGGAAATTCGACATCACCAAGGATTTCAGGGAAATCCGAGATGTGCGGATTTTCGCAAAAGTAGTGCAGAAGGCCAATTTCAAACAATGAGAAGGAACCGAGAGAATCCGGCCCAGGTGAATTTTCCCGAAAACAGTGAAAAACCCGAGATAAAGCCAAAACTTCAAATTTTCAACATGGCTCAAAAGAATGCCACTTCAATTGGAAAAATGATCGTTAAGGCACAAACCGAAGCAAACAACACCCTTAGAAAGAGGGACCAAAACACCAAAAGTGAAAAAAGAGGGTCCCCACATTCAGTGGGGCGTGTGTGCAAGAAGTGCACAATAGTAACAAGGAAAAGATAAAAGTTCTAGAGGTTTGTCTAAGTAATGCATTGATGAATCCACCACAAATTGATCCATTCTTCACTACCTTACTCATAAATAACAAGCTAGTAAGAAATTGTATGATAGATTCAGGTGCTTCTATGAATATCATGTCAGTAGGGGTGATGAAACAACTCAATATGTTGGTGGATATTGAAGGTGGTAAATGTTATGCCATGGATATTAGATCTATCCCAGTGGTGGGAATCATGAAAGATGTGGAAGTAAAATTGCCCACTTACCCACAAGCAACTTATAATATTGATATTATTGTGATTGACACACCTCCTCAATTTGGAATGCTTTTGTAGAAACAATAGACTACAACAGTTGGAGGCAGTGTAAAGTTTGATTTATCATATGCCACAATACCGATCAATAGTGAAGAAGTCAAGTTGTATAGAGAACCAAGGATGAATCAGATTGTTGATTGTGTTCCTCAAGGATAGATCAATTGCTTTTGTGATGTTGATCTAGGGAGCTTTAGAGAAGAATCTTCCTAGCTTGAATTAGTAAATAGTGATCCAATTGACAAACATATATCTAAACATCAACAAGGCCTATGGAAAATGTACTTTGATGGAGCATAAAGCCAAGAAGGCAATGGAGCTGGAGTGGTATTTATATCACTTGAAGGTGTTACATTCAATTATTCCTTTCTACTAACTTTTGAGTGCACAAACAATGTGGCAGAATATGAGGCCTTATTGATCGGTTTAAATATGGTTCTCAAGCAAAAGATCAAATTGATAACTATCCTGGGAGACTCTGAGCTAGTTGTCTCACAAATCAGGTCAAAATATGCTACAAAGAACAAAATATTGAAACAATATAGAAAATTTGTGTGGGATATGATTGAGTTATTGTATGCTTTCTCAATTGATTGGGTAGACAGATCAAAAAATATAATGGAAGATTTCTTAGCGAATTTAGCCTTGAAAAGAGATGATATCACTTTGGTTGGAATATCCTTGGTTGAATTCAAAAAAAGACTTTCTATCCCTGGCAACATATATAGTTGGAAAGTTTTCAATGATGATGTTGACCTCCTAAAGTTTCTTCATTGCATAGATCAGTAGGAGGCTCAGGAGATTGACCTCAATGCTTTTGTGGAGGAAGTGGATGGAAAATAGACCATATTTGGGAAAGAAGTCCTGCAGCTTAAAACCAACAAGCTCCCCAAAGGGCTTGTGGCATTATAAAGAGTGTATGATGGGAATGATCGCTCTCTCATGTAGTAGGCACTAGTTAGGAGAGAAAATATTGAAGAAATAAATCTATGAACTGAGTTAGCACCAAAAAAGGTTTACATTGGAAAGAAGATTAGCCCAACCATCAGGAGAATGTTGATTGCATTACTGAGAAAATACAAGAATGTGTTTTCTTGGTCGTATGAGGATCTCAAGGCATATAGAGAAGATCTTTTCCAGCATGAGATTCCACTTAAACCAGATGCAACACCGTTAAGACAAAAGTAGAGGCCTATTAACCCAGCATTGGAACCTAAGATGCAGGAGGAACTAGAAAAGCTTAGAGATGTAAGTATTATTAAACCCATTAGACATTCAACATGGGTCTCCAACTTGGTTCCAGTAAGAAAGAAAAATGGGGATATTAGATTGTGTGTAGATTTCAGAAATTTGAATGTCACCTACCTTAAAGATAATTATCCTCTCCCAAATATGGAGACAATATTGCACAAAGTAACAAGATGTGAGATGTTATAAATGATGGATGGTTTTTTTGGATATAATCAGGTTAAATTCAAAGAGTATGAGCAATACAAGACAAGATTCACTACATCGTGGGGGACATATGTCTATGTGAGAATGCCATTGGATCTCACACATGTAGGGGAATCTTTTCAAAGGGCCATGGACGTGGAATTTGTAGATTTGACTAATGCTATAATGGTGGTGTATCAAGATGATCTTACTGCTTATTCCAAAAAGGCAGAAGATCATGTAGGGAATTTGGAGAAAATATTTATCAAAGCTTTGTAATATGGTATTAGTCTTAATCCTAAAAAATGTCACTTTGTTGTTATAGAGGGTAAACTTTTGGGACATATTGTATCAAAAGACGAGATTAGAATAGACCTTGAGAGAGTATATGCCATAGAAAAAATTCTCATTCCTAAAAATATCAAAGCAATCCAATCATTTTTTGGTTAGATTAACTTTGTTAGAAGATTTGTATCAAATTTTGCTGAGATTGTTAAACCTATATCCAAGATGTTGAAAAAGGGAGAGAATTTAGACTGGACTATTGAAGCCATAGAAGCCTTTGTATCTATCAAAAGAGCTATCAAAGAAGCCCCCATCCTCAAGTCCCCCAATTTTACCAAACCCTTTCAAATATTTTCTTTTCCCTCATTTCACATTATAGTAGATATTTTGTTACAAAAGAATGATGAAGGTCATGAGAAACCTATATCTTTTTTCAGCAAGTCTTTGTAAGGGGCAGAATTGAAATATAATATTATGGAAAAACAAGCCTTTGCATTGGTCAAGGCAACAAAAGCTTTCAGAACATATCTTGTTGGAGCTAAAGTAATTGCATTTGTCCCACATGCAGCTGTGAAAGACATTTTGATAAAGATGGAGGTGACAAGGAAAATATGCAGATGAATCAATAAAATCCAAGAATTCGACATAGAAATTCAGATTACCACGCTGGTAAGGGTATAGGGTTTAGCTAAGTTGATGGTAGAAACAAACATTGAAGCAAACCAAATTTGCAATATAGAAAGTGAGGATAATGCAGTTGCCAGTATTGAATATACTCCTTGGTATACGAACATAATGTATTATTTCAAGCACATGAAATTCCCTGAGGGGTTGAATGATAATCAAAAGAGAACTTTGAAGCTGGAAGCTTCTAAGTATGTATTTATAGAAGGGGGCCTATTTTGGAAGAATAGGGATGGAATGCTATTGTTGTGTCTAGATAAATCACAAGAAAAAAATGTCTTAAGGGAGATGCATTAAGGGGTGTATGGAGGTCATTATTCTACCGAAACCACAATGCATAAGATTCTCAGGGCTGGCTATTACTGGCCTACAGTTTTTTATGACTCTTTTGCACATGTAAGGAAATGTGAGGCTTGTCAAAAGTTTTTCAGGGAGATTGAAGTATCAAGGAGCCTTACCACTTAGAACTTTACAAGTAGAAGCCCCTTTCCATCAACGGGGAATTGATTTAGTTGGAGAAACACAAGAAAGATCAAGTGGAGGACATAAATAGATACTAGTGGCCACAGATTATTTTACTAAGTTAGTGGAGTCTATCCCAACTAAACAAGGAATGAGCAAGGTGGTGGTGAATTTTTTCATGGATAACATTATAAATATATTTGGTACACTGGTAAGATTGATCACAGATAATGGGATGTATTTTACATTTGATGTGTTCAAATATTTTTACAACACATATGGAATTAATGTTTCCTATGTTGCCCCTTATCATCCACAAGAAAACGGTTAGGCATAATCAAGTAATAAAAGTCTTTTGAAAATAATAATGACGATGTTAGATACAAATAAAAAGGCATGGGACTCAAAGTTGAGATTGGTTGTGTAGGAAGATAGGATTATAGTAAAAAAGACAATTGGAAAATCTCCATTTGAAATAGTAGATGGGGCAAGAGCCAGGATGCCACTACATAACCTTTTACCAGTTTATAACTTTATTCTAGAAGAGGACTTGGATTTTTCTGGTCCAATGGAAGAAAGAATGGGGCAGCTCGCAGAACTTGACAAAATAAGGAGAATGGCCCAGAAGCAAAATGTGAAGTTGCAGTCACAAATGAAATATATTTTTGATAAAAAAGTCAAAGATCAAAAATTTGAAGAGAATGATCTAGTGTTGATGTGGAATACCTGATGTCAGGAGAAGGGAAAGCATGGAAAGTTTGAAACTTTGTAGTTGGGTCCTTTTTTAATCATTGGAAAAGGAGGGGAGGACTCCAATTATTTGCAGAATATGTCTGGAGAGGAGTAGGAATTTCTAGTACATGGGCAGTTACTAAAGCATTTCATTTGTTGAGGGGTACCATAGGATTAAGGATTGTCAAGGCATGGAAAATTCTTAACAAACCTCTTGAAACATTCTTTTCCATGCACAATAGTCTAGGAATTCAATAGGGGCTATGACTTGCTAGTACATGGACAATCCTATGGTTCCCTCATTAAAAATAAAATTTTCCATGTACAGTAGTATAGGGCCACTGCTATATCCTCCATTTTTCACCTCTGGTGTCCATTGTTTCATTTCTATATCATTTGTGGTCTTGGTCTGCTCTCCCAAAAGCCTGGATGCTTGCTATGCCCATGGGAGGCATACATC
Organism: Sequoiadendron giganteum; assembly: GCA_007115665.2. Classification (NCBI taxonomy): domain Eukaryota; kingdom Viridiplantae; phylum Streptophyta; class Pinopsida; order Cupressales; family Cupressaceae; genus Sequoiadendron; species Sequoiadendron giganteum. Next base: position 214,844,765 of record CM021100.1, read on the forward strand.
ACCAGTCAGAGCCACTGCTGGAGCATTCACAATTTTCCCTGCTTGCTCATTCTAGTGTTGGAGTTTTAGGTTTTAAGCCAAATGTGGTCTTGGGTTTTCTGATTGACTTGAATATTCTAATTGTGTGTTGATTGGTTACCCCGGTTACCTATCTTATTAGTTTCCTTTTGAGACATCGAGATACATTCACTACTTCCCTGAGACCTTGTGATCACCGGTCACTTTAATTTTCCCTCACACTTGATTTTAATGTTCGGTCATAACTGACTTAAGCTTAAGTCATTGAACCTTGAGGGTGTCATCCCCTTGGCCAAGTTAGTCCCCCTTTTTTATTAGAATTTATCACATGTGTAGGCTTTCTAGCCATGAGATGAATATGAAATAATCAAATCCAGGTCATTCTGGACTGAACTCATGATATTCTTACAAAATTGTCGAGCAGTGTGCAAAATACTTACATGTGGATGTCGATGTTGATAGAGGGCCCACTTACTCTATCCCATCCTAGCGCCTTGAGCCTAAAGATCAACAATGCCGATCAGATCATGAGGAATGATCACCACCGTTCCCCACCATGTCATGAATGGAAGATGCACACACTTTATGGATCACAATATCATGAGAAGATGTTGTGTGTCAGGTAGCTAGAGCCCAGAATAAAAGAAAAGCATTGTCCCATAGGGAAGCCATAAGCAAGTTATGGGAAAACTCATAAAGGCAAAACTGTAAAAGAATTAAAGACCACGTGTGATAAAGTCTAGTGGTTACAGTGATATGATTAGGTCATGGGGCTATGAAACCGAGGCAATATAATGTAAAGTAAAGAAAGGTTAGCCAATATGACATGCCACGTGTTAAGCAGCTAGAGCCCAACAGGAAAACAAGAAAAGTGGTCGAAGGAAAGTCTCAACGGGACACCATGTGGAAATCTCTTGGGAAGTTGCTATCAACAATGATTAATATATTAATTATTGTTACCACCTTTCAGTTACATTTTAATCTCCTGCATTGTTATGAAATGATGCAACTGTTGATCAGAGGTTGGTAGCCTTCGATGAGAATGTGAAGGGACACCGATCAAAAGGCACAGATATTTTTAGAAGAAGGATATAAAAGGGGGCTATGTGATAATTTTTGGCATGGGTTTTTCTTTAGAAGAGGGTAGACGAACATGCATGTATAAACTTTTAAGAGGATAATGGAGATATTTGATTTTGCAGCCTAATCTTGGTGTGAGCCCCAATCTTATTCCTGCATGAACACAACAAACAAACACATAGTTTGGTTCATATGCAAGATAAAACAAGGATTCCCCATGAAATCCATTTACAATGCTCTATACTAGAAATGAAATCAAGAACAATATAGGAAACTAAATCAAATTTATTTAAGAAAATAAAACTCTTGATCCCATGGGGGAATTGGTGCCAATTGGTGCATCAAAAGTGGCCCTTTCCCAAATCCTTTGTAAGCTTTTGTGATAAGTTGTGGATGATTGCATATCCTTGATGAGATTTTGGCATAACCTAGTTATGAAATCATGAAAATGATGAATACTTGAGGAGAAATGGACAAAATTAGCTCTCAATGTGAAGAGAGTAACTTTGCTCTAGATTGTGGATGAGGAAGAAGTTGAGTATAGTAAGTTTACTCAATTTGTGGATGTTAGAATGAGAGGAAGACTCTCTCATTTATAGATTTACAAAACGGAAGAGAGGGTGGAATTGAGTAATGTGGGATCATTCAACATCCAATGGCCAAGTGTCACTTGTCAAGATGTGAATGGTTGAAGGTTGTGCACATTTTGGCAAAAGTTCCAATAAATGCAATTAGTTTGAATTTGAATTTGAGGAAATGACATGTGAGAGGGAAAATGGAATGAAATAAATGCCACTTGGCTCAATGCACAAGGACATGTAAGAGGAGCGAATGCCTTGTTGGATGTATAAGTCCACTTGTATTTTGAATTCAAATTTGAGTGAATATTCCTCCTTGATTCCATGTTGAGAGAAAATAGGCAATATAAATAAATCAAAGTAATTGATTTATTGTGCAGCTTGCATTCTCTAGAGGATTTTAGTGATTGAGATTAAATTAATCGAGATTTGATCAATTTAATAAGAGATTAGGTGATTTGACAATTTTGACTCAAATTTATGAGTTGATTTAAATCAAAATTGAGAGGAAAGGATTAATTAAATAAATGCTTTTGATTTATTTAACTATAGGGGGTTATGTTAGATTAAATCAAATAAGGTTTAATTTATTCAATTTAATGAGAAGACTTTAGGGATTTAATCAAATAAGATAAAATATTTAATTAAAGAGAGATATGAGGGTTAATTAAATTAAATTGATTAATTTAATCAACAGAGGAGAAAGACTTAATTAAATAAATAATGATTTATCTAATTAAGAGACGAAAGGTGATGATAAGTTGAGAGTATGATTCAAGAAGAAATGACATTAGTAATTAGGATCAAGTGTGTTGGATCAAATTGTATATTTTTCATGTCTACATTTTGCCCCTCTTTGAAGCAATGCACTTGTTGCATTGATTCAAAGAATAAACTGTTGTGATCAAAGTTTAAATTTTTTATTTTTTCTCTAGATGCCCCACTGTTGCCCCAGTGGAAGGATTATGCTGATATATTGCCCCCTCGAGAGATCGGATGAATTTTTTTTAAAATTTTTTTGGATGATCTTGCGAAAAAAAGAGGACAAGGTGCCTGACAAGTCCAAAAATGTCCCAAGATGCCAAAAAACATGTTAAAATGATAAAAAGATGCAAAATGGCCCTTAGTTGGACAATAACGGGATTAATGGGACCAAAAACCCTAATTTGCAGGCTTAAATAGACCTTGAGGGGTCACTTTCAATACATTTGCATACTTAGCCTTTTGAATTTTCTACACTTTGAGCTCTAAGCCCTAATCGAGATGACGCAATGACAACTTCCCAAGCACATGTCAAAGAGACTATGAGTACACCAATGGCCAGGCGGCATAGGACCCGTGGTATGTACCCTCATCTCAACTTTTAATTTCTCATTTTTCATGCATTAAATAGGGTTGAAACCAATTTTAGGCTGAGTGGCGTTATATAGCACCTGATCTGATTAGGATCTAGACTAATTACATATTTGAATGCTTGATTAAAACAACTTAATGAAAATTAAATTCATGCATACATTATCGAAATCATGCATTAAAAACTCAAGGTGAAAATTAGAATTGAGAGAGAAGAAGAGAGAAGTGCAAACAATCTAATAATGGAGTTTGCCACAAACGTGAATATGTCTCCAAGTCTGTTCCAATAGAGTGAGACCGATCCAATTAATCTCCAAAATAGAAATTACAATTGCACCAAGAATTTTCCCCTTAATCAGAACAATATATCATGCCTCCGATGTGCGGGATTGTCTTCAAAAAAATATCTGAGCAATCTCCTTTGTCTCACCTGTCATCTATTTCTCTGATTCTCCACTTAACTGCTTAACTCCTAAGAGCTTACATTCCCCCCTTTTGTCATAAAATTTTCCTAAAAAGGATTAATAAATATAATTAATATTCTAACCCCCTTAACCATCGTACAATGACCCATTTGTCCCGTTTGGCCCCTTAGAACAATTGGTTAGGGTTTTTTCTTTACAAAAATAGCTTATTTTGTTTAGGCTTCATCCAAAAAACACATCAAAACAAACCGAACTCTTTATGTGTTTAAATGTGTTCGGGGTATGACGGTTATTAATTCTTCTGACAGAGGGGAGGTTAGTAGTTCCAACCCCACCAACCTCCCTTTTGGATTTACATTCACCAAAATTCTTCAACAAAATGAGCATAGGCTATGCATTAGTTACAGGCGACCATGGTGGTGTAATGGTGGAGGCACGGGTGAAAGAGCCTTTTGGCTAACTCGACAACTGCTCGCTGATGCCAATGGAGGAAGGAGGCATAGAGACAGAGCCATGTGTCACACCAGGAGGGTGCCACATGACAAGCTCTCATTCACTGATGATAATGACGTGGTTGTCAAAGTGTATGCTGACTGTGAAGCCAATGTGGTCAATGACATGGCTGACTGTGATGTTGACGTGGATGAAAACTAGTATGGTGACGTGTGTACAGATGACACATGTCAAGATGCTATTGGACCACACCAATGTCTATACCTTCTAGTCAACTTGGTCAACTACAAACTTTGACCAATGATATCGTTCGTGTACGATGTCGAATTTCAACGAAACGAACATCGTTGGGTTCATCTCGTCGAGATCTTCGCGTTGATGCCATTTTTGTCGATTTCTGAGACGATCAAATTTTTTTCTTCTTGAACACCCCTGGTACCTGTTTGACCCTACCTTGCCAAGTCAACATGATGACATCATGCTGATGTCATCAATTGTACCTTCTAGTCAACTTGGTCAACTACAAACTTTGACTGATGATATCTCCCATGTACAATGTCAAATTTCAATGAAATGAACATTGTTGAGTTCATCTTGTCAAGCTCTTTGTGTTGACGCCATTTTCATCGATTTCTGAGATGATCAAATTTTTCACTTCCTAAATGCCCCTAGTGCTTGTTTGACCCTACCTTTGACTGGCCATAACTTGACCAAACAAACTTCTTTTGGCTCCATTCAAGTTGCATTGGAACCAAGACGTGGAGATCTTTTTGATGGTGCTAAATTTTGGAGCTTTGGAGATATTCCAATTTTTGGCAAAAATATCCCTCGGATTAGCACCGCTGCAAATGCTCGGTCGACACCACACGATCCTAAACTGGGTCACATGTGATACTTGTGTCACATAGTGTAGTTAGGAGATTAGGGTTTCGTGGTCAAACTTTGCTACATGCAAAAAAAGCATTGTGCGACGTAGTTAGGGATTTAGGTTTGTCGAAGTTTATCGTACGACATAGTTTAGAGCTTCACAAACTATGCTGCATTTGTAAATATCACCACATTTGTTGTTTAAAATGGAAAAATCCAACATGAGAGGTAGATTTTTTTACAAAACTTGACATAATGATTTCCCTTGCGTAGGAGGAGCTTGATATACTTCATTCAAGGGACCACAGATGGCCAGTGCTTGGCAGATTGCAAGGTATGCATGTGTAGCTTCCGGAGTAGCTTGGTATTCTTGGCCTCTAGTATTCTTGGTGTCTATTATGTTGGTATGATGATAGCCTTGGTCGAGAGGTGGCACAGTGAGACTTCTTCCTTCCATCTTCCTACCAACGAGGCTACCATCACTCTCGAGGATGTCTAGCACATTCTTTGATTGCCTATCTACAAAGCTAGAGTGATTTATGATCCATAGGAGGGAAGGAAGGCCTTCTTTGATGTTATGGGTGTTGATGAGCTCATCCTTTATGATGGGCAGATTGACTTGGAGCAATACCAGGGTAGAGTGCCCACCTACAGGTTGATCGTTGTAGCTATTATTTCTTGTCTTTTGGCACCTGATCGACGGGGCCAAAACTTCATTCCAGGCTAGGGACTGGCATGGGAGCGGATGTGTGTCCACCGGGAGTGATTTGCTTGGGGGCCAGTGATGTTGGCCTCCCTATACAAGTATCTTCATGAGTTTTCATATCTGGACAGTAGGGCCCTCGGGGCCAGAGTTACCTTGTTACACATTTGGGCATGGGAGTAGATTCCAGTGCTCCATCCAGATGTCACACTATTTTTTCTTGATATTGATGACCCTATTGTCTAGTGGTATGATAGGGCACAAATCCATTTTACTCACACTGGTACAAGTTGCCTTGCCTACTAGTGCTGAGTTCTTGATGAGATGAGGGAGCTCGTCTAGAGGCCTTAGATGGGCATAGGCCCATGGTATGATGATGCAGAGTAGTTGTTCTTCGCTCGATAGGATAGATGGATGTAGGTTCAAGAGAATACCATGATAGAGTGGTATCTCCCAGACAGGGTGGCTCGTCAGTTTGGTGAGATTCAGGACAAACCAGACTATCAGTATGTGGCAATTTTCGCCCGTAGCATGAGGGAGAGAGCATGGTGATAGCCCATCCCGACAACTACGAAAATGTCCTCATTTAGATAATTAGTGGCCCAACCGTGGCCATATGATCAAGGGATAGCAAATGCGGGAGTGACCTAGGCATATAGAGCTTGGTTTAGGCCTCCCTTGAGATTGACAGTTCCTGGAGTAGCACCTCCACGACAGAGGCCTAGAAGTAGATCAACCGATAGGGGTAGAGGATAGGTGGGGAGAGGTGATAGAGATGGGTATGGGGTTAGAGGAGGAGGTGGAACACCTCCTCATTAGACACCTCTAGGGATATAGGGTGACTAGCCTAGAGATGGGGATAGAGCAGTCCCGCAGCAACAGCCACCAAAGAAGTTAGATCACTGAGATGCACTGATCCAACAGTTGCGGGGTTAGGTTCAGATATTGACTATAGAGAGGGATCAGGCTCAATGACATGTTTTGATAGTCACTCTTGAGAGGGACTAGGTCTGATCTGAGAGAGATTAGGAGATTTTTCAGCGGAGGCAGTTGAAGAGTACAACTTCATCATCCTAGGGCCGATCAGTTTCTTTATGGGATTATAGAGAGGCAGTTAGAGAGGCTGAGTATTATTGGCAACATTACAATCAGGGAGTGCCAACAGCAGGTTGGGTGCCAGACTACTCTCAGTAGACAAGGATGAGGCCACTAGAGGATGATAGTGATAGGCTAGAGGGTGAGGGGCACAGCCAACAGGGCTAGCCCTTTGATCATAGGAAGTTTCCATTTTTAACTTGTGGGATCGGATTATTTCCCTTATTGTATCATGCATTGTGATGTAGACTTGATCCATTTTTTGTACCATGACAATATATTTTTGATGATATATATGAGATGGTACGGTTTATGATATGCCTTATGATGTATGGATGCATTTTCTATGAGATGTTATTAGATGCTTCTATATTTTATGCTCATGAGATATGATGTTTGCTTCTATATATGATGGATGCATTTCTTTTTATATCTTTTCTATGTATTTTGATGATTTCATGGATGCAATGTATGTTAATGATAATGTATCGATATGCAAATGATAAATGATGATAATTGATGCTAATGATTTTTATTGTTTCCCTAATGATTCATACATGATGTAAAATGAATGTAATGCAATTATTCCTTAAGATGCTTAGAATAACAAATCTATATTATTCCTCATAACTTAAGATGATAGTAATGTGGTATCATCTATATGATATGCACTTATGTTGATGATTTGGTGGATGCAAGGTGTATGCATTGTCGATGTTCTGATTAACTGTCATGATACCTTGTTAGTATGGAACGAAGATAGAAGAAAAAGAGATCGCACAAGTCATTTAGGATGATGGTGATTTGCTTACTAGGAGTCAAGATTTTCAAAGGGCTAATTATGTTATGTTTGATAACACACATAGGTATGATTCATCAAGGTATAACAAACCAGGATGGCATTGTACCTAGTGTGATGGAATGTGGTTGGTTGTAGTATTGGCATTGGTTTCATCATAAGGATTCCCCGTGCTCTCTATGTTGATGGTTGCTTGAGATGAAGTTGCCCATAGTTTTGTGGAAGTATTAATGATATGTTTATATCCCTTGATTTCCGAATAACCAAGGCCTTGATGCTTAGGATTGCCAAAAATCTGCACTGGTTCTAGGATACCTTGATAATTCATCTGCTGAAAATTTTTATTTGCAATAGGATATGATTTACCTTGGAAACAAGGTGCTAATCCTTCTCTTCTCTGTGGTGGATCTTCAAACATGAAAGCTTCTTTATTGATAAACCAACTTTCCCTAAGAAAGGTGAGTGATCCAACTTTATAAGTGATAGGATCCTCCATATGTGGGATGAATGCCCAATTGATATCTTTAGCTTGATCTTGTGGGATATTAGATTATAATGCTCCTTCAAAAGGTGTTGATGCTTCACTGTCCTTGTAAAATTCTTCCTCATGATTCATTCTTGATATGCTTTCACATGATGTTTCTAATTCACGAATTATGTAGAAGTCTTCTTCATGTTCTTTTTCGGATAGGTGTCCATAGGATGTTTCTGATTCACAACTTCTATAGAAGCCTTCTTCATGATTTGTTTCTTCTATGTCTCTAGAATTTTCCATATTTTGGTCGTGTGTACAAATGTTAAGAGTAGGAGACTCTTGTTCCCTGGGAATGATGTTAAGAGTATGAGACTCTTGTTTTGAATGAAGATCATCTACGTGTCCATCCAAAGAAAGCATCTTATGGGTAGATGGAGGGGTATGTGCTATATTGATATGATCATTATTTGTGACATCTTGTAGGAGAGTGGCCATCACCTCATTGTAGTATCTTGCATATAGAAATTATTGATCTTGATTAATGTCAAAATTGCTTTCAACATGCTTTTGATCAAGTTCTTGACATGGGTCAATTTCAAAGGATGGATTGCTTTCAAAGGGTTCTTGGACATTGTCATAAGGCATTGGAAGTGGCTCAATACCCTCTTGATCTTTGAGTGGACTTGGATCAAATGGTGAGTTGATAATTTCTTCAATATCTGTAACCATGAGGTCAAAGGATTTCAATATTCCTTGGGAGGGACCATTGCTAGACCTTGGTGACAGTTGCTGATCATGCTTTGGAATAAGTTTTTGAGATATGTCCCCTAACTCGTTAGGTGGTGTAGAGACATTGTCAACATGACCATTGGTGGATGGATCTTGGTTTATGTTGATAGGATCAAATAACATCAACACTCCTTGAAATAGATCTTTGTAGGAGGGGTCTTGATCATGACTAAAACATGGCTCTTGATGTATGTTGATTTGATCATTAGATGAGGTGGATGTATCTTCAAGGAATTCCTCGATGGATAGATCTTGATTATTATTTTCAACAACTGTGGTGTGAATCTGTTGCAAGCTCTGATGTGGGAGTAAGGCCTGCATTTTTTGCTAAGCCAACAATGCTTGTTGTTGGTCGTGTTGCTATTGTGCCAATAAATCTTGTTGTTGGTCTTGTTGTTATTGTGCAAACAAAGCTTGTTGTTGGTCTAGCTATTGTTGTGCCAACAAAGCTTTTTGTTGGGCTCCTTGTTGTGATACTTGTTCATGGAGTGCTTGCCATAGTGCCCAAAATTGTGTTTGCTCCTATTGAGCCTGGTGTTGGGCTTGAGCTTGAGCCTGTGCTTGTCGGGTTGCTTGTGTCGCTTGCGCAACTTGTGTGGCTTGTTGAGCTTGGAGTGCCTTTTGGCGGGTAGATTTTTGAGCCGCTTCTAACATGATGGAGAATGAATTTGTCATGTTGTGTTTTGGTGGTGGTGGGTTGGGAATGGTGTTGATTGTTGGGGTGAGCGGAATAGTCTCGTTAATTTCCAAGGTTTGAGTGGTGAATGGTACGATTGAGATTCTTGGTCTTTGAGACATTTGAGGAATGGTAGATGTGTTAACCGTTGGGGTTGCTTGGATGGTTGCCACCTGTTGTTGCGATATCGATGGAAAAATGGGATGATTTGGTATGATGTTTTGATTTGTAATGATAGATTGAAATTGAACATGGTTGGGAATCATATTGCCTTGATTTAGGTAACCTTGATTTTGCATGGTGTTACCTTGACTTGAATCAACATATGGAGTTGTCAACATATTTCCTAGATTTTGAACAACATTGATTTGATTTGCAATTGTATCTATCCCAAAATTCACCAAGTATGGATTTGAAATGGTCATGTTTGGTAAATTTGCACTTGGCATGTATGGATTTGGTGGGATAATGTTGTTTGGAAAACTCATGCATTGAGCATTTGGTTGATAGATTTGTAGATTTGGACTTGGATATAAATCTATCATTGGTAAAGGTGTTCCAAACTTTAGATTGCGAATACTCACATTCGTTGTACCATTGAGGTTTGGAGGCGATAATGATGCCATGTTCGAATTGGATAAATGTGAGTTTCGATAATCAATTGGTATTGTGAGACTTGGATAGTTTGGTTGAATTGGATTACTCGTGATAGATGGATCAAGTTTATATTCCATGTTCTTCTTGTGTTTTGACCTTGTTGCGAGAGTGAACTTCTAAGGTGTTTAGGACCAATGATGAGATGAAGGATGAAAGGGGTGAATGATGTGGGTGTTTGAACTTCTAGGAACTTTGGATCAATGCTAGACATTTAGGAATTTATTTGATTTGATTTGGAGAATAGTTTGACTAGGTGTTTTAAGCCAAACAAGATGAAGGTAAACTTGTAAACCCTAGGAAGTTGTGTTATCCTAGGGAAAACTCGCATAACAGAATGAATTGGCTAAGTGTGTTAAGCCAATGAAAGTGATCATGAACTAGTAGACCTCAGGAAGTTGTGTTATCCTAGAGGAAAATTTGTTCAAGAAGATTGATAATTTGACTAGGTGCATTAAGTCAAACAAGGTGATTTTGATTTCCCAAATGTCTAGCATAAGTGATGTTGCAAAGTTCCAAAAGTTGTTGGTGAGATGAAATTTGATTGATGTTTTGAGAGATGAGTGAAGTGATGATTTTGATCCTAGATAAACCTAAGAGGACTTACTTACAAGACCAAGGTGATGAAGAACATGCTTTTTCCTAGAAGTAATTCAAACCAAAAGACCAAAGTTTGCTTGAAAACCATATGACCCAAAAGAGAACAAACACATGTGTGGTTCAATCTGTCTTTTATCTTGGATTAATGAATTATTTGTTACCAAAGGCACTTGCTTGCTTATGTTTCAAACTATGTGTCTAATGCCCCACTTTCATTCTCATCCCACCAGGTCCATTGTGTAGAAATCGAGAAAAATAGGGAAAAAGTCCCCTATGTTTAACCTTGTTGAAGACTTATGATGATAGAATTTTTGCACTTACAAACCTCTAGGAATATGATCCCTAGGGAAATCAAGAGTGTTTTAAATTCATCAAAGGTATTTGTCTCCTCAAAGGTGTTTGAAATTTTGGAAGTTTTGTGAATGTTTGCTTTCAAATGTTTTTGAGAGCAAAGCAATGTGTTCCTTTCTTTCAAGCATTTTTACAATCCTAGGATGATGAGGCAATATCTTGTTGGGTTCCCACTTGGATAAATCCAGTTGCACATATCTTGTGCGAATGGTTAAATGCTTGAACACACTAGCTCCCCTCCACGACACTCACTTATTCGGGTCAGCCAAGCATTAGTACTTGTATACACCTAAAAATGGTCTAGAGCATTCGATTAATTAAATATGAATTATTTGATTAATTATCCTAAATTCCTCTACTATTGAATAAATAGAAATATTTATTTATATAGTTCACATTTAAATTCATCTTAATTAAATAAACAAAATTAAATACTTTGTTCAATTTAATTAGCAAATCCTTATTTTATTCTATCATGTCAATCTTAAATTAATTAAATAAAGATCAAAACACTTTATTGATTAATTATCATATTCCTCTGATTAATTTAATAAACAACTATCCTATAGTTTGTTTTATTAAATTATTTATCTCCCTTTTCCTAATTTAAATAAATCAAAAATATTTGAATTAGAGCATAAAGAATATTCCAATCTACATTTCCTCAAAAATTAATTAGATTTCGTATGTCTAATCTATGTCTAAAATTGTCACAATAAATTCTTTGAAACTTCACGGGAAGTTTTGGAGACAAATTGGAGACAATTTTTGAATTTGATCTCTCAATCCTCTTCCATCAATCTTTCCTCTTCTCTTTCCTGGTGTTTTCATGAGTAGAGACAATCTCCATTTTTCTCTCAATCTCCTCCATCTCTCACCATTCAATCCTCCAGATTGAATCCAAGCCTCTCAAAGCTTTCCTTGTGCATTTCTACAGCCAGGAAATCTATAAATACAACCTCATTGAACCAAGAAAAGGATCCATATAATCAAGTTTTATGCACTCTTACTCTGCAGGAATTCAGGCATCAAGCATCAAGCATTCAAGCAATCCAGTAATCAAGCTTTCACATCAATGGTTGCCTCCTATAGCTACAATTATCTGTTTCATGTCCATATCATGCTAGTTTAATTCATTTATCATCTAGTATTGTATTTTAACTCCATATCATTGCATTAGTATCATCTCATTCTTCAGATAGTCGTTTTAACAATCATAGTGTTTAAACAATCTGAGAGCAATTTTGATTTAATAAATCTTTGAGGATAGAGAACAATATGACGCTTTCATTTGATTACTGCTTTGATTTAGTTCAATTTGAGCTATCTTTGATATAATGTCTTATTAACAACTGTATTAATCTTATTTACCTCTTTACACACTTACAATTTGGTGCCGACTGTGGGGCATTAACCCCTATTTATCAAAATTATAATTTTTCTGGAAAGTGTCACGCAGGTTCGCAGCATGTTTTCTTTTAGCGCTTATGGTCAGTTTCAGCGCTTTCAACTTTGGTGCTTTTAGTCACTGTTTTAGCACATTGGGTGATTTAGCATTTCCAAGACAAACTTCGGCGCTTCCGGTCACTGTTTTAGCGCACCGGGTGATTTAGCACTTCCATGACAAACATCGACGCTACGGTACCCTATTTCGGCGCTTTCGGGTTTTAGCGCATCAGGTAATTATTTTAGCACTTTGGTGCAATATTCCAGCGCTTTTGTAAAAATCAGTCTGGATCCGACGCGAACGCGGCTAGATTTTAATTTTTTTCATAGTTGGACTAAAACGTATCAATTTAGGATAGTCACTTCAAATTTTCCTAAAATTGATCAATCTAGGATAGTCACTTCAAATTTTTTCTAAAAATTGATCAATCTAGGATAGTCACTTCAAAGTTTTCTAAAATTGATCAATCTAGGATAGTCACTTCAAAGTTTCTAAAATTGATCAATCCTAGGATAGTCACTTTCTTGTTTTTTTTAAAGAAAATCTATCAATCCTAGGATAGTCATCACATTCTTACAGTAGAAGTTAAAAAGAACATCATGATTTCTGTGAAGCAACACCTTCACTTAGATTAGAAAATTTCTTTTTGGGCTTAAAGCAGAACAAATCTATATGTTGTGCTTGTGGTGATTAGGCTTATGGTCTCCCCTTAACTAGGTGACCAAAGTGCCAGATTCACTTTTTGCTTCATGTTATTTACGCTTTTGTTAAATCCTTTAGAAGGCCTGCCGTAGTGGGAAAAAGTACTCACCCTATGGGAATGACCTAAGTGGGAATGCCTAAAGCCAAGGATTCCAACCCACTATAATAAAAATGCAAGTTGTTGATGAAAGTCCAACTTGATGGTAGTGTGCAAGATAACCATCCCCAAAATATTTGTTCTAAAGATTGGGAGGTCTCCTGAGGGAGTTTATCATTTTCCGCACCGCACAGAAGCCCTATCTACGAACCATAGAGTAGTTTCATGCCAAGTCAGTATCCATAGATTGTCATACTCATAGTGCAAGGGAAGGGAAGAATCTACCCCCAAGACACTCACCATATAATTACCAAGGATTGTTTTCTCAAGGGATTTGGTATCTATTTCCATCACTTGAGTACGCACCTGGAAATGACAAAAACACAGGTGCCCTCTAGGGGGTGACACTCTTGTGTGAGTCAACGTAATTCAAGATGTGGGTTGTGAGTATAATGACGACCTACTTGTCCTTAAGTGTGAGTCTGTTTGATTTGTGTACAATTTTCAAAACAACCCGTCAAAATCAATAAAAATCATTCGTGGTTTTTGAACATACACGATCTATCCAATTAAAAACAAATTATTCAAAATTGCTTGTTGTGTTTTCACAAAGAATCATTAAAATCAGATTAAGGATCATCCTGAAAACAACAAAGTCAAGTTAGATCAGAAAAAATCCATGCTTAGAAAGTGGAAGTCCACCACGTTTCTCAAAAGGAAAATCAAAATCTCAAAACCTAAGAAACCTGACGGTTATAAATTGAGAAGACAACATTTTCTATATCAAAATTGGAAACTCTTGTTACAACATAGAACATTCATCCTCAGGTATCACGATTTTGCTAGGGGTCACACTTTAGATTTCGCAGTAGAACCAGTCTTTTCACGAGCCTTCTTCCAAAGAAGAGCTCTCACTCAGTTTCACAACCACAGTCAAGGCATACATCTTGCTTTTCTTCCATAATCCATGATACAGTATGCCACAAGGCCAGATCAAATTTTACAGTAGAGAGTCTCTAAAGTCCTATTTTTAGAAGCTCTGGAAAAACCTGTTTCAGCGCTTGTGATCACTATTTTAGCGCTTCGGTGAAATAGCACTTTCGGGCACTGTTTTAACGCTTCCAGTCTCTGTTTTAGCGCTTCTGTCAAAGTAGCACTTCCATCAAATTTTACAATGCTTCTAGGTACTGTTTCAGCACTTCTGTCAAGTAGCGCTTCCATAAATTTTTGCAGCACTTTCATGCACTGTTTCAACGCTTCTGGTAAAATAGTGCTTCTGTCATCTATTTCAACGCTTCTGGACCTTGTTCTAGTACTTCTATGAAATAGCGCCTTTGTACTCTATTTTAGCACTTCTAAAACAAAGAGTTCAAAAATCTTACCAGTCAGTCTGCCTGTCTTTTATCCACAGTCTTTACCAGAACACAAGTTTTTGTTCATCAGAATCATTGTCAAAAGACTGAAAGTAGAAAGGTTTATACAAATTTCCAAACTTATCAACTGAAACAAGATCTTGCAAATCAAAAGTGTCAAAAAACAAAACACAATCGATTACTACACGAAAGTTTCATCATCAGGATACTATCATCCTTTATCACGAAACCCAGTATAGTAATCAAATTTTTAGCATAGTCTCATCAATAAGATTAGTCATCTTATTCAACTTTGTTAAAAGTTTAAATTGACATTTATCTAGCATAGAAGATCAACATTTCAGAAGAAAGTGTAAAAATTTGTATTCCAATCTTCACTAGGTCCCAAAAACAGAGACGCTTAGAGCAAGAGCTTGAAACATCCGAAACAATGGCAGAGGAAAATCCTTGGAACAATCTGAACTGAAATGATAAGAATGAAATAACTCCTAAGGACATTCAGGCAGCTCAACAAGACCCCAAGTTCCATATATTCATGGAAAATATTTTAGAACAAGATATGGAAAAATATCTTTTGATGTTGGCTGAATCAGGTGCCAAACTTTGCAAAGATTTCGGTGTCAATCATCTAAAAGAAGCACCTAAAGCAAATGAAACTGAAATACCATGACCAACACAAAAAATAGATCCATTTGTTGCTTTAACATCACAAATGCAATTGGTGCAACAACAAATACAGGATATGACGAAAGGGAGTACCAAAATATATGCGATACATGACATTTGTCCTTATCCTTTCAACACAATAGTTGGTCTGCTACCTTTCCCAAGACACTATGAATTCCCAAAGTATGATAAGTACAATGGAAGAACATATCTAATAGATCATATACGGGAATTTAAATCAATGAGCCTTGAGTTTTCTCAAGAGGAGACTTACTTGATGAGGTTATTCCCAAGAAGTTTTGGAGGTGCATGTATGGAATGGTTCTCAAAAATCCAACCAGGTAGTAAAACTTTGAAGGAACTGGTCAACAAGTTTATCTCCCAATATTCATTCAATATCCAACATGATGTTACTATAAAGGATCTTTACAACTTAAAGAAAAAAAAATGAGAAACATTCTTGTCTTTTCTCCAAAGAGGGCGACGACTGTTCGCTAGGTATCCTCGATCTATTCCAGAGGAAGAAAAGATGGAATTATTCATTGAAAACTTGAGGGAAGAAATGAGCTATAGGATAGAATTACAATGTCCCCCCACCTTTGAAAAGGTAATAGAAAATGGTCTCAAAATGAAAGAAGCATTAGTGAAAAGAGGAGTTATCAAACATTACAATGATAAAACAAATAATTACTCCAATCAACACTCAAGCAATGATAAACCAAAAATTTGGCAAAAGAATTGCAACACAAATGAAACAACAAGTGATTCACAAAATGTCAAACCAGTTTTTAACTTGACTGCATCTTCTTCAAACAATCAAAATAGTGACCAAAAATTCAAGTCAAATGGCGTGCAGAACAATGAGAAAGTAAAAATGCTACCATATCAGAGACCATCAAATCGATGAAGGTTCACACCTTTAGGTCAATCAATAGAATTGACAATGAAAGAGTTAGTTGCTAGTGGCCTTCTCACTGTGCATGAAGCCCGGTTCTGGGATCCAAAAGTCAAACCACCATGGTGGAATGATGTAGAGTATTGCAACTTTCATAGTAACAAAGGGCACAAAACCAATGATTGCATGGAATTGAAGCACACAATACAAGAATTAATCGACAACAATAAAGCATATGTGGAAACACCCCAAAACAACAACGATCACTCAGCTTTAAAAGACCCTTTTCCAAACTATGACAAAGGAGCATCATCATCCTCCAACAAGGGTAAGAGTGCTAATCATGTCTATGACGCAACCATCCTTTGTTTATCTGAAGTAGAGAGCAATCATACAGTTGATCATGACATTAGTAAACCCAACATCAGCAACACTACCACTTTGGATTTGCTCCCTAACATACCAAACTCTGACAATCAGATCAATGTTTTAAAAATCAAAGATCATTAAGAACATCAACTAGCAAACATCATGACTAGGGGGAAATCCAAGGTAATGTTAAGGGGGATTGGATCCACACATACAGTTCCACCTCCATCTCACTATAACATTGGCGATCAACTGCAAAACATCCCCGCACAAATATCAATACTAGAACTTCTTAAAATTTCACCATCTCATAAAGAAGTTCTAGAACAAGCATTGGTTGCAAATACAGTACCAAAAAATCTGGATGTTTCCCAATTTCAAGCTATGGTGGGACACTTTACTACACCGCATTTTTTATCGTTCTCTGAATAGGATGATGTATCATTAAACCATCCCCATAATACTACATTGCATATCGAAGTCCTAATCCACAATCACCACGTCAAGAGAGTCCTAATAGATGGGAGAGTTGGTCTAAACATTTGCACTCTCAAGTTAACCCATGCACTAGGCTATTCAGATGATGCTATTGATGCTCGCAGAAAAATGACTATCAAAGCATATGATGAGGAAGAGAGATCATCTAAGGGATTAATTGAATTACCCATTCAAGTGGGGCCTATGATGAAACATATAGCATGTAAAGTGTTGGACAGACAGTTAACATACAATATTCTCTTAGGATGACCATGGATCCATGAAATGCAGGCTGTACCTTCAACATATCATCAATGTTTGAAGTTCCCAATAAATAGATAGGAGGTGACTATATCTGCTGATTACAATCATCCCCAACATTGTGATACAATTATAAAATCCCAAGAAACCTTGGTGCCTCACAATAGGGAAGCATCTAGTTCAAAATCATCCAATGAAGAACAATGTCCAAGTATTACCACAAAGTGGGTTGAGAAAAAGGGTAAAGAAAAAGAAACAAGTCCTGTTGAAATTAAATTAACAGATAATCTGGATCAGAAAAATTCCTTATCACATAAATTTCAAGAGAAATTCCAACTAACTGACAAAGGAATGGGAACATATTCTATGGAGAAATCGCTCAACCTAACATAGTTATTGCCATCTCCTAAGACATATGGTCAACCATCTATGATAAAAACTCAAACATCATTACCAACCATAGTTCTGCAACAGAGGTTTGTCAAAAAGGGTACCATAGTAGATGAAACAGATAATAAAGCAATCTTGGATTGGCTCTACAAAGATGAGGAACCCTCTACATCAAATTCCAGTGTCAAAAATGTCAACATCAACATTGACAAATATGGAAAAGGAAAAGGAATTTTAGAAAAAATGGGATATGAAGGACAAGGACCTGTTGGATTGAGAAAGGAAGGAATCACAGAGCCTATTCAACCCCTCACTCTCCAATCAAAGGAGAAACCATGATTAGGATACTCTAACGAGGACAAACAAGAGATGACAAGAAAAGTTGTTGAAAGAATCCTTTAGCTAAGAGATAGTTCTTAAACAGACTCAAATGAATATGAGTGGGACCTAGGCTCCAATGTATCTTGTACTGACATACAAAAATATACACCTAAGCGAGAGGAGGGACAAGGTTTTGGTTCTAGACCATTCATGGTGGGGTCACTAAATATCAATGATTCAAGTGGAGACGATCAGACCTCAAGTGAACTAGACGATTTTGAAGAAAGTATCATGGACCTCGATATCCCATTAAACAACACTGACGAGATGGCCATCCAAACCCTTACATCCATCACCTTGAATGACTCCGATAATCTTATGCCACTAATCCATCCTAAACTAATTGACTGGGAACCTATTGAACCCCTAATTGTGCCAAGATTTCCAAACGATGATGCTATCATAAATTTCCTATGTCATGCCGAACCTGATACAAGATCTGTCCATAATACTCATAACAACACAACTCGCAGGAGAGTGTCAAATCTTCCAGTTGCAAAATTGAAAATAGGGAAAATAGATCTAATGGTGAAAACCATTCTATGGTAGTATTAGATCTTGAAAAAGAAAAAATAAAGAATGCATCTAACGGTGAAAACCTCTCTGAGGCACTGAAGGATGGAAAGTTTGACACTCTTCCAGAACACTATCATGAGAGATGATCAGTTCTGGTGGAACCAACAAAGTCTGTGAACATTGGCACTGAAGAGAAGGCAAAGATCATGGATTTGGCTGAATCCATGACAGATATAGAGAGACTAAACTTCATCCATTTCTTTAAAGAGAAAAGCATCAACTTCGCTTGGTCATATTCTGATATGCTGGGCTTAGACCCAAATTTTCTCATGCATCATTTATCTTTGCCAGTAGGAATCAAGCCTGTCAAGCAAAAATTGAGAAAAATGCATCCCCACATAGCATTAATGGTAAAGGTAGAGTTGAAGAAATTGTTGGACGTTGGATTCATACGGTTTATAGACTATGTTGAATGGATATCAAATCTTGTACCTATTTCAAAACCCAACAATGGCATCAGGATATGTACAGATTTCAGGGACCTCAATAAAGCATGCCCGAAGGATGATTTTCCGCTACCAAATATCAACATCATTGTGGACTTAATGGCAAGGCATGCCATGTTGTCAATCATGAACGGTTTCTCTGGATACAATAAAATAAAAATAGCTCCAGAAGATCAGGAGAAGACAACTTTCACATGTCCATGGGGAACCTTTTGCTGGAATGTCATGCCATTTGGTCTCAAAAACACAAGAGCCACCTATCAGAGAGCAATGATGACAATCTTCCATGATATGATGCAAAATTTCATGGAAGATTATGTGGATGACATCTTAGAAAAATATACTACAAGGGAAGGACATCTGCATATCCTAGATAAAATCTTCACATGGCTGGAGAAATTCAATGTCAAGTTAAACCCCAAGAAGTGTGTCTTCGGGGTCACATCATCAAAACTACTAGGGTACATTGTATCAGAAAAAGGCATTGAAGTGGATACCATGAAATTCAAAGCAATAATGGAGATTCCACCTCCTAAGAATATCAGTTAACTAAGATCACTACAAGGAAGGCTCCAATCAATCAGAAGATTCATCTCCCAGTTGGCGGACAAGAGTCATCCATTAAATCACCTTTTGCATAAAAATATAGTTTTCAAGTGGGATGAGGGGTGTGACACAACATTCAACCAAATCAAATAGTATCTAATGTCACCACCCATTCTCATGCCACCAACAGAAGGAAGACCTTTGCTATTATACATTGCAACGACATATATCTCTTTGGGGGCACTATTAGCACAAGAGGATCATGAAGGAAAAGAGCATGCCATTTATTACATCAGTAGGACATTGAATGGATATGAATTAAATTAAACTTTCATAGAGAATTCTTGTTTAGCAGTGGTGTTTGCTACCCAACAATTAAGGCATTACATGCTAACCCATACAATTAGATTTATAGCAAAGATCGATCCATTAAAATATCTACTGAGTAAAGCTCCCTTAATAGGTAGACTGGCAAAGTGGGTCATGCTATTAAGTGAATTTCACATTGAATATGTGGAAAGAAAAGCCATCAAGGGTCAAGAAATTTCTGAACAATTGGCTGAGGCTCCTCTACCAGATGATCAATTAATGATAATGGAGTTTCCAGATGCAGACATTCTGACAGTAATGCCCCAACAATGGGTATTATATTTTGATGGATCATACACAGAACATGGATCAGGAGCAGGGATTTTGTTCATATCTCTCGAAGGACACACCATTCCCAAATCATATAGACTAATGTTCCAGTGCACAAATAATGTGGTGGAATATGAGGCATTAATCATTGGGGTCAAAATAGCAATTCAATGGAAGATCACAGATTTACAGGTATATGGAGATTCTCAATAAGTCATTTATCAAGTAAATGATGACTATCAAACAAAAGATGAAAATTTGATGGCCTACAAGCAACACATCGAGGCTCTAAAATAGTTCTTTGTCAATATCAAGTTTGATCAAATTCCAAGAGCAAAGAACAAAGTTGTGGACACTATGGCTACAATCGCTTCATTACTACAATTTCCTGAGAAACGTATTTGTTATGAGTTTATGGTGGAACAAGTATCAAGTCCTTCCCATAATAGTTCAGAATCCGCTACCATCTGCTATCTAGAAACCATTGAAACCTCCGTCTATAAAGAGACCTATGCTTATCTGAAAGATGACATCCTTCCTCTTGACCTTTCAAGAAACCAAAAATGAAACTTTATCTGCCAGTCTGCATGACATACATTAATCGCTAACATCCTATATCGTCGAGGTCTTGATGGTACTTTACTCCGATGTATAGAACACAACTAATCTGAAACGACCCTACGAGAGGTTCACGAAGGTATTTGTGGCACTCATTTGAGTGGGATAATTCTAGCCAAGAAACTCCTCTATTGGGGATATTATTGGCCATGCATGGAGAAAGAATCCTATCATTTTGTTAAGAAATGTCAAAAATGTCAAGTTCACAACAATCTAATTCATGCACCAGCACAAGAACTGCATCCTTTCACAACCACATGGCCTTTTTGTGAATGGGGCCTAGATCTGGTAGGAAAAATCAATTCATCTTCATCTAATGGACACAAGTTTATTATAACAGCTACAAAATATTTCACAAAATGGATTGAAGCAGTGCCTCTCACAACCATCACTGGGAAGTAGATCTCCTCTTTCATCTTGAACTATATCATATGTCGGTATGGAATCCCTCAATCCATTATCACTGATAATGGACGACCGTTCAAGAATCATGATGTCCAAGGGATATGTGAAAAGATTCATATCCAACATCGCTTTTCAACACCATACTATCCTCAAGGGAATGGCCAAGCAGAGGCCTCGAACAAAACAATTCTCAAAATTCTAAAAAAGACAGTTAATGATGTTGGAAGGGATTGGCATGTTCAACTTTATCCTGCATTATGGGCTTACAAAACAAGTATCAGAACACCAACAGGAGCAACACCATATGCTTTGGTATATGGATCAGAGGCTATTTTGCCCATTGAAGTTGAAATTCCATCCCTTTGTGTATCACTTAGAGGAATAATTTCAAATGAAGACTATAGGGTATCTAGGCTACAAGAACTAGAATTGTTAGATGAACGTCATCAACAAGCTATTAATCATCTAATGGCTTATCAACAAAGAATGTCTAGGGGGCACAACCACAGGGTAATACCAAGGGTCTTTCAGGTTGGTGACTTGGTACTAAAGGAAAACGCTAGGAATCAGCAGGACAGGGAAAAGAAAGGGAAATTTGAGCCTAACTGGCTTGGTCCTTTTGTTGTCATATCAGTATATGGATCAGGGGCATATCAGCTATCAACGTCAGAAGAGGATCTGTTTGATGAACCTATCAACAGTATCCATCTCAGAAGGTTCTATACTTAACTCTCCTAGTGCATGGGTTAAACTTAGGAAATAGTTTCCTTGATGAAAACCTGGCAAACATGCATCTTGGTAACACAAAAATACAAAAAATAAAAATAAAAAAAACAGATAGTGTAATGAAAGCATATGGTAAAAACCAGGAAACAGGCGTCATATGTGATTCTATGATCAACTTTCCCATCTATTTTGATACATATCAGGATCATTAGGTTGGCAATCAATACCATTCCATATCATGTCAGTCATCTTGCCATCATTGCATCCATATCAAAATCATTTCGCATAGTCAAGTGTCACTCCAAAGCTTGGGGGCAACATCTGGATATCACTAGGGGCAACATAAAATCATCGATTTCACCAAAGGGCAACTAAGAGTATGGCATAAAAACACAACAACAAAAATCAAAAGTGTGACATCAATCATCGTTAGAAGGTCATCAAAACATCCATATCATATCGAAAATCCAAAAACATGTCAAATACGTTAGTCTTAAAAAGCAAAAGCCAAAAACATAGGTTTTTGTTAGTCAAACTATGTGGTCTCTGTGTGTGTAATGTAGGCAAGGCTTATCTTTGATCAGCCCCCGAGACCCCTAGGTTAGGTTAGTAGGTTAGATCTTTCGTCAAAAATATCAAAAATCCAAAAACATGTCAAAATTAGGATGGATGATCTAAAAATATGAATAATGATTTGAAACACACTAAGTAAAAATGAATAAATTATATTTTGATTATCATTTCTTTGGAGTAACCCAATGATGTATTGAACTAGAGATACAAGGAAAAAGAATGATGTTTTATTATCTGCTATCTATATGTCAATCATTTAAATGTATGAATTGTTAGGGGATGTGCTATGCAAATGTATCACCGATGACATTCAGAATTCACACATTCAAATGATTAATCATTGTCTGTTTACGCAATAAACGCTCAGGTCATGTCGGTTCAATTATACCTAGATGCTTGTGTTCACTTGCAATATCAAAAATCATGAAAGAAGTACTTAGGTCGTTATCAGTCTAACCAAATCATTAACACTTGTACTCACTTTCAACATCCAATAAAAGCTCAATGATGACAAAAAGCACAAAAGTATTGTTAAAATGACAAATTGTTTTGCATATAGTTGCATGTTAAAATTAGATTGCATTCATCACGATTCATTATCTGCAAATTATTTGTTGCATAAAGAGTTCCACTCAATGATTATCTAATCTACAAAAGAGGCTGAGTATACTTGACATAAATCTAAAAATCATCAAAAACATATAGCATCATCATTGCATCATCATTTCATCATTCATACATTTTATCATACATCATATCAATTATGACTTAAAATTCTACCATCAGTACATCAGGTTCATTTTTACCATAAAACATTCATTACAATATCATCTACCCAACATCATATGCATACATTATTTACCATCCATACATTTACCATCCATCATAAGATCATCATTTATCATCATCACATTTGAAAAATTAAAAAAGCATTTATTCATCCATTCATACATTTTGATCACATTCATACACATCATCACATTTAGAAATATTTGATACATCACATCATATATCCATATATCATATATTCTACACATGCATTTAACATTACATCATTATGTTGAAATAAAAAATCATTCATGTACATCATCACATTTAGAATAAACTCATCACATAAAGCATATAATAAAAGCATCCATCATATCACATCAAATGCATCTCATATATATATATATAAAATGTCAAGTATACAATGAAGTGGGGAATAAAAATACATTATCAACAAAGAGGTATCCGTGAAGTATGCATGGAGGCTATGTAACTCCCTCACTCACTATCTGTGTGTGTGTCCACCCAGATCTCGATGGGGCATAACTGACTCTATGCTCAGTGGGAACTGCATCATGGTATCTGTCTCTATAGAACTCTGCCTCTTGGCCTACCCACATAACCTCTCTCATGTAATCTCCTATGGAGGTACCATTAGCCACTCTCTGGAGAGTCTCTGCTGTCTCTTGTGCGCTCTCGGAAATCTCACATGCACTGTCTCTCTCATTTGTCAAAGTGGCCACCTGTGTCTATATCGTGGCCAACTGTCCCTGCACCTATGATAAAGCTTGAGCATGAGCCTGTGCCTGGGCCTGCATATGAGTCTTGGTCTGCATGAGCATACCCCTAGCCTATACCAACTGCCCCTGCAGTGTCTGAACCTGTGTCTGCAAGCCTATGATCTATCTCTAATAATCTACATGTGGCACTGTCATTGCTCGCCTCTTGCGAGGCCTGCTAGATGAGGGAGCACTACTGATGGCTGGCCCTACTCCTCTATCCCCTCCACTACCACCATCATTGTCACCACTATTGTTGTTGTCCACATTCTCATTCTCTATGCTACCATCTACTGGGGTATCACCCTCACCCTCTGCAATATCCTCTACCACATCCTCCTCTACAGGTAGTAGTGTTGGCTCATCGGGAATGGTGATGCGAGGATGTGGAACCAAGGCCAGAAATGTTGCATACTCCTCTGTCACAGCTGCCTCTAAAATATCCCTCCACATATCCCAGGGTGATGGCTGTAATGCCCTATACCCCTCTACAACAACATCGTATGATAAATGGGGCCCCAATCAGGAATATCCATTCGTCGTCGGGCATAATGAGCTACCCACTGTGGAATACACTATATGATACCATACTACTTGTACACTCGGTGCATCAGAAATCTCTCTATCACAAAAGGAGTCCGACCAATGAGGTACATAGAATCACAAAGAAACCCCAAGACTGTATCATCCTCCTCCCACTACTCATAGTCGAGGTATGGACGCTAGGTAACTATCTCGGTATCATCAAAAACCCACCTCCAAAGCTCTAACTTGCCCATCTAGGCCTGTGTAAATCAACCTCTGTATCTAAACACATATGGTCTATCGGCTGGTCTATCTGCCAATGGAAATGGTTGAGCAATAGCAAAATGCTCCCATCCCCACACCTATAACAGGGTCATCCCTGCGGATAAAATACGTGCACCTAGGCACACAACTGAATGAAGATCATGGTAAAGATGCGCTAGCATGCACATCCCCCACACATATCTGGTACCATGTACCATCATGCTCTCTAGTGTCCTACCCCAACCAACAAGGAATCCCTTTGACCTACGATTAGGGCAAAGGAAACAAACAATGAATCCAGCTAGCACTGCTGGTAGTGTTGCATAGGAATCTGCGATCCTCCGCCATGGAACGCTCATATCCTCAATGTCCTGATCCTGAAAATCTCTCGGAAGAGAATCTCTACTACTGGTCTCATGGGAATAATAAGTGACAATCTCCCCCATGAACGGAATGCACAAAATACGCCACACATCCTCAGGTGTGATCATCATCTCACCAGTAGGTAGGTGAAAGGTGTTGTGGTCGCTATGTCACCTCTCAGCCAATGCAGTGAACAGACCCCGATTAATCCTAATTTGTTTTATATCAAGCAAACTAGTAAGGCTGCATTGGCCTATCACTTGAAGCTCATCTGACGTCAGATGAGGTATCAAGTCTGTCATCTGTGGAAACCTCTCTCGCATCTGGAGATTACCCAAATCCTCCTATCATCATAACGAAAAAAAATATATATATCAACAACTCAGTGAACTATGTCAAGAAATCAAAAGTCATTCTACTATCAAGTCTATCACAAATTGGTATGAATTTTTGATCAAAATTCATAGGCAAACATCAAACCTCACCTATCATGAGGATCATCAAGAATAGGATTTCTTCTTGCCTATCATGAGAGTTAGTCTTATATAAATCATCAAATCCAACATCAAGAATATGGATTATCAATCATACCAATCATAAGAATGGACATGATCGAAATTGATGAAATCAGGGTTCACTAAGTCAAAATCTTCACTTTTGACATGGAAGCGCTAAAACAGGCTCCCAAAGCGCTAAAATACAAAAGCGTTACTTTATCAGCCAAAAGCACTAAATCAGGCACCCGAAGTGCTAAATCAGGCACCCAAAGCGCTAAAAAACTCAAAGCATTGTTTTACTGCATCAAAGCACTAAAACAGTCCGTTGAAGCGCCACTTTACCAAAAGTGCTAGAACAGACACTAAAAGCACTAATCAACCAACCCAAAGCGCTAGATTTCCCAAAGTGCTAAAATCTGGCATCATAGCACTAAAATTCAACTCCTAAACGTTGTTTGACCAAAAGCGCTACATTACCGTCCGAAAGTGCTAGAGTTTTTAATGCAAGCACTAAAACTCAAAGCGCTAAACTATCTACTGGAAGCGCTACACCAGAGTGTAAGCGCTAAAACTGACCTAGACATGCCTAACGGCTAAAAATCATAAAAAACAAAAATAAACGAAGTATGAGGAGGTCAAGGGGTACATACCGGGGGTCCATACGTGGGCAACCGTCGGTGACGTCGAACGTGCTCAAATCAGTGAGTGTGGTAGGGGATAGGCATCTTGCTCCAGCTGGCTCAAAAGTCTCTATCACAAAAGGTTTTTGAAATCAAATAATACAAATGAATTGAAAATTAACCTTTTAGACTATTTATAAATTTTGAAAAGGTATTTTTGGTGGTTTTTGTAATCTTTTGATTAATTTTATCCATGAAATTAATTAAAATTCATCGGCGGGTTAAATTTCTTTATCATTTTGTTGGGAGATAAATTATTTTATTATCGTATCATCATCAAATCATCAGAAAATCATCAAATTTTTGAAATTTTTTAAAAATCATCACATCATTAATTTATCTCCTAAGGGGGCATATTATCGGCAATCATCTGAAAATCAATGTCTGGGGCATGTCTGGGGCATACGAAATTATTTTTTTATATATCATCAAATCCTGGCAGTAGCAGCAAAAATATTCTTCAAATCAACGCGTAAACACATCACTTCAAAGAGGGGCAAAATGTATACACCTAAAAATGGTCTGGAGCATCTGATTAATTAAATACAAATTATTTGATTAATTATCCTAAATTCCTCTACTATTGAATAAATATAAATATTTATTTATATAGTTCACATTTAAATTCATCTTAATTAAATAAACAAAATTAAATACTTTGTTCAATTTAATTATCAAATCCCTATTTTATTCTATCACTTCAATCTTAAATTAATTAATAAAGATCAAAACACTTTATTGATTAATTACCATATTCCTCTGATTAATTTAATAAACAACTATCCTATAGTTTGTTTTATTAAATTATTTATCTCCCTTTTCCTAATTTAAATAAATAAAAAATATTTGAATTAGAGCATAAGGAATATTCCAATCTACATTTCCTCAAAAATTAATTAGATTTCCTATGTCTAATCTATGTCTAAAATTGTCACAATTAATGCTTTGAAACTTTATGGGAAGTTTTGGAGACAAATTGGAGACAAATTTGGAATTTGATATTTCAATCCTCTTCCATCAATCTTTCCTCTTCTCTTGCCTAGTGTTTTCATGGGTAGAGACAATCTCCATTTTTCTCTCAATCTCCTCCATCTCTCACCATTCAATCCTCCAAATTGAATCCAAGCCTCTCAAATCTTTCCCTGTGCATTTCTACAGCCAGGAAATCTATAAATACAACCTCATTGAACCAAGAAAAGGATCCAGATAATCAAGTTTTATTCACTCTTACTCTGCAGGAATTCAGGCATCAAGCATCAAGCTTTCACATCAATGGCTGCCTCCTATAGATGCAATTATCTGTTTCATGTCCATATCATGCTATTTTAATTCATTTATCATCTAGTATTGTCTTTTAACTCCATATCATTGCATTAGTATCATCTCGTTCTTCAGATAGTCATTTTAACAATCATAGTGCTTAAACAATCTCAGAGCAATTTTGATTTAATAAATCTTTGAGGATAGAGAACAATATGACGCTTTCATTTGATTACTGCTTTGATTTAGTTCAATTTGAGTTATCTTTGATATAATTTCTTATTAAGAAGTGTATTAATCTTATTTACCTCTTTACACACTTACAGTACACATGAATCTCCCATGGCATACCTTCCATTTCTACAACAAGATCGCATGTATAACGTGGGACGGCTTCAAAGAACATGACCATTTGCACCAACAAGATAGACAAGGTTTTGATCTTTTTCTAAACAAAGGGTCCTAATGCGGGCATTCCATTTGTGGGGGATTATCCAACATCGGTGAGAGTCCATTGTTTTCCATCTCGTCGAAATTATCCTCGTGATTCTTGAACTTTCCTCAAGAACCCACATTTTTATACCGGTTGGAATTCACTTGGATTTAGCATGTTCCTGGTTGGGTCGTTCCCTTGGGTGAATACTTTTTCCCACAAGGCAGGCCCTCTAAGATAAACACACTTGAACAAACATATCCCGTCGTTTACACAACCTTTGTTGAAAAACAAAGGGGAAAACCTCCACAATATGTCATGCTCACACTCGCATGTTTTGTTCAATTTTTAAGCACTCAAATTGAAATGTGGAGGCAATCCTTTTAACAAGCTAATATCACCAAAAATGCTTTTGATTCTCAAGATCACCATGAAGTGCGAGAGAAGCGCATAGGCATTTTAAATGATATTAGCTTGTGAAAAGAATTGCAAAACATAGAAAACACTTGTTATTTTTTAATTTGTCAAAGCAATGATGAGTTCTTTTTAAGCACCAGAATGAAATGTGAGTTTGCCTTGTTCAATTGTTAACCTTTAAACAAAATCTAGTATGTTTGTCTAAGGTTCTTTTTAAGCCTTTTGTTTGCAAAATTTGAAGGCAACATTTGTATTGTTCTTTTTAAATCCAAAAAAAATTTAGTGTCCTAAGAGCATGAAAGTAAACAAATCCTTGGAAAGGGATTATAATTTCTCCCAAAGTGTTAAAAAACACTTGTTACAATCATGTGATAAATTTTTTATTCTTTCATTTCCATGCTCCATGATCCTTTAAAACCTGCAATGCAAGCTCCAAATGTTATATGAAATCAAGAAATAAGAAGATATGAGGGTTAGATAAAAGATTAAGCATATAAACCCTAAAATTTAGACCAAGTTTCATGGTGTTTTGACATTAGGTAAAATTTTAAAAATTTTAACTCTATAAAAGTTGAGAAACACCTACACCATTGGATAGCTTATGAAATTCTACCCCATTTCAAAAAAAAAGCTTTGAAAAAGACTAAAAAATGACCAAGATACGGCCATTTTAAAATTGGGTGAAAAAACAAAGAATCATATGCGGCACCCTTTGGGAGCGGCGTTGTTTGCAAGTGCGGTGCTCTATTGCGGTGCTCTTTGGAAGTGTGGCACTATATAGCACCACGCAGTTCTCTGGGTGTGGCGCTCTGCAGAAATAGTGAGCGCAAGTGCGGTGGAGTTTGTGGGTGCGGCGTAGTTTGAACTAAGGCGGTGCAATATAGCACTGCACTTGCAAATGCGGTGCAATACAGAGCCGCGGACCTATAACCTACAAAAAAAATGGAAAAATAGTGGAATTTAAAAAAAAAACGTGATTTGAACTTGAGATTTTCCCTCCCTCTAGTGCCAAAATGTAAACCCTAATTCTATAAATGCACAAACATAGCAAACAAGCATAATGTTAGATCAAATGCAAGTGAGAATCAAGATTCCCCATGAAATCCATTTACAAAATTAAGATAGAAATGAAAAACGAAGAACAATGCACTAAACCAAATTAAATCTATCTAAACTAAGCAAACTCTTGATCCCATGGGGGAGTTGGTGCCAATGAAGTGTTGCAATTGGCACTTTCCCAACTCCTTTGTGTGATTGTTGATGATTGATCCACTTAATGATGAAGAACAATGTGTGTTCTTGAGAAAACCTGCAATAACCTAGCTAAGATTTTGCATTGAAGATAAAGTTGAGTAGAGTAAGTTTACTCAAGTTGTGGATGATAAAATGAGAGGAAGAGTCTCTCATTTATAGATTTCCAAAATGGAAGAGAGAGTGAGAATAAGCTATGTGGGATCATTCAACATCCAATGGCCAAGTGCCACTTGTCAAAATGTGAATGGTTGAGGAATGAACAAATTTTGGTCAATGTGCATGATAAATGCCATTGGATTCAAATTTGAAATTTGAATGTGACATGTCAGAGGGAAAGAGAAATGAAGTTAATGTCACTTGGCTCAATGCACAAGGACATGTAAGAGGCATTGAATGCCTTGTTGGAAGGACCAAGCCAATTTGAATTTGAATTCAAATTTGAGGGAATATTCCCTTTTGATGCTTTGTGAGGGAAAATAGATGAATTAATAAATCAAAGTAATTGACTTATTGTGCGACTTGCATTCTCTAGAAGATTTTAGTGATT
This sequence comes from Sequoiadendron giganteum, assembly GCA_007115665.2. Taxonomy (NCBI): domain Eukaryota; kingdom Viridiplantae; phylum Streptophyta; class Pinopsida; order Cupressales; family Cupressaceae; genus Sequoiadendron; species Sequoiadendron giganteum. The sequence continues at coordinate 214,875,055 of CM021100.1, forward strand.
GAGATTAAATTAATCCAATATTATTTAATTTAATGAAGAATTAGGAGATGTGACAATTTAGATTTAAATTTATGAATTGATTTAAATCAAATTGAGAGGAAGGGTTTAATTAAATAAATGATTTTGATTTATTTAACTAAAGCGGATAATATTAGATTAAATGAAATAATGTTTAATTTATTTAATTTAATAAGAGGACTTTAGAGAATTTAATCAAATAAAAATGGTTTATTTAATTAAACAAAAATGTAAGGTTAATTAAATTAAATTGATTAATTTAATCAGAGGAGGTGATAGACTTAATCAGATAAATAATGATTCATTAGATTAAGGGATAGAATTACGATGAAATGCTGAGAGTGTGATTCTGGAGAAAATGATGTTAGTAATCAAGATCAAGTGTGTCGAACTGAAAAATGTACATTTTCCATGTCTACAGGTTGTACCCTAAGAAGCCATCCATCAGTGATAGCATCTCATGTTCGGCCATCATGTCCACTATCATGTCAATGTTGGGTAGTGGAAAATCATCCTTGGGACACGCTTTGCTGAGGTCGCTAAAGTTAGTGCAGATACAGATGCCCCCATTTGGCTTTGAAAGTGGCACAAGATTGGACACCCATTCTAGATAATCAATTGGGCATATAAAGCCAATGTCCAAGATTTTTTGTAATTCCACCTTGACTAGCAAGGCTATTTGAGGGTGCATTTTTCTTAATTTTTGCATTAACGATTTTTCTCTAGGGTAAACAGCCAAGTGGTGAACCATAACTTTCGGATCAAGACTCGACATGTCAACATAGGTCCATGAAAATTTCACCTTTCTTTCCTTTAGAAATGCCACCAATAGTTCTTATTCTTCTGTTAGAAGTGATTCAACATAGAAGGTGATTTGTGGTGTTGCTTTCATTCCCAGATTGACAGGATTGCACTGTTCTACCAAGACTGTTGGTTTCTCTTGATGAAGCACAATAGGGGGAGATTGGATCCTTCATCCTTCGGCACCTCATAGAGGTTTTCACCGTTGGATGCATCCTTTATTTTTACTATTCTTTGGTTAGAGAGTACCACAGTGTGGTTTTCACTCAATGACCTTGAGCTTATTCATTTTCTTTTTATTTTGCGACTGAATGACTCAATCGTCTCCCCATAGTAGGCCTGTGTGTTCAGTGTGTTGTCGAACCCAACCTAATGATCTCTGCATGGAATTGTATCCTACAGTCCCATTAATTCTAAGAGTGCCTCATAGTTTTTGAATGTGTCTAGAATTGTTGGTCCTCATTGGTCATAGTCGATGAGTTGATGGTAAACTAGATTTATTTTGTGAGTTTGGCGGTTTGACTCAACGGGTGAGGCACTAATCATTAGTAAGGAAGAGTTCTCAAAAAGAATGGGAAGGCCTCTTATGGTACCCTCATCATCACTACTACTGAAGACATCAGTTATGTTGAAAGTGAAATTATCTAGGGGTAGACCTGTGGATACGGGTAGTTGAAGGGTGGTTGCCGATAATTGAGGAGGAAGCCTAACTGCTCTACTAGGAGTACCTCTTCCACATACGGTTATACTCAAAGGGGTACATCAGAGGCCACAGTTTCTCATTCTTCTTTCTACAATAATGGGCTCCATTCGTCCATCACTATTTCTTCCAAGACTTTCATTCCTATTGTAGCCCATACCAAGCATTATTTGCAATCCTTTGTTGGTTTCATCCATGGGTAGAGTGGGTGTGGGTCTTCTATCATGGTATAGCGTGTTTGAAATTTCTTCCTCACCCACATTTTCTCAACTTAGATTCCACAATGGCGGAACCAGAAGGGTCTGCCCTAAAAGTGTGGATAGGTGTTTCAACTGATTGAGGTTGCCCATGCGACCTAGGAGATTGTGGTAACTCTCCTACAACAAACACATTTTTCTTCATTCTATAATCTCCACACCCATTATCCTAGATCATGAGCTTGATATCGGATCTGTCATGGATGGAGGGTGTCTCTATCGTAGAAGTGGAGGCAAGGTTAGATGGATCCATATAAGGAGTGGATGGGCCTTCATCATTTTTTGGTACTTGGAGAATTTTTTCTAAAATTTGGTTTCCAATTTTTTGCAGTATGCAAATGGCTCTAGATCACCATGTATTGTGACCTCCTCATTTTAGTATAGGAATTTAACGCATTGATGGAATGTTGATGCGACCGCCTTCATTCCATGGATCCATGGGCATCCTAGGAGGATCTTGTAGGGCAAGTCAAGGTCAAGGACCTGACATGTGGTTTCCATGGTAGTTGGCCCCACTTGGATTAGGATTCTAACAATGCCTTGAGACACTCTTTCTTGGTCATCATATGCTCTTATGGTGATGCCTTTATTCTTGTTGATTGACTCCTCTGAGAATCCCAAGTTCTTTATGAGTTGGAGTGAACAAATGTTGAGGCCTATGCCTCCATCCACCATGACCCTTTTGGCTTTCTTCTTGTGAGTTGAGACTTGAAGGTGAAGTGCATGATTGTGAGATGGTTGAGTGGGGAAATATTGGTCGGATAAGGTGAGGAGGTTTGGAGTAACAATGTTACCAACCATAGCCTAGAATTGTTCCATATCAAGGGTGGTGGAGATAGTGGATGTAACTTATGTTTCATCAAGGATTTTCCTATGGGCATCAAAAATTTTCAAACAATTCCATGATGGAGATTTGGGCGGGGGTTATTATTAGCTGGTCAATGATGCTATAATCGTAGGGAATAGTTTTGGATTTGAAATGGGGGTCTTAGATGGCTGGATGCCCCTACAATATTAACTTTTCTCCCACGTGTGGTGACTCCACAATCAGCGTTGGCTCCTTTGACATTAATGACGGTGACCATTTGTCTATGCATGAGATAATGTCTTCATATACAAGGTTTTTATTAGCATACTTTTGCTTCCCTTTCTTGTTTCCTTAATTATTCCCTTGATTATGATTCAACATTGGATTCATGTATATCTTGAGGTCTTGATTTCCAGCTGGTTGTTCAACATTAATTATCTTGTCCTCAATAAGGTCCTGGATGATGTTCTTTAACCTCATGCAATTTTTGGTTGTGTGCCCTTTGATTTTGTGAAAATCACAAATGATATTTTCATTGTACCATGGTGGTTTTTTCATGGGTTCCACATATTCCTTAGAGTTGGAAATTTTGATGAGGCTTTCCTTAACCAACTTCTTCATTATGGATTCAATTGATTCTCCAAGAGTCATGAACATTCACTTGGGAGGATACTTGTTTCGAGGAGGTGGTCCTCCTTGATTGCTCAAGTTATTGATTTGGTTGCTGGGAAGTGGTTGTGGTTGTGTCACTGTATTAGTTTGCACATTATTGTGATTGTGATTGTGTGGCTTGTGATGGGTCTGGATGTTCTTCTTAGGGGAATTGATGACCACCTTAGCGTCGACCACTCCATCGTTTGTGATATTTTGTTCCTCGACCATGTGCGAGGTTTATCATTATAATTGGTGGATGGGTGGTCATCGTATTGTACAGGAAATATTGATGCACCTGCTCACGCAGTAAGGGCTCTTTCAATATTGAGCGCCTTTGGGATCAATTGATCATACGTTATGATGCATTGCATTTTTAGATAGAATGCCAAGTTTTCATCTAGATTTTCTATGATTGTGCAAACTTGTTGTTCTTCTAGCATGTTCCACTTGCTCTGATCTCCTAGAATATTTTGATGCCCATGGCTAGGCGAGACAACCATTCCATAGGAGGACCAGTTAGACTCTAAGGGAAAAGTCACATTATATATGCATCATCATATGCAACCTCCATGCAATGCACCTGAAATTCCCTGACGTGATTTTCAGGGTTTCCCGTCCCATTATATTTATCAAATTTGGGGATCTCAAATCCCTTTGGGAATGGTACCATTGTAAGACTTCTGTCAAACGAGTAGGGGCACAAGTTGCCCAAAATTTTGGTTGTTTTTTTCTAATTGGAGGTCCAACACTTACTGTGAGAGCAGTTTGATTTGTGCTACACCATCGTTTTATGGATCAGGAGGTGGGATGAAGGTGTTCTGAGGTGTTTGCAGAGTTCAATTGATGAGAGGAGTGTTGGTTCGAGTTGTCTACAAGCTCTGCTATGCATTTAAGGCCTATTGATATGCCTGCATATGATCTTGCTATTGTTGTTCTAACAAAGCTTATTGTTGGTCCTACTATTGATTTTCCCATAAGGCTTGTTGTTGGTCTAGTTGTTGTTGTGCCAACAAAGCTTGTTGTTAGTCTAGGTTTTTTTGCATCAACAAAGCTTGTTATTGGTCTAGCTGTTGTTGCACCAAAAACACTTGTTGTTTAGCTTGTTGCTGTGCTTGAAATTTTTGTAGGGCTTGTTGGTATGCTTGCTGATGAATTTCTTGCAGTTGTGTCTGGTATTGTGCTTGTGCTTGTTGAGCCTAGTGTTGGGATTGAGCTTGAGCCTGTTCTTGTTGGGCTGCTTGTGCGGCTTGTGTGACTTGTTGGGCTTCTGTAGCTTGTTGGGTAGCTAGTTGCACTTATGCTTGGTGAGCATCCTGTTGTGCAACTTATTTGTTTTGTTGAACTACCCTTTGGTGGGTGGCCTATTGGACTACCTAAACCATAGTGAGGAATGAATTCATCACTTTAGCTCTTGGTGGGATTGGTGGTGGATTGGGGACAATGCTTACCATTGTCGTGGGTAGAGGGGTCATGTTGGTAGTCGGGACTTGGGTTGTGGGGGGTGTGATTTGGATGGTTGGCCCTTGACAAGCCATGGTTTGAGGGATTTGGGAACTGGCTGATGTATTGAACATGCTGGCTTGCATGGTTGCCACCTGTTGTTGTGATATTGCTAGCAAAAGGAGAGGGTTTGATGTGATGCTCAAATTTCCTTGATTGGTGGCGGGTAGGGGGGGAAGGCCCAACTCAAAAGGTGATACAGATGTTAGAGGTAATGGAGGGAATAATGGTGTGTTCCCTTATAAAAATGATGATGGGAAGGGGTCAATGACTCCCCTTTTTTCAAACAAACCACCTTCTCCTTGCGAGATTATGGGGAGAGATGTTTGTATGTTAAACAAATAGGTTGGCATTGCATGGAATGAGGATGATTTTGCATGATTATGGATGGTAGGTGGAACATATGGATGTAATGAATTCATCGGGATGGAGTTATCTAGTGTGGTATTGATATCTACCTCTCTATTGTTTATAAGGCAGTGCTTTTATAACTCCCGAAGCATGGCGTTTCCCTTGTTAACAACCAGTGAGGTCGATGCGATTGTTGATATGGTTTGGGGGATCTCCTGAGTGATGTTCAGAAGTGCCATTGGCATTATGCTTGCAAGAGGCCTTTCGAAATTAGTACTTACATCAAAGTTAGAAGGGAGTTTGGCCCCTCCTTCCATTAACACATGCATATATAGAGAGGGATTAAGCTTTAACATGGCATTAACAATTCTATGATTCTTAGGATTTCGAATCATTTTAGTTATTTCCTTCTGCATCATTCCCAAGTCATCGTGAATGATGTCCTCTTCATAGCCTTCCTCTTGAGGATTTTGTGATGGTAGAGAGGAGCTATTTGGAGGATTGCTTGATCCCGCGAGGTTTACTTCGAAGGTTGCTTGGCTTAGGTCACTTGAAGTTGATGTTTCCTTGATGATTTCCATGTTCCTCTTGTGTTGTGATCTTGTTTGAACCATAAAATAGAGATCATTTGATCTTAATCTTAGGCAAAAAAGAGAGAAGAACTAGGAGGGTCTAAGGATCAAAAGGTGATGATGAGATAAACAAATGATGAATGATGCGGGTGAGTGAAACTCTTGAAAAACCTTGGAGGGAGGATGCTAAAATTTTAGGGACTATAATGATTTTATTTTGATAATTTGACTAGGTGTGTTAAGCCAAACAAAATGATGTTGCACTTGTAAACCCTAGGAAGTTGTGTTATCCTAGAGAAAACTTGTGTAAGAGAATGAATTGACTAAGTGTATTAAGCCAAATCAAGGTGATTATGAACTTGTAGACCTTAGGAAGTTGCGTTATGCTAGAGGTAAATTCGTTCAAGAGGATTGATAATTTGGCTAAGTATATTAAGTCAAACAAGGTGATGCTGATTTTGCCTAATAGTTTAGCATGAATGATGTTTCAAAGTTATCAAGAGTTTGTTGGTGAGATGGGATTTTATTTTGGTGATTGAGGGATGGATGAGGGTGATGATTTTGATCCTAGACTTGACCTAGACAAGACTCTTTCTTACAAGACCTCGATATTGAAGAACATGCCATACTTCCTATGTGAGAAAAGAAAACCTTTCAAATAGAGTTGGATTATGTTGATAATAGAACTCATACAAACTTGGGTTGTTCTTTGAAGCCTTCTTGTATAAATTATACATCAATCTTTCTCTAACTTCAAAAATAATTTCAAGACACTCCACACGAGCTTTTGGACTAATCTTCTTGAACCTTGGTTTTTGGATTTTGATTTTATGGGAAATCATTTGAGAGAGCACATGTCTGAGGTCCAATTATCCTTATATTTGTTTAATGAGTTCCTTTTATCAAAATCACTTTCTTGATTATGATTATGTCTCAATTCGTTTTCATTCCACAAGGTCCATTATGTGAAAATCAAGGTTTCAAGAGCATAGTTTCCTAGGTTGTCTTTAGTGAAAACAAATGACGATTAAACCCAAGTACTTAGAAACCTCTAAGGACAAAATCCCTAGGGTAAGCAAGAGCACATGGATTTGTCAAGGGTATTTATTTCCTCCAAATGGTTTGAAATTTCGAAGCTTCTTGTGAATGTTTGTTTGAAAATGTTTTTAGATCCAAGAAAAGTGTTTTGATTTCAAGAACATGTACAATCTCTAGGCTGAAAAGGAAATATTTGTTGGGATCCCACTTGGATGAATCCAGCTGCGCATATTCTATGTGGATGATTAGATGCTTGACCACACAGGCTTCCCCTTAGAGTGCACTCGCTTCTCGAGTCAGCCAAGCATCAGTACCCATGAATCACCCATGGCATATTTTTCATCTCTACAACAAAACCACATGTATACGTGGGGCAGCTTCAAAGGACATGACCTTTTGCACCAACAAATAAATAGGATTTTGGCCTTTTCTAAACAATGGGTTTTAATGTGTGCATTATGTTTGTGGGGGACTATCCAGTATGGCAAGAGACCATTGCTGCCCTTCTTGTTGGAATAAACCTCGTGATATTGGCCTTTGTTCCAATATCCTCACTTATATCCCAGGTGGAAGTCACTTGGCTTTAGTGTGTTCCTGGTTGGGTCATTCCCTTGGGTGATTACTTTTTCCCACAAGGAAGACCCACTAAGATAAACAAAAGCGAGCAAGCATATCCCATAGTTCAATCGACCTTCATTGAAAAATAAAGGGAGAACACTCGCAATATGCCACACTCACGCTCGCAAGATTGGTTCAGTTTTAATCCCAAAATGATATGTGGAGGTAATATTTTATGCAGCTTAATGTCACCAAAAATAATTTTGATTCTCAAGATCGTCGTGAGGTGCGAGAGAAGTGCATACGCCTTTTTAAATGAACTTACTTTGCAAAAAATATTACAAGACACAAAAGCACATGTTCATTTTATATCCTCAAAGCAAAAATTGAATTCTTTTTAAAGCACCAAATCAAGTGTGAAGTTTGTTTTTTTCAATTGTTAAACCTCAACCAAACCTAGTAGATTGTTCCTAGGGTTATTTTTAAGCTCTTTGTTTGCAAACTTTGAAAGGAAATTTGTGTTTTTCTTTTTAAAACCCAAAGAAAATTTATTGTTCCCTAAAGTGTGAAAGATAACAAATTCCTTTTAATGGAGATTAAAGATTCTCTAAAAGTGTTAAACAACACTATAGTGTTCAAAAACACTTTGTGTAGGATGAGGAGAATGTTGTAATGAAGCCTTACATTTTTGCTTCCTTCCTTGCTCTTACCTGCAAAATGACCAAAACCAGAAGATGCAGAGACAGTAAATAAGTTAGAAGATCAAAAAGCTAGGAATAAAAAAGCACATTCCTAGACGCCATAGACAAAATTCCCATTCCTAAAACTGTCAAAGCAATCCAATCATTTTTTGGGTAGATTAACTTTGTTAGAAGATTTGTATCAAATTTTGCTAAGATTGTTAAACCTATAACCAAGATGTTGAAAAAGGGAGAGAAGTTAGACTGGACTGTTGAAGCCATACAAGCCTTTGTATCTATCAAAAGAGCTACCAAAGAAGCCCCCATCCTCAAGTCACCAGATTTTACCAAACCCTTTCAAATATTTTCTTTTGCCTCATTTCACACTATAGTAGTTGTTATGTTCAAAAAGAATGATGAAGGTCATGAGCAACCTATATCTTTTTTCAGCAAGTCTTTGCAAGGGGCAGAATTGAAATATGATATCATGGAAAAACAAGCCTTTGCATTGGTCAAGGCAACAAAATCTTTCAGACCATATCTTGTTGGATCTAAAGTAATTGCATATGTCCCACATGCAGTTGTGAAAGACATTCTAATACATATGGAGGTGACAAGGAAAAGATGCAGATGGATTAGTAAAATCCAAGAATTTGATATGGAAATTCAGATTACCAAGCTAGTAAGGGGACGAGATTTAGCTAAGTTGATGGCAGAAACAAACATTGAAGCAAACCAAATTTACAATATAGAAGGTGAGGAGAATGCAGTTGCGAGTATTGAACATACTCCTTGGTACACAAACATAATGTATTATCTCAAGCACATGAAATTTCTTGAGGGGTTGAATGATAATCAAAAGAGAACTTTGAAGCTGCAAGCTTCTAAGTATGTATTTATAGAAGGGGGCCTATTTTGGAAGAATAGGGATGGAATGCTATTGTTGTGTCTAGATAAATCACAAGAAAAGAATTTCTTGAGGGAGATACATGAAGGGGTGTATGGAGGTCATTATTCTACCAAAATCACTATGCATAAGATTCTCAAGGTTGGCTATTACTGGCCTAAATTTTTTCATGACTCTTTTGCACATGTCAGGAAATGTAAGGCTTGTCAAAAAAATTACGAAAATTCAAGTATCAAGGAGCCTTACCACTTAGACCTTTGCAAGTAGAAGCCCCTTTCCATCAATGGGAAATTTATTTAGTTGGAGAAATACAAGAAAGATCAAGTGGTGGACATAAATGGATACTAGTGGCCACAAATTATTTTACTAAGTCAGTGGAGGCTATCCTAACTAAACAACCAACAAGCAAGGTGGTGGTGAAATTTTTGATGGAGAACATTATAACTAGATTTGGTACACCAGTAAGATAGATAACAAATAATGGGATGTGTTTTAGATCTGATGAGTTCAGAGATTTTTACAACACATATGGCATTAATGTTTCCTATGTTGCCCCTTATCATCCACAAGCAAATGGTGAGGTAGAATTAAGTAATAAAAGTCTTTTAAAAATTATGAGGATTATAGATACAAATAAAAAGGCATCGGACTCAAAGATGAGATTGGATGTGTGGGTAGATAGGATTATATTAAAAAAGGAAATTGGAAAATCTCCATTTCAACTGGTAGATGGGGCACAAGCCAGGATGCCACTACAGAACCTTTTACCAGTTTATAACTTTATTCTGCAAGAGGATTTGGATGTTTTTGGTCCAATGGAGGAAAGAATGGAGCAACTTGCAGAACTTGATGAAATAAGGAGAATGGCCCTGAAGCAGAATGCGAAGTTGTAGTAACAAATGAAATATCTTTTGATAAAAAATCCAAAGATCAAAAAATTGAAGAGAATGATCTAGTGTTGATGTGGAATTCCCGATGTTAGGAGAAGGGAAAGCATTGCAATTTTGAAGCTTTGTGGTTGGGTCCTTTTGTAATCATTGGAAAAGGAGGTGAGGGCTGCTATTATTTGTAGAATATGTCTGGAGAGGAGCAGGAATTGCCAGTACATGGGCAGTTCCTAAAGCATTTCTTCTCTTGAAGGGTACCATAGGATTAAGGATTGCCAATGCATGGACAATTATTAACAAACCTCTTGAAATATTCTTTTCCATGCACAATAATCTAGGAATTCAATAGGGGTTGTGACTTCCTAGTACATCAACAATCCTAGAGTTCCATCATTAAAAATAAAATTTTCCATGTACAGTAGTATAGGGCCACTCCCATATCCTCCATTTTTCGCCTCTGGTGTCCACAATTTCATTTTCATATCCTTTGTGGTCTTGGTCTGCTCTCCCAAAAGCCTGGATTCTTGTTATGCCTAGGAGAGACATGTTGGGAATTAAGGTGTCTCAACCTTGTAAATTCCTAGCATGTATTTATTTGTTTTTTACTTAATTGTTTGCAAATAATGTATTTAAGTTGCACATCCTATTTTGTCATTTAGTGTGAGTGGACACAGTGAGTTGTCACTCAACTTGGAAGATGACTAGGATGGTCAACTTGGTCTAGGAGGTTCTAGGCATCCCACTTTGTGGTAGGAGTTATCTGCCAAGTGTAGACACTTTGGAGAATGTGTAAGGTAATCATGACTGAAACGGTTATGACGGATTCCTATGACATGTAAGAGCTAAATAAGAAATATTCTATGACAGGTGAAGACATGCAAGACATGCATGCAAGAGCATCTTTGACTAAGGCCTATTTGGGCACCCAAGGAGCATCTATGACATGTTGTAAGAGAATATGCTATTTATAGCATGTGTATGATAGTTTATCTTACAGCTGTCATAACAGTTATTTCTGGCATATTCTATGATGGTGTAAGAACTGTAAGATCATCCGTCATTACCTAAACTTAGGAATGGGTGACCCACTTATGGAATGAATGTTGGAACAAGTGTCAGGACTTATGACACACTTGGACATGTGTCCCTAGGTGTGGGTTTTGGGCCATGCACCCATGTAAGATGCCTATCTCAAGAAGATGCCATTTTGGCCTTGTAAAAGTCTATATAAGTAGTGCTTTGGATGGGAGACAAAGATATAGTTTTTGATAGGTACTATTATGCTGCCGGATTGTCTCCAGATACGAGTTTTGAAGACTCCATGATTGCTTGCATTGCAAGTATGTTGTAAACAACAAGTGTTTTGATAATACATTGTGTAGGTTTTGGAGTGTGGGGTTTTTTACCGAAAGGTTTTCCCCACGGTAAATCTTTGTGTCACTTCTATCTTCTGTCTATCTTTCTGTATGTGTGTGATTGCAGCAACATCTAAGTTAACATATGTTTAACATTGTGTAATTGTAAGGGTTAAAACGAATTTGCACTCTCCTCTCCTCATAGATTAGTGTAGGAAACTGTAATTCTGCACACCTAGTTTCCTTTCAGTTGGTCTTAGAGCTTGATCACCTTTGGTCCTAGTTGTTGGGTAAAGGGTTTTTTGAGCTAATCTAAGGTTGAGTGGGAGTATTGTACAGATTATTCAATAACCTTATTGCAGGAAAGAGATGGCAAGTTCTTCATACAGCAAGATGGAGGTGGAGAGATTCACTGGCATGAATTTTGAGCTTTGGAAGCTCAAGATGGAGGACATGCTAGTTGATAGAGATGTTTGGGAAGCTATCTCAAACAATACTAAACTAGAAGCTATGTCTCAAACTGATTGGGATCTTAAGGATCGGAAAGCTAAGGGAATCATAAGACTCTGTCCAGCTGATTTCATCCTCCTGAATGTTCTTGATGAGAAGACTGCAAACTCCTTGTGGGAATGGCTTGACTCTGTGTATTAGGCCAAATCTCTAGTGAACAAGTTGTTCCTAAGGAAGAAGTTGTATTCTCTGAGAACGGAGGAAGGAGGATCCGTTGCAGATCATCTAAATGCATTTAATATGTTGATTGCACAATTGACATCATCCGGTGTCAAGATAGAGGAGGAGGATCGATGTATGACCCTCTTATGTTCCTTGTCGAATTCATGGAACCATCTTGTGATGGCTCTCAGAAGTACTATAGTCACTTTCAGAATGGATGATGTGGTGTCTTCTCTTTTGTCTGAGGATATGTGGAGAAAGTCTTCAGATTCGGCTAAGGAAGCCCTTGTTGTTCGTGGAAGACCCAAAGACCAATGGAAGAAGAAGGACAAGAAAACTGAGAAGGGTAGATCCAAATCCTGTGGGAGATCCAAGACTCCTGGAAAGACCAAGGCTACCTATTGGAACTGTGGCAAATCTGGGCACTTCAGAAGAGATTGCAAAGAGGCAAAGAAGAAGAAGTCACCAGATTCAGATTCTGATAGAACCCAAGATGATGGAGATGCTTTCATCGCAGCCCTGGCCACCCATGCATCAGATGATGTGTGGATGATTGACTCTAGTGCTTCATTCCACATGACCTCTCATCAAAGCTGGTTCTCAAAGTATGAGGAGTTCGATGGTGGAAAGGTGTACTTGGGTGATGAATCTCACCTGAAGATCGTTGGTCGAGGAAGAGTCTCTATCCGATTTCTTGATGGACGAGTGAAGGGAACCAATGGGGTAATGCACATCCCAGAGTTGGCACAAAAACTTCTCTTTGTAAGTATGTTGAATGATGTAGGCGTGCAGGTTGTCTTTTTGAAAGATGGATACAAGATGACTAGAGGAGATATGGTGCTCGTTAGGGGTACTCGGAGAGGTACTCTGTTTCAGCTGGAAGCATGCACTCCAGAGTGCAATAGTTCTTTTGTCTCAAGGAAGAGAGTTGTAGTCACTTCATCCCCACCATCTGAATGAGTAGTGAAGAGATCTATTGTAACGGGTTCTGATGGTAGTGCATCTTGTGTACCCAAGGGTGCAAACACTTTGGAAGGAAAACTTCCTGCTGAAAAGACAATTTTTGGCATATGAGATTTGACCACATTGGTGAGAAGGGTCTTAGAACCCTAAAGAACAAGAACCTCATTGAGGGGTTAAATGATTGTAATCTTGAGTTCGACTTTTGCAAACATTGTGTTTATGGAAAACAGAACAGTGTGCAGTTTTATTCTAGTTCTCACAAGACTTTTGGTGTGTTGGATCTAATTCATTCTGATGTATTTGGTCCTATTAATGTTTCTTCTCTCTCCAAATCTATATACTTTGTATCTTTCATAGATGATTACAGTAGGACATGGATTTATTTCCTTAGAAGCAAGTCTGAAGTCTTTAGTTGGTTCAAGGAATTTAAAGCTCTCGTTGAGAATCAGACTAGTAAAAAGATTAAATGTGTGAGAACTGATAAAGGTGGTGAGTTTTGTTCGATAGAGTTCAAGAATTTCTATAAAGAATGAGGGATTGAAAGGCATAAGACAACTCCTTATACCCCACAGAAAAATGGAGTTGCAGAAAGAATGAATAGGACCCTGATGGAGAAGGCTAGGAGTATGCTTAGTGGAACAAGCCTCGAACAAAGGTTTTGGGTAGAAGCTATAGCCACTGCTTGTTATTTGGTTCATAGATCTCCTACATTAGCTCTTATTGGTAAGACACCCATGGAGGTGTGGTCTGGTAAGAAGCCTTCCATTAGACATCTTCATGTTTTTGGTTGTGAAGCTTATGCACATGTGCCTAAGGAGAAAATGTCTAAATTGGAGAACAAGGCAGTTAAATGTATCTTCATCGGCTACAGTGTTGGTGTGAAAGGGTACAAGCTTTGGGATTCTGTGACTGGTAAGGTGTTGTATAGCAGAAATGTTATTTTTAGAGAGCTAACACCTTCTCCTATTAACCTACAGCTAGATGAAATAGAAAAGAAAGAAGATGTGGTTCAGTTACCTTCTACCCCTGAGAAGATTGAACATAGAGACCCAATTGGATCTGATGATGAGGAGAACTCTAGTAACTCTGAGAGTTCAAAAGAAGAGGTAGAACCTCAACCTCAGCCCTTGAGGAGATCCATGAGAGAAAAGAAGCAGCTAGAGAGGTTTGGATTTTCTATGTTAGATTTCAGTTGTGCTTTTGCCTTGATTACTAACATTGATGAGCCTAGAACTATGAAAGAGGCTATGTGTATGAAAGATGCAGGTTCATGGATTGAGGCCATGGAGGATGAGATGACTTCATTGGAGAAAAAAAAAACATGGGACTTGGTACCATTTCCTAAAGGACGGAAACCTGTTGGATGTAAATGGGTGTTCAAGAAGAAGTTTTGTGCAGATGGCAGTGTTGAGAAGTACAAGGCTGGATTGGTTGTGAAGGGGTATTCATAGGTGCAGGGAATTGATTATGGTGAAATATTCTCTCCTGTTGCAAAGCTGACATCCATTTGATTTATGTTATCTCTTACAGCATCTTATGATTTAGAGGTAGAACAGATGGATGTGAAGACAACTTTTCTTCATGGTGACTTGGAGGAAGAGATTTACATGTCACAGCCTGAGCACTACATTGAGAAAGGTAAAGAATCTTTCATTTTCAAGTTAAAGAAGTCTTTATATGGTTTGAAGCAATCTCCTAGGATGTGGTACTTGAAGTTTGATACCTTTGTGTTGTCGATTGGATTTCTGAGATCGAAATCAGATCATTGTGTGTATTACAAAGTTGACAATGATTATCTTCTCATTATTGTACTATATGTTGATGATATGTTGTTGACTGGGAAGGGTATGAGTATGATTTCTGATTTGAAGTTCCAGTTGTTAGCACAGTTTGATATGAAAAATTTAGGGGCAGCCAGGTATATCTTGGGAATGGAAATCAATAGAGACAGGGCTAACATAAAACTTTGGTTAAGTCAGAGAAAGTATGTGAAGACCGTGTTGGACAGGTTCAGCATGGCAAATTGCAGACCATTGTGTGTTCCTATTTCTTTGGGAATAAAGTTATCTATAGATGATTGTCCAAAATCTCCTAGTGAGGTGGAGGACAGGAGCAGAGTACCTTATGCTAGTGCAGTTTGCAGTTTGATGTATGCTATGGCCTATACTAGACCAGACATTGCCCAAGCAGTGGGAGTCTTGAGTTGATTTATGGCTAACCCTGGATGGGTACATTGGGATGCAGTTAAGCGAGTGTTCAGATACTTAAGGGGTACTTTCGAGTATTCCATTTGCTATCATGGAAATTCCTATGGAGCTCTACATTTAGTTTGTATTCGTGGGTTTGTGGATTCAGATTGGGCAGGTGACATTGACAGTAGAAGATCCACCAGTGCATATGTGTTCACTATGTTTGGTGGTGCTATCAGTTGGATGAGTAAGCGACAACCTGTGGTCACTTTGTCCATGACAAAAGCTGAGTATATGGCAGCTACTCATGCTTGTAAGGAATCCATTTGGCTTCGGAGACTGTGTTCAGATGTTGGTGTTGATGTTGGACAGATTACGATTTGTTGTGACAGTCAGAGTGCTATTTGCCTTTCAAAGAATCCAACTTTCCATGCTAGAACGAAGCACATTGATGTGCAGTTTCACTTCATGCGAGATATGGTAGAGGATGGAAAGGTAAATTTGGAGAAGGTAGATACAGTGAAAAATGTTGCAGGTGCATTGACGAAACCAGTGGGCACAAAAAAGTTCAAATGGTGTTCAAAATCTATGGGCCTCTCGGCCTATAGCAGTTAAATCCTGTTATTTCCTTTAGCTCTTACAAGGTGTTCGACAAGTGGGAGAATGTTGGGAATTAAGGTGTCTCAACCTTGTAAATTCCTAGCATGTATTTATTTGTTTTGTAATTAATTATTTGCAAATAATGTATTTAAGTTGCACATCCTATTTTGTCATTTAGTGTGAGTGGACACGGTGAGTTGTCACTCCACTTGGAAGATGACTAGGATGGTCAACTTGGTCTAGGAGGTTCTAGGCATCCCACTTTGTGGTAGGAGTTATCTGCCAAGTGTAGACACTTTGGAGAATGTGTAAGGTAATCATGACTGAAACAGTTATGACAGATTCCTATGACATGTAAGAGCTAAATGAGGAAGATTCTATGACAAGTGAAGACATGCAAGACATGCATGAAAGAGAATCTTTGACTAAGGCCTATTTGGGTGCCCAAGGAGCATCTATGACATGTTGTAATAGAATATGCTATTTATAGCATGTGTATGATAGATTCTCTTACAACTGTCATAACAGTTATTTCTAGCATATTCTATGACGGTGTAAGAACTGTAAGATCATCTGTCATTGCCTAAACTTAGGAATGGGCGACCCACTTATGGAATGCATGTTGGGACAAGTGTCGGGACCTATGACACACTTGGACATGTGTCCCTAGGCATGGGTTTTGGGCCATGCACCCATGTTGGATGCCTATCTCAAGAAGATGCCATTTTGGCCTTGTAAAAGTCTATATAACCAGTGCTTTGGATGGGAGACAAAGATATAGCTTTTGACAGGTACTGTTATGCTACCGGATTGTCTCTATATATGAGTGTTGAAGACTCCATGATAGCTTGCATTGCAAGTGTGTTGTAAACAACAAGTGTTTTGATAATACATTGTGCAGGTTTTGGAGTGGGGTTTTTTACCGAAAGGTTTTCCCCACGGTAAATCTTTGTGTCACTTCTATCTTCTGTCTATCTTTTTGTATGTGTGTGATTGCAGCAACATCTAAGTTAACATATGTTTAACATTCTATAATTGTAAGGGTTAAAATGAATTTGCACTCTCCTCTCCTCATAGATTAGTGTAGGAAACTGTAATTCCGCACACCTAGTTTCCTTTCAAGGCATACATCC
Source organism: Sequoiadendron giganteum (assembly GCA_007115665.2). Classification (NCBI taxonomy): domain Eukaryota; kingdom Viridiplantae; phylum Streptophyta; class Pinopsida; order Cupressales; family Cupressaceae; genus Sequoiadendron; species Sequoiadendron giganteum. Next base: position 214,891,698 of record CM021100.1, read on the forward strand.
CTAGTCAGAGCCATTGTTGGAGCATTCACAATTTTCCCTGCTTGCTCATTCTGGTCTTGGGGTTTTGGGTTTTAAGCCAAATGTGGTCTTGGGTTTTCTGATTGCCTCAAACATTCTAATTGTGTGTTGACTAGTTACCCTGGTTATCTATCTTATTAGTTTCCTTTTGAGCCATTGAGATAGATTCACTACCGCCTTGAGACCTTGTGATTTCTAGTCACTTTAATTTTCCCTCACACCTGATTTTAATGTTCTTTCATAAGTGACTTAAGCTTAAGTCACTGACCCATGAGGGTGTCATCCCATCGGCCAAGTCAATCCCCCTTTTTTATTAACATTTTCCACATGTGTAGGCTTTCTAGTCATCAAATGAATATGAAATAATCAAATCTAGATCATTCCGGCCTGACCTCATGAAATTTTTACAAAATGGCTTAGTAGTGTGCAGAATACTGACATGTGGAGGCCAATGACGAGAGAGGGCCCACTTACTCTATCCCATCCTAGCGCCTAGAGCCTGAAGATCAATTATGTCGATTGGATTGTGGGGAATGATTACCACCATTTCCCACCATGTCGTGAATGGAAGATGCACACACTTTATGGATCACGATATCATGAAAAGTTGTTGTGTGTCGGGTAGCTGGAGCCTGAAATAAAATAAAAGTATTGTCCCACAGGGAAGCCTCGAGGGAATACCACATGGAGAGCCCTGAGCAAGCTGTGGGAAAATTCATAAAGGTGAAACCGTAAAAGAATTAAAGACCACATGTGATAAAGTCTAGTGGTTATAGTGATATGATGAGGTCATGGGGCTATGAAATCGAGGGAATATAATGTAAAGTAAAGAAAGGCTAGCCACTATGACATGACATGTGTTAAGCAGTCAGAGCCCAATAGGAAAACAAGAAAAGAGGTTGAAGGAAAGTCTCGACGGGATGCCATGTGGAAAGCTCTCGGGAAGTTTCTAGCAACAAGGATTAATATATTAATTATTGTTACCACCTTTCGGTTGCATTTTTATCTCTTGCATTGTTATGAAATGATGCAACTGTTGGTCAAAGGTTCACGACCTCTGATGAGAATGCGAAGGGACAAAAATCAAAAGGCACGAGATATTTTCAGAAGAAGGATATAAAAGGGGGCTATGCGATAATTTTTGGCATGGTTTTTTCTTTAGCAGAGGGTAGACCAACATGCATGTATAAACTTTGAAGAGGATAATGGAGATATTTGATTTTGTAGCCTAATCTTGGTGTGAACCCCAATCCTTTTCCTACATAAACACAAAAAACAAACACATAGTTAGGTTCATATGCAAGATAAAACAAGGATTCCCCATGAAATCAATTTACAATGCTCAATACTAGAAATGAAATGAAGAACAATATAAGAAACTAAATCAAATCTATTTAAGCAAAGAAAACTCTTGATCCCATGGGGGAATTGGTGCAAATTGGTGTGTCAAATTGGCCCTTTCCCAACTCCTTTGTAAGCTTTTGTGATAATTTGTGGATGATTGAATCTCCTTGATGGAATTTTGGCATAACCTAGTTATGACATCATGAAAATGATGAGTACTTGAGGAGAAATGGACAAAATTAGCTCTCAATGTGAAGAGAGTAACTTTGCTCTAGATTATGGATGAGGATGAAGTTGAGTATAGTAAGTTTACTCAATTTGTGGATGTTAGAATGAGAGGAAGAGTCTCTCATTTATAGATTTCAAAAATGGAAGAGAGAGTGGAATTGAGCAATGTGGGATCATTCAACATCCAATGGCCAAGCTCCACTTGTCAAGATGTGAATGGTTGAAGGTTGTGCACATTTTTGCAAAAGTGCCAATAAATGCAATTAGTTTGAATTTGAATTTGAGGAAATGACATGTGAGAGGGAAAAAGGAATGAAATAAATGCCACTTGACTCAATTCACAAGGACATGTAAGAGGAGTGAATTCCTTGTTGGATGTACAAGTTGACTTGGATTTTGAATTCAAATTTGAGGGAATATTCCTCCTTTATTCCATGTTGAGAGAAAATAGGCAATACAATTAAATCAAAGTAACTTGCATTCTCTAAAAGATTTTAGCGATTGAGATTAAATTAATCAAGATTTGATCAATTTAGTGAGAGATTAGGTGATTTGACAATTTTGACTCAAATTTATGAGTTGATTTAAATGAGAATTGAGAGGAAAGAATTAATTTAATAAATTATTTTGATTTATTTAACTAAAGGGGATAATGTTTGATTAAATCAAATAAGGTTTAATTTATTCAATTTAATAAGAAGACTTTAGGGATTTAATCAAATAAGATAAATTATTTAATTAAAGAGAGATATGAGGGTTAATTAAATTAAATTGATTAATTTAATCAACATAGGAGAAAGACTTAATTAAATAAATAATGATTTTAATATTTAAGAGATGAAAGGTGATGACAATCTGAGAGTATGATTCAAGAAGAAATGGCGTTAGTAATCAAGATCAAGTGCATTGGATCAAATTGTGTATTTTCCATGTCTACACTTGGCATCGATTGTTTGTTGCAATTATTCAATTGTGTGGTTGTCTCCATTTTAATGCTTCTCTATTATTCGAATTGATATATCAAGTATATATATTCGGTTTATTGATACACATTTGTTGTATTCATGTGATGTGATTAACTGGTTCTTTCAAGTAAAGATTAAATCCTTCTAGTCAAACACAGTAATTTGGAAGTGTTAATTGGATAAATAAGAAGAACCATATAATTAGGGTTGGCAATTTGTCTCAAGTAGAGTTTTTCAAATATTAATTTGCATGTTTATACAAGCTATAAACCCTTATTAGTGTGCCAAATAGTTTGAATTATTGCCACTATGGGTTGTATTTTTTGGATCTTCATTAGACTCCATTTATCCAGCAAGGCACTAGTTTCACCCATACTTTATTTATTTAATTTCATTAAACAATTTTCAGAATTTTGCATCTGTGTATAAGTTTATATCTTTCCACTCCCAAACTGTCATTGTGCATAGATTGGTTAAGGGAGAAACACAAAATTCAAATCTACTTCATTTATATAAGTTTACCCGCCTAGGTCTAGCAAAGCCTAAAGAGAAGAAGGTTCAAATTTACCATTTAGCCTTGTACGTTAGCCATAATTGTTGTGAGAGATTGGCAACCTCTTGTGGTTCAAACCCATTTTTTTGAGACCTAACACCCCCTCTTAGTTGTCTTGTTTATTTCAACAAAGGAAACTAATCTAATGACTCAAACCTCATCCCATTGGGGAATTGGTGTTGCATTGATGTGTAATGTTTTCCCTTTCCCAACCCCTTAGTTGAAACGATCTTTTAAATGGATTCCATTGATGAAGATTAATAAAAGTGGATGAAATGTAACCAAAAATCGATACAAAGCTAAGCTAAAATGATAATGGATATGGCTCTAAAATTTAGTATAGTCTAGTTGCTCTAAATGGAAGTGGATCCATTTATCATAGAAATGAGGAGTATTTATAGGAGAAATGGCTGGATCAATGGATGAGAAGCAATGAGAGAAGACATGGATTCTCATCAGTGGATGAGAATGCAAGTTGACAAGGATCAAGGATTTAATCAATGGCTCTCATTTTTTTCAAAGAAGCACCATTCCTAAAAATTAGGAAGTTGTTAGGAAGTTTGTTACAAGATATTCCATTTTGGAGGAGTTCAAAAGGAGGAATATTCTAGGGGAGTATTCCCTTGCAAGTGGGAGTATGAGGGAAATTAGCCATTTAGATAATTAAAACAATGTTTTAATCATGCAAGATGGATGAAATTAGGATCTTCGTTGAATAATTAACTTATTTAATGAAAGGGGGTTAAATGACATTTAATTCAATAATTAGGATAATTTAATTAAATGATAAGACATAAGAAATTTAATTAAATAATTTGCATTGCCTAATTAAATACAATGAAAATTAGCGTGAAGGGGATGAATTAGCCAAATAATATTGATCATTTGATTAATAGGAGAAAATGAAAATTTTAATTAAACAATGAAGATTATTTAATTAAATGGTCGAAAAGAGGTGAGTCAAGATGAAATGGTGTTAGTATCCAAATTCAGATGTGCAATATCAATCAAGACAATTTTAACTATCTACACCCTCTAGGTGAAGAAAATATTTCACAGGTAGCCTTTGATCTTTGAGGGGATGGAGATGCATATGAGAGTGGTCTACTTAAAATCTTAGGGTTGTTCCTCCTATTTAGTTCATAGTGGAGCCTTAATTGTTACAATAAAAATTAGACATTAATATATAGAACTTACATTATAAAACATGAAATATTTAACAGAATAATCACTTACCACCTTCAAATGAACTCTCTCCTCATTTTCCACAGTAGCAGGATCAGGTTGTGGTGTTCTAATGTCCTATAGAAACCATCTAAATAGAAATTAAACTTCAAATCAATAATAATTTGATTTTTCAATAATAAACAACTATAACAATAAATGTAATTTGAAATTTACTAATCTACCTCATACCCCTATCAAAGGCATGGAGCTATCAATTGCGGAAGACACATTGTGCTCTATTTCCATATGAACATCAGGATGTGTCTCCACTTGCATCATCTGAAAATAAAAAAATTATTTAATCATGAAAACTAGAATAGTGATGCAAGTCATGGCTTATAATGTATGAGATAGTGAACAAAATTTCGAGTACTTTGGTAGACATGTTTGAAAAATGTGGTAGCATAGACAAGGCAGTGAACTGTTTGAATTTTTTTTGAGAGAATTATTTCATAAAATGCTTTGGTAGACATGTATGGAAAATGTGGTAGCATAGACAATGTAGTGAGCTATTTGAAAAAATGCCTCAAAGAAATGTGGTCTCAAGGTGATGTCCATCACCATGAGATCACATTTCTTTGAGGCATTTTTTCAAACAACCCATTGACTTGTCTATTATATTGCTTACTATTATGGTTTGATAGATTTTTTCCAAGCATCCATAGTTTGTTTGAAAGCACCAGTTTTAGGCTTTTAATCATAGCATCAAGTAAGTGAACTATTTGATAAAATGATTTGGTAGACATGTATGGAAAATGTGGTAGCATAGACAAGGCAATGAGTTGTTTTAAAAAATGCCTCAAAGAAATGTGGTCTCATGGTGATGTCCATCACCATGAGACTATATTTCTTTGAGGCATTTTTTCAAACATCTCATTGCCATTGTAATGCTACCACACTACTATTATGGTTTGATATAATTTTTCCAAGCATCCATAGTTTGTTCGAAAGAACCTATTCTAGGGTTTTATGCATATTAGCAAGGAAGTGAACTATTTAATAAAATGCTTTGGTAGAAATGTATGGAAAATATGGTAGCATGGACAAGGTAGTGAGTTGTTTAAAAAAATACCTCAAAGAAGTGGTCTCATAGTGATGTACATCACCATGAGACCACATTTCTTTGAGGTATTTTTTCAAACATCTCATTGCCTTATCTATGACATAGCTTGCTATTATTCTTTGATAGATTTTTTCCAAGCATCCATAGCATAGACAAGGCAGTGAACTATTTGAAAAAATGTCTCAATAAAATGTGGTCTCATGGAATGCCATGACAAGTGAATGCAATTGGCATCCGCTCTTAGTTATTATTTATGTAATGCGAAGTAATGCTTTGAGTTTGAAAGATATGCAATGCAATGTAATCAACGATATGAATATAAACTACAAAAATCTATTAAGTACAATTTATTAGTTAAACTCTTTATTTTATTACCTGAGTGAAGCTTCGAACTCCACCTGCACTGGGAGGTGTTGCCATGAAATCTCCAAGATTAACCTATTGAACGTCCAAAATCAGATATTAGAATACCATTCATATAAATATGATATTCACATGTAATATTTATAATTTTTTACTAGTTACATACCTTCGTAGTACATGTAATAGTGTAATATAAAGGTGGAGAACTATTGAAAATTGAATGAATGCTATGACCCTAAAATTTCATTACAATCATTAAACTAAATTAGTTAATCTTGCATTTCAAAAATGAAATTTAATAAATTAAATTCAATGAATTTTCTAATATTTACTTGAGTATCAAGGCCAAAAGCCTCATTCAAGAGGGCATCTATCATCACTAACTATTGAGCTACAAATGTAACTTATGCACCTATGTCCTGACTATCGATGGGGTCATAACCAAAGGGTTACCCACAAGCCTAGCAAATATGGGGTGGAGCCCTACTCCTCAAAGTCTCCCCCGACTCATGTTGTGCTACAATACTAGCATTCTCTATGATGCTCTAGGTCAAGGAACTAATGGATTGTAGTGTCTCAACCTCAACACCCTCATTCATAGCGGAAGGGATAACTATGTTCTCATAGGTTGGTTCCATGAGTTACCATCTCGTTGGTTGATGTGGGTTAAGATGTGTGCTTGGTCTATCCTGTGTTGACCCCCCACCTCTACCTTCAAAGTCCCACTTATCAAAATAGTTTGGCATTTTATTGAGGATAAACGCATAGTAGAGTTTCCTCAAAAAATATTATGGAACCTCATTATTGTTGCATGGAGGATGGTCAAAAATCATTCACCACCTCTGCTAAAAAATGTTCTTTATCCCTTGGTGGTTGCACCAATGGATAGGGAACCTCTTGCTTGTAGGGTGTAGAGGTTGATTTATTTGTGGGTTTGTGAAAAGGGAACACAAGTCAAATTTTTAATTTTTTAATTTTTGATTTTTTTGTAAGATAACTTATCTGCATAGAATTGTCTAAACTCTTTTCTCTTACCTGACCAAGTAGAGATTTGATTTCTAATTGAATCTACATTTGATAACATAGATTCAAGAGATTGAGAAAGTGCAACTCTATGCGAGGTTGAAATTGCAAGATCTTTCAACCTTGCAATTATGTCCTCAATTTATTTTTTGTTATTTTCAATTTTCCCCATTAAATTTTCTTGTGTTCCATGGACTTATTGAGGAATTAATGGAGGTGTTTGTTTTTGGCATTGTTCTTCATCAGGTATTTGGTGTTGAGGTGATTGAGGATTTTGAGTATTTTTGAGGAGGAGGAGGCTGATTATGAATTGCAATAAATTAAAGAAATTTACATTAAAAAACCACTTAAATCTACCTATTTAGTAACAAATTCACACAAAAAATAAACAAAACTTACTCCTTTGACCTCCCCAATGTCTTGGTGACATTTTGATGAAGAATCAACAATGATTTGGGGAAGAATTTTCCCTCTAATAACATGATCACACTCTCAAGATTTTGCAGGTCGCGGGTTTGCAACAAAATGCAGAAATCACAAATGACAAATGTTGCTTTTTAATGTTATAAAGACCAATAACTCACTCACATTATAGTGAGAGCGTGTTATGGACTTGGTGTTGTTGAGCCTTAGGCTCGACAACACCAAGTCATAATGTGAGCACATTATTGACCACTTTTTGACCCCCCATCTTTTTTCACCCACCCATATACACTAATATATATATATATATATATATATATATATATTATAATGAGAACACTACAATATATATATATATATATATATATATATATATTATATAATATTTAATACATTTCATAATGCATAAGCATCAACATTATATTATAGTACTTGAGTGGGGCTCAGTTATACAATATATAATGTGTGCTATGCTTTCATAAGTGCTTTATATTTAATACAACGTATTATATTCAAAAATAGTGCATTGATATTATAAGCATACAACACTTATTTTATGCAATCAAGGGCCACACATGAGTATTTACATCGACCATTTGTAAATAGAATATTAACCAAAGTATGCAAGTTACAAACCAGTGCAACCTTAGACAATAGTAAGACCAACACATAGGCATCATAAGCATACAAAATGTGTTAAAGAGTATGCCAAATTAAATGCAATGTTATTTCTAAGTGAAGCGTTGGAATGAATAAGCACATAAGTAATAATTGGTGTAGAAAGGCAAGGTAAAATAGCGCATGAAGTTACGAGAGACCAAGTCAACCATGGAATAAAGCACATAGGAGTTAGTTGTTGTTGTGTAAACATTTGAGAAGGAAGTTGAAATTGTTTTAGAAGCCTTTTTGAATCTATCAAACCCATTCTATAATTGGAGGCTCCAAATATATGGAGGTGGCACCATATTTACAAGTGTTTCGAGTGCTTAAGTGGTTTTCAAAATATGCATAAGGCTGCAAATAGAATAGAGACTTAGTCAAGTGCAAACTTGGTGGCATTTTGTAAAGGAATTTGAATTCGGAAAAAAAAATTGTCTAGTGCTTCTCTGCTTGGGTCTTTGGGTCAATTGGGTAAGAGTTTATTTGTGTAGGTGTTTACTCATTTTGGTTTGATTAATCAATTTCGATAGTATTATTAATGTTGTTTTATCATGTATTATAGTGTTAATTTAAATATCGTTAATAAATTTAATGTTGATTTAATTAGCACATTAATAGAATGTCATTAATTAGTAGTTTGATTTTATAACGTTTATTATTGTGGAGGCAAATGCAATTAATTTATTAGATTTAATTATTAAAGTGAACTATGAGAAAGTGATTAAGTATTTAATTAAAATATTAAATTTATTGGGTAGATTTAAGTATTTGTCGATTTAAATTGAATATAGTATTTTAATTGTTGAAATTAATATTTTTAATTATAAGAAAGAATAACGTTTTGATTATAATATTGTTTAATTAATTCTAATCTTGATTTATTTCGAAATAGAAGTTTGAAGTGAAAATTGGAAATATTTTTGCATGCAAGTGCATGTGTGATTTAAAATTGAAAATGGGATGGAAACTTGCTTTTTAACTGGTGGTTGTTTTTGAAAACGTTTCTTTTTGGGTTTTATAATGCTTTCTTTCGAATTTTTGGGGGTTAGTCTTTCAATTTTAAAAGGAAAATTGTTACTTTGCAAATGAAATAATTGGGGAACAAAATAATTTTTTATCTTTCTTGGGGGTTTTAGAGAAGTTGAAATTGTAGCAAAAAGATTGATCTCGGTATTAAGTGTGTTTCCACCAGCGTTGGATCGAGGTAGGCTTGAGCTTCTGTTGTTTCACTAAGAATTTGATCAACACGATTGTTCTCTTTCTCCTTGTTTCTGAAAAATGAATAATGGGTTGTTCTCTTATGTCGGTAGCTGAATCATTTAATTATTTATTTCTCCATCTTCTTGTTTTGAATGAAAATCATTGAAATTGTATTTGAATATCTTGTTTTTTTTTTGTTTTTGTGACCTACATGTATTGCATCCACACCATACTAGAAATGGATAATTATTTAATATTGCTTATGTGTTGCAAACCTTGTTGTAGATGGCGAGTTAGTTTTATATTTGTGTTTTCACCTTCTGAATATTCGAGATATATCTATATATATATAAACTAGTGATTTGGAAATTTGATCTTCAAACAATAGATCTTTACGGCATTCGATTATTCATTCCTTGTGGGTGTTCCTCTAAGGCTACGCCTCCCTACATTTGTCTGATTCAGGATATACCAATTCATATTTGATATTTATGATTGAAATGGGATGGTCTTGTTTTGTGAGTATACGAAGTTCTATGTTTTAAGTCGATTCCTTAGAGAACATGTCGATAAAAGAATTGTATACAGGATATTATGCATGGTGAAAATATTCATTGTTATTGTCTTAGGAATGACATCCAAAACTGAGTAACTTGACCCCTTTACCCTGCGTAGCATGCTTTATGCAGCCTTGGTGTTTTCCCTTGTTGAGGCATTTTATTGAAAGTTTCTAAACCTCTATCTCAATCAACTTTTGAACGATTATATTCCTTTTGATGAAAGACCATCCCAATATTTGAATGCCAACTTTATTTCTTGTATTTTCCTTACTGCTTTTATGGTGCTATCTTGATTGTGCTTGGCTTTCGGCACTTCTATTTCCTTTCCTCCCAAAGAAAAGATGCTATGTGATTTAAGCTTGGTAGGTGTGCAATGTGTTTTCTTTTAATAGTCCTTCATTTGATCTTCGTTGGGTGCATAATATGTTAGGAACTTCGATTCTTGTTGATTGCTTTTGGTAGTTTAGCTATGTAGAAATCGATAGTTATGGCATTTGATGCCTTGATTTGTAATATTTGTGACATGTGAAATACATATGATAAATGGTGGTTAGTTTCTTTGAATATGGATTATACAGATTGTTTGATAATTAGACATATTTAGTATTTTCTTGTTTTTAGGATGTTTTAGTGTCTCCCTTCGATCTATTGCTTTTACCTTATTTCCACATAGTGCTCTTATGTTTCTCGGCCTTTATCTCTCATTTGCATTTTGTGTATGATAACTTTAGCATACTTCATGCTATTAACATCTTCTCTTCTCATGCTTTACTTTGATTCAGTCCTTGTTTCCTGGAGCCGATCGAACTTATCTCTTGTTTCCCACAACCTTGAGAGTATGTGAGATTAGTCCTTTGGCATGTTCATTTCTTACTTTCCCCCTTGACCTGTGGATCTTAGTAATCTCTTTAGCGATCAAGATTTAATCCTATAATACTTGGTGTTTCGTTTTCCCGTTTGATGGTGTTTGAAGAAATTCTTTATTAAAGAATTCGATAGCCATATTAACCTTTGTCTGTGATAATCGTTGTCGAAGGTTTATCTTGATCTCTTGCCTTATGGAGTTCGATAGCTACTGTGTTTCATAATTCGATTTCTATTTAATGACTTATTTGTTTCATGTAAATGAACTTAACAGGTGCTTGTATTCCATACTTGTATTGAATTTTTAACTGTGTGTTTATATTCGATTTTGAATATATTCAAATTCATTTCGATAGTCAAATTCTTGGTTTGGCATACGCTAATTAGTATTGTAATTTAATTCCATGAAAATGTATATATGCACATATGTGTATGATTCTTCTATTTTAAAATGTGAAATATATGTGTATATTATTAAATATATATCTCTAGTTGAGCATTTGTGATTTTTCTATTTCTGAAATTAATCGAGCAAAATAAAATACATTTATTTTGTAACTAACTCAGATTTATTAGATTCTTATTTAGAAACAAATATGTAAATCCAGATTTTCTAATTTGGTAAAATAAATTTGATGAGATAGTTAATGTTATGTAAATTAAGTTCTGAAATTAGATATAAAATATGTATGGTTAATTCCATAGTTTATGTTGGAGTATTTAATTTCGTAATGGATTGTGAATATTGTAGTTTATCTAAATTAAATGATTTTTAAATGATGACAATTATTATTTGTTATGCCATATGTTTATTTGTGTCAAGATTTATATTGATTGGAAATATTATTTTAATTGGTTGGTGTATTGTTTAAATGTGTTTTGTTTTTAAATGAGAAGATTGGTTGTTGAGTTATTTATTTAAGAATTATATGTTGCACGTTTTGGATCTTTGATTTAATTTGTTTTATGATTTTGGAGAAACATGTGTCTTTTCAGTCCCCGAGTAGATGTTTACTTATCTCTAGAGGCTAAGGGGAAATTTTTGCATTTGCGCATTTTCATGTTGTACTTATCTATTCATCTTGAGGATGTGTACATGGGTGGTACCTCCTTGATTCATGGGTTTTTGATTCATTATGTATTCACGAGTTCGTCACGCCTCATGTTTTCTTTTTAAGGAATGTTCTTTATGTGTTTGAGTGATGAGATACACCCTTTTGCTTGACTCTGGTTTTGGGTTTAATCATAGGGGATAGTGGCTCTTCATGGGGGGTGGTGTACAAGTGGTTGTCCATGGAAGAGTTCCATTAAATAAGTGATAACCTAATTAAAGTATCTAGTGGGTTGGGTTAGTTGAACACATAACAAGACTAAAACATGGACCTCACCCTCTCCGTTAGTGCTCTCAAAGGATAAGGATGGGTGGGAAAACCTAATTGGCAAGGTCACCGCCTTGTCTCCGCAAAAAGTAAGTGGCTCCACATGAGTCACCCTATGGGGCGGTGCCTTCAGATAGGCTGTCAGGTTAACCATAGATGGAGGTGGTTCCTAGTGTTAAGTAGCCTAATTAATCCACATAGATGAAGGTGGCTCATAATATTAGGTAGCTTGGTTAATCCATGTAAGTCCATGCGATGACACTCTCCCATTGTGCCCATTTTTTTCCCTTCTTCTTGTTGCCTCTAAAGTAGTATTATTGTTGTTGTTTATGTTTTTATGTGGTTTTTTGTTGGGTGGTGTTAGTCCTTTATGTTTTTTGACCTTGTTAGATGAGGTTCCTTTTGTCATCTCCAAGCACAGGAGGTGTTCCTTCGAGTTCACATGGTCGGGTGGAATGTGCTATGCACCCATTGGGTTCCCCACCGACGATCGTGATGTGGCGGAGAGGTACCAGATGCAGTGGTTCCTGAGCTTCCTAGTTTTGGTGCTTTGACCTATGTTTCCTTTAGATGGACCTCATTATGTATTATTTTCATTATGGATGTATCATACTTATAAATCATGTACACTTCCCATTATTTTAAGGGAAGCATCTTTGTAATGTAATACTGGTTTCTTAATGTGTTGTATCTGTGGAAATATGCTCCACGAATGTAATAATGAACTAGGAAGTTGTAATGCAATAATATGATATTCTTGTATTTCCTTATCTAACTTACTTGTGATTGGATGTATGTATATCTATGCCATTTCTTATCTACACTTCTATCATTAATTTTGATTTAGTTTCGTTTAACGTTGTTGTTAGTTGGGTTCATTTTCGAGTAGTGCACCATTTTACCCTGAGGGACTAGGTTGATGTTATATGATATATTAATTTTGATTAATTATTTAATTATGTTTACTATAATTTTTGTTATTAGAAAACAAATAATTTCATTTATTGTATGTTTATTGTTTAGTAGTTGTGTCCTTTGGGGTTTGTGTGGCAGGGCGTTACATTCTGAGCTTGTTGTCCCATATATGAAGTCAACTTAGCCATTTAAATTATGAGGGTTTTGATGTGTTTCAAACCTATGAGCTAGCTTGGTGATTCGTTGCATGAAGTTAGAAAGGTGGTAGACATATTGACTTTTTTGTAGCCTTTGATTACTCACAAATTAGTATAAATAGAGGTGCTCATTCTACCAATTGCTACACTTATCATTTTAATTATCTTGATGTTATTTTGCTACGATTTATAAGTTAGTGAGTTGAGAGTTGTTTTTCTATTTCATACTTGTGATTATTTTGAGAATTAGCGAGAAGTTAGAAGAGGGAAATCGAGTTGATCCTAAAGGAGGTGTCAAGTGAGCTTGAGGAATAGAGCTAGAAAAGGAGTTTAATCAATTGGAGCATTATATAGGCATGCTAGTTTCTACACCTTTTTCATTTATGTTGGAAAGATTAAATAGTTATGTTTACTATGTTGGAAAGGAATGGTGTGTTGTGATGCATGTACATTTGTGTGTGTTTCTTGGTGATTTATTATGTTGGATAAACCTATCATATAGGTTATATAAATAGATGTGTATGTACCCTATATATGAGAGTATGTAAGAGAGTTGTATCTCGAGGGTTAGGATATAAACTTGATAGATATACCATTATTTAACAGTAGGATTGATAAAATGTATTATATGATTGTGTTATTTTGATTAAGGGTCTATTCCTATTTAAGGATTTCAAGAGGACATATGTTCTGACAACCCAGAGTCATATGGAGGAGAGGACTTGAAGGTGAAAAAGCACAAACCCTTCTTAGGATAATTTCCAAAAGATTATATTCAAATATAGTGAACATTGTAAATGTGAGAATATTTAAGGTATATGGAAAGGGAAATTTTGTGATCATCACTTGATCTTTACATCACTTTCGATTGAAACCCTAGGTTGAGAATAACCTATTTGGTTGGGTTGTTTATTTGATCATTTATTGAAGCAAATATGTTGGGATTAACCTATATGAATGGATTCACCATTTTATTGTTGTTTATATATTTCATTGAGGTTATTTATTATTGAAGTATATACTTTTCATGGAAGTCGTTTATTGAATCTAGATTATAATTTTAATGGGATTCATTTATTGTTGATATACTCATGAATAGAGAAAGATATCATTGAGGTTATACTTTTTGAAATATAGTCATTTGATGTTGTGACAATATGAATATCATATGATAAAATAAGATATTCCTAGGGTTTTTTTGATCCATAGGAAAGGGGATAACCTATGTATTTTGAGATAGTTAATAGTTAAATCACTTTGATTATGAGATGTTATGTGGGTTATTCTTGCCCGATTTGTCTAATCCATGGGAAAGGGGGTAACCTAGGTATAGAGTATCAATGGTCATTAATCCAAATCGAGCTAGGAAGGTGTGTGAATAAGAGACACCCAAGTTCTAAGTTCTAGGTGATGAATACTTTGGCCAAAGTAGTGTAAGTAGCCACTGTTTACACTATCAGTTTCACTATGATATGTGATCACATACTAGCCCAAGATGTTCATAGATTTTGGGGGTAGCCATAGCATGATAGTTCTATAAACATATAGGAAACAAAACCAATCTCAAAAAGGCCATTGTTATGAGGTTAACAATCCAATCTCTTCATCGAAGGGTAAAGCCATCTTACTAGTTAGGTAGATGTGCAGGGGACCATAGTAAGTTTGTGGTTGGTAGAAAAGTGCTTGAGTGATGCAAATCTCCTCATCAATTGGCAGCCAAGATTTGAGGTGGACTTCCTAGACCATTTATAATTTATATATTCAGCAATCTTCCTTAATCTATGTTTGTAACTTGTATCTATCTCTATGAGAATTGTAAATATGAAATTTCATATGGAAATTATTTATCATAATTATCTGGTTTAATGAAAGGAATTCTTTTGTATGCAATGGGAAAGTTTGAAATATGTTTCAAATATGCATTTATTATTCAAAGGAAAAGAAAAAATTTATTGCTCTTAAAGATTATATGCATAAACTATTCACTTGTGGGTAAAGCATTGGAAAAATTACTATGTAGAATAATGGGCATGTTATAGTTAAATCCTTCTCTTTTTTGTTGGCCAACCACTTGAAACATTTGAGCGTAAGAGTTGGCTACTTCTTTAAATAGTTTCAAGAATCAATTAGAATCATAAAAACAAACCAACACTCTCTAGCCTCCTTCACGCTAGCCCTCTCTCACCCTTCACCTCTCCCAACATTCTCTATCTCTTCTTGTGGTCTCCTCCCCCCATTTTCTTGCCTCTTCTTCCCCTACCTTTCACTTGGAACCCCCTTTCAAGCATCCTTTAGTTATGTTTTCTCTCTCTTTTCCTTTGGTATGATACCCTTTGGTCCTATTTTCTCTCTTTTTCCTTTATATTTATAGGTTCTCTTGCATTTCATTAACTTATATATATATATTTCCCTTCTTTCATTTTAAATATATTAGTTTCATTATTTATGCTATTATTTTTATTTTATCATCCCCCTTTTTTGTTTGCATGTTTTATAGCTATATTTATAATATAGTATCATACATTTTACTTTTATGATTAATATAATCTTCTACTATAATATATATTATATGATAGTAGGTAATTTCATTATGTTTTATGTATACTTAATTTACTTTTATATACACACACACCTATATCTATCCATTGCTTACTTTAATCTATGGTTCAACTTTATATTCTTTTATTAATGGGCGGGTGCAAAATGATGGGGGGCCAAAATTTAAAAAAAAAATTGATAGGCTATAATGCAAGCATGTTATAACACACTCACGTTATGGCTTAGTGTGACCGAGCCCAAGCCTCGGCCACATCGAGCCTATTCTGCACTCACGTTATGAGCTATTATAACAAAAAAAAACAAATCAAATTCATTTGTATGGTGACTATTTTTTTTGTTGCTCACAGCCAAAAAATATATTCTCTTGCGCACTCACATTCTAAGAGGAGACAATCTTTTAATTTTTTCATCAATTTGTTGTTGTTTCATCGCCAGGATGTTGCCATGTTGACGAGGAGGTCAAATAGGTAAGGATTGTTTGTTTTTTGTTGTGAATCTGTTAGTTTTAGGTTTTTTATAGTCATTTGTTGAATTTTTAGGAAATGATAATGATCCTGGAAACCCTCTTCAAAACCCTCTTGAAAAATCCCCAAGTTCAACAACCACAACAAAATCCTCCTAGAACTCAACAAAATTTAATGGGTGTAATTGAAAACAATAAAAAACAAATTGAGGAGATCATCATGAAGTTAAAATATCCAACAAGTTCAACCATGGAAAGAACACTTGTGAATTCACTTAAAGAAATTTTAAAACATGTAGATGCAATCAAAAATAAATTAATTGGTTGGCAAGATAGGAGCTAGGCAGGTAGGAATTTTTACCAAGATAAATTATCATATAAAGATGTAAAAGATATAAAAATTAAAAAAATAGATTTGTGCTCATTATTCACCAACCCACACACATATCAAAATCTTGGCCTCAATGCGAAGATGTTTCCTATCCATTGGTGCCACCACCAAGGGATTAGGAACTTTTTTTGGGATAGGCGGTACATGGTTTTTGATTATCCACCATGCAACAATTGTGAAGTCCCACAATATTTCTTGAGGAAACTATACTGTGAATTCATCTTGAAAAAAATATCAAATTATATTGATATGAGGGACTTCTATGGGAGAGGTGGGGGGTTGGCTCAAGCTAGACCCAGTCCATGACAGGACACTAGGTAGCAAACAAGATGAGCTCTCACTAGGTCGAATCACGAGCATATTTTTATCCCTTCCTATTGGAAAGAGACACTACACAAGTCGTCTAGTGTTTTCATTGATGGAAACCCTAGTCAGTAATCCCATCCACATCTCAGTAATTTATTATACTTAAAGTTAGAGTGAAGATATGTATTATCTATCAAAGCTAAAACAAGGCATCCGACAAAGTTGTGTAAATTGACTCATATGAAATTTTTTGTTATCATTTTATGTTGTGGATCTCAGGGGAGGTCGTCTGATGTATGTACTATCTTATCCTTGAATCATCGGGGTTCACACTGATTGGTATGCAAGTTAGAAGATTCGGTGTAGTGATTTTCAATCTAACAGTGTAGAAAGGTCGATTAGATGCGTATAGTGTGTTGTGGATCTTTGAGACATAATTGTTTAAAGTATTTCATGTTTGAGACATGTTGTTTTGGATCCTTACTATGTTTTGGGTGACATTGGTTGATTCGCATTGATAATTGTCTATGGATGGAGCCGACAGTTTGTGCATATTTCTTATTTTGTTAAAGCTGACATGCAATTGTTCTAATATCTAGTGGCATATATATATATAATCAGTTATTCATATGATTTTGACATATGATGTGAGAGTTAGAAGGAATGTAGATTGATTGTGTGCAGTTTCATTTGAGAAGAACAAATATTGGTGATTCGAATTAAAGAAAACAAAGTTTCAAGAATAGAATCAGACAGAATGTGAAGAGTGTGAACAATTTGCTTAACCAAAACTATAATCAGGCATTAACATATGCTATCTCATAGTTCATCCACTCCAGTTGTCTTATGGATGTGACTATAAAAAAGTGATTCTTCTTTTAGGAAGGAAGCCTTTTGTATTTGAGCAGTGAGCTCTAGGCAGTGTACCTGAATGCATGTGCATTCCATTTGTAAACACTTATATTTAGTATACTAAAATTGTGGATTAACCTCCATCATGGTTTTTCCCCTAATAGGTTTTCCATGCAAAAATCCTTGTGTTATGGTGTTTTGGTTGATTTCCTTATGTTCTTGCATCTTTCTTTTGGTTTAATGTTATAAGTGGTTTAAAGATCAAGTTAATAAAGTTAAATTTTGTAGAAAACTAATTCACCCCCCCTCTTAGTGTTCCTTGATTCCAACAATTGGTATTATATCCTACTTCCTTGAAAGAATTTTAATAGCTTGGGGAAGATTCAGGAAAGTGATTCAATGGATTCTGGCACTCTTCATCAACAACTTT